>CAMQGK010000485.1:5317500-6065000 GCA_947000775.1 Pterois miles | reverse complement strand
AGCGAGGTAGGTAGGTTCAGGGTTAATCCTGGGTTATCCATCCTAAAATAAAATAAGCCAAAGCCATACAAAAAATAAAACAAAATAAAACTCACCTCATCCATCATCGGTACTCTTTCAAACTAAACTCTAATTTCGGAGTCATCAACGTGCGCCAACAGCACCAATCTCACAACGACGACAACAAAACGAAGCAAAGCTGATGGCGAGAAGGAGCCAGACGAGATTTTCAAGCTGCATTACAGGTCCAGCATGTGGAAATATTTTGGCTTTTGCAAAAAGGGAGATGTCCTTGATAAATCGCTCACTGTTTGCAGATAATGCAAAAGCCAGATAAAATACAACGGCAACATGACCAAACTTTCCACAAATCTGAGATGCCAAGCACTTTATTTCTTTGTTAATTATTACTGCTTTTAGCAGCATTAATACTGAAAATGAGAACAGAAGCAGGTCGTTCAACCACCGTTTATTTGACCTGAAGAGAAGTTTGTTTGTTCTATTTTTTGTTAAATATTGCTCTGCCTTGTATCGTGAGAACTGAAGCAGCGGGTCCTGACGTTGCACTTTTAATCATTTTCCATCATTTCCCATTAATCATTGCATTTACTTGCTTATATCCATAATTTATTTATCCCTGATTCCCTTAGAAGAAAAACTGTGGAATCCTGTCCTGTACAGTCCAGTTTCCAGCTAGTTATTTCACCGTCACACTGACTGAATTTTTGGCAAAAAAGTTATTATATTGATTTCAAGTCATTGAATCATACTGTATCGCTTTGGATGAGCCAATATCATACTTGAATTGGGGGCGGCAGTAGCTCAGTCTGTAGGGAGTTGGCTTGGGAACCGGAGGGTCACCGGTTCAAGTCCCGACATGGACCAAAAACTGAGTGTGAACTGGTAGCTGGAGAGGTGCCAGTTTACCTCTTGGGCACTGCCGAGGTGCCCCTGAGCAAGGCACCAAACCCCCAACTGCTCGGGGCGCTTGTCAGGAGCAGCCCCCTCACTCTGATACCTCTCCATTACTGCATGTATGTGTATTTCAGGTCTGCATGTACCATGTATGAGTTAAACAGAGTGTAAATTGAATTTCCCCATTGTGGGACTAATAAAGGTAGATCTTCTTCTTGTGTGGAAAATGATATGTCCTGAATCATTGTTGAACACCTTTCACAAACACACAATTCTACCTTGGCACACAATGCAACAATGACTGTACTCTAACAGCACATTCACACCAGCCTTGTGTAGTCCAGTTGAACCGAACCCTGGAGTGTTTACGCCCCTTGGTATGGTTTGTTTGTGGTGGTGTGAACACATTAATCGAACCCTGGTGCGGACCAAACAACCGCTCTCTGGTCCGCCTCGAAGGGGTGGTCTCGGTCAAGTGAACTCTGGAGCGGTTCGTTTCTGGTGTGACCACTATTCAAACCAAGCGTAACATTCGATCTGCCATTTCACTTGTTGAAGGAACACCTTCTTTTCTTGTTTTGGTGACTGGTGGCTAGCAAAATGTCAAGTGGCAGAAGGACACACCTGGACTTACAGCAAAGTCAGATGCCTCCTGAATATCTGGGCGGAAGAGAACATTACTTAGTTACTCAAGAAGGTTTAGAAGAACACTGAGGTATGCCAGCATTAATAAATTATTTAATAACCGCTGCAGATGCACTTCAGATCAACACCACCATGAACAGAATCTGAGAGTGCGCCATGATTTACAACGTACGGCTAGAAATTAGGAGGGTTGTTTTGTTTTTACAAATAAAATGTCCACCAAATGAGAATTGTTTACAATTTCTGGACCGTTTGAGTTTTGCCTTTGTGAACGCAAACCAGACAAGCTGTAAAACCTAACCCTAACAACACAGCATCCTCACTGGTTCGGTTTAAGAACCTTATGGCGTGAACCCAACCTAACTGTAAGTGGCCAGGTCTTGGGGTTTATGTAATATGGGGCAGCGTATAATCACAAGACAATGTTGACGATGCAGTTTGACCCGATGCATCCCATAAAAAGACCCTGGTCACGGTACATGTCATTTCCTCTACAGATAGAGTGAGTCAATCATAATGTCTAGACAAGGGCTGAACCAAAACACACACTTTGCTCGGTCCTCCTCCTCCTCCTTGTTTCCACCCTGCATCGTCACAAGAGGTGATTTATAACCCAAATGTTACGCTGTTGTTCCAAAATGAGCCTGGTGGTGAAAAATGCAACAGGGGGCCAAAGGAGTTTATATTTAGTCGGTGGGTTACCGCTGGTGGAGGATGGTCACCAGGCATCTTACATGTCCTCGTGGGAGTGTTGAACCAGTGTTTATCTCCATCCAAACAATGCCAAAAAACGTTTGTTTGCATCAACTTCACAAGTCGATCACTGCAACTTCTACCAGAGACGCAATGCAGGCGCACTTAGTAGCTGACACAGCCCAGAAAGACTGCAGCTCACATGCCATGCCCATGCCAAGGGCCATGCACAGCGATACTCCTTCGTCACTAGGCAATATGCCGGCTTCATGGGGGCGAAGTACAGGCTGAATTTGGGTAATAAATGATTAAGAGGGGGAGGCGTTTCGGCCGTAAACACACCATAACGTTGTGCTCCAAAGTTGACTGAAGCTAGAAAGTAGCAGCCATGTCTACCTAGCTGGCTTGCAGCAGCATCCAATGAAAGATGGCGACCTCCGGCGTGATTTCGCGGATTCCCACCCCCCCGCAACACCACCACCATCGTTTTGAATCAAGCTAATATTTAGTTAGCAAGTAAGCTAACTTAACCTGACTTCACAGAGCAGCCATAAAACAGTGTCTACCCGCGTGTTCGTTGCTCCAATGTCCACTTTGACATAACAGTAAGTTTAATAAACAGTTTCTTACTCACCTGTCAACTCTCACTGCACGACAATGCAAATACTATGGTGGTAGAGGCAGCTGATGGTGGTGTTGGACTGAGGCCTTGAATTGGCTTCCAGGCTAAATACGCAGGGTATTAGCTAGCAGGCTATATCGAGCACGCTAGCTAGGAAGCAACCGGCTTACCGCTCTAAACCTCACCGCAAATAGTCTTCAGATTTGAGGGGGTAAAGCCACGACCAGTTGCAGTGTAATGACAAAACGACGCCCCCCAAAAACTGTCAGCGAAAATGGGCTCCTGCTCCGACCAGCACTGCAAGCTAGTTAGCGAGTGAGCTAGCTAAGAGTTAGCTAGGTGGCTAGCTAGCTAGCTTGCCTATCAACTTTGTGCGGTCGGGCTCGATAAATCTGGCGCCTGGAATAATTTCGCGCGGAACAAATTCCTCACGGTCAACAGCAGGTTGTACGGGAGGGGCAGTCAAAAACAAGCCGAGAAACCCTGAAACCGAGGAATAAACGTTACTCGTCTCAAAGCTTCCGATCGATCAAACACTCGGTACAGCTAAAGATGCGAGAGGAGGGGAGGGGGGGTCGGAATGGAGAAGTCGCTGTTTCCTTTCCCTTTCGTGTGCAGCACAAAGATCGTCTATATTGACGTTGATGGAGCACTCAATAAAGACCAGTCATCCGGTCTCAATACCCGTGTTTATTTCAAATCAGTCTGCCTATCATAATACTAGTTTGGACCCAAGAATAGATACATACTACTACTAATGCTACTGCTACTACTACTACTACTACTACTACTACTAATAATAATAATAATAATAATTTTATAGAGATAGATAGATAGATAGATCGATAGATAGATAGAGTAAGATTTAGATTTAGATGTTTGTAATTTTTGTTTTTATAGGATTTATTTTTTAAAAATGTAATAAATTAAATTTAAAAATTTATTTACTTATTTAGTTGTTTATTTGTGCATGCATTTATGCACAATTTTCCCTTTCCATTTCACACCTTATTTATTTTCCCAAACTTATTTATTTCTGTATTCTTTTCTTTATACATTTCTTTTTACATTTCATTATGCATTTCTGCTGCGTTATGCAAATGAGGGGTCTGTCCATGTGTATACACGCGGAAAAAAATATTCATTATGCACCAGAATGGTTCCTGTCAGTATCACTTTATATCACAGGATATTTATTACTGATGCATTAACATGTCAGCAGCATTTTGCTGTTGTAGTTGATTGAGATGGAGCTCATTTTTACTATTTTGTCCAGGACTGAAACTAATGATTATTCAGGAAAAATAAAATGAAATTTATATTTCTAAATGAAATATTCAGAAAGTATTGAGAAATCCTGTTGCAAGTTCTCAGAGCCCAAAGTGACAACTTCAATGTTTGCTTTGTCCAACCAACTGTCTAAATCTCTAAACAATTGTTGAAACTGTTGTGCTGTTTCATTTCTAACAAAAATAATACTTGATGAGATATTCCTAAGTTTTGTATGTGAAAATCTTAATTTGTAAAGTAGTAACGAAAGCTGCATATGAAATAATTGAAGAAAAGAAAAAAAATATTTTAAATGTAGTGGAGGAAATAGAAAGAAAGGAAAAGCCCACTGGTCTCAAGAGTGGGTTAAATGCAGAAGTCAAAAATAATGTATATACCTCTATGTATATAATGAATCTAATAAAGTTTACGTTTTTTAAAAATGTATTCAAAGGATCCACCTCAGTTTGCACCAAAG
Source organism: Pterois miles (assembly GCA_947000775.1). Taxonomy (NCBI): domain Eukaryota; kingdom Metazoa; phylum Chordata; class Actinopteri; order Perciformes; family Scorpaenidae; genus Pterois; species Pterois miles. Next base: position 6,060,378 of record CAMQGK010000485.1, on the reverse strand, counting down.
TCTGGTAGCCTACTTGAATACATGTAATCAGTTACATTCCACAAGTGGGAAACACTAGTATCATGTTTAAACTGTTCAGGAAGACAGATAAACAAAACGCATTGTTTGATTGAGGCTAGTGGTCGGTAAAGATGAATTCAGAGGAGTGAGACGTCTTCTTGTTTTCTCTCTCAGGTGCAGCACTGAACCCGGAGCTGTCACACAGAGCTCGAGCTCTCGCCCCTCCTCGCTCTCACAGCGCAGCGTCCTGATTGGTCGAGACTGGCAGTGGGCGCACGCGGAGCTACTCGTGATCAACAAAAATGGGTGTGGCATAAATAAAAAGACGCTCGCTGATTGGATAATTCTTCATCGTCACGGATCACAACAAATATGGAGTCGGTACCTGGTGATAATCTTGGTGATAATCTGTACTTATATATATATATATATATATATATATATATATATATATATATATATATATATATATATATATATATAAGTTATTTGTAGTATTTTGATTTATTTATTAATTTGTGCATTTATTATTTATACTGTAGTTATTTTTGCGTGTATTTTATTTGTTCATGCATTTATTTGTTATTTCTTATTACATGTATATATTTATTCAGGTCTTTAATTTATTTAAGCGTGATTTTGTTAGTTTATGTCCTCCATATTTCGGTGCATACCAATAAATTAGCAGACAATGCTTCATGTTATGCTGACATGTTCATTTTGTGTATTACCAGTGGCCCCTTTATCTTTTCTTAGTTGTACAATTACACTGATAATTGTATTTATGTACTTTAATATAATTGTAGTTGTTTATTTATTTAATTTATTTTTCATTATTTTTATTAGACATTCATATCTTTATTTTGAGAGGGGCCTGCTGGGTGGGGTATAATGGGAGGATATTACTGTCTAAAAATTAAAACATGAACCTGTAATACTGAATCATCATATGTGCAGATTGTTAAATATATTTTGGTTATAAAAATACTAAATGAAACTAGTAAATAAGAATAAAAATAAATCAAGTGCTGTAAAAGTCAAGAAAAAATATAGAACAGGAAAAATTCTCTAAAATTAATTTTAAAAAAATATTAGAAAATGAGCAGTATGCGCAATCCATCTGTTTTAAAATGAAAAAGCTGTAGAGGTGTGTGCAAGAACGTGCAAGAGTGACTCGAAATTTTTGTTGTAGTCTCTTTTTAAAAATGGAAAGTAACTATTTAAATAGAAATTGTTACAGAACTGTGGTGTTTTTTCTGTAATGCCTGTATTCTGCTGTAAGGGGGCGATGTGCAGAAAAAGTTGCCCATAGACGTAAAACGGTCGTGTCTAGAAGGGAACCAGAGAACTGTGAAAACACTCGCGAGAGTTACATTTAGATATTGACCTCGAAGAGTTAAGGTTAAGTAATTGACATATAATGGTTAATGTTAGATATTAACCTCTAAAATTTAAGTTGATATGTTATCTTTGGCTAGTTAAGGTTTTAGATTGGTCGTTGGGTAGCGAGTCTCGCGAGAGTTTCTGTATCTCTCGGACAGATTTCGCACTTTACTGGTTATCTTATAGACACGGCCATACAAACAGCGTCTTTTCCGGCTTTAACGGAACGAGGAGCTTTCCTTTCCCCCGTGCCGTCAGCGGACTACAACGTGTCCGACAAAATGGCACTTTATAATTTCAAGAAGATTATGGTGGTTCCCACCGCAAAGGTACGTTTTATTTGTCGTCTACAGCGTTCTAAACGGGTGTTGTTTTGTCCGTCTTATTATTGAGCTTTGAGAGAAGGTGGAAGATATAAAAAAAACATGGTGGGGTTGTGTCGGGAAGGAAAACACGTGCTGAGCTGGTGTAAAGAGACAGCAGCAGGTTTTTATACAAGTATGTCTAAGTAGGCTGCTTTATTGCTTACAGTATCAGAAGAGAAACGAAGAAAAAAAAGGAGGTGAAACATCTAACTATTGAATCTGACAGATTTTAGGGGATGGTAAGGTTTTCTCACCTAGAAAATGACACAGTGGACATAAGATGTCTCTCACCAAACCCCATTCAGAAATCTGCACTGTTTTCCCAGTGAGTAAGGACGCGCTATCCACCAAACATCAAATCAAACGCATTAAATCAAGCTAAACTCGTGCTGCTCACCTGTAACAGTCTGTCCATTTAAATACCGCGTTACTTTTGGAAACTGTTGACAGAGAGAGAGAGAGAGAGAGAGAGAGAGAGAGAGAGAGAGAAAGCTGCACTTTGTATTAACTGTGTGCCGAATTGACAACAGGGCATTGATTATTGGTTGACATAACACGAAACGCTGGTATCAGGTGTCTGATACTATTGACAAGCGAGTATATATTAAAGTGACAAATGTGTTAATGCAGTTTGGCAGGACGCTCAGGTAAAACCGTGTCCATGAGATTTTGATGGGTGGAAATATTGAAAAACGATATGTTTTTGTGGCTAAATGTTATGTAGCTGTTCCAGTGCATGCAACAGTATTTATAGGCATGAAAAACAAATAGCAGGACAGTACATTTTACTGTGATCTTAAAACCTAATATGTACTATTAAGATGAGACCAAAGACATAACAGATGAGGCAAATCATTTAAAGTAACTCAAACTTCTCTTTGAGAAAAACACTCTAATGCTTTGCTTAAAGTAGAATTGTAATGATTATCATTATTTGGTATCTGATTAAGTGAATAATGCTTCTTCACTAAAACCTGCATACTGTTCCCGTCTCTGCAGGATTTCATCGACATCACTTTATCCAAAACACAAAGGAAGACGCCCACAGTGGTGCACAAGCACTACCAGATCCACCGCATCCGGCATTTTTACATGCGAAAGGTGAAATTCACCCAGCAGAACTACCATGACCGTCTCACGCAGATCCTCACTGACTTTCCCAAGCTCGACGTAAGTCAAGATGCTCCGAAAAGTCTCTTGTGTACTTTAAATAACCATTGCTCCCTTTGTGGGAACTTGATAATGTGCTGTTTTCTTTCAGGACATCCATCCATTCTACGCTGATCTGATGAACGTGTTGTATGACAAAGACCATTACAAGTTGGCCTTGGGACAGATAAACATCGCCAAGAATTTGATCGATAAGTAAGTTTGTTTGTTGTTGTGTATTTTCTTGCATATTGTTGCTCATTGCTGTGGTTGACTGTAACATTTACTGTGGTGTGTCTTTTAGTTTTCCTTTTTCAGTTCATGTTATCCAGATCCTTTTCTAATGACCCTAAAAGCATTGCAAATTAGTTTGTTAAATATGTGAAACTTGTGTGAAAACTGGCCTACAAGTATATGAAAAATGTCTGAAAATTATTAGTTAAAAAAGGTGAAAAATGTCAATTTAAAAATATATATATATATCTGGACAAAATGTGAACATTTTCTGGAATAAAAAAATAAATAAATTTGAAAAAAATGTCCAACAAAATGTGAAAAATATCCAAAAAATGTCCAACGATTATTAGTTAAATATATGAAACATGTAAGTCCACATGTATCAGCTGTACGTCACGCAGCATCATAAAACACGTCACTCAAGCTGACAGAAACAAAATAAAACTCACCTAAAGCATCAGCGGTACTCTTTCCAATAATCATCACATGTGCTTTGGTCAAAATAAACTCTAATTTCACAGAGTTTGATGTGGAAACACTCCAGTTCACTCTCCCTTTGTATGACATCATCAAGGTGTGGCAGCAGTGTCAGTCTCTGATGGTGAGAAAGACCCAGACGAGCAAGAGATTTTCAAGCCGCGTTAAAGGTCCAACATGTGGAAGTACTCTGTCCTTGATAAATCGCTCACTGTTTGCAGAATATGTTAAGACCAAATAAAATACAACAGCAACATGACCAAACTTTCCATGCATCTACTGAGGTGCCAGGCACTTTGTTTTTGCTAATTATTACCACTCTACCATTTATACTGAATATGAGAACAGAAGCAGGTCGTTAAACCACTGTTCATTTGACCTGAAGAGAAGTTGGTTTGTTCTATTGTTTGTTCGATATTGCTCTGCCTTGTATCGTGAGAGCTGAAGCAGCGGGTCCTGACGTTTCATTTGCCAGTTGCACAGTCATTAGTCTTTCCAACAATCACCAAGTGTGCTTTAGTCAAACTCAACTCAGTTTGACGAGTTTGATCTCTCTCTGCTTGCAGAAGGAAGGAGGCTGGCTGATGTGTCATCAACGCGTCATATCACTTACACTGCGCATGTGTTATACTTAATGTTATGGCTGATTGGAATCCTTTAAAAAAATCCTCAGTTCAGCTCATGGTCCAGATTGCCACCAAAATGTTATGGATTGTTCACTGCGTCACACCCTGCCCCTCCAAAAAAAATTCAGTCAAAGCTATCGGTAACTTTTGGAGTAATCCTGCTAGCAGACAGAGAAACAAACCAACGCTGTAAAACATAACCTAAGATAATAATTAGAAAATTATAAAAGAGAAGGAAGCAAAAGTAATTGAACATAACCCAGAAACAGAAAAGACAGACATTTAACAGCTTTTTATCCCAACCCCCTCAGTGTTGCCAAAGACTATGTGCGTCTGATGAAGTATGGCGATTCTCTGTACCGCTGTAAACAGCTGAAGAGAGCCGCTCTGGGTCGTATGTGCACCATCCTGAAACGACAGAAGTCCAGTCTGGAGTATCTGGAACAAGGTATCAGTGTCCTTTACAGAGGCAAAAAAAGTCAGCCTCTTAATATGTGAAAAGGACTAATCCCCCATCATCCCCCTTCAACAGTGCGTCAGCATCTGTCCCGTTTGCCAAGCATTGACCCCAACACAAGGACTCTACTTCTGTGTGGTTACCCCAACGTCGGCAAGTCCAGTTTCATCAACAAGGTAAGCGTCTCTGTAGGAATTACTTTGGTAACAGCTGTGCATGGGTCACATTCGTACATATCATTGGTTTCAGGGTGTTTCAGCCCCTGGACGTTTTGAGTAAAGTTAACGTGGTCTTCCTCATCAGGTGACCAGAGCCGATGTCGATGTCCAGCCCTACGCTTTCACCACCAAGTCCCTGTTTGTGGGTCACATGGACTACAGATACCTGCGCTGGCAGGTGAGACACTGCAGCTCTTACTGTTACACATCACTCATGGTTTATTATCTCCTTCACATACATGATCTCCTGCTTCACATACTCTACATCAACTGTAGATGCAGTGCAGTGACGAAGTATTTGGGCAGTGAGACACATTTTCATTGACTCTGAAGTATGATATTTTAAACTTTATATATGGTGTGTTTATATCCTTGTCAGATGTATGTACATGTACAACCATTTCTTAAACATACAGATGAGTTTGTTTGTACCAAATAGTAAAATAATGGCATGTATTATTGTTTTATCATATGAAGGTATAGCAACAAGGACTTCACTTATATATTTTTTTACATATTTTACTAAGAATATTGGTCATTTTTTGATATGTTACTGACATTTTTCAGACTTTTTTTCACATATTTTGTAAATAATTTTTGGATATTTTCACTTATATTGGAGATATTTGAGTGTTTTTATTTTGTTTTACATTTTTCAGATATTTTTTTACTTGTACATTTCATATATTATACTTTCACTTTTTTTCTGAATATTTTTCACTTCGGTTTTTCATGTTTTACTACTAGCATTATCGCATGTTTCAGATATATTTGTTTGACAGTTTTCACAATTTTTGTCTCAGATTTTTCACTGTTTTCACATTTTAACTATTTTTGGACATTTTTCTGATATTTTTTTTTACTTGTGGTGACGTTAAAAGATTTCAGAAAGTTTTATGGCCTTAAATACAGCCTTAAGGCTATTATTGCCACATCAGAGGACTTAAAGTAGATTTACATACTGTAATTCCATTATTCATTCAAAACCTTTATTGAAGCCTCAAATCATTGAGGTTTTTCATTTGCAATGATGTTAAGAAATACAGAGTTAGACAAATAAAAACAGAAAAGGACAATACTCAGTGAAAACATTTGCACACAGAGGCGAAGTGGTTTGAGATCACTATAAAGGTGTATAATCCACGTTTCCCTTATTATTCCTCACTCCACCCTGGTGAATCTTATGCCAACTGTGTGTGTTTAGGTGGTGGACACCCCCGGGATCCTGGACCACCCTCTGGAGGACAGGAACACCATCGAGATGCAGGCCATCACGGCTCTGGCTCACCTGCGAGCGGCGGTTCTGTACGTCATGGACGTATCGGAGCAGTGCGGCCACAACCTGCAGGAACAGCTGGAGCTCTTCAACAACATTCGACCCCTGTTTGCCAACAAGGTCAGGCTTCTGTCATGTTACAGCTGATTACTCATCATGTGATAATGATTTCAGAAAACTGCAAACTCCTTGTACCCAGTTTTCTTCCTCTTCACGTCTGATACGCCGGATGTGTGAAATATTTCATCTTTTTCTGGATGGAGCTCCTCTTAATGTGGGGCAATGGTGCATTTCAGGTTAGACCTAGTTTGCACGAATGCACAAATGAATTTTGCTATTCCACTTTTTGGTGTGACAAAGCTCGTACAGGCTGCTGTAAAGATATATTTTTATTGTATTATTTTTGCTGCATCAGTGTATTGTGTTTTTGTTTGAGAGGCCACACATCGGAGCACTAGCTCCTGTCTGCCATATTGTACACATGGACAGTAAGAGCAAACTTAGCAAACTTAACCTTTTCCAATTTAGAAACCTCAATACCCGAACTTGGATCATAAACATACCAAACACGCATCCTGCTTATTTAGCAGGATAAATAAAAGATGGAAAAAGTTTGACTGTGTAATACGTAAAGTAATGCTGGTGTCTCACTCCCTGCAGCCTCTCATCATTGTAGCCAACAAATGTGACGTGAAGAAAATCACTGAGCTGTCTGAGGAGAACCAGGTCAGTGATTTACAGTTTGATCTGCCTAAAATGTCTCTGTGGACGAGGTAAATTAGAAATGAACTTGTGGGATTATATTGCAGAGCTGAAGATCTGCAGAAATGGACTGTTAATCAGCTCTCTTCTTCAATAAGCATAAGTGTGAAAAGTATGACAGCATATTAGGGCCATCGTTAAAAAAAAAAATACAACCTAGGAATGGATATTTTTCATTATTATTTTCACATATTTTCCTAATAATTTTTTACATTTTCTCACTATTTCACATTTTACTTTTTTATTTATTTATTTATTTATTTTACATTTTTTGGATATTTTTTGATTATATGTTCAATATGTTTTGTTTTCTTCACTATTATTTTTCACATATATTCCTAAAAATTTCCTAATATTTGGCAGTTTGTCGGCCAGTTTTCACACATTTTTCAAAGGTCAAAAGAATTTGTCACTGGAGCTGAGATTATTTTTGAGATTAAAGTCACAATTTTTCCCACATTTTACAATTTCTTTGACTATTTTCACTTGTATTTTTCACATATTTTTTACTAATAATTTTCAGACATTTTTTTTATTGAGATTTTTCAATTTTCTCTCGATTTTACTTATTTTCAGTCTTATTCTGGAATTTTTTGTTTTCTATATTTTGCCAATAATTGTCAGATTTAGTTTTTATATTTTTAATTTTGATTTCTTCAGACAGTTCTTATGGATATTTTTTATATTTTCTTCTAGAAAATTTTCAAATTTTTCCCAGAAATATTTAACATTTTTCTAAAGTTTTTCACATATTTGCTATGTTGCTGATGTTTTTCAAATGTTTTGACACTAAAGTTTTCTGAAAGTTTTATGGTCTAAAATACAGCCTTATGGTTATTATTGCCATATCAGATGTCTTAAAACAAATTTGGAGATTAGCTTTCAGCTTTCTTACAATAAGCACAAGTGTTAAAGGTATGATGGTATATTAAGGCCATTGCAGTTCAAAAAAACAATTACAGACATAGGAGGAGGTAATAATATAAGAATAATAACATAACATAATTAATTAGAATAATTAATATATTTTGCACCCGTGATGGCTAATGTTACCACAGTGTTTAACAGTAGCGTCTGTGGTATGGTGAGGTGGATCCAACCTCGCGAAGTGATGTGGTTCCTTGACAAAAAAAAAAAACCCTCAGGAATTATGTCTACTATTTTTAAAAAAGTTTTTTCTCTTTGATTTTTTTACTCTCATCTTGGAGTATTAACCCCCTCTCCCCCTCCCCCTCTGTAGTTTTTAATGTCTTTTTTTACCCTCCATTGGCTCTAATTCACCGTCGTACACTGGTTTACCTTTCGACTGTTGTCTTCTTGCTTTCAGAAAATCTTTGCAGATCTCTCTACTGAGGGAATCCTTGTGATTGAGACGAGCACCCTGACCGAGGAGGGAGTCATGGAAGTTAAAACTGAGGTGAGCTGCAGCCTCGAAGGTGTTGATGAACAAAGTGTTGTATTGTTGCTGTGAGCGAGCACGTTGTGCTTCATGCTTCTTATGTTTGTCAGGCCTGCGACCGGCTCCTCGCCCATCGCGTCGACACCAAGATGAAGGGCAAGAAGGTCCATGATGTTCTCAACCGGCTCCACCTGGCCATGCCCACCAAGAGAGATGAGAAGGTAAAAACAGTCGCTAACTCGATCAGAAGCCAATGCAAATTACATCCTCTCATCTTTATCTGATATTAAGCCTGTTGATTCCAGGAGAGGCCTCCGTTCATCCCAGAAGGAGCCTTAATGCGCAAGAAGGCGATGCAGGTCGACACACCCAAACGCAAACTGGTACGTCTGGTGTTAACATTTCATTAAGATGAGCTGTGACACCGCTAACAGCTCCCTGTACGTAATAAAACATTTTACCATTCTTCTCTCAGGAGAGAGACCTGGAGATGGAGCTTGGCGATGACTACATTCTGGATCTACAGAGTGAGACGACTTTTCATTTCAGCACTGTGAATATGTAGAGAGTAAACATCTGCAGTGCTAATAGCATTTTTATTTGTGTTTCCTCTAAAGAATACTGGGATCTGATGAACGAAGACGAGAAGCATGATAAGATCCCTGAGGTGTGGGAGGGCCACAACATTGCAGATTACATTGATCCTGAAATCATGAAGGTGAGTTGAAAACTGCCTCTTGGTTGATTATTAGTAAAACAGCTGTCTGCAGTGAATGTTCTTGGTGCTGGATCGTCTATTTTAGTATTAGGTGGGGCTGTCAAAATTAATGCCATAATAACATGTTAACACACATTTGTTATAACACCACTAATTTCTTTAATGCATTTAACTTGCGATTTTGTTTTTTTGTTTTTTTTTTTTTACATTGTGTTGTGCTCAGTTTTAAAGCTAGAGCAAATTAATCTTTCATTTTTTATCTGTTCAAAATGTACCTTAAAGGGAGATTTGTTAAGTATTTAATACTCTTATCAACATGGGAGTGGGCAGATATGCTGCTTTATGCAAATATTTTTCTATATTTGTTATTGAAAATCAATTACTAACATAAAACAATGACATATATTGTCAGAAACCCTCACAGGTTCTGACTTCAGCAACATGTTGAACTGCAGCCCAACAGGCAACAACAGCTGTCAGTGTGTCAGAGTGCTGACTTGACTAGGACTTGATGCAGACTGACTGGGACTATCAGAAAGTGGGCATGTCTGTAAAGGGGAGACTGGTGGGGACCCAGAGAACCTAAAAATCACAAGCTGCGTAAAAGAAATTAGTGGCATTAAAACAAATTTTTGTCATCTCATTATTATGTTAACTTTGACAGAGGAAAGGATAGGATTTATTTTTCTTTTTTCTAAACATCTTGATTTCCTGTGCCACAGAAACTGGAGCAGCTGGAGAAGGAGGAGGAGCTGAAAGAGCGAGCCGGGGAGTACGACTCCGATGACGAGAGCGAGGACGAAGAGATGCAGGAGATCCGCGTTCTGGCCAAACAGATCCGCGAGAAGAAGCAGCTCATGATCATGGAGTCCAAAGAGAAGGACGTGCACGGGCCTCGCATGCCGAGGACCACCACCAAGGTGAGGATACCGTTAATACGTCAGGTCTGCTGCCAACAGAGTTTATCTACATGTAGGTATCGGAGAGAGAATTTTAACCTACAGTATGAGGAATCTAATAAATAATAAACTAATAATAATAAACTAATAACACAGAGGCTCCGTAGTCTGCAGGGCCTCACCGTTTAACTGCATCCGTCCCATGTTTCACAATAAAACTCCCTGGACACAATCACTGATCACTGCTTACTGGAGGGAGCTACAGTCATTCAGAGCTCAACTAAATAACTTACACATGTATACAGTTAGCTGTTAGCCGCCAAGCTAACATGCTGTGCTGGTGTAAACATAGCAGCGATTGATGAGAGGCTGCAGACTTAGACGTTTCTTTCCTCCATGTTTAACCGTTTCATCATGTTTATGCTTGTTGAACAGCTGTAATAATAACGTATCTTGGCTTTACACTTGCAAAGTTTTCTTGCACTTACAGTAATGAGCGTAGTTGTCATCAACTGGTTCGCGTGTTTTTGTTTTACATGTACAGGTTGAAAGAAAGAAGCTAGAGAAGGAGATGGGTGACCTCGGTCTGGACATGAATGACAAGGACAATGTAAGTTCTTCCTTTAGATCAGAATTCATGAATACTATATCCTGTTTCATAATTAAATTTCACACAAAGTGTTGAATTTTAACAAAACACTCACTACAGTTGTGACTACAGTGTTAATGGGCGTTGTGATTCTTCAGTTACTGTGGTCAGGGCTCTCATGTTGTCGCTTTTCAAAATCCAAAAATAAAACAAATTTAAGTTTTAAGTTGCACTATATACCCCTCGTATATGTATATATATATATATATAAAATAAAAAATAAACATAGCCATTCATTAATTGATAAAATGTGACAAATTGATATTTCTGTTATAATTTGCTTCTTTAATCTTTATTTATTGTTTATTATTACTGATAGTTTATTTTATAATTATGTATTTTTATTTATGCATGTATTTTCAATTTATTTATTTTTGCATTTATTATTTATTTATTTTCAATTAATTTATTTTTGCATTGCATGTTAAATTGACTTTTTAAAGTGTGTATTTATGTATGTATTTATGCACAGTTTTCCTTTTTATTTTCACCCCTCATTTATTTTTTAGATAAATCGATAAAAAATAAAAACAAAAATGATTCAGTTAATACAAAAATATTATATTAATGAAAAATAATCAAAATAAATGCATAAATAAATAAAAGAAATTAAGGGAATTAATACAAAGATAACTAAACAAAGAAGCAAATTAAAACAGAAATATAGATTTATGTTTACATTAATTTTTAATATTTTTGCTGCTTGTAATGAAATTTAATTATTTATTGAGTAAATTATTTAGTAATTTATTTATGACTTTGGCGGGTCCCTGTATGTGAATACCTGAAACCTGCTACAGAAATAGTTAAAAGTATATTCCTCTTGTGCTTTCAGAGCCACTACGCGCAACAGGCCCGGCGATCTCGAAGCATCACCAAGAAACGTAAGCGTGAAGCTTCGGCGCCTCCGACCTCCAAAACCCGCAGCCAGAGCGCCTCCCGCCCGCCACGAGACCAGTCTGGTTTACGAGATCCAAAGGTACGTGACGTAGCTTTCATTTACTACACTATGCTGCAGTTTAGTTACTGGCTTAGTCTTTCTTTTATGAAAAAGAGAAAAGGAAATATGAACTCATTCTTATCAGGGATGTTTAGATGTCATTTCTTTCACAGTTGAATAAATTAACCCTCCTGTGGGCGGCCACAGGGGATCTCTGTTTGCATGATTTTGTTTAAATGGATCTAAAATAAAAAAAACTATAATAGCAAGAGTGTTCATTCTTTTTGCAGCAGAAAGCTAAGGCTTCTGTCTTTTGCATCCTTGCATTCGATCTGCTGATATAAATGAGCATATCTCAAAAACTAAAAAACGTGCAAAGTTCGAAGTGTTTAGAGATACGTTGTTAAGAAATACTCTCTTCATGTTTCTACATTTAGAAATGTTTTGTGTATTTATTTAGTACAATTTTATGAAAAAAAAATTTGCTGTCACTGTCTGATGTTTGTAGATTTTTGGTTTTTAATCTATGACACAATTTCAACACCTTCCTCAATTATTATGGTTTATTGTCTTGCATAACCTGCAAGGGATATGAAGAATTTATGATGCATCACATTAAGCAAAAACATCAGTGCAGGCAGTGGTGGCTGAGTTGGTGGATGCTAAAATAAGGCTTTACTGTGGACAGACTGAAGATAAAGTCTTTTTTTGCCATCTCAACTGTACAAAAGTATTAACTAGATTTTCTGAGGAAGATTGCTTATCAATTAATTATTAACAGTATTAACAGATATCAACTGTTTTTTCTTTTATTTCCTCCTTCGTCCTCCTTTTCATTCTTGAATATTATTGGAAAATGAAAACCTCAGAAAACCTTACACACTATTAAATGTTATTAGGACACTATTGAAACTGAAGGAATTATTATTACGGAAATAATTACATTTTTGAGGGGTTTAAGATGCTTTAAAAGTTGCTAAATGTTGCACAAACTTTGATATTATAGTTGTAAAAATTGAGCCCCTCATTCATGTTGGCAGATATAAAATGCTGAGACAAAAAAAACCCCTTGGAGGTATACCGAAAACCCAACAAGAAGTCAGCTATTTTGAATTGAATGTGCCATTTTTAGGATTTTGCCGGCTGTGTACTTTAACAGACTCCTCCTAAAGAATTCATCCGGTCCACTTCAGATTTGGTCAGTGCCATCTAAAGAGCTTTGCAGTCAAACGATTGCGTTTTCATGGCGACGTGGCAAGGCAGTGAAAAAGTGCCTTTCACAATAAAACAGGAAGGTTGTTGTAACTGCCCATTCATCGCAGCTTGCAGCTTTAATTTTGTTTTCACATAAAAAATACAACTTTTGCATTTATGATATACACACAGATGTTCATATGTGAGGAAATCTCAAAGTTAATTTGAGGAGAACCCATGTCTGCTGTTTGTTCTTCAGATGGCAAAGAAGGCAAAGAAGATGATGAAGAACTCCCAGAAAGACATGAACCGCCAAGGCAAGAAGGGAGAGGCAGACCGACATGTGTTTGACCTCAAACCCAAACACCTCCTGGCCGGGAAGAGGAAGTCCGGCACCACCGACCGCAGATAAAACTGCTCTTTCTGGACTGCTGAGACCTGGACACTCTTTTGGAAGAGAGGCTTCTGTGTGGAGATCAGTGTCTTCAATCTGTACATTTTCCCCAGCAGTAAAAAAGAGGAGCACAAAATATATTTCCCTTTTTAAGTGAGGAAACTGTTGTCATTTAATATTTCTGTGACATAAGAGTGCTATCCTTGAGGATGGTGGCGCCATCAGAAAACTATAAAGCTGCTGGGGAAATGCACCCAACCCATTTAAATGATTAGGTATTATAATAACAGTTATTATATGTCAGCTTTCAAAGTTTTGTTCACAAGAGTAAAACTGTGGAGATCTCAGAAAAACGTAAAACGCAGAGACTCAGGACCAGGTTGTGTAGTGTCATATTTTCTTTACTGCAGCTGCCATGATCAAAAACTTGATTCACAAAAAACATGAATATTATTCAGTTGTTAAAACTGATTGGTATATAAGTTTTTCTCTTGGCAGTTTGCAGTTAGGCGAGCCTTTATGCCTTCAACGTATGTGACTGAGAATATGGCTCAGGAAATACTCGGTTCACTTTGGATGAAGTGATGATGATACTCCCTTTACAGGACCTCCTTCAATAGATATGAATTAACAAGTGAACTTAATAAAAATAGTCTTGAACTAAACTGCAGTCTGTCAGATTGTTTTATACACATTTATCTATAAGTGTGCTTTTATTTTGAAAACCAAAGGCTGTGCACTTCACCTGTGTCATACCTGTGTTGAGTTGGAAATGTTACTTTACTGTTGTCTACAATCGTGTGTATACACGCATGATAAAATACGAGTTAACAGGCTGTACAAGAGCAACTCTGGATCAGACAGCACAAGCCAGCCTTCGCTCCTCATTTGAATCAGTGAGCCTTGGCCACCCATGGCCCTGACGCCGGCTCACCAGTTTTCCTTCCTTTTGGTAGATCCTGCCCACTGCAGACTGGGAACATCCCACAATAGCTGCAGTTCTGGAGATGTTCTGACCCAGTCATCTAGCCATTACAGTTTGACCCTTGTGAAAGTCGTTAACATCCTTATGCTTGACCATTTTTTCTGCTTCAAACACATCAAGTTCAAGGAGAAAATGTTCACTTGCTGCCAAATATATCCCACCCACTGACAGGTGCCATTGTAATGAGATTAACATAATTATTCACTTCACCCGTCAGAGGTATATACTGTACACTGTGTGAGTGTGCAAAGCTTTCATCAAACCAGTAGAGTCTACAATATAAACATATATACATAACATAACATATTCTGGTTTGTTAAACTTTTTTTGTTTACTATGTAATTCTATGTGTTCTTTCATAGTTCGATGTCTTCAGTATTAATTTACAATGTATAAAACAATTAAAATAAATAAAAACCATTTAATGAGAATTTGTGTCGATACTTTTGACTGGTACTGTAACTTAGTATGCTATAAATAAATGATTAACATAAATTATTATTGTTATAAATGTATTGTTATTCCTAGTTTGAAGCGCCTTTTGTAAGCTTTAAATACGCCGAATTCACAGGAAGATGCCATTTTAACTAAGCTAATTGTTTCAAGTGCTGGCATGTAATAACTATGATGCTACCACAGAAGAAAACAAGAAACAAGCCAGTTTTGAATAGAGTATGGTCTGCAGCGACATTTGGCTTTTATTATGAAAACCCCCGGGCCGGAATTGGCTTCGTTATCTTTTCTCACGTAGCGGAGCTGGTCAAGTGTCAACACGGATCCAGGACAAAACCTGCACTGCTTTCTTCGCACATTGAAGAAAATGTTTGGCACGGCGTCATATCCCACATTATCCCGGAATAAAACTTCGTATGTGTAGACTTTCTGGTAAGTTGTGTTTCCGTGTTGTTGGGAAGGTTGTCTTACCCGTTAGCCTGTTAGCATGTTCCGCACCACACAGCTAATGGGGATAATAACGGTAGCTTTGCTTAGCTTAACGCTCTGTTGAGCGTCGCGCTGTAGCAATGCTAACACTGTCTAGACTTGTTAACCTTCACGTACTGTCAGCGGATTGCATTCACTCTTAATATTCGTATTTTTCCTCCAAATGTGCCGCAACACCATGGAGCTTAAATGCTCTTTTTTTCGCTGCCCCTCAGACAGTAAGAGGAACTAACTACCCTCCGAGGTGTCTGACAGCTAAACAAGGCAGTTTCTTTCTTCAGCAGAAAGGGACCTTAACAGACGCTGTCATGTCTGTACTGGTTAAAAGGCTGGCTGGTGATCGATTAAAACACCTGATTCATGTGTCCAGAGACCGTCTTGGGTCAACTGAAGGGCACAGATTTGTGACAGCTGGAGCCAGGCTTATGTTGTGTCTCTACTGTGATATGAGCATCCATAACAATGCCTCCTTCATGCCGATACTCTAAAAATAAGAGCTTTGTATACCTTTTAACGGGTATTATGATATAGCCATGAATAGTGCGACAGTTTCCAACCTACAGACGTTTTGTAAAAAATGATTTTTTAAGTTATCAGGGATACACTATGGTTAAAATGACAATTTGGCCCATACTATTATACCATTAGTATACGAGTTCGCCACCCATTTATTAATGGTATAACAGTATATTTGGTGACCCATGGTAGCATTTTTTTTTTTATCTATCCAAGGGAATGACACCTCCCATGATCAGTTAACTAGAGGTCAACGAGGCGAATGTCTGCAGATATTGATGTTTAAAATATCACTTTAGTGGAAAAGATACAGATGTTTTTGTTTATTTTGTTTTTGTGGTTATTAATTCTCCTTTTATGACAGGGAAGCAAAGACCTCATCATTATAAAAAAAAATAACTGAGCTGTTTTAAAGTCATTCAGCATATCATTATATCTCTGTTATGTTAACTAGCTTGCCATTTGCAAATTGTCTCATCCGCTAACATTATGAAGCAAAACCATCCCGAGTGCTTAGAAATAGAAATCAGTCTACAGGCTGTTGTAGGCAACTGAGAAAATCCTGGAAGGTTTCAATTTTTAAGTTACATTACATCTGTTGACATAATGGCAATACAAAGTGAGTAATACATGTAATTGTTACGAACAGTACTTTTTAATATAGCCTGCTGTCACATGAAAATATTCTTACTTTTTAAATAATTGCCTCGAAGCCTTTTAGCTGTTACACAACTACCTACTCAGTAAGAGTGTTTCAGTACCTAAACTGATGTTCGGCTGATAAATCGGTGCATCCCTACCAGTTACAGCTGAGAGTGGGCAAGATATTGATCAGCTTTTCTCATCTATCATTATAACAGTGTGGGATTTTTTATGTTATGAATCATAATAAACAAGTTAGCTACCCACATTATTAACACTGCAATGAAAATATGAAGTTACAGCTCTCCCTCTCTAAAATACAGTGAGGAAATAATCCAAATGAGTCATTTATAAAGCAGAAATGCCAAACATTTACTGGTTCCACCTATCAGTATGAACTAAGAGGAATTTGCATGTTTACAAAAGCTAAAATGAAAAACAGTCAAAGGAGTTAATTTGTGGAATAGTTTTGAAATTGAAATGAAAATGTGTAATATACAAATATATTTCAAAATAAGATAATTATCAAACATACACTAGTGTGTATATGAATTTTTGTTTGTGACTTTTTGGGTAAATGTGATATACATATATTTTGTTTTGTCTCTTTAATTTTTAGTGTATACATTTAATAAGAAATGTACAAAATAATGAATGCAAAAAGTGTGTGTGTAATAAGCTAAGACTTCAGTCTACATCTTTAAGGTCAGCATAAACTTGGTTTGGTTTATCACTAAATTAACTAAGGATTTGTGAATTTATTGACAGACAATTAATCAATTTGTGTCAGGACAGGTAACACTGGAGTGGATTCAAATGCAGACTGAAACAGTTCCAAGTTACAAAAACAGAGTTTATTTTCGGTCCAGGTCGGTACACAGATAGGCAGGCAGAACAGGCAGACAAAATCCAAATCACGAGGCTAAGGCAAGGTCAAAAACAGGCTAGGTTCAGTTCACTGGAGTATAAAGATTTAGACACGAGGAAATGGCGGGTACGCTTCGCTAAGGACGGCAAAAGACGAACTGGCACAGGAGGAAAAGGGAGGACACATTATATACTAGTGAGGGAGGTGAATAACTATGCACAGGTGGACACAATCAGGGCAGGGGATGACGCTCAGACGCAGGTGACTAGTGATGATAATCAGGTCAGGAGGAGGTGCTCTAACGTGAAGGCAGGAGGCATGCAGGGCAGGGAGTGAAGTGAACTGCAACGAGAGGAGAGGTTAGAATGCAAACCAAAACAGGAAGTGCGCCAAAATAAAAGCATGCAACAGGAAATGACAAATTAACACTTATACTTCCTGACAGAACCCCCCCCTTTAGGGACGGCTCCTGACGTCCCAGGAAGCTCTGCTCGCTGATTGTTGAAGTCTTTTATTAGTTGAGGATCCATGATGTTTCTGGCTGAAACCCACGATCTCTCCTCTGGTCCGTACCCCTCCCAGTCGACAAGATACTGTCTACCCCGCCCCCGGCGCCGGACGTCCAGCAGACGCTTGACCGTGTAGGCAGGGCTTCCGTCGATGATCCGGGGGGGCGGGGGGACCTTGGAGGTAGGGACCAGAGGGCTGTCGACCGCAGGCTTCAGCCGTCCGACATGAAACGTCGGGTGGATCCTCATAGACTTGGGCAGCTTTAACTGGACAGAGACAGGGTTGATTACTTTAAGTATGGGAAAGGGACCCACATACCTGGGAGCGAGCTTCTTGGAACTGACGTGGAGAGGCAGATCTCGGGCGGACAACCAGACCATCTGCCCAGGTTGGTAGATGGGGGCTGGAGTCCGCCGTCGATCTGCCATCTCCTTGTACCGAGCCGTGTTCTTCAGTAGGGTCCGCCTCGCCCCCCTCCAGATGTGCTGGCAGCGTTTGACCAAGGCGTGAGCCGAGGGAACGGAAGACTCCCCCTCCAGGTCTGGGAACAGAGGGGGTTGGTAGCCGTACGCACACTGGAAGGGGGAGAGACCAGACGAAGAACACGGCAGGGTATTGTGGGCGTATTCCACCCACAGCAGATGTTTACTCCAGGAGACCGGGTTTTGCGCCACTAGGCATCTCAACCCGGTCTCCAGTTCCTGGTTTAATCTCTCAGTCTGTCCATTAGTTTCCGGGTGGTAACCCGAGGACAGACTGACAGATGCCCCCAGCAGCGAACAAAACTCTTTCCAAAAGCTAGAGATAAATTGTGGCCCCCGGTCCGACACCACATCCCTAGGGAAGCCGTGAATACGAAATACATGTGTTAATATCACCTCAGCTGTTTCTTTGGCTGAGGGCAGCTTCGGTAGGGCAATGAAATGAGCCATTTTAGAAAAGCGGTCCACCACTGTGAGGACAGTGGTGTTACCATCAGAGGTAGGCAACCCAGTTACAAAGTCTAGGGATATGTCGGACCAGGGGCGGTGAGGCACAGGAAGAGGCTGTAATAAGCCGGCAGGAGGTCGGTGGGAGGGCTTACTCCGGGCGCACACAGGACAGGCAGAGACGTACTCCTTGACATCTCTCTCCATCGCCGGCCACCAGAACCTCTGCCTCACCACAAACAGGGTGCGGCGAGATCCCGGGTGGCAGGCGATGCGAGAGGTGTGGGCCCAGTGGATGATCCTGGAGCGGAGAGAGACAGGAACAAATAGTCTGTTATGAGGACACCCCTCAGGTGTCGGAACCTGTGTCAGGGCCCTCTTCACCTCCTCTTCGATTCCCCATGTGACTGCTCCGACTACGCAGGAGGGGGGAATGATGTGAGTGGGACCCAGAGGGGCGTCCACCGAGTCGAACTGGCGGGAGAGAGCATCCGGTTTCCCGTTCTTCGACCCTGGCCGGTAGGAAAGAGTAAAGACAAATCGATTAAAGAACAGGGCCCACCTAGCTTGTCGGGAGTTGAGTCTCTTGGCAGATCGGATGTACTCAAGGTTCTTGTGGTCGGTCCAGACGAGAAACGGATGCTCTGCTCCCTCCAGCCAGTGGCGCCACTCCTCCAACGCCGCTTTAACGGCCAGCAGCTCCCTGTTGCCAATATCATAGTTCCTCTCCGCAGAGGAAAGCTTTCTGGAGAGGTAGGCACATGGGTGAAGTTTATTGTCGGCTAATGTTCTTTGAGAGAGGACAGCGCCGATGCCAGAGTCGGAGGCATCCACCTCCACAACGAATTGTCTGCTGGGGTCCGGCAGAGTCAGGATGGGAGCGGAGCTGAACGCCCCCTTGAGTTTGTGAAAGGCATTGGCGCACTCAGGGGACCAGATGAAACTGCTTTTCGGTGACGTCAGCGCATGTAGCGGGGCTGCGATGGAGCTGAAATTTCTAATGAAACGTCTATAGAAATTAGCGAACCCCAAGAACCGCTGAACCGACTTGCGGTTCGTTGGGGTGGGCCAGTCCGCTACAGCGCTGATCTTAGCTGGGTCCATGTGAATTCTGTCAGGGGAAATTACAAAGCCGAGGAAGGAGACTGTTGGAGCATGGAACTCGCATTTTTCAGCTTTGACAAAGAGCTGATGCTCCAACAGTCTCCGGAGAACCTGGCGGACATGAAGGATATGGGATTGCTCATCCGGGGAGAAGATTAGGATGTCGTCTAAGTAGACGAACACAAAATGATTTAACATGTCCCGGAGGACGTCATTAACCAGGGCCTGGAAGACGGCAGGGGCGTTAGTGAGCCCAAATGGCATCACGAGATATTCATAGTGCCCGCTAGGGGTGTTAAATGCCGTCTTCCACTCGTCCCCCTCCCTTATCCTAACGAGGTGGTACGCGTTGCGCAAATCGAGCTTTGAAAAGATTTTAGCTCCCTTTAAAAGCTCGAATGCGGAGGATATCAAAGGGAGGGGGTAACGGTTCTTAACGGTTATCTCATTGAGCCCACGGTAGTCTATACATGGTCTGAGTGTCTTGTCTTTCTTTTCAACAAAGAAAAAACCTGCACCGGCAGGCGAGGAGGACGAGCGAATTATCCCAGCCGCCAGGGAGGACTCTATATACTCTCTCATTGCCTCCCTTTCAGGGGCTGAGAGAGAATATAGCCTCCCTTTAGGCGGGGAGGTACCTGGGAGGAGGTCGATGCCGCAGTCGTACGGCCGATGGGGAGGTAGACAGGTGGCGCTGGACTTGCTGAACACTTCTCTAAGGTCGAGGTAGCAAGAAGGGACCCCGGCCAACTCCGGGGTGGTGGCGCCATCTGGTGGAGCCAGAGGCGCGGAACATGGAGTGATTCTCTGCTCCACCGCTAGAGGCGCCAGAAGTCTCTCAGAGGAATCCCCGGGAAGGACAGACAAGCGACAGGTTATGTTACAGCCCTCCCCCCAAGACACAATTTCCCCCGTTAGCCAGTTTATGTGTGGGTTATGTCTTTTTAGCCAAGGAAGACCCAGAATTAACGGGTGCAAGGCCGACTCAAAAATGTGGAAACTGATGGACTCTGTGTGATTATTAGAGATAGATAGATGTACTGGTGAGGTGTAGTGAGTGATTTTACACAAAAGTCTGCCATCCAACGCACTTGCCTCCAGAGTCTCTTTGAGGGGGAAGCGTTGGAGGCCAAGTGTCTTGACCAGGTCTCCGTCGATGAGGTCTTCATCCGACCCTGAGTCCACCAGGGCCGGGTAGGACAGGGAGCCCCCAGCGACGGAGATGCGGACCTGCAGCAGAGGACGAGAGGAAGAGGGCAAGGCAGTAGTGGGACTCACCAGGACCCTCTTCTTCCCTGGTGAGTCTCCTCTTTTAACGGACAGGAGGACAAAAAATGACCAGGCTGCCCGCAGTATATGCAAAGGCCCTCCCGCAGGCGCCGCTGGCGTTCCTCAGGAGATAGTTTCGCCCTGCCGATCTGCATGGGCTCATCCGTCCCACTAGGGGGAGATGGAGAGCCCTCGGCGGCGACAGGGGAAGAAGAACGCCAACCGACGCGCTGGCCGGGAGGCTGCCTCGACTGGGCGGGCGGTGGAACGGCGCCCCGGCGTCTGTTCCTCTCCTTCTCTCTCTCTCTCTCCCATAGACGGTTGTCGATGCGGATGGCGAGGGCGATGACGGAGTCGGGGTCTGCTGGCAGGTCCAGCGGGGCGAGCTGGTCCTTGACGGGATCTGACAGGCCGTGCAGGAATGTGTCCATTAATGACGCGTCGTTCCATCCACTGTCAGCGGCAAGAGTACGGAACTCTATGGCGTAGTCTGACACCCGTCTCTTGCCTTGCCGGAGTGACACCAGAGCCCGGGCGGCTTCACGACCTGGGGCAGAGTGATCGAAAATTTTCCGCAAAGAGTCAGTGAATAATTTAAGTGAAGCACATACCGGAGAGCCCCGAGCCCATTCAGTGGTGGCCCACGCCTCCGCCCGGCCGGCCAGGTGGGTAATAATGAAGGCCACCTTGGAGCGCTCGGATGGAAACTGGGCTGCCTGCAGTTCGAAATGAAGGCTGCATTGCACCAGGAATGCGCGGCAGTTGTCGGAGTTCCCCGTGAATCTCTCAGGTTTGGCGAGGTGAGGAGACGTGGGGAAGGGCCCCACGGGAGCGAGCGTCGGAACCGGGGCCGGCGTCTCGGGGCGGGCCGGTGCCGGTGGCGGAGCGGCATCTGCTCCGGGAGTCGGGAGAGTGTTCATCATATTAAGCAGAGTCTGCATCTGTGTACTTAGCTGCGCGATCTGTTCACCAACGTTGGCACGAAACTGTCCTTGTTGTTCGTTTATCAGTTTAACTTCTTGAAAAACGGCGGAGAGGCGATCTTCTTGCCGATCTAAACGACCGCCCTGGGCAAGGATAGCGGATCGAACTTGTTCAGAATCTGCTGAATCCATGGTGACCAGTTCGTTCTGTCAGGACAGGTAACACTGGAGTGGATTCAAATGCAGACTGAAACAGTTCCAAGTTACAAAAACAGAGTTTATTTTCGGTCCAGGTCGGTACACAGATAGGCAGGCAGAACAGGCAGACAAAATCCAAATCACGAGGCTAAGGCAAGGTCAAAAACAGGCTAGGTTCAGTTCACTGGAGTATAAAGATTTAGACACGAGGAAATGGCGGGTACGCTTCGCTAAGGACGGCAAAAGACGAACTGGCACAGGAGGAAAAGGGAGGACACATTATATACTAGTGAGGGAGGTGAATAACTATGCACAGGTGGACACAATCAGGGCAGGGGATGACGCTCAGACGCAGGTGACTAGTGATGATAATCAGGTCAGGAGGAGGTGCTCTAACGTGAAGGCAGGAGGCATGCAGGGCAGGGAGTGAAGTGAACTGCAACGAGAGGAGAGGTTAGAATGCAAACCAAAACAGGAAGTGCGCCAAAATAAAAGCATGCAACAGGAAATGACAAATTAACACTTATACTTCCTGACAATTTGTAGTTTAATGGAAGATCAATATCAGAAGTCAAAAGTGCTAGAAATTGTAGTAGTCATACAAATATGTAAATGCCTGTTCAAAATGTCAGTCCAATGTGATGAATATTAACAAGATTTGGTGAGGTGTTTTGT
The DNA here is from genome assembly GCA_947000775.1 of Pterois miles. Taxonomy (NCBI): domain Eukaryota; kingdom Metazoa; phylum Chordata; class Actinopteri; order Perciformes; family Scorpaenidae; genus Pterois; species Pterois miles. Next base: position 6,037,674 of record CAMQGK010000485.1, on the reverse strand, counting down.
TGCCTCATAGCTGAACATTTCAGTTTTCTCCATCAAAAATGTAGGAAGCAAAACATTTTGTTATTGTTTCTCACTTCTCAGTTTCTGTTCCAGTAATCCCTCATGCTTCACCTGTGGGTACATGCTCAGCAACACTCAGTTTGCTGCCAAATACAACCACTGCCAAGTGTAACAAGCCGTCTTTATGTTTCCACTGAGTGTAGCTGCTGAGAGAAAGATTCACACTCAGATTATTTCCATCAGGATTTGTTCCCTTGACTCGTTGGGTCACCTTCCCTCCTATGATTTTATACTTTCAGACTGTGGTTACATCAGGTTTGGAAGGAGGGATGCCGGTGGAGAGCGGGAGCAGCGCCGCCGCCCGTCAGGCCAAGCAGAAGAGGAAGTCTCACAGCCTGTCCATCCGCAGGACCAACAGCACCGAGCAGGAGCGCTCCGGCCTGCAGAGAGACATGCTGGAGGGACAGGTGACCATTTACACAGCTAAAAATACACAAAAAACTAGCTAAGAAAGAAATTGAATACTGAAAATGTCAAGGTAACAACCACTAGAATCACCACCCTGAACTTCCAGCTGCTCCTCTGGAAGTGTCAAACTACACTCCTGTCTGTTGTCATTAGCTTGCTGTAGGCTGTAAGCACTCTTGTTGTAAGCCTAAGCCTATTAGGTTTTGATGCCACTATTTAGAGGGCACATAATGGTTTATATTGTTGTCGGCTTAAGCATGCCACAATTATAGCATGATTGCTGAGAGGTTATTTTAACTTGGTGGTTAAAACAGATGGATTCAGAACAGGCTTTGGTCTGGTGGACAGGTGGACTGGTTAGGTCAGTGGTGCTTGTTCCTGGTTTTTAGGAATGAGAGCCCTGCTGGGTTTCAATCTGGTTTGCTAATAAGGAACTGAAAGACTCCTGGGATGCTGGGTAAACACAGTCACCTAGAGTTAATTATCTGAAACCAAGAAAAAAACTGAATGAAAGACTGGCTATATTCCACTTAGATTTAATTTAAGCTTGGTGAATTTTATCACAGACTGTATATAAAGACAGACGAAGCGTCTCCACTTCCTCTCAATGTACAGAAGTGAAGCCAAAATATCCTGGATCCAAGAGCTACTATCTTGAGGCAGGCCATCTTTGACATCATTTGGAGCTAGAGTCTGCACGGTAATGATCAGGTGGTGGAGCCTCGTTATCGAGGTCGTCCATCCGAACCAATTGTGAGTCGAGCATGCCTGCAGCTTGTCAGTGAGAGAGATTCACAGCTGCTAGTCATGGCGTCTCACCCCCTCAAATAAGTCATGAAAACCATATTATTCAGGAAAATGAACACTTGAACATATATAGTACATCAGCATGATAAGAACTGCCTAAAATGACAGAAACCAGAGGCAAATGGGCGCTGGCTCATCACTCGCACATTGGTGGCAGGGTTGGAAATTAGCATCAGAAATATGCAAGTGGCTGCTAGATTTCATTCCTTCACCTGCCAAAACAACAATGGTAATCTATTGAGTGGCTGGTAGAGTTTTTAATCCACCAGCCACAGTGGCAGGTAGATAAAAAAGTTAATTTCCAACACTGATCAGCGCTCTAGTGCCGTGTGAGCTTTTTTAATGCCAGCAAATATGGATTGAAGCAGAATATTTTGTTAGATTTTGCCACTAAGTAACACAAAAAATAAAAAAAAAATCTTTTAAAATAGTTTTATACACAGACTTTTGTATAAATTATCCAGTTAATGTGTTATTATTATTTTAGTTATACATGTGCAAATATATTTTTAGCAACCTCAGAGCAGACAGATCCTGGCGCATCCCCGCTGTGATCTTTGCCGTGCCGATAAGAGGGGGCGGGACCCCAGGTTGGGAACCACTGGATTAAATGACAGACTTTTACTTTTCTAGATACATAGAATGCTTCTGTTAAATCATGAATATTCCTCTTGATATTTAGAGGAAGTTGCTTCTTTTTTTAATTTCTTGACAGTTTGTAAATCCACTTGATATCCTAAAGGAAAGTTATTATTGCTATCTTGCCCGTCCCAGTGACTAATAGAGTTATTTTGGATTTTGGCCAGTTGCAAGGAGAGGTTTCTAACCCAACGAGGTGCAAACAGTGTAATCTCTTCCTCATGACTTTTTGTTTCTTCACTCTGGTCCCTTTTGGTCCCAGTCCTCTGATAATCTGGAGTCCCTCATCAGAATGGAGGTAAGTTTCAGGTGTGTAGCCCTCTGTGTTTCAGACAGTAGTGTATTTCCCAAAGTAGTGTTAGAGCTAGCTGTACTGGTGTAGTTTAAATTTGATTGGTGTTTGGAGGAGGGGGTTCTGAGAGTGATTTCTCTGTTTTCAATCATTATGTTCTTTCCTCTTTTAAAAATGTGATTTTCCAGCAACATGAAGATTCAATCACACTAACAGTAGGTTTTTTTTTCTAAAGTGGAAGGGTAGACTTGATTGTATTTGGTCTGGTTGCATCCACACTGTCAAGTAACTCAAGAGCACATGACTCTTTAACACTTTAACTCATTGGACAGTTTAGTAACGTAGTAATGAGATGTTGATGGTGAGAGAGAAGAAAGAAACGAGTTCTGTAAATTTAACTAAACATTATACACTTCTCTGCACTGTTTGCTGTATTTCCAGATGTCAGATTTTTACAAACCCCATGATTATATCGTATATTTCCCTGGTGCATTATCAGTTTATGTACAAAAAACTGATTGGAAGTTAACATTTGTTGAGGTGGAAAAGTAAGAAAATATGACAATGTGCAGTGGAAAACAGGCTTAGAGATTAAATCATGATGCACATGAAACAGGATTTAAACGTCAAACAAAGAGAAACAGGCAGCAGAAGGATAAAATGTTAATGCATCTACTGGTTTTTCCATCCACATCAGGTAATTGGAGGTTTTCCAGTGCTTTTTTAATTACATCATCTTGTTGCACCTTCTTCTTCTTCTTCTTCTTCTTCCTCTTCTTCTTCTTCCTCTTCTTCTTCTTCTTCTTCTTCTTCCTCTTCTTCTTCTTCTTCTTCTTCTTCTTCTTCTTCTTCTTCTTCCTCTTCTTCCTCTTCTTCTTCTTCCTCTTCTTCTTCTTCTTCTTCTTCCTCTTCTTCTTCTTCTTCTTCTTCTTCTTCTTCTTCCTCTTCTTCTTCTTCTACTTGAACTTGAACTTGAACGAATAAAACAAGAAAACACTCTACACATACGTTTTGTGTCTGATTTCTGAACAGGATCTGTTCTGCAGCTGTTGTCAGTGTGTATTAGGCTTTATGCAACATGCATATGTACATTTTCTCCATGCTGTGGCCTTTCTTCTCCCTCAGTCTTTCATTCTGTATGGACAAACCTTTCTGCTGCCAACGTCAGTCTATGAATGCTAACAGCACACTTGACTGATTCCTTTAAAAAGTATGGCTGCGAGCAGCAGTTGAGTGCATTACACAGAGTACACCGACTGCACTCGGGTACAAAGACATGCTGAGCAGTTTCATCATGATTGGACAAAGCCATGTTACATACAGAATATAATAAACTACGGTCATCACAGCAGGATTTTCTATATTTTACACTAGTGTTGAATGTCTTGAGTTCACATGAAACGTGGATATAAAGTCAGTTTAAGCTAATAAGCATCTTTCTTTATGGAAAAACAGCTGAAACGGATGACTGAATCAGCTGTTGTAGACTATATGACTGAATGATCACTGAACATTTGCTGATCTTACAATCTGTATATGATGATATCATGATGTGGTACATGAGTTTTGAATACGTAAATGGGCCTATTATCAATAAGATGAATGGGATCTTGTCCATGGGCTGCACGGTGGTGTAGTGGTTAGCGCTGTCGCCTCACAGCAAGAGGGTCGCAGGTTCGATTCCAGCTTGCGGCTCTTCTGTGTGGAGTTTGCATGTTCTCCCCGTGTAAGCGTGGGTTCTCTCCGGGTACTCCGGCTTCCTCCCACCGTCCAAAGACATGCTGTTTAGGTTAATTGATGACTCTAAATTGCCCGTAGGTGTGAATGTGAGTGTGAATGGTTGTCTGTCTATATGTTGTCTGTCTCTATGTGCCCTGCGATGGACTGGCGACCTGTCCAGGGTGTACCCTGCCTTCGCCCTATGCCAGCTGGGATCGGCTCCAGCCCCCCCGCGACCCCTAACGGGATAAGCGGTTGACGATGGATGGATGGATGGATCTTGTCCATAATTTGTTTGTTTTTTTTACCTGAAACATTTGCGCAGTGGTACAGTTAATGTTATGTGTTTTCATCTCCAAGCCAGCAGACCAAAGTTTAAGGTCCATGTTTTAAGGTGCTAAAAACACATTTTGGCGTTTGTAAGGCACCACCACACCCTGTGTTCACCGTAACCTTGTTATTGATTCTTCCTTTCATGGATACTCTTATTGATTCTTTCCTGTTTAGGTTTGAAACAGGAGTTCGCTCCTATTTCCTTCCTCAAGGGTTTTACTGTGTGATAACAGTCTTTTCTTCTGCTTTGTTACAGTAATATGTTTTGTATTGGTGGGTACCAAATGATAAACTTGTATTGTGCAAAGGCTTTCTGAAAGTCTTCACATATTCCACTGATTCTCATCTCCATAATATCTTATTTTATTGCATACTTATTATTTATTTTGGACATAGATTTCTTTGTTTTTTTACCTTATTTTTAAAAGGTTTTTGGACATGCGCTTTTTCAGGGATTAAACCCATGATGTTGAGATTACAGAATTATTTTTAATTATTATTTATTGCAATGAGCTAAAATAGGGACTCACAATCTTTTATTTTCTAAGACCTGTAAACAGAAACGCATTTAGTATGCCTGCCAAGAGATTCACATCCCAAGCTGTCCCCATCTATGCTTTGTCACTTTTTTCTTCTTCATATGTATGCCTTTTTCCAGCCTTATCCTCTCTTGCATTAATACATCTGTACACATACTAGCACTGTCAAAATTAGCCAAAATTGACACTTTGTTTTAATATTTCTTCTATTATATTTTTGTAAGTTTATTTACAATATTTGCCCTATAACACCCTCCTCACCCCACTCCTTAGCTAAATAAAATGTCCGAAAAAAGCAATGTACTCAGCTGCCTATTGACGATATATTCATTCAACACTTAAATAAGTGACAGCTAGCTGGAGGGAGATTGCCAGGAGATCACTTGAAAGTAATTTTCAATAAATATCACAGCATAAAATGTGTGTTGTGTGCTTAAAAAATACACGCGTTGGAAGAAAGCCAGTACTATTCACCCATCTTTTAAGTGGTTATGTCTCTGCTGGCAGTAGTCTGATCTCTCTCGCAGCTGATAGGTACAAGGTTTGTCTACATAACTTAACGCTTGCTGTTAGGACTCGGTGTCACTCTGTCTGCAGCCCAGATGTTTCCATCATTACGGTCGATGTTAAATTATTGCTCGTTCAGCCTGACCTAATGTCATATTTCATTTTCAGTTAATGAAAGTGACACCCGTCATGCGGTGCATTCAGAGCGTGTGACACAGACAGCTGCGGAAGTGATGCTTTTTCTCACAATTGAATATTAATTTAAATTCATTTGAATAGTTTTTTTTTACTATTCAAATACACTGTGTAAGCAAATTAACAATAGTTGACAGCCGTAACACACACACATAGGGCTGAAATGATTAGTGGATTAATCGATTAGTGGATTGACAGAAAATAAACATTCACTGGTTATAGCCTCTCAAATGTCAGGATTTGTTCTTGGAAATTAAGTGCTTCACTCTTTTTTGACATATGAAATGATTATCTGAGAAACTATTCAGGTCGATAATGAAAATAGTTGTTAGTTGCAGCCCTCCATTTGCAGTACGAGTCCTCTGTTGGCTGGTTGATTCATCTCCTCCTTTTGTCTCCATGCAGGACTCCAAACTGCCTCTGTCTCTGAGGAGCAATCTGCTGGACCTGTTCAGTCAGATCGAGAGGGAGTTTGAAAACCTCTACATAGAAAACCTGGAATGTAAGTCAGAAAGTTTTACTCTGCTTTTTCTTGCCCTGGTCTATCCAAAGCCAGTATAACCGGTATCACTGGAAGCCAGACTCCTGCAATTTTGTGTGCAGCTAGACAAGAACAAGTTTCTGCTGAGTTTCCCTTGCGTAGTTTGTTGGTCAAATGGAGTTTGTGTTTTTCTAAACATGAGGCTTTACAATTTTAATTGAACACTGAACCAAAACGCAGGCTGCCTGTGTAGTCAATAGTTGAGACAGACATACAGAATACGCTAAATAAAGTGCACAAACAGTGAAAAGACAGATTTAAGATAAAGTGGAGGAGAAGGGATTCATGCCGAGTCAAAATTAAAAAACTTCAACAGTAGTATTTCTAAGTCTGTGATTCCATAGAAGCACAGAAGTGGCAGCTCTCGAGGCAGAAAATGATTCAATTTGCTCCACTGTACTCACCCCTCAGCTATTTAATTCTTTCATGTGGTCCGCATTAACTTGTGCACTGTGAAATTGAACCAGACTAAAGAGAAAACAAACCAAGTGCAGTTGGTCTCATTGCTGTCAGTGTTTCAACGCTTGGCCTGTTTGACTGTCAGTACGCAGAGAAATCGAAACGCTGAACGATCGTTTGGCTGCGGAAGGACAGACTTTCGAAGGGGCAGATTTAGCCAAAGGAGCCCTGAAAACAAAAGGTGGGACACATCTCACTCTCACCTCATGTTTATGGGCATTTCAAGAGTAGAAAATATTTTAAATAATATTTATATAGTGAAATGTCTTCATGATCTCTCTTATTCTTTCTTATTTCTTACAATCCACAGCGAGTCATAGCACGAGCCAGCTGTCACAAAAACTAAAGACGACCTACAAGGCTTCCACAAGCAAGGTAATGCTGTTTATTTTTTTAGTCATGATACAGAAATTAGTAAGTTGTTGTAGTAGATATTATAGGTGTGTTTATATGGTTTGAGAAAATGCTGAGTTGAAAACTGCTGACTTGACTTGTATCAGGGAAGGTGGAATATAAAATGATTTAAAAGGTAGATTGTGTTTTCGTCAGTATACGTCACATGACATTGAATGTTAAAGAGAAGAACTGCTGTGTTTTTTGTTTCCCACCTTTTTGCTCGTAGCCGCGTTCAAACTCTTGCCATGCCAGAGTAGGTGGATCTCGCAACTTCAGCGTAACCAGTTGGGAGTTGTGGGGTGGAGACTCATGGGTAACTTGTTGCTTTCTCCCCCTTGTGTGCCAATATGCATGAACAGCCCAGCCAGGGGGTCGACACTCCCCCCTCCCCAAGAGACTTGGTCATTCAAATGTAGGAGTTTGAGCTTTTTTTTACCAGTTTCTGGTGTGAGATAAACCACCAAACTTTATTATCTCACTAACAGGCTTTTTCAGTTGCATCTAACTTGATTTTCTTTCAGTTTCTTGTTGGCATTCACATAATGGTACACTGTGGAGACATCTCTAACATGAAGCAGCCTTTACCTCAAAATGCTGTTTGTGCCTTGATTAATAAAATAGTCAAGGTGGAGGAGCATTCATTGGCTGCGTTAGATCATTGCTCAATCAAGGCAGAGTGTGTGGTCTGCTGAAGTGCACGGCCATCAAATTTTGCTTTTTTTAACATACATTTTTTTAGTTCAATATACAGAGATTTATCAGATATACAGTAGTGACTTTAAAGTGGGTGGCAACTGACATCTTTGTAACTCCCCCCTTAGCGTTCTGAAGTGGTATGATTATTGATGCCGCTGTCACAAAGACACCTGGTTCAGGACTGTAACACAACATAGTAGGCTGAGCCCTCGGCCAGACCGGCTGCGTGAAGAGCGCGTGGCAGTCGCGTTACCTCACGGCTGCATGATTCACACGTCCGTTGTTCACACCAGCTGCATGTTAGCTGCATGTTAGCTGCATGTTAACTACATGTTAGCTGCATGTTAGCTGCATGTTAGCTGCATGTTAGCTGCATGTTAGCTACATGTTAGCTGCATGTTAGCTGCATGTTAGCTACATGTTAGCTACATGTTAGCTACATGTTAACTGCATGTTAGCTGCGTTTCTGCAGTGTTTCTGCTGCTGCTGCTTTTTCTGCACAGTTTGACTTTCATAATGGCCATTTCATCTCATCATAAATGTCATATTTATTTTTGACAGGAAAGTCAAGAAACGTGTTCATTTGGAAATAATGGTAATCATCCACAATTAAAATCCTGTACTATATTCATTCATGGAGGCCTGTAAGTCCCTGCATGTTCTACAACACTGTCCTGCACATATTTCAGAACAAAAGCCTTGTGTTAACAAATGAAGGAGTTCTGCCCACAGAAAAAAATCACTTGAGGGGTTTTATTTTGAAATGAAGGCAGGAAGTGTTGATTTAAAATAGATCTTCACTTTTTTCATGTCCGTGACATTTTCTACAGATACAGACATCCAATGTAGCTGATATGATGTAAATATAGAGTCAGAAGTTCACCTTCACTGTCTGTGACATATTCTAGGGATGTCTAGACTTTGAAACTGTAGTAATGTTGCTGTTATGTCTATATACAGTCAAATGAACTGTCTGCTGCCGCCGTGAAACACGCAGCTTGCGTCAAAAATAGGCGACACCTCGAATTTCTAGAAGAGACGCAGTGAGACGCATGTGGCTGCCCTAACCTGTTAACATAGACACCGAAATGAAAATGGCCGGTCTGGCCCTGGCTTGAGTTTCACCACTGCTCATTTTAGAAAGGCAACAGTAAGACAGTAATTTGTTGAGATTATCAAATGGACATTGAATCATAGATGTTTCTGCCTGCCAGTGTTAGCAGAAGCAATTTTTAGCAACATGGCTAATGCTAGCTGATCGTAGATCTTTGTTTCTGGCTGGTCCTGGCTTCCTTATAGCTCTTGGTTCTTTTTCTGGTTGCCAGTTTTAGCGTTAGCAACCTGGCAACCGCTAGTATCCTGGCTACTATACAAGGCAAGAAACAACCGCAAGAGTCCCAACTTGAACGAAGCCCTGTTTAGACTTGCATTAACATGCATCCTGAGTGATCTGATCTCAATGGACAGCTCTAAGTAGGTCTGTTCACACCTTGCATTAGAATGCGTCTCCAGTGACCACTTGTGATCAGATCTCACTTTCCTGCTCTTTATGGAAATAAACGTAGTCGTGACATCATATTACAGGAACGTCTGTAGTAATATCCTACATATTTGTAAATTTATGTATATTTTATTTATATCAAAATATAATGTTATTGTACTGGTGGTCCTTGGGAACCTTCGCGCCCCCAACACCGCTACCTTCGCCAGGAAACAGAGAGCTTCAGAGAGCCGAGGAGGAGAGAGAGAGCAGGTGTCAGCTCCGAGCAAAGCAGCGGAACAAAAACAGCAACACATAAGATAAGATAAGATATTCCTTTATTAGTCCCACAGTGGAGAAATTCACAATCCACATCTCTGACAATGTGATAATAATGCACTTTGCGTGCCTAGTCTGATAATTTGTAGATATATAGCCTATAGATAAGATATATTTTAATAAAATACAGTGGTACCGACAGGATACAGTAGAGCACAGAAGTTGTTTCCATCCATGAGGCAGATAAACGCTCACATCTGACTGTCTCTTCACGCCAGGAGCGCAGACAGACCCATGGATCCCATTGAGAGGTCAGTTGACTGGGCCGTCCTTAATGTGGCCCAGGACACATTCACTACAGACTGATAAAATAATGTGGCCCTACAGTATGGGGTCCAGACCACCTTTGAATGTGGTCGGTTAGATCGCATTCTAATGCCAGGTGGGAGTAGATGTACTTAAGGCTGTCCACTTGTCCACCATGTCTGAACAGGACCTAAGGCAGAGTCCATCCATCCATCTACAACTGCTTATCCTGTTAGGGGTCGTGGGGGGGCTGAGCCGATCCCAGCTGGCACTGGGTAAAGGCCAGGCATGTCGGCAGTCCATCGCAGGGCACATAGAGCTCACACTTCACGCTCACACTACGGCCAATTTAGAGTCATCAATCGAAAAAAAAAAACACGCTGACACTGGGAGAACATGCAAACTCCACACAGAGTAGTGGACTAGTAAACAAATCAAGCCTTTCTTAGGAGATAGTGATCTATTGGCAGACAGATTTGCATAGTGAAAGCAAGGCTTATAGGACAGTTGCTTTATGTACTGAGAGGGACGCTTTACAGTTGAAAAATTCTGTGATGGACAAACTATGTAATGAGACAGTTTCTCCTTTCCTCAAACATATATCTGGCATTTCTCTACTGAAAGATACACCAGTACCAATATACTGTATCTGGTAGCTGGTTAGCTAAGCTTAGCTTTATCTATTGCCGATATGAAAATCCATCATGTTAACTGATATTGATAGTGTAATAATTGTAAAACAAGCAAAATCTTGTCGTGACTATGGCAGACTGCACACTGAAGCTACAAACTGCACAGCTTTGCCCTACTGGGTGCGTTAGATTTGCCGCTCAGCTTTTTTATTTGCTTTCCTTAAACCTTCCAGTCCCTGCTTCTTCTTTTTTTAAAAATAGCATGTTGCTTCAGTGTTACATTTATTCTGGATCCATCTTCACTCTCAGTACACAAATCACTGGCCGTCTAGAGTCGCCTCTCATTTTCTCATTGTCACACTGCATCTGCATTATCTGATAAACCTTTTTTTTATTTTTACAAGAGAATCTGCCTTGCTGCTTGCTTATTACCAGCAACCACTAGTTCCTACCATACTTAGCAATGGTGTTTTCCATCATAGTCAGTTTTATCTATTTTGTTTTGAGTAGAATTTGTTGATTTACAATATTTTGAAGTTGTTAATTTATAATAATAATGTAATATTTAGAATATCTTTTTAACAGATGAGTAATTTGAAGGATCTGCTCTGTTCTATGTGTAGCATGAGATTTATGCAGTTTATTTTTCAGATGGCTGATGCCGGTTTTTATGCTCTCCTGCTTCCTTCAGTTGGAACTTATTTAGTGGTCTGTTCCCAAAACGAACCGAGAGTCCAGTTTGTATCATCCCCATCTTTAATGTAAACACTTTGACCAAACATTCATACAACTGATAATAATTACTGATCAATTTCTTGTCTCACCATAACACCGTATTTTTTGCCCCCTCTTCTCCTTCTAGATTTTTTTTTTGCGGTTTTGCATTTATAGTAATCCTGGTATGATAAATGTAGTACTGATACTTAATGTGTCTGCATTTGTGTTGATACCAGATCTGGGTTGACTGGACATTGGTGGTGTTTGTTTTAAAACACCTGGAGCATCAGATTGGTGGTGACCCCACCCTAGAATGTGCTGAAAATGAGCTTAAAACAAATACCAATAAATATTTTTTTTGCTGGTAAAACCTCTTGAACCCAGGACTGTTATGAATATAACGCTGTTGTCAACCAATGCTTCTTAGCACTGGCATACTACAAGGACCCTGCTGAGCAGCTCCTCAGTTCTGCTGACCCGATCCCTCCCTCTGTCAGACCAGGGTTCCTACACAGCTCTGCAAAAGTCTGAAATATTCAAATTGGATCAGTTCAAGGCCTTAAAGGGGACATATCATGCTCATTTTAAGGTTCATACTTGTATATTGGGTTTCTTCAAGAACATGTTTACACATTTTCCTCATGCTGTCTGTCTGAATATACCTGTATTCACCTTCTGTCTGAAACGCTCCGTGTTAAGGCCCTGACGCACAAAGCCGAAGGTCAGCCGTCGGTCAGCATCTAACGGTCTAGTTTTTGCAGTGTCCTGCAGCATTGGCTCTAGTCTGGTCATGTTGGAGGTTTTTCACCAGCATGCTGAATCGCTGGTGGAGCCCATTGGTGAGAGGAATCACTCTGATTGGTTGTTCAGCTTAAACGAATCTGAGTAAAGCAAGAAAACGGGAGAAGTCAGGAGGAAAAACACAGAAAGCTCTTCTCATTTTTCACCTTCTTCTCATCTGATCATCTGATGATGATGTACGTATCATAACAACAGCTTGCATATCTCCCGTCCTAAATGTTCTGGTTTCCCTTTTTGAATGACGACTACCGCTGCCTACTGGAGTTATTTCCTCTCATGCAGGCGCAGAACGTACATGATTGTTGGCCGTCGGCTTTAGTCTTCGGTGTGTTTAAATGCAACTTGTCAGCTAAAACAAAGGCAACGTGAAGCGACGCAACAGACGGCCTTCATCACCGCTAGTTCTTTGATGTCGGCTTGGTGTGTCTGGACTTTTAGCGCCTGTCTCTTTATGCCCCCCCTTCCAAAAAGCCCCTTCTACTCTGATTGGCTTGTGAGAAAAATATGATGCACCTTTGGAAAGATAATTCTCAAGCTGTGGGCGGTATACTCTAATGAGCCTGTATGTGTCATAGTCACAAAAAAGACTGGCTTGTCTTATTTCACAGTTGTTTGGTAGGCAATCCAGGTACCCAAGTGTATGAGCACAAGCACTGAAAAAGTGAGTTTTACATGATATGGCCCTTTTAAAATGTCTGTGAAATGCAAAAGAAGTGTAGGAAAATGTTGAAACCATCATATTTTATCATATTTGACTTGAGGTATAAATGGCATGGAAATGGCATTTAAAGCTGCTAATATGACGTGTGGGGATAGATTAGTCTTAATACCCACCCAACAAATGGATGCAGAAGAGCCCATTTTGAGGAGAGAAGTGTGTAGGAACCCTGATCAGTTCAGTACTGTGATTTCTTTCTGTGTTAATGTGAGTTTGATGTCGGTGTCAGATTGTGTCCAGTTTCAAAGCGACCACGTCCAGAGCAGTGTGCCAGCTGGTCAGGGAGTATGTCGGCCACAGAGATGGCATCTGGGACCTGAGCATCACCCGGACACAGCCTGTGGTGCTCGGCACTGCATCTGCAGGTATCTCACTCATTTCTTTTCTACAATGAGTCTCAGTTTCTCCTCAAAATTCGTTATTCACTGACTTAATGTCTTTTCTGTCTGTAACGTATCTCATTGGTCTACTCCGCAGAGATTTGGACTAAAGTCACGTGACTTGAACTTGAGTCACAAATTTGATGACTTTAGACTCGACCTGGACTTTAACAGCGGTGACTTGTGACTTGAGCATTTTGACTTGAAAATACTTGTTACCTTCCCCCAAGCTCAAAGATTAAATAGCATGTTATTTAAGTGGGTGCACACAGATGATCAACTGCGTGGAGGTAATGGTGGGCGTATTTACTTTTTGAGAGAGCCTTTCCTATTCCTATAAATCCTATTGATTTGCTTGGAAAGATTTACTCATGAGGAAACGCTGAACTGAATCTCTGTCTGTTTTTGTTTATTGCTGAATTCCCAAAAAGTGGAATTTTTTTTTTGTTGTTTGGTGAATTTTATGGGGACTTGCATTTTATTATCTTACTTTTAATTCCCCCGATCGTTGTTGATTGTGTTTGTACCAGTCCGACATCATCCAATCCAGTTGAAGGAGAAAACCATGAAGAACTAACATTACTTTACTGAGCACCAGTTGGCAGCAGTTACTCTGCTGTTAAAATGGCATTACATTTGGTGAAGAGCATCAGGCATGCTCTGTAAAGCTACGGTTGAATGTAGACAGTAGAAAAAATGTTGTTTTCCATATTGTGTCTCAACAGACCACTCTGCGATGCTGTGGAGCATTGAGACGGGAAAGTGCCTCCTCAAATATATGGGCCATCAAGGATCAGGTAGAGTTAGAAAAGTACATTTGTAAGAATAGATCTAATTAAATTCAGTAATACTGTGTTCACAGAAACAGGACTATTTTTCTGATTCCACTATATGTTGAGCACATTATTAGGAAATTTAAGTACTCTCTTCAAAATATGTTAATTCCTTTTCAACTGCTCAAAAAGGGCCAAAACAAATGCTGGAAACGACCATTAGAAAATTGAAGGTCAGGGTTAACAGTGTCCATTATGGCGTGACATAATACATCAATGTCTCTGTCTCTACAGTCAACTCCATCAAGTTCCACCCCACTGAACAGATGGCTCTAACAGGTAATGATCCAAACTAAAACATCCTTAAAACTCTTGGTTTTAGCAGCAACAGCAGGTGTTTTTTCTGGAACCAGTGCTCCCACAGCTGTAATTAATTAATCTGAATGAAATATTGCTGACCCAGCACGGGGACTCATCTCGCCAGGACCCATGGTGGAAAAGAGTTTATCATGCTTCCTTATTAATAAATAATGGTTACGTGCTAGCTGTATTGTATTGTGTGTTGCATATTGTTTTATCACGCTTTTCATTAATAATTAATAAGTACTACTAAGCATATATTTTGCACAACTTTGATATTGTGATATAACTGGAACTTCTAAAGTTATGTTGAGCAGCAAATAACTTTTTTCCCTATACTTTAGTTAGAAAGTTCAATACAGTATTTATATAAACATGTTCAGATTTTTCATTACAAAAAAATCAATTATGAATATTTCGCAGTATAAAAATGATATAAAAATGAAATAAATTATACAACAAATCAAATGTAAGTAGTTAAAAAGAAAAAACATTAAAGAAAATAATCAGGGTTTGTTAAACAATTGGAAGAAATTTGAAATGTCTAAATAATCTAGTTTTGCCTATTTAAAATCAGTATCTTTAAAAGTAGAAAAGGAGGGTTTTCTTTTAAGATTTCATGGACGTGGCAATTAACTAACCCTATGAGTTAGCTAACCTTAACTAGCTGTGCTAATGTCATTAGCAAGACATTAAAGGTGCAGTATGTAGGATCTGGTGACAGTTAGTGGTGTATTTGCAGATTGCAGCCAACTTAAATTTCTCCCGTGTGCCAAACATGTTGGAGAACTAAGGCGACTGATGCAAAAACGCGAATGTCTCTCTAGAGCCAGTGTTTGGTTTGTCCGTTCTGGGCTACTGTAGAAACATGGCGGCCAGCTCCATGAAGACGATCCGCTCCCTATGTAGATATAAACGGCTCATTTTAGAAGAAGAAGAAGAGAAGATCTACCTTTATTAGTCCCACAATGGGGAAATTCAATTTACACGCTGTTAAACTTATACATGGTACATGCAGACCTGAAACACACATACATGCAGTAATGGAGAGATGTCAGAGTGATGGGGCTGCTCCTGACAAGCGCCCCGAGCAGTTGGGGGTTTGGTGCCTTGCTCAGGGGCACCTCGGCAGTGCCCAAGAGGTAAACTGGCACCTCTCCAGCTACCAGTTCACACTCAGTTTTTGGTCCATGTCGGGACTTGAACCGGTGACCCTCCGGTTCCCAAGCCAACTCCCTACAGACTGAGCTACTGCCGCCCCAGGTAAGTAAGGTAACTACTTAAGGTAACTAAAACAAAACAATTAATTTTTCAAACATGCTTATCAATATTATATTTAATTTCTGCAAATAGATCCCCTAAATTTTACACACTGTTCCTTTAATATTAGCACAACTACAACAGGAAAAAAATGCAAAAAGTTTAATGTAATAATTTCACTTAACATTGGTTTGGAAACTACATTAGCATAGCTAGTTAACCTTAGCTAACAGAAGCTGACTAATAAGGTTAGTACAAGTTATTTGCTGCTTAACATTATAGGTTACAGTTATGTCAAAATATTAAGGTTGTATTGTCTACCTTGGTTTTATTGGTGGAGGTTGTGTGGCTTATTCAAACTAATGAACGCATGCAGTTAGATCCTGCTGAACATCTCAACCTGCTTATATCCAAATAAGAGTTACACAAAAGCTAGAAAATCCCCTGTAGCCTGACCTGAAATGTGTCAAAATGAACCTCAACATCTACAACAACATTCGGAAAAACAGTCATTTTTGTTTACCATAAGCAGTGTTTTAAACAATGACCATGTAATCATTTTCATTCAAATAAATACATATTTTTAACCTTTATTAAAGGTTTCAGCCACAGAGCAGAACTGTGGACACAAATAAAGCAGTGTCTTCACATGCTATCTTTTCAGGTGTTGTTTTTTACAGTGAGGAAGGGTTAAAGGAAGGGTTGTCTTGACTCTAATTGTCTTTCTGCCTCGTCTCTCTCGTCGTCCTCCTCAGCCTCTGGAGACCAGACGGCTCACATCTGGAGATACATGGTGCAGCTGCCAACTCCACAGCCTGTTGCTGATATCAGCGTAAGCACCAACAGCACCACTAACCTGTTTGTGTGTGTTACTGAGCACCTGATCGACTTCGTTTGGGCCTTTTATTATCGCCACCAAGCTTGTGGGGAGATCAAGTGTTCGGTCATGTGTGTGGGCATCAGTGTATCTGACTGTCCACGGCTAACCTTACATACTACTGGACCCACTACTGGAAGATATTCCTTTATTAGTCCCACAGTGGGGAAATTTAATATTTTTTCTGCTTTTTTATGACAGTATGCTCAAGGGCCGCTCATGGGTGTGTTGATTCACGCTTTTGAAATCCCATTTTATTGACTGTTCTATACCGTCACTGACTGCTGACTCCTGACTCCTCTTAACCGGCTGGTAGGGGCCGCAAGTGATCAACAACTGCTTCAACAGTAAAAGGCATTTCTGGCAATCAGCGAGGCTGAAAACAAGCCTTACCGAGTCTGTTGTGGCCTCTGTTGTGGCTCAAAAACCGACAGTCATAGAAAAATTCAGTCTCAATTAGAGTATCTGCAAATACCCAAGACATAATAATATGATACCCAATACATTTTTGGTGTCTTTGCTGCCATCTTGACTGTAAGGGAGGGACAATTTAGTGAGATTCAACTCTTTGTTTGGTAGAGAGGGAGACATACCTGGCAGAGATGTTATAGCTGTTTCTCAAATTTGATTCCCTCGTCAGCAGCAGACACCCTGCGAAGATGACGTGGATTTTTCAGATAAAGATGAGGCCGACGGCGAGGTCGAGGGCCCAAACGACTGCCCTTCTGTCCGCGTGGCGACCACAACTCTGCGCAGCCATCAGGGTGTGGTGATCGCTGCTGATTGGCTGGTGGGGGGCAAACAGGTCGTGACGGCCTCCTGGGACCGGGCAGCCAACCTGTACGACGTGGAGACCTCAGAGCTGGTCCACTCACTCACTGGTAGGAAGAAGGGAGTATTATGTATATATGTACAGTGTATAGTATATATACATCTGTGCTTACGTGTGTGTGTGTGTGTGTGTGTGTGTGTGTGTGTGTGTGTGTGTGTGTGTGTGTTTTCAGGCCATGACCAGGAGCTGACCCACTGCTGCACACACCCCACCCAGCGTTTGGTGGTCACCTCATCCAGAGACACCACCTTCAGGCTGTGGGACTTCAGAGACCCGTCCATCCACTCTGTCAACGTGTTCCAGGGACACACTGAGTCAGTCTGACACACACACACACACACACACACACACACACACACACACACACACACACACACACACCTAATCTTATTCACTTTTCATGTCTAGTAATTCTGCTTTGTACAAAAACAGTATATCTGTATATCTGGAGAAAAGTATTGATTAAAATACTACAATTTACATGTTGGTTTAATTTGTTCTACAAAGGAGAGAAACGTGAGAAACCTGAAGTATTCTTCTACTGTATAAAATAATATATTATATGATATAATATATGCTCTATTATGTCTCAGATGTTGATAACCATTGTACAGATTTGATGCTAAATTCAACCATTTTTTCCACTGGTGAATTGATGAAAATGATCAATAAGCCCTCCAAAATACCACATTAAGACAACTGCTCAGAAACCCCCTTGTTGTCAGTCTAGCTAGTAAAGCCATCCATCCTCTGAATGCTCCAGGTCTCTAGTTTGCGGCTGTAAAGTTTCATGAGGCTGTGATTATTCTAGAGGTCACCACAGGTCATTTTATAGAGTGAGCTCAAGTCTCAAAAAATGGTCCCACTAAAATAAAATCCTCCTATGGGGACTAACATCACTACATGAATACAGTTGGGCTCATTGGATCCACCAGAGCCTCAGCTTCACAGTGAGACCCAATTTATGTGATTCCAAGACTGTTTAGAGACCCCAGTATGCAGAAATATTCAAACACACTATTTTAGTATAGAAGAAAATAACACATTTATACTGCATAAAAAAATGCATGGTTTTTGCCCCAAACTGACTGCGATTATCATAAAGTGGGCATGTCTGTTAAGGGGAGACTGGTGGGGACCCATAGAATCCATTTACATTCACACATCTGGAGGTTAGAGGTCAAGGGACCCTTTGAAAATGGACATGACAGTTTTTCCTCAACAAAATTTAGCGTATCTTCATAGCGTGATTTAGCATTCTTTCTAAAATGCATGAAAGGGTTGGTACTAACGGATTCATCAGGTTTTCTAGTTTCATATGATCTACTATGATCCAGTATCTTCACTCTAGCTTTAAAACTAAACCTGCTACAGCCTCTAAAATAAGTCAAGATGGCCGAAGGCGCCGGCGTGACAGAGGTTAAACATGTATGGTTAGAGTAAAATATCTTAACTTAATTAAGCTGTTACCGTTCAGGTTCTTCTTTTCCCTCCAGTATAAACAAACCTGTTTTCTTGTCCTTGGCAGCACGGTGACATCTGCTGTGTTCACCGTGGGCGACAACGTGGTGTCTGGGAGCGACGATCGAACCGTCAAAGTGTGGGACCTGAAGAACATGAGGTCGCCCATAGCAACCATCCGCACCGACTCCGCTGTCAACAGGTCTGTGAGCTGTAAACAAGATGTGTAATAGTGATTGTTTTCAGTTAATGGTGGACATGCAGAGGAAGTAGGATTAACTGCTCTTTTACACATCTATTAATCATAATATATGATCGTTTGTGATTTGATTTTGATATCTGCTGTAATCAGTTTTCATGATAGCAGCAGTTTTCAGACAACTGAGAATTATTGTCATCAGTCTGGTCCTATTGTTTTATGTTTATTTACTTTTTTTGGTTTATTTTTCTTTGGATAAAATGTTGTGTATTTGTGAACCAGATGCAGGTTTGATTCTGTGCTGAAACAATCAGTCGACCCACAGTTTGGTTTAAGTTATTTATAAAGCAAAATGTCAAACATTGGCTGATTTTAGAGTCTCAAATGTGATAATTTGCTGCATTTCTCTGTTTTTATGTCATTGTAAATCAAATATCTTTGGGATTTTGAACTGCTCTTTGGGCAAAGCAAACAATTTGAAGACACCATCTTTTTTATATACTGTATATACGTATAATAACGTTGATACATTACCTTTATTTGAATATCTTGACAAATTTTTATAATTTTTTATCTTTCACCTACAGTTAGTACAGTGCATACTTAAACAATCACAAAAAATGAACAAACATTAAAAATGAAATGAAAACAGACTAAACAAAACAGGGAAACATCTTCACAAAACATGATCCATTTAATATTTCATGTAAGATGTTATTAGTCAGTTCATCTTGGCAGTTGGGTGGGGGGCAGGCATAGTGCTTTTCACAGCACCGAAACCTGTGCTGCTACCTGCTTTGGTCAGGGACAATATGACACATTATAATTCAGATTTTTATTGGCAGAGTTTGATGACAACATATAAACCAAACAAAAATCACAACCCATAACCCAACCTAAAAATTCAAACACACACAGTTTTTTTCACAGATTATCTAAATTCTAAATCTTAAATATGAGAAAAGGAAAAACAAAACAATTAAAATATCAATATAAATGCAGTCAAACTGAGTCCAAACATTGCAGAAAGGAGCTTCAAGATTCTTCACATTTATGTTGACATTTTTAATCATTAGTTTGCAGTTTCTCCGTGTGGATAAGTGAAAGCAGTTCATGCAACCAGTTTCTGAAGCATGGAAAGTCTTTGAGAATAATTTTCTTGATATGAGAATCATTTTTTGCTAATATCATGTCCATCGTTAGAGTTGTCTGAATGTGTGACAGGAGAATTGACGAGTCCTCTGAGGATCCAAAAAGAGACGTCTGACAGGAGAGAGTCCTTTGATAAACCCCAGAACTATAGAAAAACATTTTTAACTGATAGATTAATGGACAGTCCCAAAATTTGTAAGTTTATGAATGGACAAAGTCCCACTCAAAAAAGAGGTTTGAACCCAAGTGTGGGTTTAGAAATTCATTATAAAAAATGGGTATTTGTTAGTTGCAGCCGTTGGATCATGTAGCAACAAAATACATTTATTTCTCTTGCTAATTATTACAGTCCTAATTAATATTGGTGTTCTATACTCGGAGGAAACAGCAGCACGTGTTGCAGTTGAAATCTGACCTCTTTCGTTCTGCTGTTGTTGCGTCCAGGATCAGCGTTTCGGTGAGCCAGAAAATCATCGCTCTTCCTCACGACAATCGGCAGGTCCGGCTGTTCGACATGTCCGGGGTGCGACTGGCTCGACTCCCACGAAGCAACAGACAGGTCAGTCAGTGGAGGACAAAGGGCCATTTAGAAAAACCATCATCATTCATCTGCACTGAATAATGGTATCAATGAAAACACTTAATACTTGAGTACTAGGTGACATGCTTGTTGACCGGATACGGTTATTTCTGAGGTACCTGCAGAAGCCCGAGAGGCAAGTGAGACAAAATTTGGGTGAAGTCAGACTTAAATTGTTGTCTCTCTTGTATTTATTACTTAAAAACAGGTGGGGTTTTTTTGGTTTCAGGTGATTATACACTAAAGAAAACATAGATATGAATATTATATTTCATTTCTGCTAATAGAGTTACACACTGTTCCTTTAAAGTCCGTCCAGGGATCTTTGTGTGTCTCACGGAAAAATAGATTTAGTATTTGCAGCAACGTTTAAAAATTAGTCAAAGAAAAGGATCTCGTCATTGGATTACTTTATTGTTTGTCACTCAGCCCCTCACATGTCCTGAGTGTTAAACAGCTGCTGCTGTGTATCTGTGGTGGTTCAGGGTCACCGGCGGATGGTGTGCTGCTCCGCCTGGTGTGAAGACAACACCTCCTGCAACCTGTTCACCTGCGGCTTCGACCGACAGGCCATCGGCTGGAACATCAACATCCCCGCCCTGCTGCAGGAGAAATGACCTCCACCCAAAGTCTGTCTCATTGGAGCACCAAACACTCGCATCCTGCAGGCTTAAAAGATGGCTTTAAAAAGTTTACGCCCACCCAGAATCTGTCTGTGACATGTTGTAACTAACGTGATTCGAGCAACGACTCGATGAAAGATAAAATTACAGACTTGTAACAGTCGCCTTTTGAGTCTACAGACGGTCAGTATTTAGTCTGACCGCGGTCAGACTGTCTACTGCATCAGTCACGCTCTCCAAGTCGCCGCTGCCAGTATTCACACATTTGCGTGGAAGCGATTCCTCGCCATCCAAAAGAGAAAAAAACAACTGCTGATGAAAAAAGAGACGTAACACACTGACGAGTTAGTTGAGTGAGTCCCGCTAACAGCAGATTTATGTTTGGACAAGAATGGCAGTCTGATGCTTTAAAGGAAAAGTCCACTAGTTTTATATTGTCAGTTTTGGGTGTTTTCAGAAGCTAATCTGTGATAATTTGCCATTTACTTTCTGCTTTACTTAAATTTCCTGATTGTGATTGGTAAACATTGGTGCAGCACAAGAAAGACGCTCTCACTCTTTGATTTTAAGGAATTGATGCTAGAGTCTTTTTTAGCATTCATGTATGTTTGAGCTTCTCAAACATCTTCTGGAAATAACTTGACAACACAAATAGTCTAAATTGCATTCGGCTGGTTGTCCATTTTGGTTCGCTCTTTTTTTTTCATTTTAAGAGTATTAAAAGTGGATTTTTCCTCTTGAGTTTAATGACAAAATGTTTTGTTTATCACCTGAGATTCAAAGCTTAACATCTAAAATACACTTTAAACCCAGCTATCCCATGAGTAGCTCTCATCTGGTTTGTCACCATGGATGTATAATAAGACCTGGATACGGCGCCGCCATTCAGACTTGCTTCCATTTTTTTTCTGGTGGCCACTCACTGTATTGCAGCGAAAAATCTCCCTGCAGCCCAAAAAGTATTTTCCCCTCAAACTGGAAACGCGGTTGATTTATTTGATCGGTGGAGGTTTTATATTTTTAAATCCTGAACATCTGTGATGTCATCATAATGTAAGTCTATTGGTGAGTGGGACTCGTGGGCGGGGCCAGCGAGAGAAACACTACTGCACATATTCAGTAGGGGTGGGGAGAAAATGATTCGCTTATGTATCACAATTGTGGTGCAGAAATAAGGCACAGGGGAGATTTAATCTTGCAATCACACATACAAGACAAGAAGATTTTCCAACTTTAACAGCCAACACCCTTTTATATTCACCAGTAAACAACCTTATGTCATTTTCCACCAATCCGGCTCCATCTGGATATACCAAAACAGGATATATCTGGTATCCACCCTCTGTTGTTGTTGATGTCCCATGACCATCCTGTTTTTCTATGTGACAGAGTCTGGGGATTCTCAGCCAGGTAAATTTCACCTGTTCTCATAAATGCTTGAGTACGGTCAGATTCTCGGCAGGTCATTCATACAAACTCTGTGTCTTTGTTCTGTTTTTGTAAGACCAGATTCCAGTCTGGTGGAGGCCGGTAATGTGAGGACATAAAATCTACTTCACTTCACTTTTTTTAATGCCAGAATCGATAGTACAGTCAAAGTATACACGTGACAACGAAGTTTTCAAAATAAAATTTTAACAAAGGGAACCGAGTATACAAAATGCATGCAGTATGTGGAAATAATATTGATTGGATTATGTTCACCAGAAGTTTAAAGCATTACATGTCCCTTATAAATGAAATAGAAAATACCACTAGTTTGTGAGGGAAATGTTTTTATTCTCAGTAATACCTGATATATATTATATTATATATCTCTGACTACAAACATGCTGAAAATCAAACATATTTACTGGATTAATTTAGATGCTTTCCAAAGTAAAAGTCCCTAGAAGTCTATCAATCAACTTGGTCTAACTGGTTAAAAAAGTTAACAAAATTAATTGTAATATTAAATAGCAACACTTGTAGAATCGCATTACTTAAAAATTGCAATCATGATAGCATCGAATCAGGAGATGGGTGAATCATCCCAGTCCTGATACTCAGTGGGCTGAATACCCCAGAAGTAAACCAGGAAGCTAAAAAACTTTTTTTGCCGTATGCGCCAGGCGAGCAGGTCTCATTGACGTGAACAGGCGCCATCTTGGGGTCCGGTGTCCAGTTCTTACTATACATCCATGCATCAGACGTTCAGGAGGCTCTGTGTGATACAGTAATGCACCTTTATTAAAATGCTTCTAGCTTTTTGTAGCTGAAAATAAACAAAACGTCTCTGCAGCTTCTGTACATAGCGCAGAATGGAAAACAGTTCAATGCTGGGGAGCTTCAGCTGCTGGCTGGAAGGATTGTTGTCACAGCCAGACACTTCGCCACATAATGGTCCTAATCTGTAGTGAAAATCAAGATGGCTGGTAACGGAGCTGAAATTGGCTGGTTTCTCTTCTGTGATGGCGACCTGATTAGAGTAAAAACGTGCTGTGCTGGTGCTGTGTTAGTACTAGATCGGTTTCTCTCCAGTGTGGATACACTCGAGCTGCTGGCAAACAGTCGTCGCATACAACAGATCACATTTCTGGATGGCTTTCAGACTGAACCTGAACAAGCCTGTTAAAAGAAGGAACTCACTGGGCGCTAGCAAATCTTCTTCATGACTCATAAAAGAGGGAAAATTATGCCAGGTGGTTTTAAATCTAATAAAAGCATGATATACTCTAACAGAGAGATGGTGATTTCCATTAAAGGAAGCTACATTTGATGCTTTTATTATTGTTATTTGAACAATTATATCAAACCTCCATAGACTAAAAGACACAAAAATATAAAATCAAAAATCACCATTATAAAGCTTGTGTAATTGTGACCTACAAGGAAAATCAAACACTTACTAAATAGTTCATCTTGATTAAAAATTTTTTTTTTTTTTTTTTTTTTTTTTTTTTTTTTTTTTTTTTTTTTTTTTTTTTTTTTTTATAAAATTTTAGGGTATTTTAATATTTCATTCCCTATTTTCCTTTTATTTAATAATCTTTTTTTTTTTTTTAAATTTTCTTAAGGGAAATTTTTAGTTTTTTAATTAAGTATTTTTCAATTTTGGAGCGTTATTTACCCTTTTTCAACAAGCTAGTCTACATGATTGGTATCTACAGTATATTCATTAGGTTTTCCAATATCTTCACTCTAGCTTTCAAACTGAACCAGCTACAACCTAGAAATCACATTAACTTTGACAGCCCTGATAAATATATGAATAACACTATTGTTTAAATGTTAATTCTGTTGTTGAGCAGAAAAGAAATCCTCCATTTAACATTGTGACTTGTAATTAACTTTGAATTTGCAGGTTGTATTTTCAGCCACCTTCTTTAAAGAATTTAACAAAAACACTTGAAATGTCTGAGTTGGGTTTGACAGCCATTCAGATTTCCTGGTCACGGTGTTGAGGCTTCTCTCCAGTGTGGATGCTGGGCTTTGACACTGCTGTGGTGTCTCTACAGTTTGGATGTGTTGGTGTTATATCCTCCTCTTGGTCACGTATGGCGGCGTCCTCTCCTGTGTGGAGGCTTTAGTGTTTTTGGTGATCTATGCCAACTGAAACCTCTCCAGAGTCGGTCCCAGTTGTTCTCCAGTATGACCTCCCACATGGTCTTGTAGTTAATTCATCACTCTGTTCACAGTGTTGAGGTCTGTTTCTGTAAAGCCATGAACCAACCACTGTGTGTCTAGTAGACAAAATAGTCCGCTCCCAGTCCTGTTGACAGTTTATTGTTAGAGGCTGATAGATGTGTAGACTCTGTGCCATCTCAGACTGGGAAATGTTGGGGAGGAAAGGTGATTTCAGTGTTTAATACATGTGCAAATTAAATCTTTAAGAGCAACGCCTGTTGAAGTGGTTGTTAGGCAGGGCTGGGTATCGAGACATAATACCTACAGTATACTTAGGTTTTGGTGTTGTTTTAATACTGATGTCCTAAATGGCTCTTTTTTCAGTGGTAGACACTTTTCCAGGAACCTCTAAAGAAGTTCAGCTGTGATTTGACCTGGAGATCCAGGCTCTAAGTTTACGTCCTGTCCCTGCTACAGGTGGTAGTACTTTACGATGGCTCGGCAGCCATCAGGGTGGAGCTGAGACGAGCGTCGGTATTAAGACGATGGGTGGAAATTCCTTGTTAGGTTTTACAGATGTTAAAGATGACGCTGAGTAAGTTTTAAAAATACAAGCTAGTGTGCGACCAAGAGAAAAAGCAAAATGAATAACAAACATAAAACTATTTTCCCATTGTTTCAGGCAGGTTAGACACTAAAACCGAAATATATAATATTGCTACAATTCAATATATCGCAATATATTGCAATACTGAAAGTAATGTGATATATTGCAATATTTTAATCAAATTTTAGAAAAACTGTCGTATAAAGAACAGAGTGGACAAATATGCTGCTTCATGCAAATGTGTGTATATATTTATTATTAATATTAATTAACAGAAAACAATAAGTAATGTCCAGAAACCCTCACAGGTGCTGCATTGAGCATAAAAAAAATGCTCCAATCATAACATGGCAAATTGTTATTTATTATTAAAATATAAATGATGCAAGTGTAAACCTTTTCAATGCAGCAACAATAGCCAAAATACCAGTATGTAACATTTATAGTACATTGGTCCCACTGACACCAAAACCCAATCCAGTTATTTGAGTCTGTATCGGCCCGATATCCGACCCGGTGTCAGTATCGGTGTATATCCAGAGAGAATACGTAGTTGGACAACTTGTTTTTTCTTAAGGGCTTGAACAGTGATGGAGAGTAAATGAATGACTCGGGCTCCTCTTTGTTTTTAGTATTGTCTTTTTATTGAGATAGACATCGAAATATCCGTCAAACATTTTGCCATGGAGAATGACATGAAAATGAATTATGATAAATATAAGATTAAAAAAGGATTGACCTCTAGATACTATACATCAACCACAGTTTCCATATTTTCAATCAATTATTTAAATAAAGTAAAGAAACAGAAAAGGAAAAAACTCTCCCGTACCCATTCCTACCCTGTACAGTACGTTAAAAATACTAAAAATGTTTCCAGCGTCTTTTATCATCTTGAGCTCAAACTTATAGCCACTAACTCTAACATCCGCCCGCAAATCTTAAAACTGAAGACACATGATTATTTGAATAAAAACACATTAACATCCTGTGTCTATAAACAACTCTACACAGAGATAACTCTGGGTACTAAAATGACCACTGGACCAAACCTCCACCTGGCCGGTAGCCTCCTACACAGCGATTTCTCATGTAAGGCCATTTTTAGCACATATGTAGGGAATAAAATAAGGTGTCCTCAGTAGAGAAAGCAACTTAAGTGTAAATGTTACATAGGAATTAACTCAAATGATCATATATTTCATTCAACAACCAAAAGGGTTCATTGAAAACTGGTGTCAAATTTTAGATATTTAGTAAGTGACGTTCCTCGGATGCCCAGTCCTGCTGTTGTACCAGTACTTGACATGATTGTAAAATACCTTTTTTTTCTAGTTCAACGCAGTGCCCTTTAGTCAGTAGTGTTGAAACACTGTTGTGGGGATTCTGTCAGTGTCATATTTGTTATGGTACTTTAAAACTAGTGAAATCTTTGGAGGAGTGTCGTGATGCGTTTGCTGTCTGCTGCTTTGCTTTCCCACTGCCACTAAAACAGCCAAAGCTGCATTTAAGTGAGTTGGAGAGTGTGTGTGTGTGTGTGTGTGTGCGTGTGTGTGTGTGTGTGTGTGTGTGTGTGTGTGTGCGTATGTGTGTGTGTGTTTGAGATTATTTCACGTCTGTGTGTCTGTCTGTATGGTTGTTGTACAAATCAACGTCTAAAAACGTGTTAAATGTTGTAACAGGGCACTTCAAGTATTGCGTGCAGTACAACTGTTGTACTCTGTTGTACTCATGAGTTACAGCCATAGAAATAGAACAGGAGTAGAACGGACATTCCCATTCAAAGCAACGTAGAAGGATGGTCAGAGTGGCATCAGTTGTTGCATGTACCATTGCGAGCGTTCCACTTGCGTATAAACTAAACCGACTTATAGCAAGTCGTGGACTCGCTGAGGTGAGGTTTGCAGTATCGACTAAAGCAAGTGGTGGAGTAACAGCTTATGTCAACACACTCATATCACAGTGTGGAAGAGCGCATACTATTGCCAGATTAGCTAGCTAGCTAGCTAACTAGCAGAGAGCTGGCTAGTTAGCTAGCTCTCAGTCCCTCTGAGAGCTAGCTAACAAGCTAACATCTGTAAACACTGCAGTCCCTCTGAGAGCTGGCTAACAAGCTAACATCTGTAAACACTACAGTCCCTCTGAGAGCTAGCTAACAAGCTAACATCTGTAAACACTACAGTCCCTCTGAGAGCTAACTAACAAGCTAACATCTGTAAACACTACAGTCCCTCTGAGAGCTAACTAACAAGCTAACATCTGTAAACACTACAGTCCCTCTGAGAGCTAACTAACAAGCTAACATCTGTAAACACTGCAGTCCCTCTGAGAGCTAGCTAACAAGCTAACATCTGTAAACACTGCAGTCCCTCTGAGAGCTGGCTAACAAGCTAACATCTGTAAACACTACAGTCCCTCTGAGAGCTAGCTAACAAGCTAACATCTGTAAACACTACAGTCCCTCTGAGAGCTAACTAACAAGCTAACATCTGTAAACACTACAGTCCCTCTGAGAGCTAACTAACAAGCTAACATCTGTAAACACTACAGTCCCTCTGAGAGCTAGCTAACAAGCTAACATCTGTAAACATTACAGTCCCTCTGAGAGCTAGCTAACAAGCTAACATCTGTAAACACTACAGTCCCTCTGAGAGCTAGCTAACAAGCTAACATCTGTAAACACTACAGTCCCTCTGCCTTACTCCCCACCACTTTGGAGAAGGACGAGCTAGCTAGATAACTAGCGGACAGCTTGCTAGTTAGCTAGCTTGCTAATTCCTCCATGCTTTAATGGTTACAGTAAGTGAGCCAAACAGTGACCAGCAGTGCTGAGTTGGTACCTTCTCCTTCCTCCTGCATGTGTGACTAACTGCAAATTAACCACACACATTTTTTATCTATTCAGAATGTACCTTGAAGGGAGATTTGGCAAGTATTTAATACTCTCATCAACGGGGGTGGGCAAATATGTTTGCTTTATGCAAACATATGTATATATTTATTATTTGAAATCAATTAACAACATAAATCAATGACAGATATATTCCAGAAACCCCAACAGGTACTGGCTTTACCATATGAAATATGCTCAAATCATAACATGGAAAACTGTAGCCCAACAGACAACAACAGCTCATTCACATATCTTGAGGTCAAGAAACCTCTTTGAAAATGGCCGTGCCAGTTTTTCCTCACCAACATTTAGGGCAAGATTGGAGCGTTGTTTAACCTTGTATTTTTCTAGCTTCATATGATGCCAGTATCGTCACTGTAGCTTTAAAACTGAGCTACAACCTAAAAATCGCAAGTTGGATTAATGAGTTACAGACATTAGTTGAATGTCCGTCCTCCTCTGATTCTGTTTCTCTTGTTACAGCATTAACACGATGAACAAGCACAGGCCATTTAAAACCGACTGTTTTAAGTCTAGCTTTAGATTTGTGGAGCGTTTTTGCCGGTTTGTAAGTGTTCACTGAAACGAGTACTTTGACATGACGAACATATGTGTGTATATTTAGTTACGCTTTACAGCTGCCTTTTTTGCAGAGTATTATCCCAGTGAAATGTGTTTCCAACAAAAGAAAAGTCTTAGAAATACCAGGTCTGTTGAAATAAATTAGGTCTAAAAACAGCATCATTACATTTAAGATGAAATAAATGTAGATTTCCAGTAAACTAAAGTAATTACTTCTCAAAAAGCAAATGTAAAGTGTTAACATCTTACTTTAAACCATAACATTTGTACCATATAAATTGTAATATATGAGGAAAATAGCCAGTTTTGGCTGTATAGTGTATTTCAGCTGCAGCAGTTTTTATTAGCATTTATAACTTGATGACATGATCCTGCTTTTGTTTTTATTCTGTGTAAATCCACTTTACTGCTTCGTGATGATGACGACAGTTCATCTGTCGAAGGCTTTACATTCACATAAAACTCAGTTCATTTTGTCAGTTGTACCAGGGAAGGTGAATTTAAACCAAATGTGTTTAATTACAAATTAGTGCTAATTATCAATTTGCCTGATAAATATAAACATAAAATGTCAGCTGCAGACTTTACTTGCCTGATAACAAATTTTAAAGTATTGTACATTATGTTCAAAAGAAATACCTGTTTTGTGAGTAGTAGTTATTTATATTATTTTCCAGGTGTGAACTTTTATATTGTTCACCGTAGGAATACCCTTTGGCTCAAGTCCTTCAGTGATCTGCAGCTGTATTCTCTCCAGCTGCAATGAGTGATTATTAATAACAGTTAATAATGGCATAAATGGCAGACCGTTGATGTGTGTTTCTCTGAATCCATCGTGCAGAAGGAGTTATCCCTGGTTTAACTGACAAAACATTTTGTTTGTGTGAAGGAAATTTAAAAACTGTTTGTGTATGTATGAATGTTTGATCTCTAGTTTATCTGATACTGTTTTCTTCCTTGCGGAGAGTTTAAACAAGTTTCACTGCACTCAGCTTCGTTTTTTACCAACACTGAGCCACTCTGCTGCCACTTTCATAACCATGTTAATAATGTTCACTCTCAATCACAATGAAACCACGTCACAGCATCACTGAGCATCGGCCGTCGTGAAGCCTTGTTAAACTGTGGCTCCTTGGTGTTAACAGTGTTTTGTGTGGTTGATGTAGAACAGCAAACACCACAGCTCAGTGCTCAGAAGAAGAAAAAATAAAACTGTTGGTTCGACTTGACAGCAGTTTTGTGGGTTAAAGCTGTGTAATAAGGAACAAGCGTCGGCTTGTGAAATCAAAATAAACCATTTGTGCTGTTTGAACATTTTCTCCTTGAGTTGTTTCTGGATTGTTTGTTTTTGTCCATCATGGACCCCCCACTCGGCTGCAGGGGTTCTCACTGGCACCAGGCCCTGGCGGCACATCACCTCTACGCTCATCCACTTCAACTGATTCCCGGTCAAGTCCTGCGTCACCTACAAAATCCTTCTCCTCACTCCCAATCCCTCAATGCTCTGGCTCCTCAGTACCTGACTGACCTCCTTCACCCCTAAACACAGTCCCAGGAAGTGGAGATCCTCAGGCACAGGTCAGCTCTCCTTCCCCCACACCAGACTGCAAAGCTTTCAGTGTGACAGCCCCCACCCTTTGGAATCTATGTATATATTTATTATTATAAATCAGTTAACAACACTAATCAATGGCAGATATTGTCCAGAAACCCTCCCAGGTTCTGACTTTAGCATAAAAATCTGCTCCAATCAGAACATGGCAAACTGCAGCCCAACAGACAACAACAGCTGTCAGTGTGTCAGAGTGCTGACTTGACTAGGACTTGATCCAGACTGACTGGGACTATCATAAAGTGGGCATGTCTGTAAAGGGGAGACTGGTGGGGACCCAGAGAACCCATTTACATCCACACATCTGGAGGTCAGAGGTCAAGGGAACATGGACATGACAGTTTTTCCTCACCGAAATTTAGCATAAATTTGGAGCGTTATTTAGCTTCCTTTGTGACAGGCTAGTACATGGTTGGTACCGATGGATTCATCAGATTTTCTGATTGTGTTTAATGTTTTAAAGAAATTAGTGGTGTTAAAACAAATTTGCACTAATGCAAAACTATTGCATCAACTTTGACAGCGCTAGTAAATAAGCAACTGTTTGCCAACAAGTTCAACATCTCAACTTCCCTGCTGCCCCCATGTGGCATTGTTACAGATTGAAGTTTTTTAAATTAACTTATTAAAGTGTCATCTGTAATTTTTTCAGTTTTTAAAAGATGCATTCGAAAAATTGAAATTTACAACTGAGGATTTCTCATGAATATTTCACAGCTGACATGCAGTTCCCCGAGACTCAAATGAAACTGGTTCATCTGTTGACACAAACATCTTGTGAAAAGTTTAACTGGAGACTGCATTTTAGTGTTTTGAAATTCCCTGACGATTTCACATTTGCCACCATTATATCCACCAACATTACTATTACAGGCTTGTACTTAATATTAAGTACTCTAAAACTGGAATTGCTGTCATGTCTTAATAAGTTAAACAATTTCATAAATGTGCATGTGTGGCCAGTTTTGCTCACATGCATACTGGTGTTCACTTTGTGCACATCAGAGGCACAAAAAAGAAGAACCTGAGAGTAACTCATCTTAACAGTTACTGCATATAAAGTCTTTTATTTTGAAATGCTCTTGAAGTGGCTATTTTCATGTGTGATGAACAAGATTTGAGCTTTGACTCTGATCTGATACAAACACAAGAAACTAACACAAATAAGATCATTTATTCCCAGTGATAAAAATAGTCGTGACCAACACAGACTACATACATTCTGCATACCTAATATCATTCAACACCAGTGGCTTTCAGTAGAAACACTCTTTTACATTCCTTACCTCTGAGAACGTTTCTGTAAATTAACACCAAGAGACACCGACTACACAAGAATATTAAAAAGCCTTTGAGTTATTTGTAATTAAATGAATAAATAAAAGACATTAAAGGGGAAATACAGAGACCACATAACAAAGGAAACCACTCCAAACATGTCACTTCAGTCAAACCTGGACTCCACACCTTGTAATGCAAACAATCGTCCTCTAGATGGCGACATGCCTTCACTCCTGAGCCTCATGTACACCCTGACACTCTACAACACTGTTCAAAATGCAGGGTGAAAAAATGTTAAAACATAATTGAACAGGTGAGACATACAGTTACATCAAATGTTACTGAAATCACAGAACACAAGTTTCGTAAAACAAAACAAACATAAATCAGTAAGAATAAAATTAAAATGTGACTGTCAGACAGCAGATTTTGCTTTGCAGTCATCAGGTATTGTGTGTGTGTGTGTGTGTGTGTGTGTGTGTGTGTGTGTGTGTACTTCTGTATTGAGGTGCTTATGAGGACCAACATGGGTCTTAGACCTTATGAGTGAGGACACTACTGGAAAGTTTGTTTTCGGTTTCGGTTTGTTTTCAACGTATCACAAATGCGTTTCTAATCAAAGTTCACGTAGGGAGGGTTGGAGTAGATGGATGAATCAAACAAACGTGACTTTCATACAGACTGCTGTTTGAGAAACTAAGTACTTAACTTACGTCACATACATAACATATTTAACTTATGCACGGAAGTTAAATTACGTAATGACCTTAGTTATTTTAACCCAGACGATCTTTTAGTGAACCTAACCAACCTAACCTAACCATGTGTTAAAACATGAGGTCGTGCTGCTCTTGTTTTAGCTGTTTGGCACGGAGAGGACGTTGTACTGCTCTACAACTGACTTGGCATGCGGTTTAGTTGTTTCATTTTTAGGAGATAGGGTTGTCTACATAGGGCTGATTAAGGGCTGCATATTATGTCAGTGACAGTGCCTTACAAGTAGAGTTACACATGGAAGATAAAATAGTATTTAACTGGATTATCTTTGGGTATCTAAATGCTGTTCATTCTGGGGTGCAAACACAACCCTTGACCCACCATTCACATTTACTACAACAAATCAGGAGGGTCTGTTTCCTGTGGGACTAAGCAGCATCCATGTCATGTTTACAAAAACTGCCATTTATTCTCACTTAGGAGCAAAGAAAACTATTCCAGGTTTATTAGCCTGATGACTAGACTTGTAGTCAGCCAAAATTCTTTCAAATTAAGCCTTAATGTCATCAAATAAAACCAGATACAGTGTGTAGCTCCACTTTTAATTAGCTGATTGGATATTTGCAGCTATTTTGCCACCAGTTTGTTGATACTGTAGTTCTTTTCGCCAGGTGGAGAAATCATAGCTGCTGAAGTTCCCATCATCAAAGTATTATTATTATTATTAGTCTGTATGATCTAACAGTAGCTTTATTATTATGCTTTATTAGTGCTCAACCCACATTCACACATCAAACAACCTCTGTGAGGTTGTTTCTTTGCAAGTTAGTGATTAGACAAATTTTACTCAAACACTGTATATCGCTGAATTAAACTTACATGAAATATCTTCAGTGTTGCTAAGTGGTTTCAACGATGTAGTTGTTAAGATTTAAGCTAGCCACACAAACTAGCATTAGCTTCTAGAGCTGAAGTTAGCAGCGTTTAGGCAACCTAAGCTAGTGTTACACACGAAGAGGCCTACTCCGGCTTTTGATTTACTTAGATTTACTTGTGAGATGAAGAATCCTTTACTCCAATTAGTTAATCATAAGATAAATGGAGGTGAAGACCAACTCTCCTCTCTAGCATCACATTCTTTGTCTCTAGTCCACGCACTCACAAAGAAAAACACATAAACTTCAGTCTCTCCAAATTCAGCCTTTTGCACACAGTTTTTCACACAGTGAGGCTGAAGTGACCCAGTTCTGGAGGTTTTCTGAGCCAGGTTCCCAGCCCGCCACCCTGCAGAGCGCCGGTAAACTGCTGCATCGCCTTTTGGTAGCGTCCGGCAGCCATCTTGGAGCCAGAATATATCGCTGGAGTGGCTTCTGTACCGTTCAACTGAGAAAGTAAGAAACACGATTTCACTCTCATACCATATTAACCAAAATACAGAAATAAATGTGATATTTGTGGATATTTTGCAGTATTTCCATAACATCCGCTGTTTCTTACAATTTGAAATGCTGATACAAAGACAGATGACAGTTGAGTGAGCGATGCACTCGGCCATGATGAGGTCTTGGCTAAAAATAACATTTGTCAATCATGTGTTGTTTAACTCAGCCTCCATAAAATGACACCTGTCCCATGGAAATGGATATTTTGCACAGCAGCCATTTTGTCCATGAAAAGCACAGGTGTAACTAATAACATTAACCGTTATTTTCCTGTAAATCACAGCAGTGATTCAGCAGCAGGGACCTGGAGCTGACATGTTCATAATGCTATTGGTCACACCTGAGTTTGACAAATCACGGTATCAGCAAGGAGAAAGGTCTATTAAGCCTCATCACGCTGCTGAGGAACCTCTGCTTCTGCATTTACATTATAGATTACTTTATTTTTTATTATTGTGCTGTTGTTTTTTACTTCTTGTTACTACATGTTGGTGTTTGACCCAAGAGAACTGAGCTCCATAAGACTAGACCACAGGACCACAAAGTGAAATGAAAAATCAGCCTTTTATAACCAACATCGCTCAGTTCAAAATTTTGTTTCAAAACAAAACTGCTCCAAATTTACACGGACGCTACCCACATAATCAGCTGTGCTGCTCATCCCACAAATGCATGATCCTCACAAGTTGGACGTCATAGTGAAGGTAAATAAACAGGCTTTCCAACCATGTCAAATACAATGACTGTTAGCATTGGAACAGCAGAGAAATAATCCACCAAACACCGATTTCCAAGCTTTTTTTCAGAGTTTATGTAGTTTAAAGTCGCGCTGAGCGTCTATGTGCACAAATCAAATAGAATACATTTTGTGACTATTTCAAAAACCACTGTGAGGTTAACACGGTAAATGAACTTTTCATGGAAACAATTTATCAAACACAAATTATTGTTCCAATCAGAGATGTTTTAATATGAGGAAACAGATAGAAAATGTCTCTTGAGAAACAGTGATCTACAGTATATCCATGTTTTTCACATTGAGGAGCGTTGGTTTCCTTTTTTCGGATTTGTACTCCTTTCATGTTCATTGCGTTTTTAAAATACTGTATCATCTCATCCCGTCTTTGTAGCTCCGCCTCGTCTCCCTCTCTCTCTTCCTTGTGACATTTAGAGTAGCTTTTCTTACAACCTGTCCAGTTGCTTTTGTAAATTATTCCGACTGTCTGCCTTCATCAAATTTTAAAGCACAACACTCTGGGCCTACATATTTTAATTTCACAGAGGAAACGAAACCCTGCTTTAAAAAATATCATTACATTGTGATGGCTTTGGTCTGAGACAGAGCTCCGGGACGGTTTGGTCTTTTTAAGAAAGATGGATCGCTAATGACGTAGTTCTTTGACCTCAACCAGCATCTCAACACTTGTTTGTCTTTTATTGGTACCTTTTTAAGTGATTCCCCTTTTGTGAAGTTGTGAATAAGTCAACCTCCAATGCTGACGTTCAGTCATCAACTTAAAGACTGCAAACTTGAAACAAATAAGTTTTAAAAGTATAAAATATAAAATTTGGACACAGAACAAGAACAACAAGTAAAAGCTAAATCCAGCTGCCATAAAGTGAATGTTTTGAGCATTGCTTTATATAATTAACCTTCAGGAGATGGTTTCTAAGGATCTTATGCCTCTGTTAATGTTTTGTGTTAACTATTTGATCAAACAGATAATGTTCATTGCTATGATCCCACAAACGGCCACTTTTGTAAAGAAGCCCAGCAGGTGATGACGTCCACCCTGCCTGGGCCTCCTGGGCCTCCTGGGCCTCCTGGGGCGTCTCCTGACCGGGTTCTGGCTTTCTGACCCACCTGCTGCTGCAGCCGCTGCCAGCGGGCGAACATGGAGCGCCTGCAGAGCCGCGACGGCGTCCCTGAGTCCTTCCTCCTTCCTGTGGAGGTGCTGATCTCCTCCGGGCCTCCGTCACCGCAGCTCCAGTTCACGCTGACGCTTGGCGCCTTCCCTGTTGGCCGAACGCCGCC
The DNA here is from genome assembly GCA_947000775.1 of Pterois miles. NCBI lineage: Eukaryota > Metazoa > Chordata > Actinopteri > Perciformes > Scorpaenidae > Pterois > Pterois miles. Next base: position 6,001,878 of record CAMQGK010000485.1, on the reverse strand, counting down.
GCTGCTCAGACCTGAGAGGAAACCACAGGTGAGGCGTGAGAGCAGAGAACTATGGGATGGATTACCATGAAGTCTGGTCCACACATTCGTGTCCCCCTCAGGATGCATTATAATAACTTTGGTGATCTTTTTCTCATCTAGCGCCATCATCAGGTCAAAACGTTAAAACTCTCATCAGCCAGCTGTTTTGGTGCCCTACGTGAATATGTAATACACATTCACGTAAAATACCATAATATAATATATACCACAATTCACAATTGGTCCCTGATATTGTTGGCTTAAAAGTTTGTTTTTATTCAGTTTAACTACGAGAGTTACAGAGGTCAAAAGTATTTTTCTTTCTTTATGTGTTTATCAACTAAATGCAGAAAATGAGGAAGGGTGTCCAACTTAAAAAAAAAAAAAAAAAAAAATATATATATATATATATATATATATATATATATATATATATATATATATATATATATATATATATATATATATATATATTATTTTTTTATTTATTTATTAATTATTATTATCATTATTTATTTATTTATTTTTGTGTAGCCACATGCATTATATGGCCGAAGCCTCAAGCCGGCCCTGGCCTCAGCTGGGCTTTGTGTTTAGTGGAAATGTTAGCATGCTAACATGCTAAACTAAGATGATAAACATGCTAAACATTATACCAGCTTAACATCAACATGTTTGCATGTTGACGTTTGCACGCAGCTCAAAGCACCACAGTGCCGAGGTACATCCTCACGTAGCCACAATAATCCAGTGTAAAAATACTCCACTACAAGTACATTCTTACTTTATTTAAAGAAGTGTACATTAAGTACTTACCCAAACACCATGGCCTTATGTATTATCAGTAATTTCTGGCTTGCCATTACTGATGCATTAACATGAAAATGACATTTTAATATTGCAGCTGCACGACTGTGTGTACTGTTTAGTAAATAACATATAACAATGCTTATAGTACAAGTACTTAAAATTCTATAGTACTGTAATCACTAAACTAACACTGTAATCACTTAAGTGTCGCACATAAGTCAGTGTACTTATTTCCACCACAGGACTCTGTCCCATCATACATAAGACATAGCTTTAATCAATCTTTCAGATTTAATGTGATTATCTGCAGTAATCGCATTGTTTAAAAGGCGATGTTTATCTTCGGTTGTTGCCGTTTTGTTCACCTCCAATGAACCAGAACCTTCCTTTGCATTAGGTCAGACCTACCAGACTCTGAGTCTGTCTTGATCTGCGTTTCTAAGTTTGAGTAACACTTGAGGTGTGTAAAACCTTTGGACCTACAGCCGAGCAGCAGCTGCTGTCGTCGGTATGGGAAAGGCAGGTGCTTGACGGGCGCCAGGCGGCGTGCCATGGCCCGGCCCAGGTGACCCGTGTGGCTGAGCGTCCCCACCGTCAGGCTGTGCAGGTAAACGGGCTCCACCAGGTGAGACAGCAGTGACCCCTGCAGGCCCACAACGCTCCATCTGTTGAGACAAGCACTTTTAAAAAAGCCAGTTTGACAGCTGAGGAGATTTTCACTCAGGACCCATTAATGTTTGACCGGCGCTTGACTGTCTAGACTGCAGCGAGCTGTCTGAACAGAGGAGATGTAATAATACGGAAACCAGCTGCAGTGTCCCTGAAATAGACGACATCCACTGAGATACAGAAGAGAGGTGGACTGTGGCTGAGTTTATTTGTTTTGGTGGAGAGATATGGTTTAAATTTAGATTATAACCCATATTTGGATTTGACCAAACTCCTGCTTGTTTTCAGGATATTTAATGTCATCTTTTTGCCTTTGAATTTTGACCAACTTGAAGTGTTTCTCAAAATAAAAGCTATTCCTGTGGTGGAATGTAACTAAGTACTGTACTTATGTATCATTTTGAGGTACTTGAGTATTTCCACTTTATGCTACTTATACTTCTACTCCACTGCATGTTGGAGGCAAACATACTTTTTACTCCACTATATGTATTTGTAGGTTATGACACTGCTTTTTTTTTCGAATGCTCTGATCTGATTGGTCAGTCATTCTTCTTTATAGCAGACCGTTGCTATGTATAACAGAGCGTTGCTATGGACACAGTTTTGATGTCGGACTCTGGAGGATCGTTTTTGTGTCAAACCTTTGATTTCTTATAGTAAGTAGCCGTGTAATAAGCAGGATAATGTACAGCTAGCAGATCGTTGTTGTGAAATAAACCGCATCGCCCCGTCTGGGATTATTTCTCAACAACGACCAGCTCGCTGTACATTATCCCTAACTTGAATATCAGAGCACACATTCCAGGGCTGATTATAAACTCACTTTGCCATCTTGTCAGTGCAGGACATGGTGACGAGAGGTCTGCCCGGCGCCACGCCGCCCCAGTTGTGGTTGGCTCTTCTCGCTGTGATGGGCAGCGTGCCTTCGCCTCCGTCCACCTTCACCCTGAGGCGACAGTGGAACCTCCTGCTGGGATCTGACATGATAAAGAAACAGAAGAAGGAGACTGAGAAGGTTGATAATACTCTCCCCTTCCCCTGCTGCTATTGCTAAAATGCTCTTGAGCAAGGTATTTGAAGGAAACCCTGGATTTTTAGGGCTAATGGTCCACCACTATCTATCTTGTGGATTACCATGTCATTGTAGATGTTCTTGTTCCCCAGAAGATGAATCCTACTGACGTTGGTGATCCTCTGGCTTTTTCTACAGCGCCACCATAACTTTCACTTGTGCTGTTGCTGAGTGAAATATCTGCATAACTATTGAATATATTGGAATGAAACTGGGTACAGCCATTTATGCACTGCTCAGGATAAATTACAGTGACTTTGGTGATCTACTGACAAGATTTAATGGTGCTGTACACTATTTAGTAACTCGCAGGGCAAAAGCACAGGACACAACCTCTCCTACATCCATGGTCTATTGGACTCCATTTTGGATCCTTGGGGATTCCTCTTAAAATCTGTGTGCTGGATTTTTATAACTTCCTTTTATGTCCATTTCTCACTTTATGCTCCTCTGGGAAGCAACTGAGCCAAAAAGTTTAATAAATAAAAAAGTAATAAGTTATAATAGTGTGAATAGTTAGAATAATCACAACACAGGGCATTTGAGTTGAGGCATTAAATATGACAATAGAATAAAAATAGTGTAGTTTTACTCTTATACAGGACTTTGTAATTGGCCGTTTTACTGGCATACATAGTCACTGTAGTGGCAGCTCGCTATAAACCGTCTTACAGTCACTTTCAGTCCAAAATGGCAGAAGTGTAGCTGTGCTGCTGGGCGCTGAGGATGCAATGGAACCATCAGTTGACTTTTACTTCTTGTCAGTGTACTTTCTTTACTACTTTTGTTCCTGTTTCCTACATTACCCAGAATGCCCAGCATTTCCACAGACTGGTTGTTAATGTTATGTTGATATAGCTCCTCTCAGTCAGACCAAAACTGTGGCATAGCTGCTCTGTATTCTGCTCTATGTCCCATGTAGCTGCAAAATACGTTGTTGTAGATGACATTTTCTCAGTCATCTACAAGAAGAGGAATCACACACTGAGCTGCTTAATGAAGCCAGAGGTTCTGGTATTTATTAATTGTTTTCACAGAGCTAAAGTGTTTTGGTGTTTTTTGTTTTTTGGGGGCGGCAGTAGCTCAGTCTGTAGGGAGTTGGCTTGGGAACCGGAGGGTCACCGGTTCAAGTCCTGACATGGACCAAAAACTGAGTGTGAACTGGTAGCTGGAGAGGTGCCAGTTTACCTCTTGGGCACTGCCGAGGTGCCCCTGAGCAAGGCACCAAACCCCCAACTGCTCGGGGCGCTTGTCAGGAGCAGCCCCCTCACTCTGACACCTCTCCATTAATGCATGTATGTGTGTTTCAGGTTTGCATGTACCATGTATAAGTTTAACAGAGTGTAAATTGAATTTCCCCATTGTGGGACTAATAAAGTTAGATCTTCTTCTTTTATGGTGGATTTTTCCTTTAACAATTAATATAACTGTCTGAGGGTTAGTGTGTCTGTGCAGAATATAAATATATTCAGAATATAATATATTTATATATTATATAAATGCTGCAAAACAAATAGATTATGAAAGGTATCACAGTGTGTGTCTATAACAAAGTATTATTGGTAATAGTAGAAAAACATGAAGGGTCAAATGTATGCCAGGTATAGAAGCAGATTTATGACACTAGAAGACAAAACGTCATGAATCAGTATCACCATTATCACCATCGTCTAAATGTGTTGGTCTCACATGCAGCTGTGGTCTCGTAGGGGCAGTTGAGTCGAGCGTCTCCGCACGGCGACGAGCTGACGTACATGTGGAAGAGGACGCCGTCCCGCAGCCGGAGGCCGCCACCGCCACCATCTTTGTTTGGTACGAAGATGGATTGTTCCTTGCGGTCTGCTGGCTGACTTCAGAGAGGAAAGACACCGAGAAGCCCGACATGAGAAAGAGACGGGTGAAAGAAACAAGATCGACTTCTGACAAAACACTGACTGGAAGGTAGATGAAACTCTATTGATCCATTTGGTGAAACTGCATCTTGTCACTAGTTAATAATCAATCAGTTTGTATTTGTTGACAAGTTAATCAGCCCTGGCAGATAAAGTTCACTGTAGTTATTCTGAGGTATTTGGACAAATCATTAAAATCTCCTCTGCTTGTGTTAACCACAGACCTTATTTCAGGCATCTAACTACAAGAAACATTCATTTACAGGTTTTAGGACTCATTCCTGTAGCACTCTGTAAGAGAAATACAGAATTATGCCAGTCTTAAGTCTTAAAAAACAACCTGTTATGACCCGGCCTCAGGGAACAATGGCGCAACATGAATAATGAAGCTCCCCTCTCCCAAGGTATGGTGTGAGTCTTGCTGGCAGTCGTGAAGGAAAATTCACCACCAGGATTAGACAACAAAGAGAAACAAAAAACGTATTTCAGGGTCGTACCAGAGCAGCAGCTCCAGCTGAGCATACAGGAATCGAACCAGCGCCCTTCGGCTGACCACTTCGGCGTGGCAGTCGCTGAGCGTACCGCCGCGGTCGCTGACGTTGTCCGAGTCCAGACACTTAGTCCCCGTGGCCAGAGACACAACCTGCGCTGACCTGAGGTCAAATCCTGGAAAAGAAACAGAATATGTGGAAACAACAGCAACAAGATCTAAACTCTAAACCTTAGATTAGGTTTAGATCAGATTTCTGGTGGCTTGTTGAGCAAATGATTGAGTCTGATGGAAGAAGACACTCAACATGATGCAGCTCGGCCAAAACGCCTCATCTGACCCCAGAACAAGACATTTCCTCTTTGCTGTCCTCCACCTCGGCGTCATAACCAGAACGATCACGGGCCGAGACGAGCTGATGAAAAGTGCATGAGTGAACAATGACTCCAACGCCTCAGAAACATGCTGTTGTGGTGCAATGTGGCCTCATCAAAGACTGACAGGATGAAAACGAAGAGGACTGTCTCCCTTAGCTCGTTTGAACATGTTCTTCTGACTACTTTAAATGACGAGTGGCAAAACATCCCTTGTGAAAAAGTAGTTTATTTTATGGTGTATACTTAAGTTCAAGTATATATTTCTATATATTTCATATGTACTTTATGTAATAAATATACTAATAGGTCATGAGGGTCATGACCGAAAGAACTACGCGGGTGCAAGAGGCTGAATTGGGTTTCGTCAGGCGGGTGGCTGGCGTCTCCCTCAGAGATAGGGGTTAGAAGCTCAGCCATCCGGGAGGCACTCGGAGAAGAGACGCTGTGTGTTTCCATGACAGTGATTCCTCCTCTCAGCGTCTGACCTCATCGTGTCTCTTGTCTCAGATTTCTGGCCATCGAGTCTCCGCTGCTCACCTCTGCTCATGACGATTCCTGCCAGGACCTTGTGACGGGAGAAACAACCGTCTGTCAGCTCTGAGTATTTCTCTCTCACCAGGTGGAAGATGGACTCTGCGAAGAACTGCAGAAGAAGAAATAGTAAGTTTAAAGAGTGATGAAACTTTCTGTCACTCTCCTCAATTATTTCAGTTTATTATGAGGTTATTTATGATTATTCTGACTCGGGTTGGGATTATCTAAATGTGAAACTGTTCTTCTGTGGGAGATGTCAGGTAGCGTAATTTTGCCAGGGAATTTCTTAGTTTGACCAACTGGAACCATTAAAAGTAAGACAAATTATCTATTAGCAGCTCCTGTTTGCATTGTACTCATGGATGTGCAGACAACTATCACTGGATTACTTTCATACTGAAGAAAACTTAAAATGTGATGATTCTCACGCAAGTTCTGTTTATAAGGAGCGTCTTTTTTCTAGGATTAATAAGCAGATTTATGGATGGTTATTCATTATGGACATCTGGGATAATGATATCTCTGGAGAGTGAAAGTCACACTGAAACTAAAAATATGTGTAACATGTCTGTGTGTTTACATTTCACTCCGTTATGACATCCTTGTGTATCCTGGTCTGCTTCAACTTAGATATTCTGCATTTAATGAAAGTTTGATAAAAAGGAAAGCAGCGGTTATCCTCCATGTTAGTATGAAATCAAATCCCCCCCTCAGACATGTTTTTATCTCATCCCATTTTAATTTTGTCACAGTGACACCTGCCCTGTCATCCCCCACCTGTCCACTAGTGTATAAACACCAGGCAGTCTCCCACTCCTGGGTGTCAGATTGGGTTTACCTGCCTTAGAGCTCAGCCATTCTTACCTGTCCCTCCTCCCTTATTGCCTCTTTCTGTAACCACATGTTGTCCAGTTATTATTTTTTTCCCTCCGGGGATTAATAAAGGTTCATCTTATCTTATCTTATCTTATTTTCTGCCTTTAACTCTATCTGCTCTTTCTGGGTCCTTGTGGCCAAATTTCTGATTAGCGAGTTGCATTAGCCCAAAGAAGCACAGTGAAACTTCGAACCACCATGACAGACAGGAGAACGACCTTCCTCTTCAAACAGGGTGAGTGAAATACACACCTCTCTCTGTGACTTTACTGTTGACTGGACTACAGTATGTTTAACATTTTTAACATGGTTATGTTGCTTATTTTATTTATTCGTTGCCTGGATTTAGCTGCATGTGTTAGTCAGTCTGCTGTTAGTTATTTTATTGTGGTTGTTTAAATCAGTACCAGAAAGCATCCATATAGAGCCAGGTTTGTTATTTCCTTTTACATTCAAAGCTTCTATTGAAGTCCGCTGTGTGTTTCAGAGCGAGAGCATAATAACTGAAAAATTGTTCTTCTTTTTCTGTTCATATATACAGTATATATTACCGGTAAGAGTCATACAATCCCCAGTTATATTTTCATTTAGAGATCTGAGCTCCCTCCAGCTCTACCCCAGTACAGCTTGAAGGCCTCTGACTATTGGTCAGCTTGTTTTCTTTTCTCCTCCACCTCCCGAGGTTGGTGCAAAGGTTAGCGAGCAAAACACTACAACAGACACATTCTCAGCTGTTTTTGTCTCAGTATATCTGAGGAATGTGTTGTTTGGGTTATCGCGGTGCACAATGAGCCAAGTGCATGTTCAGAATAGAGTTGGTGACACACTTGTTGACACGTATTGCTGACTTGATTCTCCTCAAACTCAAGACATAAAATAAACCGCCAGTGTAAGTCTTTCTGGGTCCCCGCTCCACTTCTTCAGTCTCCAATTAATTGATCCAAATATTTTCCTTAATAATAATAATAATAATAATAATAATAATTTGAATGTCAAAGCTTTGAGCTATTCACTACAGCCCTAGTTTACAGCCTCTGCAGGTACTAGTATTTTTCAAGTATATAAAGGGTCCTAAATCGTGTTTGAAACATGTACCTAATGATACCTGAAATTTTAACATTTCCTGATTTTGTTTGTGAATTAATTCCTCTTTTTCATTCATTACTGACTCTGCGTTAAAGCAGCAGTGAGCAGAAATGGAGCAAATATGATTATAGAAATGTTATTTTTATGAAACAGTCTCTATATCCTTACATGAGACAGGTAAAAAAAATCATATTTCTCTGTCCCCCGGTGCTCCTAATGGATATGCAAGATATCACAGACTGGAGGGAAACAACCAATCAGAGCCGGAGTTTACCATCTCTGAGCAGCTGTCACAAATCAATACATAGATATACATTCAGATACTATATATTATAGAAAATTATACACCAGCAACTTGGTAAAAAAAATTGAACTGCAAACCTTTTCAATGCAGCAACAGTTTGCTCAAAACTTAATGGAAATTTAATTTAAATTCTAGTATAAAAACGTTTGTAGTATTTACTGTTCAGTAAACATAGAATTGAATTGAATAGATTGGCTCCATTGTCACAGATACCTGAAGTGTTTGACTCAGTTTCTGCACGGTATCCGAGCCAGTGTCGCTATCGGTGCATCCCTACATGTGAATGTGCGAATGCTTTCTTTCATTAAGTCTGATGCATCTGAATATCAAAAATAAAAAGTCCTAACTATAATTTAACAGTCCGTAAAGGTTATCACAACCATTTTACCATTTTACTCAGTATTTTCAAGTGAAGCATAAATAATGATTCCCTCTATCCATTAAAAACTAATTGTTGCTATAAATGTTTTTATGTTCCTGTTTTATGTTGTCATAAAAACTGTCTGGAGAAACTGTGTGCTACATTCTGCTAAAGCCATATTTATAAACCTGAACCTGAGGACGTCGTGACTTCTGCTGTCGTATTTAACAGCCACCGAAAAAAACACACAGAACAACTTTCAGACCGTCTGCAGGGATTCGCCAACAGCTGAGACATCTGCGTGGACCACGAGTACGAGGACCACGAGTACGAGGACCACGAGTACGAGGACCACGAGTACGAGGACCACGAGTACGAGGACCACGAGTACGAGGACCACGAGTACGAGGACCACGAGTACGAGGCTCGCCAAAACATCTCTGACAGTCTGTCAGCGAGGGCCGAGAGTTTCCTCACTCTAAACTCCCCCAGTCTGCAGAGGAAGAGGTGTCACACTCATACTTGTCAAAATATGTCTAATTATATTTTTAGAGGACTGTCACTTACTTGCTAGTTACTTTTTATATGCAGCAATGTTCAACAAAATGCCACGAGGAGCATCACTGCAGTGTTAATAGGAGGAGGACCAGTGATGCTTTGACTAGATCATTAAAAATATCAGTTGGGCTAAAGGTTCTTCCGCTGAATATTTGATAGAAAATGAGACTGCTCAGCCAGTCAGTCTCTTTCCTCAGTCTGGAGGACGTCGATGAAATATTTGACAGTCTGGATTGAGTCCGGTAGTAGCAAATAATTCATGTTTGATAGATGTGTGTATGTAATGGGTGTGTAAACTAGACTTCCACTGACTGTTTAAACTACATATTGCTCATACATAATTAGAAATCAGAAAAAACATCATAAAAATGGTTTTGATGTCATGTTTTATGGAGCTTCAATTAAAGAAGAGGCGGGATATAATGTCACATGGCCCCAGCGAAGCAGGCTGTTCTCATTCACTCTTCATACTTATTGTTACGACAAATAATGCACCGTATTTCATATATAATACATGTAATCGTGGGCCAGGGCGTGCAGGGCTGCATCTCAGGAAGTCAGGTGATGTAGTATAATCAGTGAGCATGTCTGGGCCTGAAAAGTGAAGCCAGCCCCCCTGCTGGCTTCACTTTTCACTCCTCTGGCTGCTGATTGTATAGAAGTCTATGAGAAAATCAGCCAACTTCTCACTTGATTTATTACCACAGTAAACATTGTAAACATGAGTTTATGGTCTCAGTCGCTAGTTTCAAGTCTTCGTCAATACAGCATGATGTTCATTGAGTAAATTAGGGTCCCCTTTAGAATCAAATAGACCATAAAGCAGGGGATGCTTTAGGGCGGGGCTACCTTGTGATTGACAGGTTGCTACCACAGTGTTGTCTGGTCAGGGAGTTGTTTGTGTTTTCATCTTAGATCCCTTTCACAGTGTGTCTTCACTTCATGAAAGTTAATTATACAGTTGTCACCTGTAAATGTCTTATTCAGCATTCGGTTAACTCCACCCTCTCGTGTCACTCCTGGTCACAAATAACCAAAATAGCAGGGGTTGAAACGCTGAACTTGAGGCTTAAAAACCGCAGTCCACGAACCAGTTGGTGACATTACAGTGACTACACCCACTTCTTACATGCAGTCTATAAAGAGCGACAAAGTCCGTGTTAGTAGGAGACTGGGGTGGATGGACGAGTGACCGTTGTTCGCGTCCATTGTGAAACCAAAAGTCATGTTTTTTATGTTATGTTTTTAATTAACATGTTTAACAGGTGTGTCAATCGATTAAAATATTTAATCATGATTATTTGCATGATTGTCCATAGTTAATCATGCTTTATCGCACATTTTTTTATCTTTTCAAAATATACCTTAAACAGAGATTTGTCAAGTATTTAATACCCTTATCAACATGGGAGTGGACAAATATGCTGCTTTATGCAAATGTATGTATGTATTTATTATTGGAAATCGGTTAACAACACTAATCAATGACAGATTATCTTATCTCTTATCTTATCTTATATTGTCCAGAAACCCTCCCAGGTTCTGACTTTAGCATAAAAATCTGCTCCAATCAGAACATGGCAAACTGCAGCCCAACAGGCAACAACAGCTGTCAGTGTGTCAGAGTGCTGACTTGACTATGACTTGATCCAGACTGACTGGGACTATCATAAAGTGGGTATGTCTGTAAAGGGGGGACTGGTGGGGACCCAGAGAACCCATTTACATCCACACATCTGGAGGTCAGAGGTCAACGGACCCCTTTGAAAATGGACATGACAGTTTTTCCTCACCAACATTCAGCATCATTTTGGAGCATTATTTAGCCTCATTCGTGACAAGCTAGTATGACCTGGCTGCTACCAAGAGGTTCTTTAGGTTACGTGGTTTCATATGATACCAGATCTTCACTCTAGCTTTAAAACTGAGCCAACAACCTGAAAATTGCCAGTTTCGCTAATGTGTTAAAGAAATAAGTGGTGTTAAAACAAATTTGCATTAATGTCTTATTATCACATTAACTTTTACAGCCTTTAAACACATTAACATGGGACATTTCTCGAAGTTAAGGGAGCACACATCCACATTCACAAGGAGGTCCAACATGTGTAATATTATGTCATTAACTGCCGCAGTTCATTTTTGTAAAAGCAGGTGGTTTTTTTGGGAGTGAAACTCTCTGGCTCAACGTTTTCTGGATGACAGTGGCACAAGGTCGTGTGTAATGAGTGTGTTAAACAATTATCTGTCAGATTATTATGCTCTTCACACCGCCTTCCCGCTCCACCTCTATCTCCTCGGTCTGCTGCCGCTCCTCCTTCATCCTAATGTGCTGTAATAATGTTCATTAATGCGTCACGCCGCCTGACAGACAGTTCATATTGGGGGGGGGGGTGATGCTAAATGATCAGTTGGGGAGGCTGTAAAAAGACCATCTTCTAGTCAAAGAGGAGGAGGGAAGCTTCTGCAGATTGAGTTTTGGTGTGTCACCCTAAAGCGGGGTGAAATCACCCTTTTGTTCAAATACAGGGTATCAGGATGTTTTTTTTTTCACCCTCCTGTCTCTCATTAAATCCCCCAGGGTTTAATAATGTGTCTATGTCTCCGTCGCCATATTCCTTTGCATATTTGGACAACGGTCTGGTTCTGCATTAGCCATGCTCAGTCGCTCCACGGAGCCGATCTCGGGAGACTTCTTGTATTCATCAAGCACGACAGCAAAAGATGTGGAGACGATTCTTGGAGGCTCAGAGACATAATGAAGTTGTTTAGATGCTACAGACGATGCATATAGGACGCCATCCAGCTCTCGGGCCTCAGGACATGATGGCTGCGCTGATGTGCGGCGGGCACAGTCCATTTGGTAGCATACGGCGCACCTCAGACCCATTTATCCAGACCATTTAGAGGACTGGCGAAAGCTTAAGAGATACGGGGTGAATTCAGTGTCACCACTGATGTTTCCTAGTGAGGGAAATCTGTCTTTGACATATGAAGGGAATTTACTGATACACTGAGTCTGTCTCCTCTCTCTATACTCTGTGTAAGACGTTGACATTCGTCTGCAAATACTTCTGCAGAACACAATGCAAACACAATTTTATTGATTTACAACGTTGTTTTAATCCTTCGGGACTCTTTTTCACCACTAACATATGTGAACTGTAATAAGGGTCGAAAGCAGGCAGTTCAAATGGGATCAGAAGCACTATCATAGAAATTAGACAAAAAACTATTCCATCCCTCATTATGTATTTATAATAGGGCTGTCAATCAATTAAAATATGTAATTGTGATGTCCATAACTAATCGCAGTTAATCGCAAATTAATCACCATTTTTTATCTGTTCAAAATCTACCTTAAAGGGAGATTTGTTAGCATTTAATACTCTTATCAACATGGGAGTGGACAAATATGCTGCTTTATACAAATGTATGTATATATTTATTATTGGAAATCAATTAACAACACAAAACAATCACAGATATTGTCCAGAAACCCTCCCAGGTTCTGACTTTAGCATCAACAATCTGCTCCAATCAGAACATGGCAAACTGCAGCCCAACAGGCAACAACAGCTGTCAGTGTGTCAGAGTGCTGACTTGACTATGACTTGATCCAGACTGACTGGGACTATCATAAAGTGGGCATGTCTGTAAAGGGGAGACTGGTGGGGACCCAGAGAACCCATTTACATTCACACATCTTGAGGTCAGAGGTCAAGGGACCCCTTTGAAAATGACCATGCCAAATTTTCCTCACCAAACTTTTGCAGCATTTAACTTTATTTAGCCTCCTTCATGACAAGCTGGTATGACCTGGTAGTTTCATATGATGTCAGTACTACAACCTCCGTAAGATCGATTGCGTTAATGCGTAAATGAAATTAGTGGCGTTAAAATAATTTTGTGTTAACACATTATTATTGCGTTAACTTTTAACAGCCCTATATAAATCCATTTTCATGAGGTCAGAGGTCAAGCGACCCCTTTGGAGCGTTATTTGGCTCGCATGCTTCTTTGTTTCTATACTCTTGGATCTAAATACTGCGTGGTGGCACCAGAAGACTGACCCACTCACCTGAGGTAGCTGATGTTTGGCTGGGCTGCCCTGGAGGACTGTGACCTTCCTCTCCGGTCCCAGACTTATGTTGTAAACAGACTGCAGGGCAGCTGCCGCTGCCTGGGCCTTGGCCAGCCTTTTACTGTGACCACACCCTTCAAACACCCTCCCCTCCACCCGAACCACCATAACAAAGCTCCTCATTGGCCTGCCATGGACTCTCTCGGTCAGGCACATGTACCGGAGTCCCGGTCGCAGCTCGTTGAGCAGCGCCACTGGGCTGAGGTGCTCTAAAAGTGAGGTGCTAAGGGCTCGACTTTTTGGATTAGTTGAAGAGAAGTCCAGCGTGACTCGGACAATTCGTCTGTGGTTGTAAATGCTGGAGAAAACCTCCTTTTTTGCTGTGTTGCAGTGCAGGAGATCACAGTTTTCATGCAGGTCAAACCCTTTAAGGAAAGCATCAGGGATGTCCAGTTTATCCGCTGTAAAATCCACAGGAGTGCTGGTGAATTTCCCCATGGAGGCGTGAGCCTGGGAGGCATTTGGGAACTGGATGAATGACCGGAGAGCCACCTCTGCAGCCCTCATCTTGGCCTGCTTTTTTGTTGGTCCTCTACCCTCGAAGTGGAAACCATTTACCTCCACGCCCACAGAGAACACTGGAGCGTGCAGTGGGCCAGTCTTTGACATGATCTCATACCGCAGACCGGGTCGTAACTCGTTCAGCTGCACCAGCGCATTCTTCTGAGTGACGGCCCAGGATGCTCTTTTACAAGTCAGGTGGCTTTGGTGGAGCAGCCGGTCTTTCCCATCCGCCAGCGGCTGCTTCCTCTTCACAGCTCTTGGTCCATTTTTGGGGAAAGTTGCGCAAAAAGTTGATGGATGATACTTTCGCAGGAGGTCACAGTCCACCTGGCTTTTGTCATCCTGATTCTCTTTCACCTCCACACTGCTTGTACCTGTTGGCAGATCAGAATCATTACGGGAAATCAGACATGATGGAAAAATTAGGGTTTTTTAGCAGCATGTTAGCAGCTGTGAGGCTGTGAGCTAAATGCTAACATCAATTATTGTCCTGAAACCCTCACAGCTACAGCATTTAGCATAAAAATCTGCTCCAATCAGAACATGGCAAACTGCAGCCCAGCAGGCAACAACAGCTGTCAGTGTGTCAGAGTGCTGACTTGACTATGACTTGATCCAGACTGACTGGGACTATCATAAAGTGGGCATGCCTGTAAAGGGGAGACTGGTGGACCCAGAGAACCCATTTACATTCACACATCTGGAGGTCAGAGGTCAAGGGACCCCTTTGAAAATGGACATGTCAGTTTTTCCTCGCCAAAATTTAGCGCAGGTCTGGTGTGTTATTTAACCTCCTTCACGACAAGCTAGTATGACATGGTTGGTACCAGTGGATTCACCAGTTTTTCTGTTTTTATATGACATCAGTATATTCACTCTAGCTTTAAAACGGAGGCACTGCAACCTAATAATCTCAAGTTGCGCTAATGCTTTGAGAAATTAGTGATGTTAAAGCAAATTTGTGTGAACTTTGAGTCCCCTACTAAAATGTAATGTCAGTGTACTGCTATATGAATGTATATGGGAAATAGATTACCCGCATGAAGTGAGTTGCTAAGTATAAACTTAAGAAGATGAAATGGTAAATGTACTACACCAAAATAATCAGACTAATTTCAACATAATGCAGGATGTGTGTGTTGGTGTCTTAGTATCATGATAATCGGTCTGGGGTCACCAAATGTGGGAAACTTCAGTTTTATTGGCATTAAAAAAAACAAGTGCAAGGAGTAAAAATACTGACTTGAGTTGTCTGCATCCTCAGCTGATGATGCTCCAGTATCCCAGAGCCTGATGGGACTGATGAGAGCTGATAACACGTTGCCTCGTCCTGAAACACAGCATCATAAATACGTGAAATCACTGAGCATTTTCTGCCCAACATGACACAGCATCACATATATATATCACACAGAAAGATTCAGCACTTTACCACCATGTCTTTATATACAGTATAAAAACAACTCGTCTCTGACATTCCTATGAAATGATCCCATGATTCTGAACAGCTATACTGCATAGTTTTATATTTCCTCCCAACCGTAAAAGTAATGAAAAGGACTGAGGTAAACACGTTCATGGCGATAGTGCAAATGATAATGTGTGAGGCTGGGAGGGCCGTCAGCGTTCCCACTGAGATGAACGGAGTGAAAACAAACAGAAAGGTGTCCGTGATAAGGACGGAGGTTTTCAGACAGGAAGCATCGAGGGGCTTAAAGCTTTATCTTATTAACCCAGTCACACAGTTTTTCAATCGGGCACAATCATTTTTCCATCAGATTTCGACAGATTTGGTGAGTTTGAAGGTTTCACAAGTGTCCTTGGTGTGATAGCTGTTTTGCAATTATAAGAAAATATCCCATCTTTATATACTTGAACAATAATGACATTATGTCCAACACGTTTTCATCCCATCTCATTATATAATGACTCTTTGTCAGACCTCCTTCCTCTTTTTACGTC
This sequence comes from Pterois miles, assembly GCA_947000775.1. NCBI lineage: Eukaryota > Metazoa > Chordata > Actinopteri > Perciformes > Scorpaenidae > Pterois > Pterois miles. Next base: position 5,986,215 of record CAMQGK010000485.1, on the reverse strand, counting down.
ACACTAAACATGTTTAACGACCCCTCGGCATCGCTTTTCAGTCCCAGAAAACACATGCTTAATGTTGTGAATTAAACAAGAACACTTATTTAGGTTTAGGCAACAAAACCACTTAGTTAGATATAGGAAAAAACAACATGGTTGGGCTTAAATTTACTGTGTTTTGACAGAGCAAATGTGGTTTGACAGGACAACAGCAACTGTAAAGTGGAAGTGAAACGATACGAACAGTCAGACGAACGGCCTCTTGGATGAAAGCCATCCATGTATTCATGTCATAGTTCTGCATCAGGTGGTCCGCAATAAAGGCAACTCACAGCTGGTATTTTGTTGTAATTTGATTTTTTTTGATTGGGTGCAGGTCGGATTCCAGGTTTTGGATCATAAATAGGTCTAAAGGCTACTAAAATAAAAAAAAATTAAAGTAATAATTTGATGTTTTATTGGTGTCTTCTGCACCACCTAGAATATGAGTCACGTCAGTCAGGTACGTCACTAACAGGCACGTTAGTTCTGAGAAAAAGCAAAACATATTCATTTAAATGGTATTGCCTGAATTACCTTTGTTTTAACTTATATTAGTTTCACATGTATGAAATGGTCCTAAATGATCACATTAAACATGTTGCCTAACCGAGTATAGGATTTGCGTTTTTTGGGTCGGGTCACTGAACTAATTGGTCAGGCGGGTACAATATTGCCCATTACAGTGCCGGGTTGAAGCGGGTCTTGGAGATCAGATCCATGCAGATACCCTCCATCCCTGAATAACAGGGCTTCCAACTCAAGCTTTGTAATTCGAACGCTGGATAAAATCTACAGTCCTTGTTTGGTGTAAGGATGTATCGACAAACCGTCCTCATCCTGGTGGTGGTGTGTAGTTGTATTGCTGGTGTTTTGTCCCAATAACTTTACATTCTGATTACCAGGGTTTATCCCTCCACCATATACTGTGGCAACCAATCGTTAAAAACTCAAAGTGTATTAAAAAACTAAGTTGGTGACAATACACATTTTCCCTCCTGAAACACGTCCTTCTTACATGCAGGCCTTCCCTCCCTCCTCCAAACACAACAACGTGCTATATCTTCTACATCTTTTGACGTTGGGATTTCAGGAAAGCTACACAGCTCCAACACTGTAATACATCATCTGCTGGTCCCTGTTGGCCCCTGAAACTAGTGACCCCATTTATCCCCAGTTACATTTATCTGGTGCCTTGCCACCTTTAAACAGCTTTTGTTTAGCAGGGCAGAATATACAGACATAAACACAGAGAAATGTGGGCTGTAGGGGGCAATTATATTTGATATTGTTTATGAAATATTAATGCCTGCCTGCTGCAAGTAAAACATACAATGAATCAGCATTAAAATAATGAGCCATTTTAAGAGACTGTATTATTTTAATGACTGGTATACCAGTTCCAATTGCTTCCAGACACACTTCTGGAATAAATAATTCATTGTATTTTAATTTTATGCCACGTCAACGGAAAAATAATTTAAAATTCCAATATTACAAAAGAGTACAAGCAACATAAAGCCATAAAATACACAAATCACAGGAAATCAGTGTTGAGCTCATCATATTCAAATGAACCACTGTAAAACAGAGATATTACTTTTGAAATAACAAGTTTTACTTCTGAAACAATCACCCTAAGACGCATGTTTTTCTGTTGAATCGTTTCACTGCCTGTTTGGCTCATTTTCACTTCGGTGACAGGTGATTCTGGAGGGCAATGCAAACTAAAAGTCATTAGAATAATGAAGAGTGCACACTAAACTATTCTGCATTAACCTTGCACCTTGCAGTTATATCAGGCGTCTGATGCCATTAAGTGGTGGGTTGATATGAGCGAGAGCTGTGATACGGGATGTGAATGTAATGATGTGAGTCTGGAGCTTCTGAAGGCAGCGGCAGGTGGAGGTTGGAGGTGTTTTAATGGCCTGCACCATCACAGCTAATGGGGCCATTTATTTTGGGATGAAAAAGATAATAACTGTGTTTGTCTTTGCGTTACATCGGCTAAGCCCCTCCACCTTCCCTCACTCTCTGTCATTTCCACTTTCATCTCTATTTCCCACTCGCTCGTAAACACACTCTCATTCAAGCAGCACTTCATTAACTCACCCCCCATTTGTGAATTGCAGTGTTAGACTTTACACTTGATTTAAGTAGAGGTTAACCAGGTTGCAACATGACAAATTATTTGCTTAATCTACCTGTAATCTTCTTAACAAGCAAATCTGCAAATATGGGTTTGTGCAGCAGTTTAGAGGTGAAATGGGAGCTGCTGTTGTGCAACACGAGTGATGTGAATGTCTTGTGCACTTAAATCCATCAGTCAGGTCGTCCTTTGCACTATTAGAAATGAAAATAAAAAAGAGAGCAAACATAAGATGAAAACCACTTTTTCTTATCGTTTATGTCTATTTGAAGTTACAAACTATACTAATTTACTAATGACATTTCATATCAGGATACGTAAAGCTGTGTAATTGGCACTTGATGCACCAAACGAATACCATAATGGTAACATTTTATGATAACCATCATTTAGAAATGGTAAATTGACAGTTAATTAAACTTAATTAATACTTCACAGTAGGACCACTGAGTCCGAAGACTTGGGGAAACATCAGAACAGACCTTTCTGTGGTCTCTTTCCCACAAGACAAAGGGTCAGCGTGGATCCGACCTCCACCCTCCCATGTTAAATCCAGCGTGGTAAACACTACACATTCAGTAAAGGAGGGAAAAGCAGAGCTAGATATCACGGCTAAAGCTGCACGCTAACTCCGTCACGGACGGGAAACGTTATCGTACGGCGGTAACGTGCGGTCCGGCCGGCCGTCGCTCTCGTCTCCGTGGTCCAACGGGCCGACGCTACGACTGTAGAGCACCATATACTGACATTTATGTTAAATACATTCAAACGGCCCCGATGGAGCTGACCATGGATGGATAAAGAGAACGGAGCTGACGGAGAGCTAGAGACCACCTTGGAGGAGTTAGAGGAAATACACACCTGGACTATGTCCGTTTTTCAAAATAAGGTTTTCACAAAGGGAATCATATATACATAATACATATTGAATGGATTATATTCACCAGTACAAAAGTATATATAACATTACATATAAAACATTATTATTATTAGTAGTAGTAGTATAAAACATTACATGACTCATATACATTAAAAAGAAAATACCACTAATTTATGATGGAAATGTCTTTATTCTTTGATTTTTGAGTTGCTAAAAACATTTAATAAATAATACCTGACAATGATCCTGATATATTTGACTTCAGGACATCTCTGACTGCCGTAAATAAATGATTTTCACTTGATAAAATTAAATATTTTCCAAAGTAAAAGTCCCTAGAACCTTTAGTTGACAAAAATAAATCAGAATATCGAATTGCAATACTTCTAGAATCCAAATACTTCAAAATTGCAAATCAGACCGGCACCCGCGTATCTTGATAATATTGAACTGGGTGAATCGTCCCACCCGAACCCCCACTCACATCTGATTTGTTTTCAGTGGAAAAGACTATAATGTGCTGGAGAAGAGAGGAAAGAGAAAAGAGACGAGTAGAAATGAGAAGAGGAAGATTGCATCGCTTCATATTCCACCGTGCTTGTGTTTATCAAACCTTAGAAGCAAAGTTTCTCCATCCAGCCGCTGTTAATGAACCTTATTTAATAGAATAATGAAATTAGGCATGGCGGGGGGGGGAGCTCGCTGTCCAGTGTGTGTGTGGTTTGACAGCTGTGCATAATCTCATTTGCTAAGCATAATTAATGGGAAGCAGTTTCATTTACTTCTAATGTGGACTGTCTTTCCTCAAGGGCACAGAAATATAGAAACTTTTTGGAATAATTTCTCTAACAACTGCTTCACTATTAGTAATGACATCTGTAATAGTAGATGTTTGGTTTATTATTTTCTGATTTAATTACATTTCCTTGACCCTATGTCATTTACTTTCTTAGTGTTTAGTTGTTTAGGAAAAAACGCTAGGAGGTCATTTTTTGACTTTTTGACTACAGCCCTGGTATCTTATCCTTTTAGTAACAATTTCCCCTAACAAGACGCTGCTGGCCTACCCAACAGTATGACGTCTGACTTTATAGATCAACATTTTACCAAAGTACGGTATGTGGTTAAAGGTTGAACAGACTTTGATTCAGGTTACTGTGAAAAACGCTTGAATCAAACAACCAAATATATGATATTGCTGAAACATAAATAGTTGAAAGTAACAGTAAAGATTGAAGTGAAGTCAAATGCAACAAAGATCCCCAAGTCTTCTTTCACACTGTTATCCCTGCGAGCAGCTGTGATGGCCGAGTGGTTAAGGCGTTGGACTCGAAATCCAATGGGGTTTCCCCGCGCAGGTTCAAACCCTGCTCACAGCGATGATTAAATTATTATAGTCCAAAAATTCTGAAGAGAAACGAACTGTAGACACATACATTACAATACATAAGTGGCTGCAACGTATAGACAGCTCTGTTTTACACAATGACATGCTGAGATCAATAAATTCGATCAATCAACTGGTGACTAGTAAGCGTCCTGTACAGTCACACCACTGTTATATTTTTTTACCTTTGATTTAAGGCTGATTGGAGGAGTTTTGGTCCGGCAGATTTGCATATTATGGATGGTGAGTTTTAAGATTTGTGGCATTTACATCTTTAGTTGTAGTTTTTCACACAGTTTGCGTATCACTTTGTTGGATCATGTTCTCTGGCTCTCCTTTTTCATTTGGTTTAATACCAAAGAATGATGATGAATGATGATTTAGGGCGGGGCTACCTTGTGATTGACAGGTCGATACTGAAGCGTTATCTCCCTTTCACAGGTCATCAAAGTGAACTATAACATTTCTGTCACATAAAAATGTCTTATTCAGCATTTGGTTGTTCTTAGTTCCACCCTGTCAGGTCACTTCTGGTTGCAGAAAACCAAGATGGCGACAGCCAAAAACCCAAAACCAAGATGACGACGGCCAAAAACCCAAAACCAAGATGACGGCAGCCAAAAACCCAAAACCAAGATGACGACAGCCAAATGAAGAACTTGAGGCTCTGAAATGGCAGTCCACACACAAATGGGTGACACCAAGGTGACGAAGTCCACTTCTTATTTACAATTCATGCTTACAGCTATTTTCTCTTAGTAAGCTGTGAGACGAGTCCTTTCTTGTCATCCAACAAGTGACTTATTACTGTCGGTGTGGTAAGAAGTACACAGCTGTGATAGCCGTGTAACCACGCATGTTGGAGCCTTGCTCGTAGCGATTTCTCTTTATAGATCAACTGGTGAACAAATCAGTGATTTTCAAATAGTATTTATTCTTGGAATGCACAACCCCATTCAAGACTTGTGCATTTTGATTCAAACAACCAAAAATATGAAATAGTTGACAGTAATGGGAAAGATTCAAATGAAGTCAAATGCAAGAAAGATCCCCAAGGCTTCTTCACAGGAACAGCCTCCAAATACAGACCCATCCATCCATCCATCCATTTTAAGAAGAAGAAGAAGAAGAAGAAGAGGATATTCCTTTATTAGTCCCACGAGGGGAAATTCAATTTTTACACTCTGTTGTTAACTTATACACGGTACATGCAGACCTGAACACACACATGCACAAACATGCAACAATGGAGAGATGTTGTAAAGAGAGTGAGGGGGCTGCTCCTGACAAGCGCCCCGAGCATGTGGATGGATTTTCATCCATCCATCCATCCATCCATAATAGCTAGAAGTATCTCCCTGCATGTGCATCTTCAAAGCAGCTGCAATGGCAACGTGTTTAAGGTGTTGAACTTGAATCTAATGGGGTTCACTATGCAGGTTCAAGTCCTGCTCTAGACTGTAGCACTAGCACTAGATAGAGCACTTGTTAAGCAGTGACTTGAAAACCAAGCTTTGCTGCTGCACAGCCAGATTGGTCTGTCTACATTTTCCAGTCGTATTCAGATCCCTACTTTTCTGCAACATGCAACCACACCACTAGATGCAGCCAAATCCTACACACTGAACCGCTAATGTTAATTAATGTTAGACTTCACTCTTTCCCCTGCATTAATCAGTCAGCTTTTAGAAGCTTAATTTATTTATTCGTGGCAACAATGAACTTTATGCAAACAGCTTAACTTTAATAAGACCTTAAACAGATTCTTGTGTCCTGGAAAACTGGAGAAGGATAATACAAACATACACTGACACTAAGGAAAATAATTACTATTACTCTTGAGTGTAATGTAGTTCAGTGCAGCAACTCAGTCACACCATACTGAAGCTGCAAAGCCAAATGTCTGCTTTCAAATCAACGAACTGATGATCATTATTTGGAAATGAGTGATGACATTATTGCCTGAAACATATGGTAATGTGCAATGAAATTGCAATAAGAGATAATAACAATGACAGCGATAATCTATGGCAGGCTGTTGACTGCTGACGATGGCCTCATTTCAGCTTTTAATGCCCTCGCCTGCTGCTTTACTGTCACTTTATCAGTTTGACAGATTGGCTTTCATTTGTCTCTAATTCTGGATTGTATGTGTCATTGTTGTTATTGTCTTTTAAACTTTAATCAGGCAAAAGCTCTGGGTAAAGCTGTACGATACCGCCGTTCAAAAGTTTGTGATGAATAGAGAAACTTGATTGTGCCCAGTCAGATATCTGAGAGGACGACTCTGTATGTTTCAATGGTCTTTGATGCTTTTAGCTTGTAGAAAGTCCTCTTTACAAATAGATTATTATTATTTTTGTATGTGGAGAACATAAGACTGTACAATGATTCAACCAGACTGACAACTGAAAGGACAGAAAGAAACAAAGATCCCTCTGAGCAACAGTTGAATAAAAACAGGAAGAAATCACCAGTCATTGGTTAAAGAAACTGGAAGTTTAGCACCAGAAAGTGTGCAGATTTAAACAAGAACAGTTTCTAGTTTCACTGTCAAGGTCACAATAATGCAGCTTATAACAAGCTGAGGTTGTAGCAGCTAGTAATGTGTTGCTTAGCAAAGCTCTTCTTCACACTTCATGATAGAAATGGAAGGTTAGTCTAAGGTTAGCACTGCTGGAATATCATCTCAGTTTACAGTAATCCCAGTTTAACCCCCTTCACTGTAACCACTGAGTAGAGCCAAGTCCACTGATGCTTTTCTGGGGTGGAAAACACTATTCTCCCATCATGCAGCACTAAATGGAAGTTTGAATCATTTAATTTATTCTTCTTTTGGGGCCAAAACTGTTTCCAATGTAATTTATACATTTGGTTATATTCTTTTTATCTCTGTGAAATGGTTATTACTGGAGGAAGAAAGAAAAACATCAATATGTCAGCTGATTGAACTTTAAACGAACGGTAGTGTGTGAGCTGTGTGCAGGCTAGTCTCATATTCAAAAAGTAATGCACTCTAATTCATATATTTCCCACAATATCAATTTGTGCTATCTACATAATTGTGAACCAGCAAGTATGAAGAAAGTCTGCGTAGGGAGGAGGTCAGGGTGGAGGGGTGGGTCTAAAAACACCCAGTGTCAGGTCATCCACATCCAAGGTCATGTTTTAATTTTTGTCTTTCTAACTTCAATATTAACCCACCCGTGGCGTTATTTGGCAGTCGGAGCAAGTGACGTAGTATCAATAATATCAATATTCAGAGTGGGCGGGAGATGTGGCAGACTTTCAACCAGGAGTGTTCATGTCCTGCTGTCCCACGTGAAACAAAAAGTAATGTTGACTTACATCATAGGTGTCAAACTCAGGTATATAGTACATGAACCGCTAATACTACAAATCCCAGAATGCTCTGCTAGTGCGTTTGCATGTCAGTGAAGATGGGCAAGCGTCCCCTCCCACATCTGTTGACATTCATTAGCAACCTCTTATTACCGGTCACTGCAAGAAAATTTAATCCACTTCTCCCCCAAACTGGTTAAATGAAAGCTGGACAACAGCAACTTTGAAGACAGGTGGGAGGCAGAATATTATTTTTTTTTTTTGGCCCACTGTGTATTTGAGTTTAACACCCCTGATTTACAGCGTCACGTCAGTCGTTAGTCACTCGGTATCGTCAGTCCCGTGAGTCACTAAAGTTAACGTCAACCATGACCGTTTTCCTAACCCTAAATGGTTTTATTGCCTAAACCTAAGTTCCTGTGAAAACAGAGGTTTATTTTGAAAGGACACTATGCATGTAATGACTGTATATTGACATGCCATTCCTGGTCCGTCCAAAAGTAACCCAGGATGGATACCCCGTGCATCGGTCTCCAATGCCGAGGGCGCTGACCGAGCGGCGGTATGTGACGAGCTGGGAGGGAGAACGTGAAGGACATTTGTAGGAGAATACAGAAAAAATAAGGAAGATGCATTGCTGTGTGAATACTTAGAGTAAATTTATAAACACACTGCATTGTTTTCAATCTTAGATTCATTATTTATCCCCTGAACTGAGAAGGACAACTTACGTAAATTCATTATATTAAAGCTCGTTTGAGAATCCATCCACTGACTCTCACAGCATAACGCATCAGTGTGTGTTTTTAATATTTGGGTCTCTCACTGTGACAGCTCAGGATGAAACAAATGTAATGAGAGGACCATTAAATACAATTTACTGCAATTTCCCAAAAAGCATCTCAGGCTGACTGGATGGAAATACATAAAAAGGACTAACGGACGATCATGTCCGTCTGGATGACTCTGTGATTCAGTGGTTTTTTTTTAAATAATAAAAAACAGCTGTTTAAGCAGGTTGGCAAAAATCACTGCTACCTCAAACATACAGATAAACTGTCTATAAATGAAGAAGAGGGGCACTCATCCCTCCTTTATTACTACCACTGAAGTGCCCTTGAGCAAAGCCCTTCAGCCCCTGCTGCTCCAGTTAAACCAGTGGTGCAGTGGTATCTTGGTAGGTGGGTGTATAGTGGCTTACCAAAATAATGTTGCTGTCTTCACACACAAAAAAGTCACTTACTCAAGTACTAGACTTAAGTACAAAATGAAGGTACTTGTACATCACTTGTGTATTTCCATTTCTTGACACTTGGGACATGTTTATCCTCAATATCAGCTTTAGTTGAGTTACTTTACAGATTATTTTAAATTGAGATTTTTCAGGGACCAATATATATATATTGATCTGTTCCATACCCCCTTGAACTTGTGGGTTATGGAGTGACAGTAAGGTAAGGGACATTTGGTCCATGTCACAGCAAGTTGTCTACGTTGTTGTCATTGTACTCGGTCCCAGTCTCGAACCACATCTCATTTCCCCCAGGGTCACCATGCATCTCCCAGGAACTCCCAGGACCTGCCACTCCCCATCCATCCACCAGATGCCCTCAGACGTTTACACCTGTCCCAGTCACCTGACTGCCTCATTCACCTGCTCACCTGTTTCCACTTTGCCTCTTCAGCCCTGTCAGTACATAATACGAGCCCCCTTTTCCCCAGACAGTTGCCAGACTGTCAAAGTTGCTTGCATGCCTTTGTTTTCCTGCCTCCATACATGTAACGTGGACTCTTTACCTGAACCCTGCTACCTGTATCCTGAAACCTGTATGTGTACCTGCCTGCACCTTTTGCCTGCCTATTCCAGTAACCTGTGGATTCCCAGTCACTCCTCTGTGGACTTGCTATCCATGTCAGTAAGCTTTTATATCTTCACTAGGGCTGTCAAAGTTCATGCAAATTTGTTTTAAAACCATTAATTTCTTTAACACATGAACACAACTTGTGATTTACAGATTGTAGCGGGCTCAGTTTTAAAACTAGAGTGAAGATACTTGCATCATATGAAACTAGATCACCTAAGGAATCCAATGTTGCCAACCATGCATACTAGCTTGATGTAAAGGAGGTTAAATAACGCGTCAAACTTGCACTCAATTTTGGCGAGGAAAAACTGGCATGGCCATATTTAAAAGGGTCCCTTGACCTCTGACCTCCAGATGTGTGAATGTAAATGGGTTCTCTGGGTCCCCACCAGTCTCCCCTTTACAGACATGCCCACTTTATGATAGTCCCAGTCAGTCTGGATCAAGTCATAGTCAAGTCAGCACTCTGACACACTGGCAGCTGTTGTTGCCTGTTGGGCTGCAGTTTGCCATGTTCTGATTGGAGCAGATTTTTGATGCTATAGTCAGAACCTGTGAGGGTTTCTGGACAATATCTGTCATTGATTTGTGTTGTTAAATGATTTCCAATAATAAATAGAAACACACATTTGCATAAAGCAGCATATTTGCCCACTCCCGCGTTGATAGGAGTATTAAATACTTGACAAATCTCACTATAAATTACATTTTGAATAGATAACAAAAAAAATGTGTGATTAATCGCAATTGAATATTTTAATCGATTGACAGCCATCCGTTTACTCGTCAGTTTCGGGAGTATAACCGAGCCTGCGAAGGAAAGATTTAGTTCAGGTTATAAATTTTTGCAGCTGGACAGGGGAAAACGGATTCAAATACAATGCAGAAAATCTACATAATTCTCCTTTAATAACTAACTTTTCTTGTGTATTCAGTCCCAGTGGAGATCAAAACTCAAACCCCGGCAGCGGCAGCTCCCGTCACACTGAGCTGCAGAGGAAATGGGACCCCTAACCCTTTCAGAGTTAGTATTGCACTTTACCCACTGAGCATCACTGCAATTAAGTTAAATGGGCACACAAACCATATTGCTAATGTTTTCATGAAGCCAGAGCCACAGAGGAGTGTGGAGATTGCAGAATCCATCAGTGAAATTGCACACTGACATGCCCCACTAAGTTTGACTGCACGATGGAGCTCACTTATCCAAAAAGCATCAAATATACAGATATGTCCGAAACGCATGACGCGGCATCAGAAAACCACTGACGGGCCCATCACAAACAGCAGCTGTTTGTTCCATGCTGGAGAATCATAATCCGCACGAAAGCAGGACAATGAAATGATTTCTCCGACTGGATTTTTACAGCCAACAAATGACGGTTTGTTAAATTTAGACCGAAAGGCCAGCAGAAGGGGATTTTACAGCCAAAAGGCAATTTGTTTTTACTGAAAAGCGGGTAATAACTTCATCTGTACGCAGAGAAAAATCCTTATTAACAAACTAATTTCATAATGTACTCAATAGACTGTCCAGTAATTCCTAACAAGGAGAGAGACGTTTAGTTTTCTGTGACAAAGAAGCTAAAATAATGTTGCTCAGTAGTTTATCGTTAACATTTTAATTTGCTTTCTGTTTCAGTCAGCAAAGCATACATGTTTTCCTGGTGAGCAGCAGCTCTTCTATGACTTCAGAGCTTCACATTGAAATGCTGTTGTTATTTTCAACCTAGACGACTAGAAAACTTCTCCCGTTTTACGTTTCAGCGTACTGCTACCCAGGCTGTGTAGTTGAGTGTAAAGCCTCAGGTCAAGTCAGTTTTAATTATATCACAATTTATATAACAAATCAGAAATATCAAAAACTAGAAGAATTACATTCATTTTGGCGATTGGTTGGCGAACACTTCTGTTTTGGAAACTGCTCAGAAACCTCCTTATTATCAATCTACCTACGAAAGCAACATCCATCCCCTGAATGGCCAGGGTCTCTAGTAGTCTCAAATGAAATGGCTGCTATGAGGACTAACATCATCACATATGATCACAGTTGGGTTTATTGGATCCACCAGAGTCTCAGCTTCACAGTGATACCCAATTTATGGGATTCAAGACTGTTTAGAGACCCCAGTATGCAGAAATATTCAAACACACAATTTTGCAGTAGTTAGCACCGTCACCTCACAGCAAGAGGGTCACAGGTTCGAATCCGGCTTGGGGCTCTGCTGTGTGGAGTTTGCATGTTTGCGGTTAGCGTGGGTTTTCTTCATGTTCTCCGGCTTCCTCCCACAGTCCAAGGACATGCAGGTTAAATGATGACTCTAAATTAGGTGTGAACGTAAACATGAATGGTTGTCTGTCTCTCCTGCGATGGACTGGCGACCTGTCCAGGGTGAAACCCGCCTTCCCCCAGTACCAGCTGGGATCGGCTCCAGACCCCCCAAGACCCCTAACGGGATAAGTGGTTTAAGATGGATGGATGGACCATTTTAGAATAGGCGAAAATAACACATTTATACTGTATCCAAAAAAACTGCTTGTGAATCTTCGGGAAAAGGTTCACAAACCCCGTCATGACTGATAGGACTCAATCAAGACGCGAACGTGCGAGTTTTGCCACTATTTTCAAAGGTCTCTGTTTCTGTCTGTCCAGAGTAAAATGCAACGCCTGAGTTTTAAAACTAAAACAGGGTCAGCTGCGTTTTCAAACGTCTCCGTTTTCCACCTTGAAGACGTAGTAGCGTGGACACTAGACATCGACGTGGCAGAAGTTGTGCGTTCTAAAACAACCAGTGTGGATGTAGCTGTAGAAACGTTGTTGAATTAGTGCTGGGACAAAGAGGCAGTGCAACAGTCCCACAACACGAGTTTCCCTCCTGCTGTGCATTCAGAGAGCTTTATTGTAAACAGAGCCGAGAAAAAGATGCCACCCTCTGTTGGGACAGCTGGTATTAAAGCACAGCTCTTTGTTGGATACAGTGGAAGCATTAGCTAAGTGCATTCTGGCCCTAAAATAGTGGGATTTCAGGAGCTAAGTTGAGCAATAATTTTTCAAAGAGGACACAGTTTTCACTCCCGCACTGAGGAAAAAAAAAAAAAGGCCAATGGGTCATTAATGAAAGTGGAATAGGCTTAGCGCACTTTGAATAACCATTGGACTTAATAGAAAAGCCATCACAGAATAATCTGCAGCATTTACTGAGGATTAGCATGTGGAGAACAATGCCAGTTTAATCCTAAAAGGCTGACCTGTTGCCCAGACAACTGTAATTACGATTACCAGAGCTCATGGTGAGATATTTCATCTATGCACATACATGATATGGAGTAAACAGAGTGAACATACAGTACTTTCAGGTTTGTTAGACTTTTGTTGGCTCCCATCTACTTGTATTGGTTTTGCAGTATTTGTGAACTATTAACACAGAATTGTGTTTTCTCCAGGAGATTTGAAGATCAAGCAAACACTGGATTTTATCATTTATCTCTGGGAGATGCTTCTCTATTTTATTGATATGCTTAAAGTTGCTTTGTTTATATAAGGCTGTCAACATTCACGCAATAATAAAGCATTAACACAAAATCGCCACTAATTTTGTTAACACATTAATGCAATCGATCTCACTAGTGGGCTCAGTTTTAAAGCTTGAGTGAAGATACTGACATCATATGAAACCAGAAAACCAAATGAATCCATCGGTGCCAACCAGGTCAAATAACGCTCCAAACTTATGCTAAATTTTGTTGAGGAAAAACTGGCATGGTCATTTTCAAAGGGGTCTCTTGACCTCTGACCTCCAGATATGTGAATGTAAATGGGTTCTCTGGGTCCCCTTTACAGACATGCCCACTTTATGATAGTCCCAGTCAGTTTGGATCAAGTCCTAGTCAAGTCAGCACTCTGACACACTGACAGCTGTTGTTGCCTGTTGGGCTGCAGTTTGCCATGTTCTGATTGGAGCAGATTTTTATGCTAAAGTCAGAACCTGGGAGGGTTTCTGGACAATATCTGTCATTGATTAGTGTTGTTAACTGTTTCCTATAATAAATATATACATATATTTGCATAAAGCAGCATTAATTACTTAATAAAATCTCCATTTAAGGTGTGATTAATCGTGATTAATAATGGACAATCATGTCATTATTCGCTATTAAATATTTTTAATCGATTGACAGCCCTAATTTGAAGTCCACAGTTGAATATTTTACTTCTGTTTACTAATTGAGGTTCCTCCTAATTTCAGGCACACTCGCAGTGGGGATCTATGGCAATAGCCTTGTTTTCACAGGAACTTTCACTGGAACTAAGAACCTTTTAAGGAACCCGTTGTGTTTTGACTGCAGGAACCTCAACTGAGTTCCAAGGACATTTTATGGGGCCTTTTTACTCTCCCAAGAGGTCCTAGTTAGGGGGTAGTGCTTTCTGAAACAGAGTTTGTTTCAGAGTGGAGTTTGCTGGGATGACCGTCGCTGTCAAACACACACCCTCAGTGCTCAGCTGTACCCTTCATTCATAAATAAGGTAGTACTCTAATATCAATTTAAGACCATTTGAGGATGAAGGGAGGGCATTTATCTTTGCTTGGACAGAAGGACAAATTTGAGGTATTTTATACTTCCATTCCTCTACATTACAGAGATAAATACTGTACTTTTACTCCACTACATTTATCTAACAAGTAACTTACTTTCCAGATTACACCTACCCCTTCCTGTGAAAACCAAATGTCTCCAGATGTGCTGATGTTGAAAGTTTGTGATAAACTGAGGGACGAACTGTTCCTTTATGTGTCGAGAAACTCATACTGAAGATAAATAAACTCTTTAAGAAGCCTCTTGGATCAGCTGGAAAATGCATCGTCACAAAGCTGAAAACAGGACAGCGACAATGTATGATGCACTGCTGTAAATTAAACTACCCAACAGTTCACGTACAGTATATATAAAATATAGTTTAAATGCAACATACACATTCATGCAGCAATATTAATCCAGAAACAGCAGCTGTCACATTAAGACTTGGATCTTAAGTACTTTAAGTACATTTTGCAGATTACCTCAGTAAGATTTTGCTTGCAGGACTTTTCCTTGTAGTGGAGTTTTTTCAAGTGTGGTATTAGTACTTTTACTTAAGTAAAGGATCTGAATATTTCTTCCATTACTGTAAACCTAATGGCATTTTCATCTGCATCAGCTCTGTTTAACTCTAATTAGCAAATATTAGCATTAGGGTTGTTAATCGATTAACGTAATGAATTACATAACACATAATTTATCAGGTTCTGACTTTAGCATCAACAATCTGCTCCAATCAGAACATGGCAAACTGCAGCCCAACAGGCAGCAACAACTGTCAGTGTGTCAGAGAGCTGACTTGACTATGACTTGATCCAAAATGACTGGGACTATCATAAAGTGGGCATGTCTGTAAAGGGGAGACTGGTGGGGACCCAGAGAACCCATTTACATCCACACATCTGGAGGTCAGAGGTCAAGGGACCCCTTTGAAAATGGACATGACTGGTGCAGTCTGTCAAACTTTACCTTAAGTTTGGATCGTTAGTTGGACTATGTGCTAAAAACTAGTGTGACAAGATTTTTCTACTTTTTAGTATCTTCACTCTACCTTTAAAACTGAGCCTGCTGCAATCTAAAAATTGCAACTTGCATTAAAAAAAATTGCGGCATTAAAACAAATTTGCAAAGACGCTATACCAAGATGATAAACATGGTGAACAGTATACACACTAAACAGCATGTTAGCATTTAGCTTAAAGCACTGCTGCGCATAGTTTTTCCTTTTCTAGCTCAAGGGTCTGACAATAAAGGACATGTTGGTCACATGCAGCTGATTTTGACACCATGCATCTCTCAGGTTGGGACTAGGTAAATAAACTTGATATTACCTGACAAGTTTGATTGCAGTTAATAAGATTAGGAGCAGCGACATGCAGTTTTATGCAGAGTGGAGTTTTGATTCTGTAACAGTCAGTGACTGCAGCAAACACCTTCCTCCCTCCACAACAAAAGCTCAGAAGGCAAAAATGTAATGAAACATTTAAATTCTGGGATTCAGTCTGACATTAAAATGTGATTATTTGGCTCTGGCCACAGAAGTTTAACTCAAAAACAATAGTTATTTCTGCCATTAAACACCAAAATGTATAATAATGTCACCATAAATACACTTTAGTTGCTATAAAAACACTTGTAGAAGATTGAAGTGATATTTAGGAACTGTAGTTTCTTTTTTTAAAAAAAAAAAAAACATCAGCTAAATTGATGGAATGTAGTACTATAATATCAGTAGTAAAACTGTTAGCCTACATAAGAATATTATACTAGAATTAAAAAACATACCATAAGGTGCAAAAGATAAGAAACTTGTAGAGGATCATTTTAGGATGCCATGGAAGATAAAGATAATACAGACATAAGAAAAATCAAACTGTAAGCCCATCACATTAATATGAATATTAGTGGTATATCAATATCACAGTGAACATAAAGTTCACCATCACGCCTGCTGTACTGACCTTTGCCTTTACACCTCCTCCTCCTCTTCCTCTTGGACTTTCCCTTCATATCTGACCTCTCCATGTTCCTGCAGCACGCCCCATGCACCGGCGCCATTCACGAGATTCCTTCCTCTTTTAATTTTTCCAGTAGTTTGTCCTCTTTCTTCTTTTTCTTCTTTTTCCTGTGTGAAGCAAAATAAAACGCTCAGGACAGAGGATTGAGATTGTAGCTCTGCAGCAGGAAGCCTTGTACAGTGACTGACTCCCCCCCGCTGCCGGCTTTAGGAGGCAGGCGGCTGTTCAGACTGTGACATCATGAGGAGAGAGAGCGCTGGTTCAAGCTGTGATTCAGCATCACTGATACAGCCACTCAGTTTTCAGCCATGCCAGCAGCGGGGCTGTATGGGTGGCAATCCTGGTCCACCACTGAGATATCTCAACAACTGTATGATGGATTGTCATAAAATACAATATTCATGGTCATCAGAGGATGAAGACTCTCCTGACTTATGGTGCCATCCTTAGGTTCATGTTCGTGAAATATATCAAAAACTATTGGATGGATTAATGTGGGATTTTAGTAGGACAGTCCCGTCTTAATCAATTAGTCAACTAATTGGTCGTTTTGGTCTTAGTTGACAAAGAAAGGGATAATGTACAGTGAGCCAGTCATTGCTGTGAAATAAACCCTGACAGGGTGATGCTGCACCTCGACGCAGAGCGGAGGAGTGGTCCAATGACCTGCTAGCTGTACATTATCCCACTTATTACTGGCATCAGAAGCACACTCGTAGCAACGGTCTGTTATGAAGAAATAACGCTGTGATTGACCAATCAGAAATGTTCAACAAAGCTGTGTAATAACATTTCTTAATGCATAGTTCACACTACCCGACTTTAGCCCTGATATTCTGCTCCCCGACAGTTTTTAGATCTGCCCAGATCAGTGGCAAATCAGCGTTGGCTCTTCACTCATGGGTGAGCCACTCAGAGACACAACTGCTAAATGCATGCTAAATATCCAGACCTGTCAGGGACTAAGACCACAAACTACAGCCAATGAGGGGACACCTGAGGGAGGAGGGGTGGCCTGTTACAATAGGAACTTATGTGTTCGGTTTGAGGAATAAATAGTAAAAAAAAAGTTTGGAAAGCGGTAGAAATCAACCTCCCAGGAAGAGTGCTGGGCTGTGAGGCAAATTTCCATAGTGGCCAAATGGTGGTACTAAAAATTTAATGTCCGTCATCTGATGCTAAAAAGACTTTTTTTCCCATAGACTTTTTTTAGGTAAATCAGTTTCCCAGTAGGAACAATTGAATAGTCTAGAAGAAGAAGAAGAAGAAGATAGTCCTTTATTAGTCCCACGAGGGGAAATTCAATTTTTTCACTCTGTTGTTAACTTATACACGGTACATGCAGACCCGAACACACACATGCACAAACATGCAACAATGGAGAGATGTCAGAGTGAGGGGGCTGCTCCTGACAAGTGCCCTGAGCAGTTGGGGGCTTGGTGCCTTGCTCAGGGGCACCTCGGCAGTGCCCAAGAGGTAAACTGGCACCTCTCCAGCTACCAGTTCACACTCAGTTCTTGGTCCATGTCGGGACTTGAACCGGTGACCCTCCGGTTCCCAAGCCAACTCCCTACAGACTGAGCTACTGCCGTTTAGTTTAAATCATTAGGTCCTAAAAGTTGTAAAATATAACAGCTAAATCCAGAGTTATTTCTCTTCATCCGTTCATGTGAATGAGAACTGACCGAGGCTGGAGCGAGGGCTGGGATAAACATGAATTATTTAAAATAAATTGTGTATAATGGTTTAAAATATCATGATAGAAGTATATGATGTTCATCTACATGCTCACTTATGTCTCATAAGTTGTTGCCACAATTTTGGGGTTGATACCATTTGTTACACAGATTTGGTGCTAAATTCAACCATTTTTTTAACTACTTTTTTACAGTTATGAATACTGCATAGATTTTTGTATTATGCTGCTTTCACACACTTATATACACATGTATTAAACATTAAAGCAGTGAAATGTAGGTTAGAGAGATGCTGTTGTTTCTGCTGCAGCAGGAGACAAACTGAGCTTCTGTAGTCAAGCAGCACTTTTATCTCCTTTGTCTCTCCTGCTTGGTCTGATTAAACATGCCTAAATTACAATAAAGAAAACACAAATTATAGATAATTAAACAGAGATAAAGTCAATGCCTGAATTGAACCAAAAATGGTGCCAGTACACTGGCAGTCACCAGTTGACATGACGTGACATGACATGATCAAATGTCTTGGATATATTCATAGTTTTCTTGGTAATTTATCCTGCTCCAAATGTATTTTTGTATCTTTCATTTCATAATTTATTTAGTTCATAGTTCATAGGCATTTTCAGCACTATTTTTTCAACATTATACAGATGTTTAGGGGTGTGCACCTAGACTCAGCAGGAGGTGACGATAGGTAATAAGATGTAGGTTACTAATGTGGACCAAAAGTCCCAGTTCTAGGTGACTGGTGAGAACCATTTCAGGCACCGGATAAAGTAACTAACTGTAACTCTGGTATTTTTTAACCTGGACCCTATTTTCCCAGTATTGAGTATCCAGTATTGAAGGAGAAGCACTGCCGACGGTGAGTGAGCAGTGTCAGTGTCCACTAAAAGTGCTTGTTTTTGCTACTGACAGGCTCAGATTGTTATAATAGGTGTCTGACAATATTATGGAAAGGACCCCACTGAGAAATAAAACCTTTTTCTTACCTTTCGCATCATCTGGTCTATTTGTAATTGTGTCCAAGTCCCGCTGGAAGAGAAGTCTCATTGTGAAATCTGAATATCTGTATACTCTGGCTCAAATAAATACGGGCGGCCATTGAACTGAAAGAGCTCATCCACGTCGTGGAAATCATCTATGACATTGATAATC
This sequence comes from Pterois miles, assembly GCA_947000775.1. NCBI lineage: Eukaryota > Metazoa > Chordata > Actinopteri > Perciformes > Scorpaenidae > Pterois > Pterois miles. The sequence goes on along the minus strand of CAMQGK010000485.1, from coordinate 5,967,114 downwards.
TTTTAGATAACACTAAGCTTCTGTACTCCAACACAACAAATTCACCGTGGATGTATTCACTATTCCACCGTTGTCTTTCGGCAAAATGTCACTTCGCCAGACTTCACAACAAGACTTCTCCTTGAGCGAGACTCTTTCCATGATGTCAGACACTTATATTAACAATCAGATGTCATGGTAAAACTGAGCACTTTTAGTGGATGTAAATGGCAGTGCCAGCTTGCCCCAATTCTCCATATTGCGTTCTGTAAGCAGCTGTTGTCTACTGCTCTCTACATCAATACTAGGCCAGTTTCTGAAATTGTTCACTTTTAGCTTACACAACTACATGGGAAAAATACTGCAATTACCTTTTACCAGAAAAAAAGAAAGAAAACTGGATTTTTTAAAATGGTGAGAGCATCAATAATCAACCACAGAATAAAAAAGAAAAGGAAAAACAGACATCCTGCTCCAATTTGAATTATCCATTTCACTATTTTGCATCTTAATGCCAACTTTGCATAATCTCCTCCACTTCACCTTTACTTCCAATTAACAGCAGCTGTTTAATCCCTGCCAGTCACCTTCATCAAACTGATAATCTGACTGCATTACGTCCAAACTGAGATCCAAATCGTCCCCTCTGTTTTGCTCCCCAACATCATTTTGTTGTCGCTATCATCACATTTCATCACTTCGCGCCTCCTCTCTGGACTTTGCTGATCCTCCTGGTTTGCAGGTTTCCAGTGACTGACTCCCTCTTCAGGGGATTAGCGAGATGCTGTACCTCTTTGTTTGTCTCCAGCTGAAGGTGGCGGGCTTCTGAGCCTCTGGGATTCACATATCTTGTAGTATTTCACCTCGCTGACTCCCAAAAGCTCCACTGCTGCATTCTGCGTAAGATTATCTATATGGTTTCTTATCACGTGTCTTCACTCGTCATGTCTAAGTAAATCTGAGCGCCGCAGAGTGAAAGGAGAAATAAACTCTCCTTCGCTGAGCTGACTTTCCTTTTGGAGGATTATTCTAATCTCGTGCCGGAGAAGTGTTAGGGATTTGAGTTGGATGTATTTGTAAAGTGACTAAAATGAAAATAAATGTAGATGTACAGCTGGTGTCTGTTTTTAGCCATGTTAGCAGCGTGGCTCAAGGGATCGCAACGTCAGTTTGGTCCTAGTCTTGCGAGATCTGGCTCCACAAATTATCACTTTGGTATGAGGTAAAAAACAAACCTCTGTAGCTTGTTAGTATGTCTGTAAACTAATCACAATAGACCCTTTTCACAGTAGACATTTTGGCTTGTCAAAAATAGGAAAAGCTTAGGTGTAAATTATCACGTTAACAATGGCTCCATTCCTTTAAGCTACTATCCTAGCAGATCATGTCAGTCAGTCAGCGTGCACACTGAAGGCACTGAAGGCATTGAAGGCACCAAGAGTCAGGCTAGCTGTTCCCCCTGTTTCCAGTCAGTTATGTGGACTATAACTACATATTTAGTGTACAGTCAAGGGCTGTCAAAGGTAATGTCATAATAACATGTTAACACAGCTTGTGATATTAAGCATGGCCATTTTCAAAGAGGTCCCTTGACCTCTGACCTCAAACTCCAAACAGACGTGCCCCAGATTCGAACCTTTGACTTTGCTGCATTTTGCAGTAAAGCGACAGTGCTAACCACTGCCACACTGTGTACGATGCATACCTGAGTAAATATGCTTAGATACTTTCCACCACTGGACATGAGAGTGGTATCAGTCTAATCATGCAAAAAGCTGCCAAAAACAGAAAAGGCAGCATTATTAGAATATCCCAATATAGTGATACGTCACAGTTTCATCTGATGTTCATGTTGCATCTCTGCTCCAATTAGCAGCCTGACCCCTCAACACTGTGACAAGCGTTACCCTGAAGGCTGGATAAGACCAGAGGCAAACTGACGGATGTAGTTCCACATTTTCATACCTTTAAAGTATCCACATCCTCAGATTCTCAAAACATAATTTTATGTCTCAAACTGACTAAAGTTTCTGGAGTTTAAATGTTCTTATGAACCAAAAAAGGACTCAGAACATTGATAACAGCAACATGTACAACTATATTTGATGCCGACTGGATGAAAACCTAAAAATATGATTATAGAGTACACACACACACACACACACACAATCTACACAGAAATGTGCAGCTCTCTGACGTGTGCATCCATGTGATAGAAAAATAACATGTCCATCATCTCCTCCTGCTGTTTCCAGACATCCAAACTGTTAAGGTGAGATGTAGCCTGGATGTGAGGCTTTAGCATCGTGCAGACACAACAGAGAGGCTATTACTGCGCCTGATGAAAAACAGATATATTGTACTGTATTTCAGCCTGTGGCTAAGATCCCACAGGGCAGGCACAATGAACTGCTCTCCAAAATGAGCTCAACATCCCAGCAAATAGGACACAGCAGCTTCCTTGTGCGTTCCTCCGGCCAAACATTATACTGTACGTTAGATCCATCTCACTGTTCCTCCGTAAAGAGCTGCTGCAGCCTGCAGGCGTGCTCCCTCTCTGGCTGCATGTACTGTACACGATAAATGATAAATGTATTGTTGTCATCTGGACATTCATGTCATATTACAGAATTAGCATATTTATGTCTGTCTCTTTAACTCTTTCTTTTTCTCAGCCCACACTTCCTTTTCCTCCCAGTTTTCAACATGTTTCTTCCTGTTTTATAAATATATATATATATATATATATATATATATATATATATATATATATATATATATATACATACATATCATGGCATATATACATATCATCCCATGGCAGTTCGCTGCAGTTTGACGCTGCTCTGTTGTGAAATTGGCATTAAAGGAATGATATAAAAATGCAGACTAGTATTTAAAATGGGTACTGGAGCCAAAATAATATTATTATTATGTATGCAGCAGTTTGTAGTTTCTTTTCTGGCCTCCTTCCTTCTTTCTTACCCTCTCTCTTCCTTCATCCCTTTCTTATTTCTTCATATGTCTTTCCTGTGTTAACGCGCTGGATGCTGCTTTTTGTAAAGTGTATTGAGACTGCATGCTTAATTTCTTGTTTTCCTTCCTTCTTTCACTGTTGGCTGTTGGTGTGTGTGTGTGTGTGTGGGGAGGGGGGGGGCGGGGGGGGGGGTATTACTATATGTTGTGGGGACATGAATCTGTTTAAACAGTCACATTGTGGGGACTTGTCCTTTTCAGGACAAAATGCACATCCCCATAATGTAAAACATTATTGGGGTGAGGACTTGGCTTAGAGTTAGGTTTAGGTTTAGGTTAGGGTAAGGCTTAGGGTTAGGCAAGTAACAGTTACACTCAGGGTAAGTCTCCAGGAAATGAATGTAAATCATTGTAATGTCCTCAAAAGTCATGGAAACATGACTGTGTGTGTGTGTGAGGGGTATGTTAGTTTTATTGTTTTTGAGAGCGGTGCTGTGAAGTCAGCCACCCTGATCACGCTTGACTGAAGTGGCGGGGAGTTTCATTACGCTGTGAAATAACGATCACACCGTGATTAAGTTGATTAGATTTCATGAATATTTGAAAGGCGAAACCAAATTGCTGATTAAATATTTACTGGTGGTTTCCTTCCTGACAGACTGGGAGATCATATCACATCGCCCAAATGACTGACTGTACTGTACTGGGACGACTTTATGTCTTAGCACCGCGCTCCGATATCATATAACTGTAATTATATGTTAATTAGGTTTATTGTTGTCAGTTTTAATGACATTTAGTTTACTTTAGGCAGCTGTTTACATGGGATGGTTGTGGATCTATTGTGGTTTATAAATGTAGTCATGATAATAAAAATACCACCTGCAAATATTATACTGATAATTTATTTACGTAACAATAAAGCACTGATGCAGACATTTGTGGACGAAGTACTCACATACTTTACTGAAGTAAAAGTACCAAAACAAAATTTTAATTATAACTCCTGCATTCAAATTTGTACTTAAACTATGAAAGGAAAAGTAGTGTCCCTTAAATGGCCCTGGTTATATTTTACATTAATACTGTGTAAGAAAACTGATGTATCAATAACCACCGTTTCACTGAAGTTGAACTAGTTTCAACTCATTTATATACAGTTTAGTCAAAGTCACGTGGTAATTATGGGGAGAAGAAGAAGAAAAAACAAAGTTCTGCTGCGTTAATATGGAATAATTTATTTAAACTTTTATCTAATCGTTGCTTCCTTTGTGGGACGTTTTTGATTATTTTACTTATTTGGGCCAAAAACAATCACTTAAATGTAAGCATGTGAGAAGTTTAGAGGTTATAATGTCTGCTTGGTGGAAGTGCTAACAACTATTGGACCAGACACATGCATTTTATTTTAAAACCTTATCGCATTGCTTCATGTAACTACCAACTGTGCCCAAATGTCCAAAAATATTGATAGTACAAGATGAAAAAAAATAATAATATTATGGGAATTAGTCCCTCCAGTTATTATTCTTCATCTTACTAGTTTGGGGATAATTATGGGAACCAAAGTTGCAAAACTAATGCATTGGGAGGAAAGAGGAAGTATATTGTTGCCATGGAGGCAGTTAGTAGAATGTGGCTGTGGGCCACAACTTGTTTTGTCTGTATTTATTTATATTTTGGCAAATTGGCACCATTAAAAATATGCCGAATTAGCAATTAGTAGCTCTTGTTTACAGTGTATCCGTGAATGTGCAGACGACTATCACAGGATTACTGTGATACTGAAGAAAACTTATAAACATGAAGATTCTCAGGCAAGTTCTGCAGTTTTTTTTAAGGTCTGTCAGTTGATTTAAATAATTAGTCATGATTGTCCATAAGTAATCACTATTAATTGCAAATCAATCACACATTTTTTTTTATCTGTTCAAAATGTATCTTAAAGAGAGATTTGTCAAGTAATACTTTTATCAACATGGGAGCGGACAAATATGTTGCTTCATGCAAATGTATGTAAATATTTATTATTGGAAATCAATTAACAGCATAAAACAATGACAGATATTATCCAGAAACCCTCCCATTTTCTGACTTTAGCATAGAAATATGCCCAAATTATAACATGGCAAACTGCATGCAAAGATTTCTGCACCACACTCTCCATAGAAGACTCATTTTTAGTTGTTTTAGACAGTTATTGTTATATTGTTAAAACAGCCTCAAATCAGGCAAATCTAAATATAAAGTGCAAAAAGTCTTGTGGGTAGTGTCTTTTTTCACTTACAGTGTCAATGTGATTATTATTTGTCTATCCATATAATTAAATTGAGAAATAATGACTAACTTAGATCAGGCTCAATTGATGAAAATATATGTATGTATTTAATACTCTTATCAACATGACAGTGGAGAAATATGCTGCTTTATGCAAATGTATGTATATATTTATTTCTATAAATCAATTATTAACGCAGAACAATGTCAGATCTTATATTAAAATCTGCTCCGATCATCACATGGTAAACTGCAGCCCAACAGGCAACAACAGCTGTCAGTGTGTCAGAGTGCTGACTTGACTAGGACTTGATCCAGACTGACTGGGACTATCAGAAAGTGTCTGTAAAGGGGAGACTGGTCGGTACCTAAGCAGATTTATTCATTATCCATTTATTCAGAGCTGATATTATCATAGCGTTTAAGTCACTCTGAATCCAAAAATATGTGGGATACATATGTGCTCAGATAGGACTGAGTAATGGCGATAGTATTAACAATAGTATTTACTTATCTAATTTCACATATGATAAAAAGGGCTAAGAATGGTGTAGTCATTTGTTAAATACTGTTATCTGCTAGTTTTCTTTTTCTTTTAGAGTCTTATCTTTGCTCAGTTTACCACAACAAGCCTCTCAACGCTGCTTTATAGGAGACGTGGAACTCTGGCGCCTCCATGTGGCCACAAGCGGTAACTGCATCAAAACTGTCAAATGATGGATGAAGCGCTTATGTTATGATACACACTAACAGACAGAAACTACTTCACAGTTTTTGCAGTTTTTGAGTTTTTGTCATTCGTGCCTCGTGATTGGATATTGAAGTCTGGCTCCTTCCATGTCTGGACGGATCTGCATGCAAAATGACCAAGAGAGCATTTAAGATTTTTATCAAAACCTTCCTCTCTTTTAGTAACTGAATAGTTTTCTCATATTATATTCATAGATACTTTAAACCAACTTTACATTCATCTGCACCTCCTCCCATTATGTACACATTTACAAGAAAAATGATGCATTGTGGCCCACTGTCCCATTGTTTCCTGTTGTTAATTTAGATTTTTTTTTACATTTTTTGAGGTAGTGCTCAACTGCAAATCATGTTTTAACATTCGACTGGCTCAGGTATAAATAGGATTTTTCTCTGTGATGTAAACAAACCCTGATGCAGATAAAAACAGCAGCTTTGTGTTGTCATAATAATAATGTACACATAGACATACTACGGTAATCATTACAGTGCATTCAAACACGGGCACAGTACACTCATATATTCAGAAATCAAAAATACTTATTGATCCCCGGGGCGAAACTGGAACATTACAGTTGGTCTTATCCAAACATAAAGAAATGTAAGAAAATAGAAATAAAGGAGTAACATGTAAATTATGTACACAATGATACAATATGTAATGCAATATATGTAGAAAAAAAAGAGAAGCGTAAGTACTAAAATTAAAAATAAGAAAATGAGAATATAAGAGATATGAAATATTTACAAATATTTGCATTAAGATGTGCAATATATAACAAATATGCAGTGAAAATAAGTAAATACAAAATGCTTAGAATATAAATGCTAGAACGGTATAAATAATAATAGATAATAGAGTATTTCTTGAAATCTACGGTATAATACAATATTATTGACTGAGTATTGCACAGTTGAATTATTGCACAAATTATTGTACATAGTCTGACATAGTCTGTTTTTGTTTATAGTTGTATATATATTTTTTAAGGATGCATGACTTAAAACATATATATATACAGACGATACTCTGTTTTTATACAGTGTATAGTCTGTGTATATGTATATACCTGTTTTAAGTCATGCATCTTTAAAAGGAGTCAATTTGTAGAAGAAGTGTAAAGAAACCAATCACCAGAGCCACAGCATCAGCAGATGTAGTCAATATTGCTTCAGACAGACACATAAAAGAGAAAAGTCAAATAAGTGACAGTGAAACACACCCTGGTGACTGACTGACTTTTAATCCAGAATGAAACCTTTAGACTCAGTCTAAATGTGGAGCTTCATCTGAGTTGAGCCTAAGTGACTTCTTGATATGCTCAGCACTGTAGCTGGCACTGAAATTAATTTGTTCCCTATCAGCTCCGCGCAGACATTTAGATAAGATATCTTCCAGCGAGGAGCTGGTGCGTATAGAACGAAGACCATCAAAAGGATCTTAATTACAGCAGAAAGCTGAACGTCACTCTGCTTCAAACAAAACATTTCCATCTGATGAGGAATATCAACATTATTGATAAGTGAAACCTTTAGTGATCAGCTCGTCGTTGAATTATAAGCTGATGGTAGACTTCATGTGTTAACATGCAGGTGCTGTTTGACAGCCCTAGTGTGCAACTATAATATCAAATATACTCCAGTTAAATGCTTTAATTTTTTAATTTGTCTGGTTTATTAAATGGAGTACTCACGTATATGTACTTAGGCATTTTCCAGTGATTAAAGGCAGGGTGTCATAGTGTTGAAGCAGCTAATAATCACTAAGTCAATGTGGCCTCCATTGAACTTTAACCTTCTGGCTCCCTGTCAGCTATTTACAGGTATTAAATTCTCCACTAGAGGTCACTCTTTATAAAAGGAGTCCACTACCACATACTCAGGTGTGCTTTACTTCAATTTTACAATATACAGATACACCTGTGGGGTGACAGGACAGACTAAGACAAAGCCCACTGGAGCACAAAGTCCACTGGAGCACACAGATTTAAGACAGTAAACTTCATTTAAAGACTAACGTTTCGACGCAAACTGTGTCTTCATCAGAGTCAAACACATCTGAGTCTCACGTCCTCTTAAATAACCTCCTCTAGTTGGGAACTGATTCAGCATCGGCCGGGAACAATAAGCTGCATGTAGGCAGGTTAAACAATCAAATATATGATCATAACAGGAAAGCAGTAGAGGTAAATATATAAACAGCAGTGTCAATGACAACATCCTTGTACATGTAACCAGAGAAGTAGTTGATGTTACAGCAACACAACATGTTCAGCAATTACATATGAGTGTCTTTTGGTGTTGACATACTTTTGACCACTTACTGTATTAAAATGCATCAGCATAGCTAACAGATGTGCAAATACAAATTGCAGTACAGAAAAATATCAAACAATAATCTTATATGGTGTGGTATGTGGTGGGTGTCCACATACTTCTGACCATTTTAACACAGTTTCTAGCAACACATGTAAATAAACAGATTAAATGCTGATCATACAGAGAAGGTTTTATTTAAATAATCTTTTGAATTGCTGATGAGTTTCTTTTAAATAACTTTTTGACATGCAAATATGTACACCTCTTATTGATACCTCAACTGATGTAACAGATGCAGTTTATTACATGCTTTTCCTTAATTCAATATCAATATTACTGTTGCTGCATGATTTGATGAATTAAGCTTACACTCGTCATTTACTCACTCACTATGATTATATGTCTTGTTATCCTTGGTTTGAGCTGGAATTAATTTGAGACTTTTTCATTCATTCCTTCCTCTCATCCCACATACTCCCACAACTTGATATTCGGTATAAAAGATGGTGGTTTATTTTCTTTTGACCCAGAGGACAGTTCTGCTGTGTGTTATCTGAGCCAAAATATCTTTTAATGCTCTCAATCAAGCAACCTATTTAATCTAGTTTGTTTCATACCTTTCCTTGCAAACAGATATGGCAATCCATCATCTAACTATCAGAAATTTGTTATATCCATTTCAGTCACAATATCTATAAGCTATACTGGTAGAAGTAATGTAGGTGTGTGTTGACATTAACCCTCTGAGACCCACAATAGAGCGATTTTTGTCATGTTTAGAGAGGCCAGGGGCTCTTTAGGGGGAGATAGCAGGTCAGCAGCAGATGTCACATAGAAGTGGTGAACATCATCTGAAAGCTGGAACCTGAGGATTAATTTGAGATGCAGCTCAGCTCTGTTTCATGCTGTTCTAGTCATAAATCAGACATAAACATGAATGAATTCATTAGTTAGAGTAAATTGTGAAAGAGTACAAGGGTTTAGAACATTATGACATGAAGCCATGTATGTAATATATGAAGCCATGCTGTGATTGGGTATCAAAAACTTTTGACATTTGGAGATTTCTGTAACAACTGCATTTTTCAGCGATTGGATGGCGAGCCCTTGTGTTGTGTAAAGTGTTGAGAAACCCCCTTGTTGTCAGTCTGGCTAGTAAAGCCATCCATCCTCTGAATGCTCCAGGTCTCTAGTTTGTGGCTGTAAAGGTTCATGAGGCTGATTATCCTAGAGGTCACCACAGGTCATTTTATACAGGGAGGTCAAGTTTCAAAAAATGGCCTCACTCAAATGAAATGGCTCCTATGGGGACTAACATCATCACACAAGAGTACAGTTCACTGGATCCACCAGAGTCTCAGCTTTACAGTGATACACAATTTATGTAATTCAAGACTGTTTACAGACCCCAGTATTCAGAAATATTCAGATACACCATTTTAGTACAGGAAACGATATCCCATTTATACTGCATTAAAAAAAACTGCATGTGATTATCATAAAGTGGGCATGTCTGTAAAGGGGAGACTGGTGGGTACCCATTGAACCTGTTTTCATTCACATACCTTGAGGTCAGAGGTCAAGGAGCCCTTTGAAATCGGCCATGCCAGTTTCCTCGATTAAAGTGAGCCTAACTTTGGAGCGTTATCTAGCCTTGACAAGACAGCAATTACAGAAATACAAAAATAAATGCATACATTTAAATATAAATTTAAAATAAGCATAAAATAAATGGAAAATAAACAAGACATGCAAACATAAATAAAATAATAAAAGATAAATAGATAAATAATAAAAGATAAAATTAAACAGAAGAGCTATTTGCTCTTAATAAGGGAATTCATACAAAGATTGATAAATCAAACGAAATATAATAATATATATAATAAAGAGGCTGGCAGGTAATTTAGTCATTTACACGTTATGCTTTTATTTGGAAGTGTTTCCGGTCTCTTCTGGCTAACTCACTGCGCCTTGCCGCAGCTCTGTGGGAAGATGTTTTGTGGGTGAGATTTTTAATATGAACGTGTTTTTGTCGGGTTTTAACTGCTTTTCCTCACTGGGCTGGCGGTGTAACTCGGACATGAAGGTCTAAAGAACCGTGTCTTCGCTTCGGAGGATCAGGTTAGTGAGGCGCAGGGTCGACATTGTTGTTGTTTTATTCATCGGTAAACGTTATCTCAGCGGGTTAGCTGCTAGCTGTGTGGCTAGCTGAGACTGATAGCTGTGTAGCAAAGAAGGACTTCTGGTTGTACGTTTCAAAATAAAACCTCAAATCGACAAACGTCCCATCACGGCAGAACATAGCGTAAACATTTTCTAATGCTTCTTTGTCCGGTGGTGAATTCGGCACATTATTTAGCTAATTGTCCTTTAATAACAAGCAAACGTTGGTTATTTGTAGCCTTTTCCCTCGGCTGCTATAGCTAGTGTTAGCTAGCTTGCTAGCCTTAGCTGCTAAACTAGTCATACGTTTAGTTTGAATTTGCCTCGTTCATTGACTGTTAAATTGAACCGGTGGTGATGTATAACGCAGGCCGAATATATCAGTAGATATCGCGGATTTAGCAGTTTATAAAAGTTTGATCAAAAGTTTAGGTTACAGTACGCCACAAAGAACGTAATCTTAAATTTATAGATCATTAATGGGATTCAGAGACACTTTCTCCGACGCCGTGTACAGGTGCTCCCACTTTGAAGGCATATGTAGGGAAATAGTACAAGGATTACTTGTTTAAAATAACCTCCAATTAGACATGCTGAATAATATTTACATTACTAACGTTGTATTTTTACATCTTGGGTACTTTCACACGGTTCTACTCCGCATAGATGATTTGCAACAAACTTGAAATATCGGTGGGCTGTTTTTTTGCATAGATGTATACGTATAAAACAGTTTTATATGTAACTGTTTCATATCTATGCATACACCTCGGTCAGTACATTTTGGAGTAAATGTCTCACGCTTTTATTCTGAAGTGTACTCTTCCGGTTTCCGTGTTGTTAAATGTGTGGCTTGACGCAGTTGTTTTCAAAACAGCGACTGCGAGCAGCTGAGCACTGCGGTGTTTCTGAGCAGCGTTATTAACCGAGCAGCTCGTCACCAGACTCCTCGGACTTCTCTCGTTTCCTCGACGACTCCTACTCTTTTATGATTTTTTTCTTAAAAAAATCATACACATTTCCAGGGATTTACACAGAAATATAATCACTAAATGACAGCCTCGCTTGCCCGCTGGGAGTACAGCTGGTGCGGTGATAACATTGGGAGGGGGGTGGGGGGTGATGCCCTTGACTTGGGGAGGATGAGTTAGGAGGAGAGGGCAGGGGTGGGGGGCACCATCATCTAATGTACCGAAAGAAGTGACATTGTGACTGTGATCTTCATTGACAGGGGTGTCAGGGATGCGGCGCATGCTCTGCAACTTCATATCATCCCTGCCGGCCGAGGAGCAGCAGCGTCCAGCTGAGAGCAGCCATCGAGAGGAAATGTTGTGCATCTGCTGCAGGGAGCCCTGGAGCTCCGCCGGTCGAGCTGAGCAGGCCTGAGCGGTCGCCACCTCCGGATTAGATGGTGGCAGCAGGCAAGTGTGCATGACAAGATAAACAGTGGCTGTCCAGCCTACGCGGCAGATAAGCAGAAGCTGTGAGTCCACTTTCCCTTTGCTTTTTTTGGGCCTCTTTGTGTGCTAAGACTGTATTTGTGGGACTAGATGTCCCTATTAATAATAAATGCAATGGGCAGCAGCCCCTGAACTGTAAACGTCAGCTTGGAACTGGGGCGGTTTAATTTTTCTAACCCCTAAAGAAAGGTGACTGGAAATAATGGCTGACCACGAGGAAGCAGAGTTGTCAGAGTCCCTCCAGAAGGAGGACGGGTTTTCCAGTGAGCTGGAGGAGCCAGGTACGGACTTCAAATCTAAAAGTTTGCCCATTTTAAATGAAGAAGCTCCTCATGAGGAAACCCTACTGGCTAGTTCTGTGTCCATAACGGCGGAAGAGAGCGCAGAATTTATCCAGCTCCCGGCTAAGACTGAGTCCTTTCAGGCAGAGTCCCCGACGAGAACAAACTACCTGCCCAAGCCGGGGAAGTCGGCGCTGAATCGGCCGAGCTCGTACATGGAGAACACGGAGATCCGTAGGAGTAAAAACATGGTGAGAAGGAAGCCCCCGGGGTTGGTCGCTTCCAGGCTGGCTCAGATTCGTCTGCCCAGTAGGAAGTACCTGAGTGTCGTCTTACAGGACTCTCGCTGCTTCCTGTTCTGCATGTGCTACCTGACATTCATCCAGTCGCTCATGGTGTCCGGCTACCTCAGCAGCGTCATCACCACCATAGAGAAGAGGTACAGCCTGAGGAGCTCCGAATCAGGCCTCCTTGTCAGCTGTTTTGACATAGGGAGCCTCCTAGTGGTGGTCTTCATCAGTTACTTTGGTGGACGGGGCCAGAGGCCTCGCTGGCTGGCGGTGGGTGGGGTTTTCATTGCTGTAGGCGCCGCCCTCTTCTCCTTGCCTCACTTCATCTCCCCGGCCTACCAGATCCAGGAGGTCAACTCGTCCTCTGCCAACGAGGGCCTGTGCATGAACAGCAACGCCAGCGGCAGGGATCGTGTCGACATCACTTCCTGTCCCAGAGACCAGGAGGGCAATGAGCACAACCTCTATGTGGCGCTGTTTGTTATCGCTCAAATCCTGGTGGGCATGGGGTCCACGCCCATCTACACCCTGGGACCCACCTACCTGGACGACAACGTCAAGAAGGAAAACGCCTCGCTGTATCTAGGTAAGCGTTTGTGTGGATGTGAGAGGAAGTGAACAAAAGCCGTCTACCAGCCAACCGCTACACCTGCTGCTGTCACTGAGTAGTCATCACAGTTTGGTTTTAATATGAACCAATCAGTGGCATCACTTCAGCAGTGATTGGTTTGAATGAAAAGCTGCCGGTGTTTGGGGAGTAGTGACTTTAGTTATTTTATAATATCTCTGTAATCTTGTTGGAAGCATCTAACATTCACATCCAACATGATGCAGCATCTGAAAACGTGTCTTCAAAAGCTACGTCACAGCTCAGTAGAAACAAGGACAAATAACCCCAAAATACAATGTTCATATAGGTAAAAACAAACAGAAACAGGTTAAGACAATGAAAAGGGAAAAAAAAAAGTGTGGAAATACGGCATAAATCGAGGACTGACTCCAGGTGGAAAGCGGGAGAGGGCGATGAAAAACGTAGTCTACAAGGAAAATCGTGAGGGTTTTGGCAGCGAAAACCAGAACTCACCAAAAACCACTGGTGAGGACCACTGGCAAATGCATACCTTCAAGAGCTTTTTTTCTGTTAATAGGAGCACTGAAGTAACGTTAGCTGGCCAGCACCGCTCACACACATCTTAGTTGGCAAATCGATGAGAGCCTAGTTCGCTATGAACTCTCTTAGCGTTTTTTTAATATAAGAATAAATAAACAACTCTGTTGCATACCAACAATTATATAAGCTACAGCTGTCAAAAGTAACATAATAAGAATGGGTTAATGAAAATTAGTTTTAACGCTAATTTCTTTAAATCTTTAGGTTGTAGTGGACTCAGTTTTAAAGCTAGTGTGAAGTCCATTGGTACCAACCACATCATACTAGCTCATGAAAGAGGTTAAATAACGCTGCAGAGTTACACTAAATTTTTACAAGGAAAAACTGGCCATTTTCAAAGGGGTCTCTTGACCTCTGACCTCCAGATATGTGAATGTAAATGGGTTCTCTGGGTCCCCACCACTCTCCCCTTTACAGACATGCCCACTTTATGATAGTCCTAGTCAGTCTGGATCAAGTCATAGTCAAGTCAGCACTCTGACACACTGGCAGCTGTTGTTGCCTGTTGGGCTGCAGTTTGCCATGTTCTGATTGGAGCAGATTTTTTTATGCTAAAGTCAGAACCTGGGAGGGTTTCTGGACAATATCTGTTATTGATTAGTGCTGTTAGAATATTTGTCCACTTCCATGTTGATAAGCGTCCTGTTGCCTTCCTGGCGACTCTGCAACTTTTGTCTTCCCAGGTCAAAATTGACCTGGTTTGGTTTGACTGTTTATAAAGGACACAATATACAGTAAACTATCAATTCTGGGTTACACCCTTTTGGTTAAGTTTTTACCACAAGTTTCACACTTTTTTGGGGCTGAAATTCAGGTTACTAAACTTAATTTCTGTGACATTATACAAAATGTTTTTTGTAAAAAAAAAAAAAAAAAAGCAGATATTCTGAATTATTTTGACTGTAGTTATTATCAGAGGAAGATAATGTTGATGGATTATCGCATACTGTTATATGTATTCTAATTTTTTAATAGCAGTAATAATAAAAATAAACTAAATAAAAATAAAACGGCAACAATTTAATGAAAGTAGTGGTCATTATTATTATTGTTATTATTATTTTATTATTATATATTTTTTGCAAACACCATGGTAGAGAACCATCCATGCTATTTTGGGGCAATTAGTTGAAAGAAATCCATAGTTTTGATATAATGAAGTGTGCAAACGGGTCAAATTTTACCTGATGACAGGAAGATTAAGGTACATTTTGAACAGATAAAAACAATTAAAAAGACAAAATTTACAATTAATCACGATTAGCTATAGACAATCATGCAATTAATTGCTATTAATTATTTTCTATCTATTGACAGCCCTATTAATAACTAAAAACAACAAATGTCACAACATTTATTTCGAATGTATTTCAGAGGAAAAGCTAAAATACATCCTTTGAATATTTATGTGACTTACAACATGGCCAAAAGTATGTGGACAGCTGAACATCGCACCCATATGTGACTGTTGAGCACGTCCTTCCAAAACCAGGAGCTTTAATCTGCTGCGACTTCAGCCCTCAGACTTAGGGAGAGTATTTTCACCAGGTGTTTGAACCTGACTGCAGGCGGATGATCAGGTCTGGCTCACGGTCAAGACTCTGCACAGACCAGTCCAGTTCTTCCACACCAAACTGGGAAAACCATTTGTTCATGGAGCTGACTTTGCCTATATGGACCATTGTCATGTTGGAACAGGAACGGGCCAAACACAAACTGTTGGAAGTAGGAATGCTAATTTTGAAATATTTTTTTAACTGATAATCAACCCTCATGCAGCCACTTTCCCAGTAAAAGTCTGCCATCACCAGCGCATCATTTAGTTTAGTTAAGCAGGTTGTCAGCTGTGTGTCAGCCCGGCGTAATGGTAGTGAATGTCTGACAAACTGTGTGTGTTTGCTACTTTAGCAGCTCTAGCATTGCTTGTCATACACAAACGGTCTGTCAGTGTGGCGTGACATTAGCGAGTGTTCGTAACGTACAGTTTATTTGTTGGTGAATAAATGCTATGACTCCTCACAGCTCAAGCGAGCTGAAGACGGGACCCAGCTTTCTGTATTTTGCAACACCAGCTCAGACTCTCTTAAGGTGGACTGTTAAGATGGACCAGCTTTTCTCCTTAAAGTAACGAGCCGCTCCTCTGAGTTTTGCTCAGCTTATTAATTATTAATATTTTTTCTAACTGTTTAACCGATAGCATTATTCGGTTAAAATTGTAGGTTAATGGTTAATATCCATAAATCCTAAATCGAAGCACACTGTTGAGACATCATTGTATACAACCTAAAGATATAAAGTCTGCAGACAATGTACAACTTCTCTTATATTCACCATTTGGTAGCTGTGTACATTTCAGCAGCATGGCAGTCTGAAGATGCAACTGCAATCGGCATCCAACACCACATTTGTCATGTCACCTAACATTTGAAGTTACTGACTAAGCCCCAGTTCTTTGCTCGAAGGCACATCAGCAGAAAGCCTGACAAGCAGGACGTTGAAAACGGCAGCAGAGAGTTCATGTATTCCTTGTTCTCCTCCACCATGGCCTACATGTCAGACACTTGCTCCACATAGTTCTGTGGCCAGACCGACAGTGTGACCCTTCCCTTTCCCTTTCACATGCTTCCCCAGAGGTTCTCGCCCCAGTGGACTCAAACAAGGGAAATCCTAATTAATCCAACAAGTAAGAGCTGGGTTATGAAAAGTGGGGGAGGCAGAGGGAATAGGGCAAGGTCTGATGTGCATTCCTTGGGGGGGTAAATTGAAAGTCCCACAGAGGCTCGGCTCTAGTCCCGGCAACCCTTTTTTCTTCTTTTTAAAACAACCAGTAGCAAAACGAGAGGAACAGCTGGTCGCTGGTACGATGTCACCTGCAAAAGAGCGTTAGATTTAGAAAAGAAATTAATGACAGTAAGAAATAGTTAAGAAATTTACCCTTTTTTGGCTGCAATTATAGAATGCATAAGGCTGTTGGTCCTAAGGCGAAAAAGAAATTTTCAATATGAAACATAAAGAAAATCCTATATACAGTATATTGCATGTCCAAGAGCATGTAGACACCTAAACACCACACCCAGATGTTCAACATGTCAGAACTAGAGCTGTCAAAGTTAATGTGAATGAATTTACATTTACATTGAATTAGTTTTAACGCTGCTAATTTCGAGGCCCCGCAGGTAATTGTGTACCACCAAGTTTAACACAACTTGTGATTTTTAGGTTGTAGCAGGCTCAGTTGGAGTAAATCTAAGCAATCCAATGAGACCAACCGTGGATCATGGATCATCTTACTAGCTTGTTGCTAAATAACGCTCCAAATTTATAATTTTGGTGAGGAAAAACTGGCATGGCCATTTTCAAAGGGGTCCCTTTTATATTTCCCATATATTTGAATAAAGCAGCATATAGGCCCACTCCCATGTTGATAATAGTATTAAATACTTGACAGATCTCCCTTTAAGGAATATTTTGAAAAGAAAACAATGTGATTAATCACACTTAAATATTTTCATCAATTGACAGCCCTAGTCAAAACACATGAAACAAAACAAGATTTAGATCAGTGTTGGAAAGTAAAATTAAAAAAGTAAAGTAATTATAATGCTGAAATAGCTCCAAGCCACCTTCCCAATGCTGAATATTTGGCTCCAGATCAGTGGAGCTGCCAGTTGGTGGTACACAATTACCTGCAGGGCCTTGGAAAAGATGGTGGGTCAGAAATGATTTCTGCTGCTTCTCAGTGGTTAGAAGTTTGGAAAAGGTCTGGGTATAATGCACCGATGTTTTCTTGGCCTACATTTTCTACCTTTCTTTTGTTTGTTTCAATCTGTCTCGTAGATTATGAGCAAGATGCACAAAAAAACATTCAAATCCAATATTTAAATACATGTTGTAAATAGTCTCACTTAAGAACAAGCTACTATGTTATTATATTGTTAACTTTGACAGTTTTATTTTAGATGTAAAAATGAATTGATTAATCAGACTTTGATTATGAATTATAATCTTTATGAGCAAAAACTCTGTGTGCTCTACCAGCCACTTTGGCAAGTAACCAAAAAGTGTGACCCATTTGAGCAGTGAACTCTGGTATTCAGTTGCTTTTGTGACTGATGAATGAAAACATTTGTTTCCCGCTTTAACAGGCTTCGGTCAGGAACAGCAGAGCAGGGTATCCCAGCCAACAGGAGCACATACTGTTGGGCTGGGACACGCCGGTGTGGTCGGTTGGTTTAATAACAGCTGACAGCTTCTCCACTCACTGGAATGAGGACACTGTAAATGTTGTGTAAAAGCTTAGTTACTCTCACTTTTGTTTTTAGTAATCAGTTGAAGAAAGGATGTTTTACATATAGTTGGCTGCTATATCACAACCTATTTCTTGCCTTAAGACCACATTAAATATAACATAAGTTTTTATATTTCATTTCATTTTTATATTACATTTCTGATAAAGTAGCACAAAAGTGGACTTTTTAGGCCAGTGGTTCTCAGACTTTTTCACGTCAAGGACCCCTAAACTGACACAAATTGACCATGGACCCATATTGAACTTGATTTTGTAATGTTTTATTACAGCAAGTGTATTAAACCCATGACTAAATAGTCATAGATTCTGTTTTTGTGTTACTTAATGAAACTTAGTGAAAATTAATTATTCCCCTTTCTGCCAGGGAAACCCCTCAAGGACCCCACTTTGAGACCCACATTTTAGGCAACCAACTCAAATCTTTGTGAAGGTTCTCATTCATCCAGGTCATATTCATTCTGGCAAAAGTTGAATCGAAGGCAACTGGACTTAGATTTGTCCCTGAAGACGTTTCGCCTCTTATCCAAGTGGCTTCATCAGTTCGAACGCTGCAGTCTGACTAGTCCCAGTCGTCAGACTAGTGGGGACTAGTCAGACTGCAGCGTTCGAACTGATGAAGCCACTTGGATAAGGGGCGAAACGTCTTCAGGGACAAATCTAAGTCCAGTTGCCTTCGATTCAACATCTCCAACTCAAATTTGCATATCAAAAATCTTGGGAACCAAAATAGCCTTAACAGTGTTTATGCACATTAAAAGAACTGATTCAAATACCTGAAATTCAAAAGAATGTCAAAATATTTAGAAATAATGGCACCATTTTAATTTGCATCATCTTGTGGTGCAGTGGTTTAATAACTGGAGAATTAGTGCCACCAGCTATTCATCTTGAACTCCTGGTACTCCACCGCATATTAATTCACACTTTGCTGATTTTTTGGAAATTCGGTTACACTTGGCTGGACGTGACTACTGTAAACTATTTGTAAAATTTTGGCAGTCGACTAACCCGCTGAAGAGGAAGCATAAAAATGTGTTGTAAAAGATCTTTAGATTGTAGTTTGTTCAAAGTGCCTTTCAGGTTTTTTTAAAAAAGCCACAGGTTTGACTCTGTCCTTCTCTTTTGCCTCAGTTGAAATCGACAGATCTGATTGTGACCATGAAGCGTGCACAAAGGGCTGACTGTACACGGATAGGCCTCTTAGGCTACTTAGCCTACTTAGGTTATTATGTTAGTGGTGGAACATGAAATATGCAGAGATAGAAGATGCCTTTAGTAAATCTGCTGTACAGTGGATTCAACAGGAATGTGACACACACAGACCACTACTGTATTCATTTAGTCCACCACTTCATCTCTGCAGACACTTTTAAAATGGATGGATCAGGTGCTTATGAAAGCAGAGGGGGAATTTCCTGGCACAGACCCGCAGCGCTAAATGCAAACCAGAATCAATGGGTACCAGTTGTTTTGTAATCCTTTGTTAAATCAGTAGTGTCTTGCAGTTTATGTCAACTGCTAATGGAGATAAAAGGCGAGATTTAAAGTTGAGTTTCTGGTGAATCTTAAGTCGGATGGCTGTGCTCACTGGGAATGGGGCCAGACCAGCAGCAACACAATGCAGCATATTCTGTTTGGGCCCGGATCCACCTTTAATAGTAAGAGCGAGGGACGTCACGCCGGGACAAAGATGGGATTTATTCCCTTGTTATTAAACAGGGAATCCAACTGAAGACGAGCCCATACTGACAGCTTTGAAGCTACTTGATGTTTTCTCATACTGTTTTGGTAATAGGGCTGCACCATATGGCCTATCAATATTAGCTCAATATTTTTTTAGGCTATGCAGAGATATATACAATATATACCGTTCGATAAGTTAATATTTTGTTGTTGTTTAGTTTGATTTAACCATTTGTATATGATCATTTCAGTGTGATCATTCTAGCAGCCTAATCTGAACACTTGAAGTCAGATTGGACTTTAAAGTATATTTCTTGATATTAAGTTTTGAATTATTTACACAATTGAAATAAAGGTTCTCTGAAATACAGTTTTATGTAATTGTTAATCATTTTAGCTATTTAATAATTCATTTTGGCTTATTTATTTTAGGGCTGTCAGTCAATTCTTCTCCTTTCGGCTTTTGCCTTCAGGGGTCGCCACAGCGAATCAGTTGCCTCCATCTAATCCCGTCAGTCAATTAAAATATTTAATCATGATTAACCTGTAGGGGATAGACTTATCAACTCTTATCAACATGGGAGTCGGCAAATATGCTGCTTTATGCAAATGTATATATATGTTTATTATTGGAAATGAATTAACAACACAAGTCAATGACAGATATTGTCCAGAAACCCTCCCAGGTTCTGACTTTAGCATCAACAATCTGCTCCAATCAGAACATGGCAAACTGCAGCCCAACAGGCAACAACAGCTGTCAGTGTGTCAGAGTGCTGACTTGACTAGGACTTGATCCAGACTGACTGTAAAGTAAAATGTAAAAGAATTTACATCCATATATCTTTAGGTCAGAGGTCAAGGGACCCCTATGAAAATAGTCATGTCAGTTTCTTACTTTCCTTTCCAAAATATAGCTAAAGTTTGCAGCGTTATTTAACCTCCTTCCTGACAAGCTTGTATGACGTGGTTGGACAATGGTACCAATGGATTCTTAAGGTTTTCTAGTTTCATGTGATACCAGTATCTGCACTCTAGCTTTAATACTGGAATACTGGGAAGAAATTAGTGGTGTTAAAACAAACTTGCTTTAATGCATCATGATAGTGTCAACTTTGACAGCCTTACTTTATTTATATATTTTTTTTAATCTTCCGTCCCCTTTTAAAATCTCGACATTGTAAACTTGCTTTGGCGCTTCACATCTTGTAGTCTTGCTAGGCTACTTCCTTCCAGACACACTCCCAGTACGCCCATCCATGTCCATACGCCACACACTCGCCCAGGAGAGTGTGTCTGTGAGAGGGAGAGACACGAGAGGCAAGTCAAAGCCAAAGCGAGTCTTGTGCTGGCGATGTAGAAAATTGACGTGAAAACTAATATTTGTACTTGATGTTGTAGATAGTCATTTACTACATCCCATATAGAAAAAGTCAAAAATACATTGAGTATATTTGATATGTCGTCTACCCCTAATTTGTACTATGATGAAACACATAACCAGAAGTATGTGGACACCACCCACATGTGATAGTTGAGCATGTCTGCATTAATCAGCATCTTCTGGTTTCAGTCTTTCCACCAGGTGTTTCAAACCTGGTTGCAGAGATTTGCTTCAGCCACAAGAGCATGAGTGAAATTCATCAGTGATGTGGGTGAACAGGTCCAGCTCACAGTTTGCTAAACTGAAATGAGAAGAGGTAAAGACAGGGAAGGTCCTAATTTTGGCCTAGATTACAGCATTACAACACTGTCTTGTGCCAGTATGGGTGCAGCAGAACAAACATTCTGGTCCATTTTGGCCCTGCTTTGCATTAGCCTACATATGAGATCATGCCCAAAGGCGTAACAGACATCCATTAGAATAATTCAGCACAATATTGCTTTGTAACCCCAATAAGAGATGCTCTGTTTGGCTCCCATACCAAGCACTTGAAATTTTAATGTGCCAGCCCAGCTCGGAGATGCAATATGATCCTGAACAGCGCCAGTTTGTGATTGGCATGCTTTGTCAACTTACTGTACATGCGGCCTCAGACCTGTGAAACATGAAAAAAACATGGCGCCGGCCAAAATTGGGAAGTACAAGACGTTGGAGGGTCCACGTGGATCCAACCTGCAGCCTCCCATGTTAAATCCAGCGTGGTAAACACTGCACACCCAGTAAAGGAGGGAAACACTTCGGGTTTCACACATTGGCAGTAAAAGCAGAGCTAGACATCACAGCTAAAGCTTCATGCTAACTCTGTGATGGACAGGAAACATTATCATATCGCATTAATGTGCAGTCGAGCCGTTCGTCGCTACAACTACAACTATAGATCACCCATATTCTGACATTTATGTTAAATACATTCAAACGGCCCCGATGGAGCTGACCATGGATGGATAAAGAGAACGGAGCTGACGGAGAGCTAGAGATCACCTTGGAGAAGTTAGAGGAAGTAGACACCTGGAACTACAGCACATCCGGTTTTCAAAATAAGGTGTTAACAAAGGGAACTGTATGTACAGAATACAGATATAGAAATAATATTTTTTGGATTATATTCACCCGAAGTATAAAACATTACATGGTCCTTAAATTAAATAGAAAATACCACTAATCTGTGAGGGAAATGTCTTGATCTTCCTCAAATCCTGACAATGATCTTGATATATTTGAGTTCAGGACATCTCTCACTACATACATGCTGAAAATCAAACAATTTTTTTTTATTTTTACTACTGTTTAAGTCCTGTGAGAAGCTTTATCAGAGCGATAATCGTACTAAATTGCCCCTTCTTTAATCAGCCTGAAGCTGTGTTCATATCAGCAGTTTTCTGTTTTGATGGAAGTTCTTTGTTTTGTATTTGAGCCACCAATGTTAAACACAGAAGCTGTTGTAGTTGCAAGGAGTTAACATAATCTTTGTCAATGTTTGCGTGTTGATACTTCTCAAAGTCAACTTACAGCAACAGGCTGTGCCAATCTCATCTATGCTGCCGTTTTCTGTCGCTATGTTTCGTGGATTTAGCTGTTTTTCTAGCTCGAGCACAGGAAGGTGATATCTGAAGCTCTGACTGGTTGGTTGGTTGGTTGTCGACGAGCACAACACCAGACCTGCTGTAGTTAAACTGTGTCCATGTCCCCAAATAACTTTTCTTCAACAAATGTTCTAAAACTGATATTCAATTTTGAAGTAAAACAGCAAAATGCAGCAAATTTTCAAATTTGAATGGGAATTGTAAAACACTTGGTCTGTAACTTAAACCGTCAAATATTAAAAGCAGGGCTGTCAATGGATTAAAATATTTAATCATGATTATTCGCATGATTGTCCATAGTTAATCATGATTAATCGCAAAAGAATTACAATTTTTACCAGTTAAAAATATACCTGAAAGGGAAATTTGTCAAGTATTTAATACACAGCAACATGTGAGTGGCTGCTGCTTTATGCAAATGTGTGTATATATTATTGAAAATCAATTAACAACACAGAACAATGACAGCAACCCTCACAGGTACTGCATTTATCATAAAAACATGCTCCAATCAGAACATGGCAAACTGCAGCCCAACAGGCAACAACAACTGTCAGTGTGCCAGAGTGCTGACTTGACTATGACTTGATCCAAACTGACTGATTATCATAAAATGAGTCATGTCTGTAAAGGGGAGACTGGTGGGGACCCAGAGAACCATTTACATTCACATATCTGGAGGTCTGAGGTCAAGAGACCAAAGGCCAGGGGTTATTTAGCTACAAACTAGTATTACATGATTGGCACCAACCAATGGATTCCTCATGTTTTCTAGTTTTATATGATGCCGCTATCTTAACTTCAGCTTTAAAACTGAGCCCACTACAACCCTACTTAAAACTGTTGTCATGTAATTTTCTGTCAATTAAATGTTCCTACGGATGTGTATCCATATATTTAAGTGTTTTGCCCAAAATAATAGAGAACCTGCAAGCTGAGGACTAGAAACTGTCATGCGTACAGTAAAATTAAACACTTCCTCCTCTGAAGAAATAAAGATCCTCTTAAAAGCCTCTGGCCCTCCTGCCATGAGGTTACATGTCCCTGGTCTATCAGGGAACAGCTCGTGTTCACAAATATTGATCGAGCAGTGGTCTGCAATGTGGAGAGCGTGAGTGTAAGCGTCTTTACGCTACTCAGTTCAATTTGGAGGGCTTTTATCAGCTGATGTGAGCAGACGATGAAATCAGACTGATCACTGAGCACTGCGGAGCTGAGCAGTTAAAGGAAGGCACTTACACAGCAGATTTAGTGGTTCAAACACTTGCTCGGGTCACTAATAGCATAACGCACGCACTCATGATGTCGCCAAAGGTGGTGAGCTTTCTGATCAGGTTTGGTTTCCTGTTGTTGAGTCCCAGAAGAAAGTTTCAGTTGGTTACCAGGCAGCTGACTAGTCATCTCAGTACTTTCTTTTCCTGTAGAGGCAGTCAGACTATGTACAGAAACCAGCTATGAGCTAAAACAGATGCTGTGGTCTGCCCTTCCATTATGCTGTCTGTCTGCCTCTCAGATATACAGTATATATTGTAGTTTGTGTTGTATATGTATTGATACATGTATATTGCAGAAAATTAACTTTGAGGTTTTTTTGTTTTTTTTTTTTAGTCAGGACTCTTGTTCATGAATGAATCTGTCGGTATGTGTTTTGGCTGTTTTGGCTGAATCTTGCTCTTCACACACTATAGGAACAAAACTGTTAAATTTAACAGACCACCCCGTTATCTGTCTTTCACATTTTCAGAATCTGTTCAAATGCGAAAAATCTTTCAGTGTGGGCCAGCCTTTACTTGGGCTTTTTCTCTTTATTGACAAGCCTGTATTACAAATTGGAGTTTGTAGAGTTTGAAGGTCATGTCATCTATGGGGACAGAGAGGGTCTAATGAGGAGAAGCTATCAAGTTGCATTATGGGAAGTGAAGATCCAATGTTCTTGGACTAAAAGTCAGGATACTCAATTTAGACTAAAATCCTGTGTCTTGTGAGTCCCTTTCTTGATAGATGCTAAATTACTGGAGAATCCCTTTAATCATTTGGTTTTAATATGAGTAAATGTTCAGCTGTAGACTGCCGACCAGGATCAGGAAATTACTCAGTGTGCAGTAAGCCAGTTCACAGATTTCATGGAGACAGGGAGTCTGATGTTGGTGCTTGCAGCTCGTTGGGTAGTTGTAAAGAGCTAGTGCTGTGTCAGCATGTTGCCATGACAATGCTGTCCATCATCCCATAGCATTTCATTGTGTCTCCCCTCTTCAATATCGGCCTGGCCTGGCCTGGCCTCAGCTGTCTGTCTCTCCAGACACGGTCACATGACTTCCCTCTATGTTCCCTCTCTAATGAAACCTCGGATGAAATTTGGCAGCTCCCTTCCTGATATATGCCTTTGATTTATGTTAAATAGATTGAAAGCTTACAAGCGTTTTGCTTGTTGATTTGAGCTTCACATCTTACTGAGGGTTTTGAAGCCACACAAGTCATTTCAAAATTACATTTTACATTTATTTATTTTATTTGCTTTTCCTCTGATTTACAGCTGCCGTCGGTCTCTTTTACGGCGGTGTGGGGGTGCGTGTTGCGGGCCCAGCAGGTCTAGACTCATGTAATCAGGGTTGTAGAGACGCAGTTGACTACAGATGCAGTAACATCATTATGTGTGTGTCTGATGGTGATGCAACACCTTGGCAGCCCCAGAGTGCCCATAATCACTGTGAGGAACCCTACAGAGGGAATTATGACATAGTAGGGTATTATAACTAGAGGTCGACTGATATGTTTGTTTGTTTTTTTTTTTATGGCCAGTGCCGAATTATTACAGAATCAGGACAGTCGATGGCCGATATATGATGTAGATTTTATGGAGGGGCTGATATGTTTGGGTGATTTTCTTTTTTTTTTTATCTTTTCCCTCATAAAAACAAATGATACACAACATTTCTCAAATAAAGTAAACAGTTATTGAACAACACCTATTGTCTGTCTCTCCAGTCTACATTTTGTGTCAGTGCTGTAGGGCACTTACATATTTTAAATAAAAGTAATGTATAAACTAAATATTGAATACATGAAACGGGTAATCAAAAAAATTGTACTTTGTCAAATACACTTTTGAATGAAAAATAAAGTTTTAGTGCACTTGGCAGCATTTATGCAGCTGCTTGATGATCGGCTTAATATGCTCAGACATCAACCGATGCCGATTATGGGGGGTCAAATAATGGGTCAACCTCTATCTTGTATTTGTGTTTTTTCATCTGCACTCTCTTGATCTTTTTACATTAAGTTTTTTCTAGAAATGTTTCCATGCACTTGTTCTACATGCAGTTAAATGTGAATTTAAACACCAGAAATGTGAAGAAGTGCTTTACCTGCTTGTGTTCCCAATAGTCTAGATGTCACAGGCATCCACTCCACCAGAAAGCCTGAAACATAAAGAATCAGTGAGGGTTAATAGAATAAGAAACACAAAATCTCAGGGCAGCACAAGAGCGAATGTGTGATTCAGAAACACGTTTGTGGTTGTTGTGTTTTCTGTTTTAAACCCGCCTCTAGGCTTGTCACAGTTGTCAGTGTTACACGATGTTCAGGCACACACACACAGGTAAAACCCATGTAGTTAATTTTTGCGTATCGTGGAAAAGAATGTTTTTAGCTCTTTTTTAAAAGTCAAGTTAAAAGTCAGTTCAACAAAATAAGCCAAAGGTGCTAAACGTTGAATGCAGTCTTAACACGCACAGCCGTAAAAGAAGTTAACCTGGATGAGCTACATAGCTGCTGCTAGCTGTTTGGGATCCCTGGGTGTAATTGCTTTGTGCAAAGGGGAATAATTGTAAATGAATAATTGCATATCTTTGTATTGCCTGTAATGGTCTAATGATGCCAATTGTAGTTATGCTCTACTACTACTCTATTTTTATGATAAGACTAACATGATTTTGGTACCAATGTTTACCCGCCAGTGTGGCTGATAGCCTTCAGAGAGTTACTCACTAAACAGAAAATCTAACTGCATTTGGTGCTTGGTGTCTATCTGCTTACAGAATAAATAGATGAATCTGACATTCAGTGCTAGTGTATCAAAGTTAATTACATTAGTTGCATCCTCTAATATATTCTCATGAAGTTATTGTCTGCCCTCTCCATCACTCTCATCGTCTTCCAGTTATTTTTTGTCACGTTGGTTCTGGCTCCTCATATCTAAGCGGTGCACAGTTGCCCTCCTTTACCACCAGCAGCCTGATCGTGTTTTATCCCTCTACTGATGGTCTGCATCACGTTGCGTAACATGGCAGCCCGCCAGGCAAGGGTTTTCCCTCTTCTCCTGCTAGATAAGGGATTATCCACAATGCCGCTGGGTCCCCATGGAAAACCCAAGCTCTCAATCCTGTCCTGATGCTTTATCATCCCAGGCTCTGGTTATCCCAGTCAGATGATGTAATGGGGAGAGGGCAGGGTCAGGAAATATCCCTCTGTGAAGATGCTCTGCAGGTTAGAAACTGCAGCGACTGTGCCGATGCTGTCATTTTGTGGAATATCTTGGCGTTTCATTGGAAAGGACCTCTGAAATGTCCAGACAATTTCGGACAGCACTGATGATGGTGATGATGATGATGATGATGATGATGATTAATACCATGCTGTACCAAAAAAGGGTGCGTTAGTCCTGCTAGTGTTAGTGTTATTTGATTTCATGTCATCAAATATCTGTCTCTGTGATATCTACCTCCACCGCAACACAAAAGATGCCAATAGAAGTTGAAAAATATCACGTTACTCTTGATTATTCAGTTTTCTACTGTTTCTGCTGATGGAAGTTTCTTTGTAAATTGTGCATCTACAGTACCTCTGGTGTGGGAGACACTTGTTTCATACCCCCGCAGCTTCCACAGAGTAGCTGCTAGTCGTCCCGGGGTTCATTTAAAAATATGAACGGAAATAATCAATTGTACCGAAACTTCAGTAGTCTGTTTATAGTGGCCATTCAATCCCCAACAGAAACTTTTATATAATTTTTTTTCACTAAATACCTGCAGTTATTCCAAATAACAGAACGTTAGATTTTTATTTAGTCCATACAGTCAGCCATGACAGCTGTTGATGCATCACTTACGAGTTGTCATTTTATTTTGAAAAGCAAGACTCTGGTGATTAACAATTCTACACAAGGCGTCTTTGCAACTCCTGCTGACATGAACCCAGAGCTCCCAGTGAGTTCCCAGGAAGCGGACAGTTAGATAACATCCAGTCTGGTCCAGTGCCTGGCCCAGCTTTGAGTTTTTAAGTCACGCCACCGGATTTTTTTTTTTTTTTTTTTTGCTTTCAACTCCAGCCAAGGACTCAAAGATGTTAATTCCCTCTAATTGGAGAAATCTTATTCTCAGTCTCAAGCAGGCCCCTTATTACACAGTCATATGATCTGCACACATGACCCACACACATGGCCTTTTGTACCTCGCTGTTAAAGCGAGATTAGTTTGATTGGAAGCATTACATAAGGGTCGCAGTTAGGTGTTGAGTTTAGGTGACTGAAAAACTTTGACACAGAAGTTGATGTACAGCCGTTCCACTCAGACCAATCATGTTTGTAAGACAGACAGTCCAGGAAAGTGATGAGGACGACACCCGGCTTGTTAGGTTAGCTTCATGGAGTCCGCCATGTTGCTCCCCCAGGTTTCTACGGTAGCCCAGTACGGACAAACTAAACACTGGCTCTGTTTTTACGTTACCTGAAGGCCACCGTACATCTCCGACACGCTTGTGAAACTGAGAGCCGCATAGTACAAAACTATGTTACCGACAGTCTGACTTCAGTTGCTCCTCTGGATGCACCGATCCAACTTTTTCAGTCCTGATGCCAATAACAATACCTGGGCTTTGGGTGTCATCCGATACCGAGTACAGATCCAACACTGGTGTTTAATTAATAAGCTGTATGCCTCACTGTATGAAAGTCACTGGATCATTCTGTTATGTATAAGGCAACATCAATTGTTGACATTAAATGTGATGCTGAAATGAAATATTACTCTCACTCACTCAGTCATCGTCAAGCACTTATTCAGGGTTGTTTCGTGGGGGCAGCAGCACCAGCAGGGGACCCCCAACCTCCCTTTCCTGGGCCACATTAACCAGCTCTGACTGGATCCCGAGACGTTCCCAGGCCAGTGTGGAGATATAATCTCTCCACCTAGTCCTGAGTCTTCCCCAGGGTCTCCTCCCAGATGGTCATATCTGGACCAACTCCCTAGGGAGGTGCCCTACAGGGGGCATCCTAACCTGATGCCTGGACCACCCAAACTGGCTCCTTTCAACACAAAGCAGCAGCAGCTCTACTCAGAGTCCCTCATGGATTGCTGAGCTTCTCACCCGATCTCTAAGGGAAATGCCAGACACCCTCCTGAGAAAACCCATTTTGGCTGCTTGTACCCTCAATGTAGTTGTTTGGGGCATGACCCAGCCCTCATGACCGTAGCTGAGAATAGGAACGAAGATTGACCGGTAGATCGAGAGCTTTGCCTTCTGGCTCAGCTCTGTTTTTGTCACAACGGTGCAGTAAAGTGAATGAAATACTGCCCCCGCTGGTCTGATTCTTCGGCCAATCTCACGTGCCATTGTCCCCTCACTCATGAACAAGACCCCGAGGTATTTGAACGCCTTCACTTGGGGTAAAGACTCATTCCCTGCCCGAAGTAGACAATCCATCGGTTTCCTGCTGAGAACCATGGCCTTACTGATCCTCATCCCAGCTGATATTGATATTAATATATTTTATTTAATTTAATTATTACAATATTTAATTGAATCTCTCTATAATGTGAATATGTCCCTCATAGTCCAGACCACAGCATCACCAACTCTGCAGCTCTATTGAGGTTTTTAGCCTCTTATAGCTCCTAGTTTTGGTTTTATGGCACTTTTACCTTATGGCTCAGTCTCAGTGTTTCCAGCAGCATCAGGCAGCTGTTTTCAGGAAACGAGCTCTGATAAACCCACTATACTGTACACTACCTGCTCAGCACCAGACAGTAGAGACTAACTGATGAAGAAAATGAAGCTTTTGAAGCTAAAGAGCCAGATAATTGTCTCAGGAGTTGATGGAGATCAAACCAGAGCTAAAAGAGGACAACAATTCATCAGGTTGACAGAAACATGACTCCAGTGGGATGATCATGTCGTTCAGTGTCTGCTGGATGTGGAAGAAGCCATTTGTTTTACCTAATGCAACTTCATAAGAAACAGGTGGTGACTTTGTGTCTGTCAGCTCATTTTTGTTTGATTATTGCTGCTTTAAAGTTTGATCTCTACTCTTCTCTCTGTTTTCTTCTCCTCTCCTCAGCCATCATGTATGTGATGGGAGCACTGGGTCCAGCAGCTGGTTACCTGCTGGGAGGAGTCCTCATCGGCTTTTATGTGGACCCTAAGACTGTCATCAACATCGATCAAAGTGACCCCCGCTTCATCGGCAACTGGTGAGAACAATCTGGCTGCTTTGGGCTGGTTGAGGTCTGTCTGTCTGTCTGTCTGTCTGTCTGTCTGTCTGTCTGTCTGTCTGTCTGTGCGCTGTCTGTCTGTCTGTCTGTCTGTCTGTCTTGTACGATAAGGCGGGATGTTATTTATCAGTGCCAGTAAAATGTGGCACTGATAAACTGATGTTTCCGTGCTAATAACATGTTTTCCTGTACCTTAGTTTGGAGACTATACATTTACACTTTATTTTCCATTTAAAGGATGACACTAGTGTTTTTCTTTATTTATCATATTGTCAAGAAATCCCATATAAAGACCAAAATCAGCTCCATTGTTGTCCAAAAACTGATAAACAATTTATGAGCCACTTTATTTTGACTCAGTCCCACATACACCATCCTGCTGCCACTATAAAATCAACAACCAACCAACAGTGGATGTGAGACCTAAATTTCACAGGATGGTATAACATGAATGGAGACATTCCCTTTCCCTAAAGTGGGTAATGGGACTCCCTTTTCTCCTGCTCATTTCTGTGCTGTGTGTGATTACTGAAGGACAAGATTGAATCAAGAGGAAACAGCAGCAACCAATAAAGACAATCAACCACTTTTAAAATTATGCTGTGTTCAAAAAGCTTTACAAATCAAGAATCTACCAAAATGCAATATCATTTTAAATACAAAAGATGCATGCTTGCTCTATAGGTCACTTTTTTTGTACATGTATTCTATCCATCTGCAAATCTGGTACTGTGTATGAGATGTGGTTAGTCATCTATTTACAGCTCTCAGTGATTCCATCCTCTAACTGACAGCATAACCAGTGACTCACTAGCTAACAGCCACTGGCTTCCTACATGAATTATAGGTGATGATAACGGGAAGGGGATGAATGAGTGTACCAGTGATTTTTCAAGCATGACGACAGTTTATTTATTTATTCATGCACACAATAATGAGGCACAGAGATAAAACCAAGTCCAGACTGAAAGAAGTGTCTCATCCATGACTCGCCTGAATTCACCTCTGAATATTTAATCCAATCCGTCCTGGCCTGTCTAGGTGGAGCGGGTTCCTGCTGTGTGCTGTGGCCATGCTGCTGGTCATCTTCCCCATGTTCACCTTCCCCAAGAAGCTGCCACCCCGACACAAGAAGAAGAAGAGGAGGAAAAAGCTGAGCCTGGACGACCTGTCCAGCGATGACGACGTCCTCAAGGAGAAGAGCAACAACAAGAGCCAGGCGGTCACCTCATCCATGGGCTTCGGAAAGGACATCAAAGGTACCAGGAAATACTGCGATGTGTCAGCGAGGGCTGCTGAGGTCACTGATGATAACCTTAAATGAAGGGTTTCCCAGAGTTGGACAAAACAAGACATTTAAAGACATCTTGAACTATGACAAAATTAGGGAGTGTTCATCCCATTCTTATAAGTGAATACAGTGGATTTTTGCTCCCGAATCACCCTTAAGGATTTAAAGGAAAGCTGATACAAGGCAAAAATTAGAGCCTATTGCTTCTTTTGTTTAACTTAATTGTCAGATTGTACTAAACAAGATGATGGTACACTGGTTGAATATTGAGATCTTTATTTCCAAGTGTTTCGTATGGCCAACATGCTAAGTCTGGCTGTGCTGTACAGAGTTCAGTCTAGGCTGCAGCTGTCGCTTATTTTAGTAATTAATTATTCTACCAATTATTCCATAAACTGTGAGTAAAAGTGACTAATCATATAAGAAATATGTTTGCTTTATTATTAAAGAGCAGTAGTAAATATCCAAAAAACAAAATAAGATGGATATCGTGAAATGAACAACTAAGTGGTTTAAGCAAGAAAAGTTAGTTTGGTTTATCTGTTCTGGGCTACTGTAGAAACATGGCGGTGCATCATGGTGGACTCTATCGAGAGGACCTGCTCTGATGAATATATAAACAAGGTAATGAAAACAACAGTTTATTTTCAGGTGATTATACACGAAAGAAAGCTACTTATTAATATTGTATTTATTATTTCATTTCTGCTACTAGATCTTCCTAAATGTGGGACACTGTTCCTTTAAATTGCATCTAATAATATCTGTCAAAACAAAACCTATTTAGTGAATTTAAGTGCCATATTACATTCTAGGGTTAAATAAAACATTTTCTGAAATGCAAACAAATAAAATACACATTTCAGCTGGCTTTAAAAACGGTACACGTGTTTAGGGCTACTCCTATAAAGGTACTATAAGTTTAACTGATCAAACTGTGACAGTGTGTTCAAATTTAGTGCAGGAGGGATTAAACAAAGCTTCTTTGCATCAGTGATTTTTAGTAATCGAGTCTTTTTAGAATCAAGTTTATTTCCCCAAGTATGAATTGTGAATTTCTCCACTGTGGGACTAATAAAGGAATATCTTATCTTATCTTATCTTATCTTGTACATCTATGAAATTCGGTTTTATGTAGCTCTCTCACTGTGCTTACGCAGAAGAGAAATACAATAATAGAAATTAAAATAAAAGGTCTGTATACAGGTCAAGTGTTCTGGAAGTTGTAAACAGTATAAACAGTGCGAAGGAATAAATACCGGATAGATATATATTGGACTGGATGATTGTGAACAATATGGATATGAGGAGATGTCTAAATATTGTATGTACAGTGAGAAGGATGAATGTTTGACAGGTGTGCATACGTGTCACTTCATGTACATATTTTAATATGTATATAACGTAAGTGACAAATGATATGTACATACACAGGAAATATTTTTGATTTGTCAGTCATAAGAGTTTAAAGTGAATTTGAGAAGGAAAAGTGTTCAGAGACTTGTGTTAGTTTGACCATAGTCAAAGCACACAGGAGCACTGCTCATGTGGTGAGTTTATCCTCAAACATCTCCACTTGATGGTGACTGACTGACTCTGATCCACTTTAGTCACTAGATTATTACCTCCGTTGATAATGTGGCGTTTGCTGTGTGATACAGTACTTCTAATAATTTTAGGACTTGGTCAGGACAGATGGTACTGTCTGGAGCAAATAACTTGACAGTAATCAAAAAATAAACCTTTTCTCTCTGTTCGCCCATCTTCTCCTCCTGCAGACCTGCCCAAAGCAGCAGTGAGGATCCTGAGCAACGTGACCTTCTTGTTCGTCAGCCTCTCCTACACGGCAGAAAGCGCCATAGTCACCGCATTCATCACCTTCATCCCCAAGTTCATTGAGTCTCAGTTTGGCATCCCAGCCTCCAGCGCCAGCATCTATACCGGTGAGCTGGAAAACACGCCACATTGTGCTAAATCAGCAGAGTTACCTCATCACCAGATCAAATCTGATCCACTCTGAAATCTTTGTCTGAAAAAATGACGCCACTAATCGGAGTTCATACGCTTAAATCTGATGTTTCAAAAATAGGATTTTCTTTCTTATTTATATGTTTCTTATAAACTCATTTGGGAGGAATTTGAGCATCTTTAAGACAAACATGTTCTCTGCCTTCCCTGAACTCTCCTTTAGCGTCTCTACAGCAGCACAGACAGGACTCAGACAGACCAGAATATTCATACAACATCCAGGACTTAAAATTTCTGCCAGTTCAGCGCTGTTCTGCTGGTTTTTATCTTAGAGCAGCAGGAGAGAGCTGAGAGCCAACACACATTAATAATAAAGAAACTGCTGGTCTTCAAATGAAGGGGGCATCTGGGACACAGAGCTGGGGCAACGAGTGCATTACACACACACACACACACACACACACACACACACACACACACACACACACACACACACACACACACACACACACACACACACAAATGCACTTTACATCCACTCACAAGCACATGCATGCTTAAACAGACATATAGGCTAATAGGTCACATGCTTCCACACAGCGTGTTAATAAGCTAACATGCTAAAGTTAACGTATAAAAGATTTTAAAATGCTAATTGTGAGCTTTACAACATGCTAATGTTGGCAGGCTAGTACTGCTACAGTAGCTAGAGCTACAGTTTTCCTGCACAAACCGTACAGCTCATTCATTCATTGTAAAAACAAATATATTATAGATATTTTAAAAGGTCCCATACTGTAAAATGTGCGGTATTCATGTCTTTCATATCATAAGGCCTGTTTAAAGCCCCCCTCCAGCCAGTTTTACCTCCTTTTTTAGTAAATGT
Organism: Pterois miles; assembly: GCA_947000775.1. Classification (NCBI taxonomy): domain Eukaryota; kingdom Metazoa; phylum Chordata; class Actinopteri; order Perciformes; family Scorpaenidae; genus Pterois; species Pterois miles. The sequence continues at coordinate 5,932,794 of CAMQGK010000485.1, read as the reverse complement.
TCTTTCCCAAACAGAGAAGGGAGGTGTGGTTAATAATCAGATGTAATTCATTACCGTGCTAACCAGATTGCATTTTTTCTCAACCCAATTTAGATGAATTTACTGTTTACTTACTAATCTGACATTGGAAAGGTATGAGTGTGTTGGCGGGGCATACCGTTTCCTCAGCAGAAAACTGATCGCTTTTCCAATTTGACAGTCTTGCAAGCTGAAATGCTGTGCAATTTCAGTTCAGTAACAAAATCCCATGCTTATATATGCATGCACATAGACACAAAAATCCTGTATGTGGACACACACTCACATTTCTATGTTATAACATAAATCCCCTGAATTTATGAAATTCAGAAACCCTCATCATTACTCATCCACCAAAGATCAAAATAATTCTCAAGTGGATAATAAAAGTCTTATTTTACCATCAAAATCTGAATCTATTATCAAACAATTTATGACATTAACTTTAACTTTGCGGTTGGAGTTGAGAGGGGCAGAGCTCTAGTCCAACAGATCAATGAGCTCTGATCTAACGTTCAGTCTGTGGCGTATAAACTGTTAGTGATCAACAGCTGATCAGCTGAGATCATGTGGTAGATGACAGTGGTTTACTGCCTCGTAGCAAAGCAGACATACCGGCTGCTCTCCATTAACCACTAACATTGATTTTTACGACCCCATCACTCGGTTAGAGCACCACTGCTGGAAACATTGTGGGACATGTAGTTTAAGGACACCGTACTTGGGTAAAGCGGCATAGAATTGTATGATAAGCATAATATAATCTTTGCAAGCCACATAAATAAGGTGCTGGACCTAATTTGGCCCGCAGACCTTGAGTTTGACACATGTAGACTAGATACAACACCTTTGCCCTTTGTGCTTTACCTTGTGGCCAGATTATACTTAACTATCAAAAGTGGAGTTGGACATGCACTAAATGCAACTGTACCATGCACTTTAGATTATGCCATATTGATACGTTGGGCCCTTTGAGTCTTATTAAAGGAAAGGTCACTTCTTTGTTGACGCAGTGATCATTCGATAGACCAGCTCATGTCTGTGTTATAGAAGTGAAATGACCAACTACAGAGGAGTATAGCAATGTGTCAAAGCAGTCTTCAGTCTCAGGAATGCATCTTACAGATAAAGAGGCACTCGGCTCTCTGTTGTGGCTGATAAGTCAAGAAGCTGAGGCTGAGAGGAATGTTGGGCTCAGACCTGACGTCCTTTTTTAGTGATGATGGCTATTTATTCTGTGGCAAAAGTATTTGGATGTTTAGGCGGCACCTAAACATGCTTTTCTCTCCAGGTTTGATGGACATGTTTGCTGATGCACAGACGCTAAAACAATATGTATTTGTATTATTTCACTATCATGACACACATTTGTCTGTTTTCAACTGGCCAGTTGCATAATTTGTACCAGAATATATTTCTTCCTTTGGAAAAATCCTCCAACAAAATGTGTGACTGCAAAGACTCCGTCATCCAGATCCTTGGATGTCTAGACCTAAAACAGCAAGCAAAAATTAGAATACTGCATCATTATTTGCTTAATTCAGTTTTCAAGAGTTTGATTCAAAAAACAAGACACTCACCTTTTGAAAAAAATATATTTAGATTGCAAAGTGCATTAGTCACACTTTCTGAGTCATCTGAACTTCCCACACAGAAATCTCCAGTATTGATGGCTTTGATTTTTAAACACTGAACAAACACATTTTAGCCAACTAAATCTTTATTTATATAGTTTTGGAAACCTTTCAGTCATACTGGCATTGATCAGATTTGTCCAAAGAAATCCCATCTTAAGACTTATCAGAAATGTTTTAGTGTTGGGTTGCATAACTGTCTCAGTTGTAGGTGGAGTGGGCTGTGAAGCCTGTGATTACAGCTGCCACTCATCCATATTTTCAGAAGATGCCAGCATCTTGTGGGTGAAATCAAAACACTCCTTGGGAACCTGCTCACGGACTTGTGAAGGTCACAGGACCCCAGTTTGATAATAAGTCTATAATTGAGTGGGTAGGGCAAGGCACCAGCATCCACCTGCCAGGGTTTGTGGTTCTATTCCCTCAGCAGAATAAGTATGATAAGTGTTGGAAATCATTTTGTGCCATGCCTTGTTTAGTCCTTCACCTCAGGTCTGTGTATCAATAGTAGGAGGCCGTGCGCTGCGTTTTTGGTTCATTAGAGGGCGAATAGAGGTCTAATAATGCATCTGTCTCATCAGATTGTCATCTCTTTTGATTGGACAAACTTAACTTAGTCAGACTTTCCATTTAGCCAAGGACTTTCTTAATTTAATTTGGGTGTTTCTGAACACAAAGACCAGTCCTCTTGGCTTACTGTTTATCTTTGCTTTGCTTATCCATTTATATTAGAAAACATCCAGAGGCTATATCCACACATATACGTTTTCATTTTAAAACACAGAACTTTTGTACTTATACTTTTATACTATGTTTATGCCCTGTGCCTACACTACTCAGGCGTTTTCAAGCCACTAAAACAGAGATGTTTGAAAACTCTGCTGACATCTGTTTGTTTTAAAACTACAGGGTGGCGTTTTAGTCTGGACAGACAGAAACTTGCTTCTCGATTGTGTCTTATTAGCCATGACGTGTCCTTCTAGGGCTTCACAATGAATTGAGTATTAATCACAATTTTGGTTTCCTTCAATTAAATGAACATGATTGCTATGATATTGGCGTTAACAATGCGTGTTCAGCTCATAGAAACCGCTAGACAGCTAGAGATGTCGTCAACTCTGTCTTTTCAGTAAAATTAGTATTTGGCGATGGTAGATTAGAATGCTATTGTGATGCATTCAAATATAATCTTGTAAAATTGAATTTTTGACGAGAAACCTATAATAATAATCTTTATTTCTATAACACCTTTCTAAGCATAGCTACAAAATGTATGCACAGTTAAAATACAATACAGACCAAATGAAAACAACAATAAAAGAACAAAACATTGAGGGAAAATAATGAGAACACTAAAACCCATAACCAGTGGTATCGAACAGTATGTTACAGAGACAACACATAAGCCAGAAGAGGACATGAAGGTACACCAAGCTGCTGTCTCATGGGGTTAAAAAAGCCTTTTTATAAAAATGGGTTTTTAAGAGATTTAAAATTGGTTAATGAGCTAGTGACATTAATAACTACAGTTATTTGAAGGTAAATAGATAAAATAGATAATAGAGAGGGAATTATGTTTATGAGCCCTAACACTAGCATTAACTTATAAATAGAAAGTCATTCTAATGATTTCAAGTTTTCAAGTCTTATCATGTGACACAAACAAACAGCTTTAGCAGCCACCCGACTACCAGTGCTTAATTCAGCATGGATAACGATGGAAATGAATGTTGCTGACCTTGTTATCTGTGCTAGCAGCTGTTGTGAAGTTAAATTCTGTATTTGATGATATCTGCTACTGTCTACGTGCACAGATGTAGATGCTTATAAGATCTTAAGTATCAAACAAAACCTTTTTATTATAGGAAGTACAATAGGCTACTCCATTGTATTTTCAGGAACTAAGCAACCAACTGCAAAATGGTCATGGGATATGCGTTTTCAGGCATGTTATTATGGAGATTATTTCTAAAACGGTGCTACAATGCTTGTGTGTACGGAGTTTGTTTTCATTTTAAAGCTGCATTTTAAAATGGAAATAGTTTTATTATTAGTGCGTATGTATCAGGCGTTGCAGCGATTCGCTGCAGGGTTGCGCTGTGGTGAGGGAGAGGTATTTTAATGGCCCATTGACTGCATGATAATTAATCTTTTGTTCCCTCATGACTGGGTTGTACAGCTCTTGATAGCTGGTTACGTGATTGGCCACTGCAGTGTGATGACGGGTTGCTTTTTCTCCAAAAGTTGATTCTGTTTTCACTTTTCCGCTAAAGGCAGCTGCATTTTGTTTATTTTTTTGGTGCTGGAAATGATTTTTTTTATCTTTGTTTCGATTGTGTTTAGTTTTGTCAGTGAGGCTTCTATTGCTAAATTACCACACCTTCATCATCATCGTAATTGCAGCATGCAGGTTTTGGTTGCGTAGGAATGGCAGGTATGACAGGAGTGCACCCTTTCAAGCACATTGGAAAAGAAAAACACTGCACAGCTGGTGTTTTCCATGCATTTTTAGATGTGGCATGTGTACGGCCAGACAGAAATCTCAAGCCCAAGCAAGTTTTAATTAGTTTGGAAAACAAACTTTCAAATGTTAGAAATGAATGACTTATTCAGAGCATTGTATTGTACCAACTGAAAACCTTTTTTTAATCAGCATTTAACAGTTGTACATTTAATTAAGAAAATACACAGTGAATCCAACTTCCTGCATTTTGAATGTCACAGACTAGAATTAGGTGGCTCTGAGGGAAATAGACAAGATGGTGTATTAGTAATGCCAGTGAAACTCTAACTGGACTGATGATGGCAGTAAACAGTGATTTGCACAGGACAGGACACAGCATTATCCAACACCTACCTACCTGGGTTAGAGGCTCCACTCCCCTCGGGGGCCACCCACACTAAAACTGTGTGCCGTCATGGTAATGTAAAGCAGCTTGGAGGAGGCTGTTGTTGTGATTGCTGCATTTTCTGTAGGATTTGTCACTGAAGACGCAGTGAACGCCACAAAGACCACAGTTACCATTTTCAGCTGATTCAATTTGTTGAGCTTCAGAGCTTCAAAAATTATGACTTTTAAAATCTCTGGAAGAGTAATAGAAGAACTGCTTGGCATCCAAAACAAAGTCAAGCTGTTTTGTAGCTATTTAACACTTGTCAACAAACTGCTGGCAATCTAATATTTTGTCCACCCTATTTATATCAACAAGGGTAGACTAAACATTAGAAAGATGTCATACACGAGTGCATGCTACATTGCCATAAAGAATGAAAAGAAATTAATTGCATCTTTAAAGTTGCATCAATTAATATTTTGCCACAAGGGGGCCGAAAAACAAACAAACTGGATGATAGAAACACAATCATGTTCATCTAGCTGCATGTTAGCAAAGCAAGTTGCTGGATTTATACATCCAGCAGTCTAAGAGAAACATCACTCATTCAGAGTCGTGTCCACAGGATGAGTGTAACTCATACTCTCTCTCTCATACTCTATACACTCATACTCTTTTTTACTCTGGTTTGGACTCTGCCACCAAAAATATCTCTCAATTGCACTGCTAGATGCTCCACCTGTAGGCAGGTGGTATGCAGTTTCTTTATTAGAGCCTGTAAAATAGCTGCCTGCTGCTGAAATATGCCTCCAAACTAAAACTGTGAGCTAAAAAGGCTAAAAAACAGCTTGTTAGTACTGCAGTTGGGACACATCTTCTGTGGGTTAACCAGTGTGAACGGCACAAGTCTTTTGATTCACTGTTGGTATAGAAACAGTAATTTGTGGAGTTTTATAAGTCAAATTTCTCTGCCCTGTCTCGTCTCCATCATTTTACATTTTTATCTAACTAGACTAATTGTAAGATGCTTTGAATAGAAGCTATATGAATAAGAGAGTTTCTGAATTTTATAAAATGTACTTTTTTCCTCCCCAGGTGTGATTATTGTGCCCAGTGCTGGCGTGGGCATCGTCCTGGGCGGCTACATCATTAAGAAGCTGAAGCTGGGAGCTCGCGAGTCGGCCAAGCTGGCTATGATCTGCAGCGGAGTCTCCCTGCTCTGCTTCTCCACGCTGTTCATTGTGGGCTGCGAGAGCATCAACCTGGGAGGAATCAACATTCCCTACACCACCGGGTGAGAGGGGGAAACCGGGAGGGTGAAAATCAGGGAAGTGGTGGGTTGTCATGTATCACTGCTGACGAGGAAGAACCACGTCAGTGGTGTTAAGGCTGTCTTGTTTTGTGTCTAATCTGAATTGAAACTGTGGTGTTCGGTGTGCGGTTTCCACACTGATGTGATTGTGGAGGATGGAGGGAGGCAGCCAAAACACACTCAAAGGATAAAGGAGGGAAGGAAGGCTGAGCTAAAGACAGATGAAAACAAGCAGACAGAAGTAAGAGATAAACACACTGCAAGAGGAAGAGTTTTAAAAGAAATACCCACAGAGAAAAACTCTGAATATGTGAAAGAGGCTGAAAGAGAGAGGCCAGGCAGAGACATAACCTTGGTGACTATTTCAACGTCATCTCAACACATGAATACTCAGTTTCTCCCACTCTTTCTCCTTTGTCTGCCTTATTCTGTGTCTCTGACCAAGCCTGTTATGCTGATCCAGTTAAACACACTGCTCTGCTGTAACCTGATTGGTTTTGATATTTCAAATCCTCAGACATCTTCACCAGCTTAAGATAAAGGTTATTGTATAGGGATGGGTGTCATTAGGATTTTATTGATACTACTACTCTTATTGATACTTCTTATCAGTTTGGTTCTTTATCCATACCAAAGAGTATAGAGTACCAACAGGCGGACCGCGGTCCAAGTCCGTACCCAGATGCTGTCTCTTACAGACCCGGATCTACAGCCAAAACAGAAGGTTATGATTTAAAACCTGAAGGTGCGCTTCTATTTTAACCAGCACAGATTTTAAAGTCTTTACGGTAGTGGTTTAGTGGATGAGGAAACGCACAGAGTTGCCAGTTGCATGTGAGTTAAGCCATCCCACGTGATACTATTCAGTCAATCAAGTCTGCATTCCCAGGCGGTAAACATGGCGACTATACAGTGCAGACAGATGAGAGAGTTAGAGTCAAGCTACGTACAGACTACTGTGCCAGAGAAAGTTAAGAAACAGACTACTGCGGCAGAGATTATTATTGTTTGAACATGCACAGTTTTCACATTATATTTTTTTTTCTCTTATTTTGAAATGCAGCCCTACTTTTATTTAGTTAATGAGAGGACATTATACATATCTGCAGTCATACATATATGTTCAGTTCTCTGTTACATGACAATATTGTCAAAAAGTTTGTTTCATCTGGTTTGAACTGTACTGAATTCATTTGATTTGACAGTCATTTGATTTGACAGTCATGCAGATGTTATTACGACTACCAGGCTACTTAATTATGTATCACACTAAATAGTTAGACATTATGATTTTCCAAACCTTTGCTTCAAGAATTTTTCTCTAACTGGACCTCTTTAGATTTTAGTTGAATACCCCTGGTATAGAGGCAATGAGACTTAACTCGGGTACTTTCTTGACAACAGTTGCTAAATGGCGCTGTGGTAGCGCTGCCACCATTTTGGACTGAAAACACCAATGAGTCTGTGTCCATGGATGTATAAAGAGACATCTGTAAATCAGAGGATAATTTTTTGAGGTGAATTAACTTCCCAATACAAACGCTGAAATAGCCCTCATTTAAATGATTATGTCCTAAAAGTGGTCAGATGAACTAATAGCTGAATCCAGAGTTATTTTCCATCTGCATAGTGAATGTCATCAGACCTGCTTGCTGTAATAATGGATCTATTGGCTGTAACTCATCACATTTATTACATTCTAATGCACCCATGGGCTGTTTGCTGTCAGTCTGTACCGTGGTGGATGTCTTAATGTCTGTTCCCAAACAACCAGCTATCAACACACAGGGCTAAAGCTCAGGACACAACCTCAACAAAAGTTTGAGATTTCCCTCAAAATCTGTGCTGGATTTTTCTAACTTCCATTTATGTCCATCGCTCACTTTATGCTTCTCTGGGAAGCAGCAGGGCAGGAAAGTTCAATAAATAAATCAGTAAATAATTATGATAGTATGAATATTCATAATATTATTATTATTATTATTCAATACAGCTTGTTTTAACCTCCAGATAAAACAGGTTTAGAGGTGGAACAAATTTTCCAGTAAAAATTCAAATCAAACTTTTGCTTGTTGTAGCTGCTCAAATATGACAAATATTTTCCAACATTTTATTGGCCTTGGGTCGTTGCCTTTCAGCAAATAAGATGAAATTCACCCATGGCAGTGGCCAGAGTTTATGTGATGTGTTGCGTACATTTTGTGCCACGTAAATGTTGTCTTGTTAGCTGCTACAAAATGTTTTTGTTGGTCTATAAGTACTGAAAAATTGAATTCCTCTTGGTAGGTAGGTAGTTGCATACAGGCTCAAGGCTAAATTTCATGCAAAAGAAGGTTATTTTAAAGCTTGTTTCATGAATTTGTACAAGTTAATTTGTGCTCATTGGAGATATGAATGAAGGGCTGCATGGCTTTAAGAGTGAAGACAGTTAAGTTGTTTATTTATAATGAAGATGTCTTTGTTTCCTTGTCACCAAAGGCAGCACAAATCACAAAATAAACAACAACAAAAACTGATATTGGCTCTCAAACATTGGTATCAGGCCATAGTCCTTGGTTTCACTGTCATACATTTTGTGCAGAGACAGAGTTGATTATTTATTCACTTAATAATCAACTACAATAAAATATCATTGACTTTTGGCATAATTACATAGAAGCAGCTTTCACCATGATCAATCCTTAACATCGCTAATAAACAGGTTTATAACCTCCCTTGGAGTCACTCCTCTCAGGTCTCGTAATCCTGGAAGTAAACAGGGTCTTTGAAGGCTTTCACTTATATCAGGACAGCCGATTGCTGACTGCAGTTTGGCCTTTCTCACACGAAATCATTTCCCGGTGTGACCGAGTCAGTGGTAGTTTTTATCGCCCCATCTGTGTCCGACGTTGGGGAGGAAGCGAGTGTTCAGATCGGAGCAAGATAACAGATAGCGAGCCAGTAATCGGAGGCATTTCCTTTTGGACGGAGCGTCCCTGTGAGCGATTACATGGCAGCGATGGAAAGTGTCCAAGGACAGCTTGGAAGAGACGATCTTTGGCTGACTGCCTTCGATTTTCTCTCCCTTTGGTCTTTTTTATTTCCCTCTTTCAGTCTGTCTGTCTGTCCTTCTTGCCCTCCTGTCTTGTATCTTTAGCTCTGTTTATTTAATGCTCTTTTGTTATCTTATTAATTTCTCTCTTCTTTTGTTCCTTTCAGTATCATCTTTTCCTTATAATCTTTTGTTCTTTTATCCCCCTCTTCCTTTCTGCTTCTTCTAGTTGCCTTTGTCAATCTTTTCTTGTCATCTCTCTATCCATCTTTCCTTACTTTTTTGCCCTCTTATCTCTCATCCTTTCTTCTTGTCTCTCTCTTGGCTCTTCCACATCTTGTTTCCACATCTCTTTCCAACCCTTCTTTATTCTGCCTTATCTTCACTTATTACCTCTTTTATTGTTCATCTTTCATTTTAATTTTTGTATTACCAAATCTAAAACAACCAAATCTAAGCTTAAAATTACGATATTTTATTAAAATCCCTTCACTCTACATCTCATTTATCATGTTGCCACAAGTAAACAGTTTGCACAAAACAAATCCTGTAAAAAAAATATAAAATTTTGCGCTCTGGGAACTGGGAAGCCACAAATGACTCGGCTTAGACCGACCGTCATGTGAAAAACAAAGAGTGGATGAGAGATAAATAGTAAACAGTTCAATATGTATAATATGTGGTGCTGCCATTTTTTCCCCACAATATTAGTTTTTTTCTCTCAATTTTTGTAAAATCAATTATCAAAGAAACTGAACTTGCCTACTTTCCATTTTTAGTTAAAGTTATACTGCACTAAAGACAATTTTGAGTTCTCTACATCTTGACTGTGCTGTTTCCATAGAGGTGCAGGACTTATACAGTATGTAGTATTAAAAAAACAAGACCACAGTGAGTAAAATGTGACTGGAGCAAAAAAAAAAAAAAAAAAGCCCTGGAACTGCTTGGGTGTCAGAGCGATAAAATGCAAAACCCAACGAGCAGCTGTCTGTTTTCTCTCTCTCCAGACCGACTCTCACCATGACCCAGAGGAACCTGACCGGAGGTTGTAACGTGAACTGTGGCTGTAAAATCCACGAGTATGCTCCAGTCTGCGGCTCCGATGGCATCACATACTTCAACCCCTGCCTGGCCGGCTGCAGCAGCGTGGCCAACGACAGCACTGGGGTAAGAGGCACAGATAGTGGATAAACTGGAAATGCTATAATTTCACCTAAAACCCCAGGGCTGGCAGCCTTGTTGATGATCTTGAAGTGCCTGAATCTCCATATGCTGTATATCCGTAACTACCTTCCAGATCCGTAACTACTCGGACTGCGCCTGTGTCCAGAGCCGGCAGGTCATCACGCCGTCGTCCAGCGGTCAGGGAAGCAACCAGCTGCAGCTCGTCATTGTCAAGACCTACCTGAACGAGAATGGCTATGCTGTGTCGGGGAAGTGCGACCGCACCTGCAGCACCCTCATCCCTTTTCTCATCTTCCTCTTCATCGTGACGCTCATCACTGCCTGTGCCCAGCCCTCCGCCATCATCGTCACGCTCAGGTATGACCCTCTAAAATACAGTCGATTTTACACAAATGACGAAATTTACTTCATTCCACCACTGTTGTTGTAGTCTACATTAGGGTTGGAGCAGTTGTACCTCCGTTTTGGGGTCACAGTTTAATAATAATATATGCTATATAATAAAATCCTGATAATGAATACATTCTTTACAATTTAAAATGTAAACATTAAACAGGGGCTCATTGGCCATAAGTCTTGTAATAGTTAAGGTATTCAAATACTGACAAATTGTCAATAAAATATGAATAAATGACAAAAGCATTTACCACAAATGTAAATGTAATGCTCCATCATAATGCTGTTGGTAAACCCTGAACCGCAGCTTATGCTGGTTTATACAGAGCAGCCACAACAGGCTGATGCACATGTGAAGGCACATTGTAGCGGGGCAGAAAACACTTTGATCATATGCTTAATTTAGTATTGTCTATCGAGTATGGTCGCAGACACACTCTTATAACTTTAGTTATTACTTTGGTACCGTCTGAATCTGCAGAGGGAGGCTGCCTGAATACTGAGGACAGAACAACTCCACTCCGACACATTCAGCTGAAGTAAATTAAATGTCTGAGGTTGATCCACAGATATACCCAACTTCAGCCGAACAGTGTCGGCACACAGTTCAATACAAATCGTTGTCCACTGAGCTTGATTAACCCCACTAACCCGGCTGAACAACTAGTAGCTACAGCTGAGCTGACAACAACTGGTGCTCTGCCAAAACTTTCTGGGTAAAACTCGCACTCCAGAATTTCTGTTCCGCGCATGAGAGTAGACATAAACAGCTGTTTGGGTCACAGGACCTACCAAACGGATCGAGATGAATATGCGTACCTTTCCATAACCTAGTTGGCATCATCCTCTATCCTAATGAAGTTCCTCAGTCTTGACCTGTGTGTGTGGTTTGCAGGTCCGTAGCGGAGCAGGAGAGGCCATTCGCTCTGGGAATGCAGTTTGTTCTCCTCAGGACTCTCGGTGAGTAGAAAAACTACAGGACAAAACAGAAAACTACTTCCTTATTTCTTGTTTTTTCATGGTGACATTTCAGTCCTCAGTATTTTCTAATGGTTTTGAAAATTAATGAAGGTACAATATCAGCAGTGTTATTTGTAGCGCTGTACCAAATACCATTTTTTTGGGCTCCGGAAATTCGATGGCAATCAGCAGCAAAAAATTGAAGCTTCAACTGCACAATTTATCTGTCACACACTCAGAGGCTCCCACACATTTTCTTTAACACAACTGTGTCATGATGAAATACATCTCATGTGAGTTAAGACGTACCTCAAAGTAGCGTTGCGGCCCTCTCCCCAATAAACAGTAGCATTTTGAGCCTTCTGTCTCCACGCACCACCTCTCCAGCTGGGTAACGCAGCCTGCGGCGGCTTCATCTTAGTCCTTTTTGCCTTAGCTTTGCATGGGTTGCACTGCGACATAAGCAACGGCGACAAGGGACGAGGCCTGTCTCTATACCATTACTCAGGAAGGACTCCGATATTTCTCCGTTCACAGCCGAGATGGACGCCATAGCGCTGCGACACTTTCTGCAAGAATTTTCTTAAAGGTTTCGTGTTTTTTATGCATATTTGTAATCAAATGTTTGAGAGGATTAAAAAAATATCCAACAATTGGCAGAATTGAAAACCGAATGTGTGTGTGTGTGTGTGTGTGTGTGTGTGTGTGTGTGTATATATATATATATATATATATATATATATATATATATATATAGATAGATAGATAGATAGATAGATAGATAGATAGATATTAAAATAGTTGGATAATCAGGGACCCTTTTTAAAAAATCTGTATCAGTGCAGCGGTACAGAGGAGAAGAGCGTCAGCTAAATGCATTGATTGCACATTCTGTAACTGCTGACCATCAAGCTGATTAAGCAGCAGGAAATTAGATGTTGTCCATTTAATGCCTCAACATCACTGCTCTCCTGAATAAGGAGGTAAATTGGATTTGATACACAGAATGATCAGAAAGCTGCTGTCAGTCTGAATCCGTCAGAAAGAAACAAACTGGGGGTGTGACGTGTAACGACAATTTTGAACTTTGCAGAAATGACATGCTCAGTAACTGGAGGAGCATAAACAGGATTTAGATATATGGTCTAGATAATCTCAGTGTAGTAATTTCTGTGCTCATGAGTTTTCTCTTTTCTGTTTTTCTGTCCCTCTTGTCTTCACTTCTCACTATTTTCATCTTTGTATTCTTACCATCTCTCTCTCTCTCTCTCCCTTATTTCTTTTCTTTTCATTCACTTCTTTTCCTATTCTTTTTCTTGGCTTTCCTTTCATACTTTATCTTCTATTGTTTCTTTATCCTCCTCACTCTTTTCTCTCCTCTTCCTGTCATGTCATCTCTCTTCCTTTTCCCTCTCTTCTCTCAGCGTACATCCCGACACCCATTTACTTCGGTGCCGTCATTGACACCACTTGCATGTTGTGGCAGCAGGATTGCGGCGTCCATGGCTCCTGTTGGGAGTACGACGTCACTTCCCTGCGCTTCGTCTACTTCGGCCTCGCCGCCAGCCTCAAGTTCTTCGGTTTCCTCTTCATCTTCCTCACCTGGTACTCCATCAAGTACAAGGAGGAGCGGGTGGAGCGCTGGCTGAAGCGCCACTTGTCGCCCGTCGACACCGTGGGCAGCCTCGTCTGCCACCCGGGCGGCCACAAGGGCCATGCCCGCACCCGCTCCTGCCCTGTCAACATCCCCCGAACCGACCCCAACGCTCTGCCTGCTAATGCGCCGCCACGTGCCGGCCCCCTCAACCGTGGTGTCAGCACCCAGAGTTGCCCCGGCAACGAACTTAAAGCAATAACTCCTCCTCCAGCGGCCGCGGCGCCGCCTGCCCCCGCGCCGGCCCGTTCGCTGGAACACGTTTCAGTCCGAGTCTGAGTTTCAGAACGGGGGTGGGTGAATAGGCAGGTCTCACTCAGTGACATCTCTTTTATTCTGAAATCCAGTCAGCTGGATTTTAGCCGCTGTCAAAGGCACCAATCATCACTTGGAGGTCCTGCTCTCATCTCATCACTCAAAGTGGCCGGTAAAGCACACAAAGTGGCTTAACGTATGTCCGCACCACCAGCCTCTCTGGGTTAAAAACCATCAACTGGGTTTCCTGATCTATTCAGAACCTCCAGATCTGTGGTCAAATGATGAAAAGTTGGACTAATTTAGGGACCAACCAGCCTGGAGTCTCTCCTCTGACACAAAAAAACCTGCTTGGTTGGCGAAAATGTTGAAAGCAGCCGGGTGTTTTTTTTGTGATCCATCAGCTGCAGCAGGCGGACAAAAGCTTCACTTCCCCACTTTGGATGGAGGAGAGTTCATCGCTCAACAAACCCACCTGCCCCCGCCTCACCTCGGCAATATGTGCCTTCTGTCACCACAGTCCTCACATGGACATTATAAAGACACTGGACGTCCCTCAGACCGACTGTGGTCACCCAGTAGGAAAAAGAGTCACCTGAACAGATACCTCAGCTCCACCAATCCTCCTGCTTCCCCTTCACCGCACGTCTTTGTGCTTCTTCTTCTTCATCATTTGTGTTTTTATTTCTGAACAGAGTCATTTTTGTTTTTTGGACACTGCATATCAGCGCTCTCACGGAACAAAAAACTAAAAAGAAATGAAAAAAACCCTATGGAAATGTGATACACTGCAATTTAGTGTTAAGAACTGGAAACCGATGGCATGGTGCTATGTGAAAAACAGTGTTTAGTGTCCATTTTTTTTGTTGTTTTTGGTCGTTTTTTAGGGTTAAAAACACTTGTAAAGAACCCAACTGGACAGCAGGTCACTGGGCTAAGCAGCTTGGCACGCACAGAATGCATTCCTGTCCGATGCAAGGCCTTTTGTTGCTCCGCTGACACAATGATACGTAGTATTACCGCTGGAAGTCGGATTGTTTGGCTTTTGCCAGCTCCATACAATGCAACCATACATCCGAGCTGTTTTCCTCCTGACTTGGCATCATAAGTGGTTTAACATGAAAAGAACAGGATCAGCATTTTTCTCCAGACCACATTCCTGGCTGGACGAGTCAGAATACGGAAAAGGAAAAACTATGCTTGGAGACGTTTTGGAGATTGGACTGGGGAAAGGTGCTCTGGCATTCTTTGACAGACTGTATTTCTGACTCTTTACCAGGCTCAATGAGAGATACAGCCAGTCATTTACCAACAGCAACACCGATGTTTGTACTGAACATGTAGGTAGACAAGTAGTCGACGTCAGAGGTCATAGTGTAGTCGTCTGTTCTTTGTCAACTCTGGACATGAAAGCTGCTGGTGAATCTGGTGATGCATTCTGAGTGGAAAGTTAGTTTCCTGCTAAAAAACTGAACAGTAGTCCAAATGATTTATGGATGACGACTGAATAGGATTTGCTGTTTTCTTTGCCACATATCAGACGAGACAACTGTTTGCATACATGCAGGTTAAAGCGTGGAAAGTTTAAAAAAAAAACAAAAAAAAAAAAAAAAAAAAAACAGTTTCCAGGTTGTGAAAAGTTTAGAAATTTAGCAAAATCACTGGAAAAACAACACTGTTCACTACCGAGCTGCAGCTAATGATTGTTTTCTACCTATAAATCTACTGATTATTCCTTGAAATGAATCAGTTAATTGCTTGATCTAAAGAGAAAGTCAGAAAGAAGTGTAAAAATGCCCATCACGCATCACGTTTTGACCCAAAGATCAGTGATATAAAACACAGAAAAGCAGCAAATGCTCCCATTTGAGAAGCTGTAACTGTTAAATGTTTAGTGTTTTCACTTGTTAAATGACTTAAACATTCAATCGAGTATCATAAATGTTAATTTAAATTTCTGTCAGCTGAATAATCGCTAATTGTTTTAGCACTAGATCAGTACCCAGTTTAGGCCCAGTAGTTTAAGTAGTTAATGTGCAGAATATTTGTTGCTGCAGTCATTTCAAAAAGCAGTTATTACACTGTAAAAAATTGTTTGTTATTGTAATTTGTTTCTGTTATTGGTCTTATTATTAAGTCTTATTTTCCTTAAAACTGGTGAAAAAAATCTGCCGGGCCAGAAAAGAAATTGTTTTAACTGAAAATGAACTTTTGATAAAACAATCTTTCCTCAAGCTTAATTTAGTAGCTCTTCTGGCGCTTTCAATAAAATCACATGATTTTCATCAGCAGGTTTGAGATTTCCAAGTTGTCGCGGAGCTGAAAATGTCTGTTTGGAAAGAAGTCCAAATCGGGCATCAGGACATTGAAAATCATCTCACCACACTGGCAGATTTTTTCACTTATTTTGAGTAAATGAGATCTTCAGGACCCAATAACAACAACAACAAAAAAAAAAACACCATCAAAATTCTCTAACCTCGTCATTTTTCAAAGGCAGACATTTTAAAGAGAAAATATAATGCACTGAGAAATTATGCTTTTTATTTTTCAGCAGAAACAATTCAAACACTTTAAGTGTTTTATGCTAAAATTAGGTAAGATAATGAGTTTGGGATTTAGCAGCTCTATGGAAGCAAAGAAATGCCGTCAGAATTTTAATAAACATCCGTAATTACGACTTTAAACCACTGCTAAACACACTGAACTTATAGCACTGAGATATGTCACTTTTAAAACCATATATTTGAATTTATGTGGCTTCCTCTTTATAAAAGGTCATTTCTAGTGGTGCAATTTGAGAAATTTGAAATTCAGTTAACTATAACGGTAGCCCTGATGTTGGTGTTTGAATTTTTTTATGTAGAACTTCATCAATCGTTCATTTAAGCAACCTGATTTTCACCTTAGTTGAATTAAATTTGGTTTCAACACTTGCATCCATGAATCCTAAAAGAAACACTCAAATATTTTGTGTTTTATGAAATTGCACCACTTAAACTAACCATCTGGCAATGTCAAAGAGGGTAAATTAAACCACATAAATTCAGACGAATGGTTTTCAGAGTAAAATATTTAAGTTGCCATTTAAGTTTCAACATTAAGTGTTCAGTAATGGCTGCATTTCACAGTTAGATAACCAGCAAGTTACCCACCAGAATAAAGATTATTATGGCAGTCATTTGCCTCCACTGTGGCTGGAGCTGAAAACGTCATGTGACATTTTAAAGGGTTAGTCCAAAACATTTCTGAGCTGTAAGAACTGGAGTAACACAGTATACAACCACTAAAAGCAGTATTATTTCCTAATAATGTACTTATAAAGAGCAGCCATCTTGCCCATGCAAGTGTAGAACAGTGTGAAATCTTCCTCCATTAATTCTGAATCTTCAGACATGAATGAAAACACTGGACTGTCCTGCTGCTTGTGAAGGTTCAGTGTTTCATGTCTATATGCAGTATAACATGTACAAGAATCAGCTGAGTTGTCAGTTCGGTGGTTGTTCACTGAGGACATCTTCTGGGTAGATATGGAACAGCACGTAGAGACAGGAAGGCATGAATTCAGATCAGGACGAGATCTTTGTGAATGAAAAAACAACCAAAACAGTGAGCTAACAGGACAAAATGTACCCCCTTGTGTCTCAGGCAATCAGTACTTTTACATTTGACACTTTTGAACTGATGGTTACATGGAGAATGTTCATTATTTTCATCATCAATTAACCTTCTGATTATTTTCTGGATTAATGGTTAATAGTTATGTGTATAAAACAGAGAAAATGTCTGTTACAATGTCCTAAAGCTCAAGCTGATGAATTTAAAAATGTCCTTTTTTTATCTGTCCAAAATATTAAGTTTACAATCATAGAAGATAGAAACCAGCCAAATCTTCACATTTTGCCAGTAGATTAATCATTTCAGCTGTAGAAAACCTCAGCAGGTCATTTGTTAACACTCTGCTTTCTGAAAATGTTTCTGAAATTCTTACAAGACCGTTTTAGGAGGTCTGGTGTAAAAGAAAATAAAAGTTAAACCTGTTTAACTTTTATAAACCCCTCTATTTTACATCTGTAACGACATAGACATACAGGAGGAGTTATAGTGGATGACACATACATGAATAACCACTTTAAATGCTGCTTAGGATTTTATTGTGTTCTAAACCATTTATTAAATGTGTGTACACTGCTTATAATATGCTAAATAATACTAATGCCAACAGTGTCGGTTTACTGAAGCAGAAAAATAAACTCAAATATATTTTACAGACAAAGAAAACAGTAAATATTCTAACATGACTCTGGCATTGTTAATAATACGATTAATTGATCATAATCAATGGCAGATTGACAGAATTTAATTAATGGACTACTTCATTCAGCTACTCGGCACATTACAGGAGCTTTGCCTACATAATGTCTAGATTCCTAATTTCCTGATTTAGTGTGTAAATTATCTGATTAACGAATAAGTAACTCTGACCAATGCCGTTTTAGCTTCAATGCTACTTACAAATTTGGGTTGTTAATCTAAAAGGAATGAGGTTTTATTGTTCAGCTATTTTTACTGCATGGAACAAGATATGGCGTTTTGTTTCCATCTTTGTTAAGTGGAGTCTTTTGGGACTTTGGAAATGTCTTCAAATTAGTATATGAAGTGTTGTCAAATGACCTGCCATACAGTAAGGCTTCAGTGAGACAAACTTAATTCAGCTAAAATCTAAAATGTGCTGTGCAATGTTGAGCATCCTACAGATAAAGATTAGAGCTCACTTTGTTTTGTGGTATCTAGGTGAACTTTTGAAATGACAAATTGAGGGGTGGGGGGATAATCGTGCATAACTGCTTTGTCATATGTACGTTGTTGAAGAGAAAAGTCTGTGGTACACAGAAAGAACCACTTTTCGATAAATGGAAAAGGGGGAATGTAGTCGGTGATCGTCCTACACTTGCCAAAGAGCAGTGAAGAAGAAAACTTGACGCATGGTGTCAGTACTCAACACAGTAGAGACAGTAGACTAGAGTAGAAACGCATAACACAACATTCCATCTTCATGTAAAGCCAGTAAAACAAAACACAAAACACAACTAACTCCAGTGTGGATGTGTGTAGTGTTAGTGAAGCACTGAGATGCTCATCCACCCACGTCCTCTTTCTCTGTGCCTACATTTTTAATCGTGTTTGTTTTATGTGACGCTCCTGTTGAGCGACGCTGAGAGGATGAAATGTTGAGTCCACCGTCCTGATAGATGCTCTCTATTTCTCAAATTCACCTCTTAAATTTGAAGATAGTTCCTCTCTACTGGACATACCTGCCTGGTGTTGTTATATGCTGTGTGTTTCTAATTGTTATCATGTCCCATGAAGAGACCAAAACCAACAATTTGGGTCACACTTCATTTTACTGCTCCGCTAATTTCATGGTAATTAGGTGATAATTAGCAAGTAAGGTGTTACTTTGCTTGGCTGTCTTGACTCTGGACTTTTTAAATTAAAATACATTATTTTATATCTATTATAAACATTTAATAATTATATTCTGCTATTTCCCAGTAAGCAGTAAGAAATAATAATTTATCAAATAACATTTCCAGGAAGTTAAATGATATGCTTTATTTCCATGTCTGCTGCTAAGTAGATAACAATTTGCAAATAAGTTGTCTTAAATGTCATAAAAACTCCCTGAATCATGACATTAGGTACAGTTTACATTTGAGTAGACAATAAGTCACAATAGTGAGGTTTGTGTCTGATCAGAAGTGTCTTCTATGAGTTTTGGTTTTCCACCTACGATGACGACTATCTGCTTGTCAAGCCTAAGGGCCCTATTTTTAATGATTGTATGATATTTTGGCATTTAATTATTAAATAATGTTTATAATAAAGTATTTTTTGATAAATTTTGAGGTGAATATTAGGGTGATTTGGCAGTAATTCCAAAGAAATTTTGAGTAGAGTCCTGCTAATTATCACCTAATTACCTTGAAATTTGCAGACTGTAAAATGAAGCGTTACCACAGTGTGTTAGTCCGTTGCTCAGTACTGTCTGACTTCCTGTCTGTGGTTCTCAGCTCCAATCACATTTCTTCCTACTGTTCCTACATAACTTAAACTTTCAACTTAAAGAAAAAACAAAAAAACTTGCAAAAACTGTATATAGTTTTGTTTTTGTAAAACAACTGGTGACTAGTTTTTATCAAACAGACAGAGAATGGAGCATTTGTAGGGGACTATTTTCAGTGGCGGATTAATCTACGTATGGTGCTCTGGTGAGGATTAGTGTCAGAATAAACTGTTTGTTCATGGTGATGAAGGAACATGTCACTCAGTGAGACAATGAAGCTCTTTAATGTGTTTTTAATAGTTTTTGGACAACAATGGAGCTCCGCGACACAGAGGAAGAAGATGGTTTTTGGTCTTTCAATGGGATTTGTTCACAAAAAGAAAAATATCATTTATCTTTTAAGGCTTGATCCATGACCTCATTTAGTGGAGTGAAAAAACAGGTAAAATATGGTCCAACTCAGCAGGCTTTGAAAAAATAATGTAATGCAAATTGTCATTTGGGTTTGTGTACTTATATGTAGTAGAATGTAGAAAACTTCAATCAGTTAGTGAGCTTTAGGGGTGCTGGTAGATGTAGTTAAGCTAGCTGTTTGTCCTTAGGCTAACCATATCCTCTGTAGCTCCATGAAAAAACACAGACATGAAATTGAACTATTCCTTTTAAAAACACCAACTCCTGGGACATAAACCTATTATTTCATGTAATTACTGTTTTTTTTTTTTTCCTTTCCATAAATCCAAAAAAAAAAATCTATATTTTTCTTTAAGTACCTGCTACATTAATACCCTGATTTCATTTGTTGGCTTAAACATAATATTTATGCAGAATTAAGCTGAAAAAATTGCAGCATTTTGGACATTTTGTGTTTTTTGACAAATTTAAAGACCCCAAATATCCTGAAACTCACTCGACACAGTTGGAGAAAAAACAGCACTGAAACAAAAATCAGCCATGAAGGTGGTCTGAGCATTTCATCCTCACGTTGTTGATTTTCTCTGAATCCGCTGACGTTTGTGGACACCATGTCTGGGATTTTATGGCATCACTAGTTTTTATCCTCTTGTCACGTCCTCTTTGGGAGAAAGGAGTAATTTACCTCCATGTGTTGTGCAGTCGTTTCATGTAGTAATGTGGCCTCATTTCCAGACTGTGACGACAGACAAAGACTCTGGATCTGTAAGAGGTCCTTCAGGCAGATGTAGTTAGAATATTCTCAATTTACTTTCTTCTTTTCTTTTTTAAAATCAGTATTGTATTTATTTCAAAAGACAGTGTTTTTGACTGACTGAAAAGCAACACTGATGAGAGGCAAAATGTAGATTTGTGGACACACTGTTTACAAATGCCTTGGATACTTGACTTCTGTCAATAAAAATGTGAAAAAATAATAAAACAGTATTACAGAAACTGCTGGTTTGTGGGTTTAATTCTGTGTACAAAAATTGTATTATAGTATGGCATTAATGGCATTCATGACATGACATTCTTTATGATATATGTGTAAATATCTACATATGTCATAGGGAATGTCATAAAACGTCACAAAAAATTATTATACAGTATGCCATAAAAAGTGTCATGAAAATGTCATAATATGGTAAATGGAGTTGCGTTTATGTGTAGTCTTCAAGTAGTCTTTTGAAGCGCTTTACACTACATGTCAGCGTTCACACACTGATGGCGAATCTTTCAGGTGCAATTTTTACAAGAAACATTTCAGTGTCTTTTTCAAGTACTTTTCAAGTAAGTTTTCAAGTATCAAACCATCCAAGTCATGGACAACCTGCTCTACCTCTGAGCCACAGCTGTCCCAGTATAGTATGTCAGAAAAATGTCATAGTATTATATGCCATAAAAATCTCGTAGTATGCCTAAAAATCATAATATAATAAGTCATAAAAATGTGAAAAAGTCATTGTGGAGTATGCCATATAAAGTCCTAAAAAAGTCATGCCACAGTATGCCATTAAAATGTAAAAAATGGCATAGTTTAATGGCATGTCATGAAGGTGTCATAAAAATATTAAAACTGTAATAGTATAATATACCACAAAAGATTTTATTAAGAAGTCATTAAAAATATCAATATAGTGTCACAAAAAATTCATAAAAGATGTATAAAAATTTTCAGTATAGCATGCCAGAGTCATAGTATGTCAAAAAAAAAGTCTAGTATAATATGTCTAAAATAGTCAGTCATAGTATAGTATGCCGTGTTTCTGACTTTATGAAAAAATAATATAATGTTTGAAAAAAGTCCAAAAGTCATACAATAGTATGCCATATGTATGACTTTATGAAAAAAGTCCTAATATATTTTGTCGAAAAAGTTGTTAAAATATCATGCATTTGTATGTAGAAAAAGACAGTATGTCAAAAAAGTGATACTATACTGTGTCGAAAAAAATTATGCTATAATATGTCAAATGTATTATATATACAGTATGTGTATAATATGTATTTCTAAAAAAGTCATACTACAGTGTGTCAAAGTTTAAAAGGCATAGTATATCGAAAAAATTCATAGTATCATATGATAAAAAGTCAGAATAGTATTTTAAAAAAGTCACACTATAGTATATCGAAAAAGTCAAATAAAAGTAAAACTAAAATGTCGAAAAAGTCACACTTTTTCGACATAATGTACAAGGTCTTTTTTGATATATTTCATTATTACTTATTTCGACATACTAAATTGACTTAATTCGACATACTAAAGTATGACTCTTTTCGACATACTATAGTACTATAGTATGACTTTTTCAACTTATTTAATTATGACTTTCATCAACATACTATACCATTACTTTTTTTGACATACTATACTATGACTTTGTTGTTATACTGAAGTATGACTTTTTTCGACATACTATAGTATGACTTTTTCAACTTATTTAATCATGACTTTCATCAACATACTATAACGTTACTTTTTTTGACATACTATACTATGACTTTTTCATTTCAAATTTCATGGGAAAAAAAAGTCATAGTATGGTATGTCGAAAAATTTCATCAAAAACGTCAGTGTAGTATGTTGATAAATTACATGGCAAAAAGTCACGGAATATGATATAGAAAAATTCATGGAATAAAATCATAGTTTAGTTTGTCGAAAAATCAAAAGTCAATCAAAAATGTCATAGTATGGTATTTTGATGAATTTCATGGGAACAATTCATGAAATAGCATGTCAAAAATGTCATGGAAAAAAAAGTCAGTATAGTATGTCGAGAAATTTTATGAAAAAAGTCATAGTATAGTATGTCGAAAAATTTTATGAAAAAAGTCGTAGTATGGGATGACCATAAATTTCATCGAAAACGTCATAGTATAGTATTTTGATGAATTTTATGGCAAAAATTCATGGAATAGCATTTTGAAAAATTTAATGGAAAAAATCGTCATAGTATAGTATGTCGAAAATTTTAACATGAAAACGTCAAATTTTTGTATGTTGAAAAGATCATCAAAACAATCATTATAGCATGTAAAATGATTTTATGGTGAAAAAAAATCATTTTATCGAATGTTAAAAAATTTTACAAAAAATCGTCATAGTATAGTATGTCGAAAATTTTCGATGAAAATGTCAAATTTTTTTGATGTTGAAAAAAATCATGAAAACAGTCATTTTAAAGCATGTAAAATGATTTTATGGTGAAAAAAGTAATTTTATCGAATATTGAAAAATTTTACAAAAAAAAGTCATAGTATAGCATATCGAAATTTTTTGATGAAAACTTCAAATTTTTTTAAAGTTGAAAAAAATCATGAAAACAGTAATATTATTTCATGTAAAATGATTTTATGATGAAAGTGATTTTATCGAATGTTGAAAAATTTTACAACAAAATGTCATAGTATAGTATGTCGAATTTTTTTGATGAAAACGTCAAATTTTTTTGATGTTGAAAAAATTCATGAAAACAGTCATATTATAGCATGTAAATGATTCTATGGTGAAAAAAAGTCATTTTATCGAACTTTGAAAAATTTTACAAAAAAATGTCATAGTATAGTATGTCGAAATTTTTCGATGTAAACGTCAAATTTTTGTATATTGAAGAAAATCATGAAAACATTCATATTGCATTTAAAATGACTTCATGGTGAAAAAAGTCATTTTATAGAATGTTGAAAAATTATTCAAAAAAAATGTCATAGTATAGTATGTCAAAAATTTGAACGTTGTAAAATTTTACAAAAAAAATGTCAGTATGTCGAAATTTTTCGATGAAAACGTCAAATTTTTTTGATGTTGAAAAAAATCATGAAAGAAGTCATATTATAGCATATAAAATGATTCTATGGTGAAAAAAAGTCATTTTATCGAATGTTGAAAAATTTTACAAAAACAATTGTCATAGTATAGTATGTTGAAAACTACGGTGAAAACGTCAAATTTTTGTACGTTGAAAAAAATCATGAAAACAGTCATATTATAGCATGTAAAATGATTTTATGGTGAAAAAAGTCATTTTATCGAATATTGAAAAATTATACTAAAAAAATGTCATGTATGGTATGTCGAAATTTTTCCATGAAAACGTCAAATTTTTTTGATGTTGAAAAAAATCATGAAAACAGTCATATTATAGCATGTAAAATGATTCTATGGTGAAAAAAAGTCATTTTATCGAACGTTTAAAAATTTTGCAAAAAAAAATGTCATAGTATAGTATGTCCAAATTTTTCGATGAAAACGTCAAATTTTTGTATGTTGAAACATGTAAAATGATTTTATGGTGGAAAAAAGTCAATTTATCGAATGTTAAAAAATTTTACAAAAAAAGTCATAGTAACGTATGTCGAAAATTTTAACATGAAAACGTCAAATTTTTGCATGTTGAAAAAAATATAGTATGTCCAAATTTTTCGATGAAAACGTCAAATTTTTGTATGTTGAAACATGTAAAATGATTTTATGGTGGAAAAAAGTCATTTTATAGAATGTTGAAAAATTATTCAAAAAAATGTCATAGTATACTATGTCAAAAATTTGAACGTTGAAAAATTTTACAAAAAAATGTCATAGTATAGTATGTCGAAATTTTTCGATGAAAACGTCAAATTTTTTTGATGTTGAAAAAAATCATGAAAACAGTCATATTATAGCATGTGAAATGATTTTATGGTGAAAAAAAGTCATTTTATCGAATGTTGAAAAATTTTACAAAAACAATTGTCATAGTATAGTATGTTAAACTTTACGGTGAAAACGTCGAATTTTTGTACGTTTAAAAAAATCAGGAAAACGGTCATTATAGCATGTAAAATGATTCTATGGTGAGAAAAAGTCATTTTATCGAACTTTGAAAAATTTTACAAAAAAAAAAGTCATAGTATAGTATGTCGAAATTTTAAAATGAAAACGTCAAATTTTTGCATGTTGAAAAAAATCATGAAAACATTCATATTGCATTTAAAATGACTTCGTGGAGAAAAAAAGTCATTTTATAGAATGTTGAAAAATTATTCAAAAAAAATTTCATAGTATAGTATGTCAAAAGTTTTAACGTTGAAAAATTTTACAAAAAAATTGTCATAGTATAGTATGTCGGAATTTTTCGATGAAAACGTCAAATTTTTTTGATGTTGAAAAAAATCATGAAAAAAGCCATATTATATCATGTAAAATTATTTTATGATGAAAAAAGTGATTTTATTGATTGTTGAAAAATTTTACAACAAAATGTCATAGTATAGTATGTCGAAATTTTACGATGAAAACGTCAATTTTTTTTGTTGAAAAAAATTATGGTAACAGTCATATTATAGCATGTAAAATGATTCTATGGTGGAAAAAAAGTCATTTTATCGAATGTTGAAAAATTATTCAAAAAAAATGTCAGTATGTCGAAATTTTTCGATGAAAACGTCAAATTTTTTTGATGTTGAAAAAAATCATGAAAACAGTCATATTATAGCATGTAAAATGATTTTTTGGTGAAAAAAAGTAATTTTATCAAATGTTGAAAAATTATACAAAAAAATGTCATAGTATAGTATGTCGAAATTTTTCGATGAAAACGTCAAATTTTTGTATGTTGAAACAGTCATATTATAGCATGTAAAATGATTTTATGGTGAAAAAAAGTCAATTTATCGAATGTTAAAAAATTTTGCAAAAAAAGTCAGTGTAGTATGCCGAAAATTTTAACATGAAAACGTCAAATTTTTGCATGTTGAAAAAAATCATGAAAACATTCATATTGCATTTAAAATGACTGTGGTGAAAAAAGTCATTTTATAGAATGTTGAAAAATTATTCAAAAAAATGTCATAGTATAGTATGTCGAAATTTTTCGATGAAAACGTAAAATTTTTGTATGATGAAACAGTCATATTATAGCATGTAAAATGATTTCATGGTGAAAAAAAGTTAATTTATCGAACGTTAAAAAATTTTACAAAAAAATGTCCTAGTATAGTATGTCTAAATTTTTAACATGAAAACGTCAAATTTTTGTACATTGAAAAAAATCATGAAAACAGTCATATTATATTATGTAAAATGATTTTATGGTGAAAAAGTCATTTTATCAAATGTTAACAATTTTTACAAAAAAAGTCATAGTATAGTATGTCGAAATTTTTCGATGAAAACGTCAAATTTTTGTATGATGAAACAGTCATATTATAGCATATAAAATGATTTTATGGTGAAAAAGTCAATTTATCGAATGTTAAAAAATTTTACAAATAAAGTCATAGTATAGTATGTCGAAAATTTTAACATGAAAACGTCAAATTTTTGCATGTTGGAAAAAAATCATGAAAACATTCATATTGCATTTAAAATGACTTTGTGGAGAAAAAAGTCATTTTATAGAATGTTGAAAAATTATTAAAAAAAAATGTCATAGTATAGTATGTCAAAAGTTTCAATGTTGAAAAATTGTACAAAAAAATTGTCATAGTATAGTATGTCGAAATTTTTCGATGAAAACGTCAAATTTTTTTGATGTTGAAAAAATTCATGAAAACAGTCATATTATAGCATGTAAAATTATTTCATGGTGAAAAAAAGTAATTTTATCAAATGTTGAAAAATTATACAAAAAAATGTCATAGTATAGTATGTCGAAATTTTTCGATGAAAACGTCAAATTTTTTTGATGTTGAAAAAAATCATGAAAACAGTCATATTATAGCATGTGAACTGATTCTATGGTGAAAAAAAGTCATTTTATCGAATGTTGAAAAATTTTACAAAAAAAATGTCATAGTATAGTATGTCGAAATTTTTCGATGAAAACGTCAAATTTTTTTGATGTTGAAAAAAAATCATGAAAACAGTCATACTATAGCATGTGAAATGATTCTATGGTGAAAAAAAGTGATTTTATTGAATGTTGAAAAATTTTACAACAAAATGTCATAGTATAGTATGTCGAAATTTTTCGATGAAAACGTCAAATTTTTGTACATTGAAAAAAATCATGAAAACAGTCATATTATAGAATGTAAAATGATTGTTTGGTGAAAAAAAGTAATTTTATCGAATGTTGAAAAATTATACAACAAAATGTCATAGTATAGTATGTCGAAATTTTTCGATGAAAACGTCAAATTTTTTTGATGTTGAAAAAATTCATGAAAACAGTCATTTTATAGCATGTAAAATGATTTTATGGTGAAAAAAGTCATTTTATTGAATATTGAAAAATTATACAAAAAAAATGTCATAGTATAGTATGTCGAAATTTTTCGATGAAAACGTCAAATTTTTTTGATGTTGAAAAAAATCATGAAAACAGTCATATTATAGCATGTAAAATGATTCTATGGTGAAAAATAAGTCAATTTATCGAATGTTAAAAAATTTTACAAATAAGTCATAGTATAGTATGTCGAAAATTTTAACATGAAAACGTCAAATTTTTGCATGTTGAAAAAAATCATGAAAACATTCATATTGCATTTAAAATGACTGTGGTGAAAAAAAGTCATTTTATAGAATGTTGAAAAATTATTCAAAAAAATGTCATAGTATAGTATGTCGAAATTTTTCGATGAAAACGTCAAATTTTTGTATGATGAAACAGTCATATTATAGCATGTAAAATGATTTCATGGTGAAAAAAAGTTAATTTTATCGAACGTTGAAAAATTTTACAAAAAAATGTCCTAGTATAGTATGTCTAAATTTTTAACGATGAAAACGTCAAATTTTTGTACATTGAAAAAAATCATGAAAACAGTCATATTATATCATGTAAAATGATTTTATGGTGAAAAAAGTCATTTTATCGAATGTTGAAAAATTTTACAAAAAAAGTCATAGTATAGTATGTCGAAATTTTTCGATGAAAACGTCAAATTTTTGTATGATGAAACAGTCATATTATAGCATGTAAAATGATTTTATGGTGAAAAAGTCAATTTATCGAATGTTAAAAAATTTTTTACAAATAAATGTCATAGTATAGTATGTCGAAAATTTTAACATGAAAACGTCAAATTTTTTTGCATGTTGAAAAAAATCATGAAAACATTCATATTGCATTTAAAATGACTTTGTGGAGAAAAAAGTCATTTTATAGAATGTTGAAAAATTATTTAAAAAAAATGTCATAGTATAGTATGTCAAAAGTTTCAATGTTGAAAAATTGTACAAAAAAATTGTCATAGTATAGTATGTCGAAATTTTTCGATGAAAACGTCAAATTTTTTTGATGTTGAAAAAATTCATGAAAACAGTCATATTATAGCATGTAAAATGATTTTATGGTGAAAAAAGTCAATTTATCGAATGTTAAAAATTTTTACAAATAGTCATAGTATAGTATGTCGAAAATTTTAACATGAAAACGTCAAATTTTTGCATGTTGAAAAAAATCATGAAAACATTCATATTGCATTTAAAATGACTGTGGTGAAAAAAAGTCATTTTATCGAATGTTGAAAAATTTTACAAAAAAATGTCATAGTATAGTATGTCGAAATTTTTCGATGAAAACGTCAAATTTTTGTACGTTGAAAAAAATCATGAAAACAGTCATATTATAGCATGTAAAATTATTTTAATGTGAAAAAAAGTAATTTTATCGAATGTTGAAAAATTATACAAAAAAATGTCATAGTATAGTATGTCGAAATTTTTCGATGAAAACGTCAAATTTTTTTAAAGTTGAAAAAAAATCATGAAAACTAATATTATATCATGTAAAATTATTTTATGATGAAAAAAGTGATTTTATTGATTGTTGAAAAATTTTACAACAAAATGTCATAGTATAGTATGTCGAAATTTTACGATGAAAACGTCAAATTTTTTTGATGTTGAAAAAATTCATGAAAACAGTCATTTTATAGCACGTAAAATGATTTTATGGTGAAAAACAGTCATTTTATTGAATATTGAAAAATTATACAAAAAAACGTCATAGTATAGTATGTCGAAATTTTTCGATGAAAACGTCAAATTTTTTTGATGTTGAAAAAAATCATGAAAACAGTCACATTATAGCATGTAAAATGATTCTATGGTGAAAAAAAGTCATTTTATCGAACGTTGAAAAATTTTACAAAAAAAGTCATAGTATAGTATGTCGAAATTTTTCGATGAAAACGTCAAATTTTTGTATGATGAAACAGTCATATTATAGCATGTAAAATGATTTTATGGTGAAAAAAAAGTCAATTTATCGAACGTTAAAAAATTTTACAAAAAAATGTCCTAGTATAGTATGTCTAAATTTTTAACATGAAAACGTCAAATTTTTGTACATTGAAAAAAAATCATGAAAACAGTCATATTATATTATGTAAAATGATTTTATGGTGAAAAAAGTCAATTTATCGAATGTTAAAAAATTTTACAAATAAAGTCATAGTATAGTATGTCGAAAATTTTAACATGAAAACGTCAAATTTTTGCATGTTGAAAAAAATCATGAAAACATTCATATTGCATTTAAAATGACTTTGTGGAGAAAAAAGTCATTTTATAGAATGTTGAAAAATTATTAAAAAAAAATGTCATAGTATAGTATGTCAAAAGTTTCAATGTTGAAAAATTTTACAAAAAAATTGTCATAGTATAGTATGTCGAAATTTTTCGATGAAAACGTCAAATTTTTTTGATGTTGAAAAAAATCATGAAAACAGTCATATTATAGCATGTGAACTGATTTTATGGTGAAAAAAAGTCAATTTATCGAATGTTAAAAATTTTTACAAATAAAATGTCATAGTATAGTATGTCGAAAATTTTAACATGAAAACGTCAAATTTTTGCATGTTGAAAAAAATCATGAAAACATTCATATTGCATTTAAAATGACTGTGGTGAAAAAAAGTCATTTTATCGAATGTTGAGAAATTTTACAAAAAATATGTCATAGTATAGTATGTCGAAATTTTTGGATGAAAACGTCAAATTTTTGTACGTTGAAAGAAATCATGAAAACAGTCATATTATAGCATGTAAAATTATTTCATGGTGAAAAAAAGTAATTTTATCGAATGTTGAAAAATTATACAAAAAAATGTCATAGTATAGTATGTCGAAATTTTTCGATGAAAACGTCAGATTTTTTTGATGTTGAAAAAAATCATGAAAACAGTCATATTATAGCATGTGAACTGATTCTATGGTGAAAAAAAGTCATTTTATCGAATGTTGAAAAATTTTACAAAAAAAATGTCATAGTATAGTATGTCAAAATTTTTCGATGAAAACGTCAAATTTTTTTGATGTTGAAAAAAAATCATGAAAACAGTCATACTATAGCATGTGAAATGATTTTATGGTGAAAAAAAGTCATTTTATCGAATGTTGAAAAATTTTACAAAAAATATGTCATAGTATAGTATGTCGAAATTTTTCGATGAAAACGTCAAATTTTTTTGATGTTGAAAAAAATCATGAAAACAGTCATATTATAGCATGTGAAATGATTCTATGGTGAAAAAAAGTAATTTTATCGAATGTTGAAAAATTATACAACAAAATGTCATAGTATAGTATGTCGAAATTTTTCGATGAAAACGTCAAATTTTTTTGATGTTGAAAAAATTCATGAAAACAGTCATTTTATAGCATGTAAAATGATTTTATGGTGAAAAAAGTCATTTTATTGAATATTGAAAAATTATACAAAAAAAATGTCATAGTATAGTATGTCGAAATTTTTCGATGAAAACGTCAAATTTTTTTGATGTTGAAAAAAATCATGAAAACAGTCATATTATAGCATGTAAAATGATTCTATGGTGAAAAAAAGTCAATTTATCGAATGTTAAAAAATTTTGCAAAAAAAGTCATAGTGTAGTATGTCGAAAATTTTAACATGAAAACGTCAAATTTTTGCATGTTGAAAAAAATCATGAAAACATTCATATTGCATTTAAAATGACTGTGGTGAAAAAAGTCATTTTATAGAATGTTGAAAAATTATTCAAAAAAATGTCATAGTATAGTATGTCGAAATTTTTCGATGAAAACGTCAAATTTTTGTATGATGAAACAGTCATATTATAGCATGTAAAATGATTTCATGGTGAAAAAAAGTTAATTTATCGAATATTAAAAAATTTTACAAAAAAATGTCCTAGTATAGTATGTCTAAATTTTTAACATGAAAACGTCAAATTTTTTTACATTGAAAAAAATCATGAAAACAGTCATATTATAGCATGTAAAATGATTTTATGGTGAAAAAAAGTCATTTTATCAAATGTTGAAAAATTTTACAAAAAAAATGTCATAGTATAGTATGTCGAAATTTTTCGATGAAAACGTCAAATTTTTGTACATTGAAAAAAATCATGAAAACAGTCATATTATAGCATGTAAAATGATTTTATGGTGAAAAAAGTCATTTTATAGAATGTTGAAAAATTATTAAAAAAAATGTCATAGTATAGTTTGTCAAAAGTTTTAACGTTGAAAAATTTTACAAAAAAATTGTCATAGTATAGTATGTCGAAATTTTTCGATGAAAACGTCAAATTTTTTTGATGTTGAAAAAAATTTTTTTTAAAAAATTCATGAAAACAGTCATATTATAGCATGTAAAATGATTTTATGGTGAAAAAAGTCAATTTATCGAATGTTAAAATTTTTTACAAATAGTCATAGTATAGTATGTCAAAAATTTTAACATGAAAACGTCAAATTTTTGCATGTTGAAAAAAATCATGAAAACATTCATATTGCATTTAAAATGACTGTGGTGAAAAAAAGTCATTTTATCGAATGTTGAAAAATTTTACAAAAAAAATGTCATAGTATAGTATGTCGAAATTTTTCGATGAAAACGTCAAATTTTTGTACGTTGAAAAAAATCATGAAAACAGTCATATTATAGCATGTAAAATTATTTTAATGTGAAAAAAAAGTAATTTTATCGAATGTTGAAAAATTATACAAAAAAATGTCATAGTATAGTATGTCGAAATTTTTCGATGAAAACGTCAAATTTTTTTAAAGTTGAAAAAAAATCATGAAAACTAATATTATATCATGTAAAATTATTTTATGATGAAAAAAGTGATTTTATTGATTTTTGAAAAATTTTACAACAAAATGTCATAGTATAGTATGTCGAAATTTTACGATGAAAACGTCAAATTTTTTTGATGTTGAAAAAATTCATGAAAACAGTCATTTTATAGCACGTAAAATGATTTTATGGTGAAAAACAGTCATTTTATTGAATATTGAAAAATTATACAAAAAAACGTCATAGTATAGTATGTCGAAATTTTTCGATGAAAACGTCAAATTTTTTTGATGTTGAAAAAAATCATGAAAACAGTCACATTATAGCATGTAAAATGATTCTATGGTGAAAAAAAGTCATTTTATCGAATGTTGAAAAATTTTACAACAAAATGTCATAGTATAGTATGTCGAAATTTTACGATGAAAACGTCAAATTTTTTGTGATGTTGAAAAAATTCATTAAAACAGTCATATTATAGCATGTAAAATGATTTTATGGTAAAAAAAAGTCATTTTATCGAATGTTGAAAAATTTTACAAAAAATTGTCATAGTATAGTATGTTGAAAACTTTACGGTGAAAACGTCAAATTTTTGTACGTTGAAAAAAATCATGAAAATATTTTATTTTTAATTTTTTTTTTTAAAATTTTTTTTTTTTATTTTTAAAATTTTTAAAATTTTGTATGGTATGTCGAAATTTTTCGATGAAAACGTCAAATTTTTGTATGATGAAACAGTCATAGTATAGCATGAAAAATGATTTTATGGTGAAAAAAGTCAATTTATCGAATGTTAAAAAATTTTACAAATAGTCATAGTATAGTATGTTGAAAATTTTAACATGAAAACGTCAAATTTTTGCATGTTGAAAAAAATCATGAAAACATTCATATTGCATTTAAAATGACTTTGTGGAGAAAAAAGTCATTTTATAGAATGTTGAAAAATTATTCAAAAAAAATTTCATAGTATAGTATGTCAAAAGTTTTAACGTTGAAAAATTTTACAAAAAAATTGTCATAGTATAGTATGTCGAAATTTTTCGATGAAAACGTCAAATTTTTGTACATTGAAAAAAATCATGAAAACAGTCATATTATAGAATGTAAAATGATTGTTTGGTGAAAAAAAGTAATTTTATCGAATGTTGAAAAATTATACAACAAAATGTCATAGTATAGTATGTCGAAATTTTTCGATGAAAACGTCAAATTTTTTTGATGTTGAAAAAAATCATGAAAACAGTCATTTTATAGCATGTAAAATGATTCTATGGTGAAAAAAAGTCAATTTATCAAATGTTAAAAAATTTTGCAAAAAAAGTCAGTGTAGTATGACGAAAATTTTAACATGAAAACGTCAAATTTTTGCATGTTGAAAAAAATCATGAAAACATTCATATTGCATTTAAAATGACTGTGGTGAAAAAAAGTCATTTTATAGAATGTTGAAAAATTATTCAAAAAAATGTCATAGTATAGTATGTCGAAATTTTTCGATGAAAACGTCAAATTTTTGTATGATGAAACAGTCATATTATAGCATGTAAAATGATTTCATGGTGAAAAAAAGTTAATTTATCGAACGTTAAAAAATTTTACAAAAAAATGTCCTAGTATAGTATGTCGAAATTTTTAACATGAAAACGTCAAATTTTTGTACATTGAAAAAAATCATGAAAACAGTCATATTATATTATGTAAAATGATTTTATGGTGAAAAAGTCATTTTATCAAATGTTAACAATTTTTACAAAAAAAGTCATAGTATAGTATGTCGAAATTTTTCGATGAAAACGTCAAATTTTTGTATGATGAAACAGTCATATTATAGCATATAAAATGATTTTATGGTGAAAAGTCAATTTATCGAATGTTAAATTTTACAAATAAAGTCATAGTATAGTATGTCGAAAATTTTAACATGAAAACGTCAAATTTTTGCATGTTGAAAAAAATCATGAAAACATTCATATTGCATTTAAAATGACTTTGTGGAGAAAAAAGTCATTTTATAGAATGTTGAAAAATTATTAAAAAAAAATGTCATAGTATAGTATGTCAAAAGTTTTAACGTTGAAAAATTTTACAAAAAAATTGTCATAGTATAGTATGTCGAAATTTTTCGATGAAAACGTCAAATTTTTGTACGTTGAAAAAAATCATGAAAACAGTCATATTATAGCATGTAAAATTATTTTAATGTGAAAAAAAGTAATTTTATCGAATGTTGAAAAATTATACAAAAAAATGTCATAGTATAGTATGTCGAAATTTTTCGATGAAAACGTCAAATTTTTTTAAAGTTGAAAAAAAAATCATGAAAACTAATATTATATCATGTAAAATTATTTTATGATGAAAAAAGTGATTTTATTGATTGTTGAAAAATTTTACAACAAAATGTCATAGTATAGTATGTCGAAATTTTACGATGAAAACGTCAAATTTTTGTATGATGAAACAGTCATATTATAGCATATAAAATGATTTTATGGTGAAGAGTCAATTTATCGAATGTTAAAAAATTTTACAAATAAAGTCATAGTATAGTATGTCGAAAATTTTAACATGAAAACGTCAAATTTTTGCATGTTGAAAAAAATCATGAAAACATTCATATTGCATTTAAAATGACTTTGTGGAGAAAAAAAGTCATTTTATAGAATGTTGAAAAATTTTACAAAAAATATGTCATAGTATATTATGTCAAAAGTTTCAATGTTGAAAAATTTTACAAAAAAATTGTCATAGTATAGTATGTCGAAATTTTTCGATGAAAACGTCAAATTTTTTTGATGTTGAAAAAAAATT
Source organism: Pterois miles (assembly GCA_947000775.1). NCBI lineage: Eukaryota > Metazoa > Chordata > Actinopteri > Perciformes > Scorpaenidae > Pterois > Pterois miles. The sequence continues at coordinate 5,898,173 of CAMQGK010000485.1, read as the reverse complement.
CATGAAAACAGTCATATTATAGCATGTAAAATGATTTTATGGTGAAGAAGTCAATTTATCGAATGTTAAAAATTTTTACAAATAGTCATAGTATAGTATGTCGAAAATTTTAACATGAAAACGTCAAATTTTTGCATGTTGAAAAAAATCATGAAAACATTCATATTGCATTTAAAATGACTGTGGTGAAAAAAAGTCATTTTATCGAATGTTGAAAAATTTTACAAAAAATATGTCATAGTATAGTATGTCGAAATTTTTGGATGAAAACGTCAAATTTTTGTACGTTGAAAGAAATCATGAAAACAGTCATATTATAGCATGTAAAATTATTTCATGGTGAAAAAAAGTAATTTTATCAAATGTTGAAAAATTATACAAAAAAATGTCATAGTATAGTATGTCGAAATTTTTCGATGAAAACGTCAAATTTTTTTGATGTTGAAAAAAATCATGAAAACAGTCATATTATAGCATGTAAAATGATTTTATGGTGAAAAAAGTCATTTTATAGAATGTTGAAAAATTATTAAAAAAAATGTCATAGTATAGTTTGTCAAAAGTTTTAACGTTGAAAAATTTTACAAAAAAATTGTCATAGTATAGTATGTTGAAATTTTTCGATGAAAACGTCAAATTTTTTTGATGTTGAAAAAAATTCATGAAAACAGTCATATTATAGCATGTAAAATGATTTTATGGTGAAAAAAGTCAATTTATCGAATGTTAAAATTTTTTACAAATAGTCATAGTATAGTATGTCGAAAATTTTAACATGAAAACGTCAAATTTTTGCATGTTGAAAAAAATCATGAAAACATTCATATTGCATTTAAAATGACTGTGGTGAAAAAAAGTCATTTTATCGAATGTTGAAAAATTTTACAAAAAAATGTCATAGTATAGTATGTCGAAATTTTTCGATGAAAACGTCAAATTTTTGTACATTGAAAAAAATCATGAAAACAGTCATATTATAGCATGTAAAATTATTTTAATGTGAAAAAAAGTAATTTTATCGAATGTTGAAAAATTATACAAAAAAATGTCATAGTATAGTATGTCGAAATTTTACGATGAAAACGTCAAATTTTTTTGATGTTGAAAAAATTCATGAAAACAGTCATTTTATAGCACGTAAAATGATTTTATGGTGAAAAAAAGTCATTTTATTGAATATTGAAAAATTATACAAAAAAACGTCATAGTATAGTATGTCGAAATTTTTCGATGAAAACGTCAATTTTTTTTGATGTTGAAAAAAATCATTAAAACAGTCATATTATAGCATGTAAAATGATTTTATGGTAAAAAAAAAGTCATTTTATCGAATGTTGAAAAATTTTACAAAAACAATTGTCATAGTATAGTATGTTGAAAACTTTACGGTGAAAACGTCAAATTTTTGTACGTTGAAAAAAATCATGAAAACAGTCATATTATAGCATGTAAAAAGATTTTATGGTGAAAAAAAGTCATTTTATCGAATATTGAAAAATTATACAAAAAAATGTCATAGTATAGTATGTCTAAATTTTTAACATGAAAACGTCAAATTTTTGTACGTTGAAAAAAATCATGAAAACAGTCATATTATAGCATGTAAAATGATTTTATGGTGAAAAAAGTCATTTTATCGAATGTTAAAAATTTTTACAAAAAAAGTCTTAGTATAGTATGTCGAAAATTGTAACATGAAAACGTCAAATTTTTGCATGTTGAAAAAAAACATGAAAACATTCATATTGCATTTAAAATGACTTTGTGGTGAAAAAAAGTCATTTTATCGAATGTTGAAAAATTATTCAAAAAAAGTCATAGTATAGTTTGTCAAAAATTTGAACGTTGAAAAATTTTACAAAAAAAAATGTCAGTATAGTATGTCGAAATTTTTCGATGAAAACGTCAAATTTTTTTGATGTTGAAAAAAATCATGAAAACAGTAATATTATATCATGTAAAATTATTCTATTAAAAAAGATTTTATCGAATAAAATTTTGCAAAAAAAATGTCAGTGTAGTATGACGAAAATTTTAACATGAAAACGTCAAATTTTTGCATGTTGAAAAAAAATCATGAAAACATTCATATTGCATTTAAAATGACTTTGTGGTGAAAAAAGTCATTTTATCGAACGTTGAAAAATTTTACAAAAAAAGTCATAGTATAGTATGTCGAAATTTTTCGATAAAAACGTCAAATTTTTGCATGTTGAAAAAAATCATGAAAACAGTAATATTATATCATGTAAGATGATTTTATGATGAAAAAAGTGATTTTATCGAATGTTGAAAAATTTTACAACAAAATGTCATAGTATAGTATGTCGAAATTTTTCGATGAAAACGTCAAATTTTTTGTGATGTTGAAAAAATTCATTAAAACAGTCATATTATAGCATGTAAAATGATTTTATGGTAAAAAAAAGTCATTTTATCGAATGTTGAAAAATTTTACAAAAAATTGTCATAGTATAGTATGTTGAAAACTTTACGGTGAAAACGTCAAATTTTTGTACGTTGAAAAAAATCATGAAAACAGTCATATTATAGCATGTAAAAAGATTTTATGGTGAAAAAAAGTCATTTTATCGAATATTGAAAAATTATACAAAAAAATGTCATAGTATAGTATGTCTAAATTTTTAACATGAAAACGTCAAATTTTTGTACGTTGAAAAAAATCATGAAAACAGTCATATTATAGCATGTAAAATGATTTTATGGTGAAAAAGTCATTTTATCGAATGTTAAAAATTTTTACAAAAAAAGTCTTAGTATAGTATGTCGAAAATTGTAACATGAAAACGTCAAATTTTTGCATGTTGAAAAAAAACATGAAAACATTCATATTGCATTTAAAATGACTTTGTGGTGAAAAAAGTCATTTTATCGAATGTTGAAAAATTATTCAAAAAAAGTTCATAGTATAGTTTGTCAAAAATTTGAACGTTGAAAAATTTTACAAAAAAAAATGTCAGTATAGTATGTCGAAATTTTTCGATGAAAAGGTCAAATTTTTTTAAAGTTGAAAAAAATCATGAAAACAGTAATATTATATAATGTAGAATGATTTTATAATGAAAAAAGTAATTTTATCGAATATTGAAAAATTTTACAACAAAATGTCATAGTATAGTTTGTCAAAAATTTTAACATGAAAACTTCAAATTTTTGTATGTTGAAAAAAATCATGAAAACAGTCACATTATAGCATATAAAATGATTTTATGATGAAAAAAGTAATTTTATCAAATGTTGAAAAATTTTACAAAAAAAAGTCATAGTATAGTATGTCGAAATTTTTCGATGAAAACGTCAAATTTTTTTTAAGTTGAAAAAAATCATGACAACAGTCATATTGTAGCATGTAAAATGATTCTATGGTGAAAAAAAGTCATTTTATCGAACGTTGAAAAATTAAAAAAAAAAAATGTCATAGTATAGTCGAATAGAAGTTGTATATTGTAAAAAGTTGTAAAAATGTCCTCGTATAATGTTGAAAAAGTCATAAAATCGTCAGTCGTTGTAGTATTTCGATTAAAACTGCAAAAAAAGTCACAGAATATTGTCATAGTATAGTACCTTGAATAATGTCAAAAAGTCATAAAAGTCACAGTACAGTATGTTGTAAAATTCGTCAACATCAGACCTTAGCATTAGTCGTAAAAAATAAAAAGTACATATGTTGAATAAAGTAATAGTTCATATCACGAAAAAAAAGTTTTTTAAACAAGTCATGTCGAAAAAGTCATTAAAAAGTATAGTATGTTGAAAAAAAGTCGTGGTATAGTATGTCCAAAAAGCCATTAAAAAAGTCACTCTAAGTAAAAAAAAAAAAAAAAAAATCATAGTATGTCAAGAAGTTCTAAAAAACAAAAAAAAAAAAAGTCAGTATAGTTCTGGAAAAGTCAGAAAATTCAGAGCATAGCATGTTAAAGACATTGCAAAAGGCCATAGTATAGTATGTAAAAAAAAAAAGTCATAGTATTTGCCAAAAAAAAAGTATGTCAAAGTATGGTGTGCAATAAAAATCTCGTATACTATGCCATTAAAAAAAAAAAAAAAAAAAAAAAAAAAAAGCCAGTCTTGTCATAAAAACATATGACAATATACCATAAAATGTAATTTAAAAAAGTCCTAATAAACTTTCCAGGTAAACGTGACGAGTCAGTGGTCTGAATGCTTTTATCAGCTCTAACCACAATGTGACAGCAGTGTAAAGAGTCACTGCTGACCTGACTGCTGGGAAACGCTTACATACATGAACATGCACAAAAAAAGCACATCTGACATCACTCCTCAAGACTCTCTCTTTGCAGAGCAAATAGTTGTTTGCTGATAAATTAATGCCTCTCTCTGGATATTGATATTTAGCATTTAGCACCTTTAAGGGCTTTTTTTTTTTTTTTACATCTACTGTCAAATGGTGTTTACATTTACATTTCATGCTACTACTAAACAAGAGGCAAATATTGCACTTTTTCTCCACTAAATTTACTGCATAGTTAGTTACTGTGCCAATTTTGATTATTACTAATAATAATTATTAAATTAATAAATTACGGTGTATTATTATGAATTAAGCTACCCAGCAGTATATATAGTTATGAAAATGAGCTCCAACTTTACCAGCTGCAACATTAAAGAGATGAACGCAATGCATCAATAATTATCATCCTGTAATATGATCTGTATTATTCTGAAAAGGCCCATTCTGCATATTCAGTACTTTTACTTTTGGTACTTTCACTCAAGTAAGATTTTAAATTAATTACTTTTACTTGTAACAGAGTATTTATACACTGTGGTGTTACAGCTTTCACTTAAGTAAAAGATCTGCGTATTTCTCCTCAGCCTTCCATAACTTTGGGTCTCCGTAGTCCAGGAGGATGTTGATGCCACAAACTAACGAGAATTACCGCCTCGCAGTTGTAAGCCTCCACCAACCGCTGAGGATACAGTTCATATCCATAATCGGAATATCGTTTATCAAATCGTAATTAGCTCATGAATTCTTGAGTTATGGCCAATAATATCTTTTGACCTTAACCTTTGACCACAACAGTTCAACCTCGTGTCCAAGTGGATGTTTGTGCCAAATTTGGGGAAATTTGCTCTACAAACGAATGACACAAAAACACCTAGCCAGCGCGGAGGCAGAAAAACAGGAATAAAAAAACAGAAAAACAACTATACAAGATTTCACATTTTAATGATGCTATTTTACAGACAAGCTTTTCATAAAAACAAAACCACTCAGCTTGCAAGGCATGCATGAAGATATGTACATGTATTTTTCCAACTCATATTGAGCTCCAACTGTATCTAATAGCAGCTTTTTAAGAGTAGTTTACAGTTCATACAGAGCGACTCATACTTTTATTGATGTGCTGCATATTTATGGCTCATATAGTTTTAAAGTAAAGTAATACTTCGCTCTTTAAGAAGCAGACAGTATTTTTAAAATCTTGACACTAGTATTGTTCTAATGTTCTGTGCAAGTTGTTTCACGGCTTTTTGAGACCTGGAAATAGTCAAATACATATCAAAGCTATTAGACTTGATAAACTGTAAATATTCCGCCTCGTGTTTGCTAAAATGTAGTCCATAAGCTCAATACTGGCCGAAAATAATCCTGTTTTCGTTATGCAGAGTCTATATAGCATTTTTGTCCTTTCCAGTGAAACCCAAGCATGTGAAAATGATCAACTTAAACGTAAACATAATATTGTAAATACAAGATATTAGTGGGAAGAAATAAACAGCTGTATTTTCTTGTCAAACATTTTGTAAAAATATTTTAAATTATAGTCAGATACTGAAATAGAGTAAATCGAATGCTTCTCACACATTTGGGACAAAATGTGCAATTATGTGTATAAAGATCCATTAATATGAATTTTCCTCGAAGTGCCATGGTTTATTAAATGTGAGGAAAAACATCCTGAACGTTAATAAGTCGTGATACTGAAATTGGTTTTAAGCGGCACTTTTGCGGCCCCAGGTGCACGTGCAGAAGGCTGATATCAGAAACAAGTGCATTGCTGGGTATGAAATTCATACCCAGGAATGCCTCAAAGAAGTCTTAGTATATTCATGAAAAACAAAGATTTCTTTGAGGCAAATAAAAACTAAAATGGCAGAATGTGTAAGGCAGAATTTTCCCTCAATAGCACATCAGGAGCAAGAGAAAAACTTCACCTTCAGAAGTGGAGATCCTTAGGAGAATACAAAATGAAAATAGTCAAAACAAGGTTCATGATTTGGGTGAAGATACTGACTGTAACTACGTCCTGTTTACCTGTTAGATCACCTGCTGAATGAGCCCTTTTTCTGGATCGTGTTTATCATCCAGGTCCTCATCAGAATCTGAACGTGAGAGAAACAAATCAGTGTGAAGATCAAACGTCAAATTCAGTTCAACCAGAGGGCTTAAAGGAACAGTTTGGGAATATTAACTGTTTTGCAAAAAGCTACATGAGAAGATTGATATCACTATTTCTGCTGGTAACCTTTTGTCACGTCTCTCTCTGCCTCCCTCCCTCTCAGTCCATTAAAACCTATTGAATTGAATTGAACTGACATGTTCCTAACACAGTACAGTTATGCAAGACAATTAATTAAATTAACAAATACCAATAACACAGATATACAGATAAATATGAAAGACAATATATATATATATATATACAAAGTATATATATATATATATATATATATATATATATATATATATATATATATATATATATATATATATAATATATATATAAATATATATATATATATAATATATATATATAAATATATATATAAAAATAAATCATCAATGCCATCAAAATTTCACAAAACATGTTATAGTATTATATAGTATAGTAATTTCACAAAAATGTAATAAGTTTACATTTAAATAAAATGCCACACTTTTGCACTTTTGAATCAATGTGCTGAGTGGTTCCCAAAGCTTTTCTCCCTCCAAAATACCACATTAAGACCTTGAGGGACACCACAGAAAAAGCCAGGCTGTGATTTCATATCAAAAACTTTTGACATTTAAAGATTTCTGCAAGAATTGCATTTATTGGCAATTAGATGCCGCGCACTTCTGTCGTGTGAACTGCTCAGAAACCCCCTTATTGTCAGTCTAGCTAGTAAAGCCATCCATCCTCTGAATGAATGAAAGAAAGATATTCCTTTATTAGTCCCACAGTGGGGAAATTCAGTTTTACACTCTGTTGTTCACACAGTACATATACATGCGTCAATGGAGAGATGTCAGAGTGAGGGGGCTGCTCCTGACAAGCGCCCAGAGCAGTTGGGGGTTTGGTGCCTTGCTCAGGGGCACCTCGGCAGTGCCCAAGAGGTAAACTGGCACCTCTCCAGCAACCAGTTGGTCTTGGTCCTTGGTCCATGGGGGACTTGAAGTAGTAGTAATAGTAGTAGTAGTAGTAGTAGAGGCTGTGATTATCCTAGCGGTAGTAGTAGTAGAGAGTAGTAGGTCTCTAGTTTGTGGCTGTAAAGTTTCATGAGGCTGTGATTATCCTAGAGGTAGTAGTAGCAGTAGTAGTAGGTCTCTAGTTTGTGGCTGTAAAGTCTCATGAGGCTGTGATTATCCTAGAGGTAGTAGTAGTAGTAGTAGTAGGTCTCTAGTTTGTGGCTGTAAAGTTTCATGAGGATGTGATTATCCTAGAGGTAGTAGTAGTAGTAGTAGTAGGTCTCTAGTTTGTGGCTGTAAAGTTTCATGAGGATGTGATTATCCTAGAGGTGGTAGTAGTAGTAGTAGTAGCAGTAGTAGTAGAGGCTGTGATTATCCTAGAGGTGGTAGTAGTAGTTGTAGTAGTAGTAGTAGTAGGTCTCTAGTTTGTGGCTGTAAAGTTTCATGAGGATGTGATTATCCTAGAGGTGGTAGTAGTAGTAGTAGTAGCAGTAGTAGTAGAGGCTGTGATTATCCTAGAGGTGGTAGTAGTAGTAGTAGTAGTAGAGGCTGTGATTATCCTAGAGGTAGTAGTAGTAGGCTTAGTAGTCTTAGTTAGAGGCTGTGATTATCCTAGAGGTAGTAGTAGTAGTAGTAGTAGTAGCAGTAGTAGAGGCTGTGATTATCCTAGAGGTGGTAGTAGTAGTTGTAGTAGAGGCTGTGATTATCCTAGACGTGGTAGTAGTAGTTGTAGTAGTAGTAGTAGGTCTCTAGTTTGTGGCTCTAAAGTCTCATGAGGCTGTGATTATCCTAGAGGTAGTAGTAGCAGTAGGGGATACCGGGTAGTAGTAGTAGTAGTAGGTCTCTAGTTTGTGGCTGTAAAGTCTCATGAGGCTGTGAGTATCCTAGAAGTAGTAGTAGTAGTAGTAGTAGTAGTAGTAGTAGTAGGTCTCTAGTTTGTGGCTGTAAAGTCTCATGAGGCTGTGATTATCCTAGAGGTAGTAGTAGTAGTAGTAGTAGGTCTCTAGTTTGTGGCTGTAAAGTCTCATGAGGCTGTGAGTATCCTAGAGGTAGTAGCAGTAGTAGTAGTAGGTCTCTAGTTTGTGGCTGTAAAGTCTCATGAGGCTGTGATTATCCTAGAGGTAGTAGTAGTAGTAGTAGCAGTAGTAGTAGAGGCTGTGATTATCCTAGAGGTGGTAGTAGTAGTAGTAGTAGTAGTAGTAGTAGGTCTCTAGTTTGTGGCTGTAAAGTCTCATGAGGCTGTGATTATCCTAGAGGTAGTAGTAGAGAGTAGTAGAGGCTGTGATTATCCTAGAGGTGGTAGTAGTAGTAGTAGTAGTAGTAGTAGTAGTAGTAGGTCTCTTGTTTGTGGCTGTTAAGTTTCATGAGGCTGTGATTATCCTAGAGGTAGTAGTAGTAGTAGGTCTCTAGTTTGTGGCTGTAAAGTCTCATGAGGCTGTGATTATCGTAGAGGTAGTAGTAGTAGCAGTAGTAGTAGTAGGTCTCTAGTTTGTGGCTGTAAAGTCTCATGAGGCTGTGATTATTGTAGAGGTAGTAGTAGTAGCAGTAGTAGCAGTGGTAGTAGTTGTAGTAGGTCTATAGTTTGTGGCTGTGATTATCCTAGAGGTAGTAGTAGTAGTAGTAGGAGGCTGTGATTATCCTAGAGGTAGTAGTAGTAGAGAGGCTGTGATTATCCTAGAGGGAGTAAGATAGATTATATTTTATTTTTTTTTTTTTTTCCCCCCCTGGGGATTTTTTTTTTCTTTTCCACATTAAAAAAAAAATATATTATTTTTTTTATTTTTTATAATATAAATAAAATATTTAAAAAAAAATATTTCTTCCTCTCCTCATTATATTTTTTTATTATTTTTTTTTCTTCTTTTTTCCTTTTTTCTCTGTTGTTTTTTTTTTTTTTTTTTTTTTTTTTTTTTTTTTTGGGGTTTTCTTTTTTGGGTTTCTTCCCCTCCAGCCGCAGAGAGCCCCCTCCTCCCCCCCCCCTCCTCCTTTTAATGTTGCACCCCCCCCCCATAAAAGCTCCCCCCCCCTCTATTGTTATCTCTCTTATGTTGGGAGTCCTCCTCCTCCATAGATGACAGCTTAGCCCTCATCCTCCTCTCCCCCACCACCTGCACTGAGTCCAAGCATCCCGGCGGCCACCCACCCCCCCCCCCCCCACCCCCCAGCCCCCCCCCCCCCAACCTCAGCCCTACGCCCCCCAGAGTTTTTCCCAGACTATCCCACCGCGCCAGTAGTAGTAGTAGTAGTAGAGGCTGTGATTATCCTAGAGGTAGTAGTAGTAGTAGTAGTAGTAGTAGGCTGTGATTATCCTAGAGGTAGTAGTAGTAGTAGTAGTAGTAGAGGCTGTGATTATCCTAGAGGTAGTAGTAGTAGTAGTAGAGGCTGTGATTATCCTAGAGGTAGTAGTAGTAGTAGTAGAGGCTGTGATTATCCTAGAGGTAGTAGTAGTAGTAGTAGTAGTAGTAGTAGAGGCTGTGATTACCCTAGAGGTAGTAGTAGTAGTAGTAGTAGTAGAGGCTGTGATTACCCTAGAGGTAGTAGTAGTAGTAGTAGTAGTAGTAGTAGAGGCTGTGATTATCCTAGAGGTGGTAGTAGTAGTAGTAGTAGAGGCTGTGATTATCCTAGAGGTAGTAGTAGTAGTAGTAGTAGTAGAGGCTGTGATTATCCTAGAGGTAGTAGTAGTAGTAGTAGTAGTAGTAGAGGCTGTGATTACCCTAGAGGTAGTAGTAGTAGTAGTAGTAGTAGTAGGAGGCTGTGATTATCCTAGAGGTAGTAGTAGTAGTAGTAGTAGTAGTAGTAGTAGAGGCTGTGATTACCCTAGAGGTAGCAGTAGTAGTAGTAGTAGTAGAGGCTATGATTACCCTAGAGGTAGTAGTAGTAGTAGTAGTAGTAGTAGTAGAGTGTGATTACCCTAGAGGTAGAGAGAGTAGTAGTAGTAGTAGAGAGAGGCTGGATTACCCTAGAGGTAGTAGTAGTAGTAGTAGTAGTAGAGGCTGTGATTACCCTAGAGGTGGTAGTAGTAGTAGTAGTAGTAGTAGAGGCTGTGATTACCCTAGAGGTAGTAGTAGTAGTAGTAGTAGTAGTAGAGGCTGTGATTACCCTAGAGGTAGTAGTAGTAGTAGTAGTAGTAGTAGTAGAGGCTGTGATTACCCTAGAGGTAGTAGTAGTAGTAGTAGTAGTAGTAGTAGTAGTAGTAGTAGTAGTAGAGAGGCTGTGATTACCCTAGAGGTGGTAGTAGTAGTAGTAGTAGTAGTAGTAGTAGTAGTAGAGGCTGTGATTACCCTAGAGGTAGTAGTAGTAGTAGTAGTAGTAGAGGCTGTGATTACCCTAGAGGTAGTAGTAGTAGTAGTAGTAGTAGTAGTAGTAGTAGAGGCTGTGATTACCCTAGAGGTAGTAGTAGTAGTAGTAGTAGTAGTAGTAGTAGAGGCTGTGATTACCCTAGAGGTGGTAGTAGTAGTAGTAGTAGTAGTAGCGTAGTAGTAGTAGTAGTAGTAGTAGTAGTAGTAGAGGCTGTGATTACCCTAGAGGTGGTAGTAGTAGTAGTAGTAGGGTAGTAGTAGTAGTAGTAGTAGAGGCTGTGATTACCCTAGAGGTGGTAGTAGTAGTAGTAGTAGTAGTAGTAGAGGCTGATAAAGTAGTAGTAGTGTAGAGAGAGGCTGTGATTACCCTAGAGGTAGTAGTAGTAGTAGTAGTAGTAGTAGTAGAGGCTGTGATTACCCTAGAGGTGGTAGTAGTAGTAGTAGTAGTAGTAGTAGAGGCTGTGATTACCCTAGAGGTGGTAGTAGTAGTAGTAGTAGTAGTAGTAGTAGTAGAGGGTATATAGTGTGTTTTAGGCTGTGATTACCCCAGAGGTCACCACAGATCATTTTATACAGTGAGGTGTAGTTTTTTTTTTTTTTTTTTTTTTTTTAAATGGTCACGACAATGAAATAGCTACTATGGAGACTAAAATAATCAGATACTAGTGGGATCATTGGATCCACAAGAGTCTCAGCTTTACAGTGATACCCAATTTATGTAATTTAAGCCTGTGTAGGGACCCCAGTATGCAGAAATATTAAAATACATCATTTTAGTGTAGGCGAAAATAACACATTTGTACTGCATGTACTGCAAGAAACTGCCTGTTTTCCCCCCAAACTGCATGTCAGTATCATGAAGTGGGCATGTCTGTAGCGGGGAGGCTCGTGGGTACCCACAGAACCAATCTTCATTCACATATCTGGAGGTCAGCAATTGAAAATCACCATGCCAGTTTTTCCTTCCCAAAATTTAGCTTGACTTCATAGCAATATTTAGTGATCTCTCCGACAAGCTAGCATGGATGATGGTTGGAACCATGGATTTATTAGGTTTTTTGGTTCCACCTGATATCAATAAATCTCCAACAGCTTGAACACTGAGCCTGCTACGACCTCGAAAACCACAACAAGGCTGAGGTGAGTGTGAGATAGTCGGGTTAATGTCACGGTGAGTAAACTGACCTGCCACAGACTCTGGTGGAGAGTAGAACTGCCCGTCAGATAACGGACCCGGACACATGAGAGGAGCTCGCTCTGTGGCGTCCATGATGGACTGATACCCTGAAACGCACAGAGAGGATACATGAAGGGTGCAGCATCTGTAACAGCTGGACAAAGACTACATAATGTAGTAGTAATATCTGCAGGACTGCTACAAATCAAAAAATAAGTCACAAAAACAGCAGTAATAGTCATAATAGTAGTAGTGGGGCCCGTGGCCTAGAGGAGGTTGACGGTCATCACAATGATTTGATTTGAGTCCAAATCTGAGACCTTTGCTGCATCATTTCCTATCTCCTCTTCACTGTCAAAATAAAGGTAAACAGTGTCCAAAAATACTGTCAAAATAAGAAAGTTTAATTAATAGTAGCGATAGGTATAGTACTACTTAGAGTGCTAAGTTGTAAATTTCTCCACTGAGGGACTAATAAAGGAATATCTTATCTTAAATAAAGTAACTGCAGTGTCTGATACTATTAAAAGTAGGTGGCATATTGCAAATTGCAGTACTAATATAAGCAAAGCAGAAGTAATATTCAGTCTTAGTAGCAGTAACTGTAGTAGAAGTACCAGTGTTAGTAGTAGCAACAGTAACCACTGTAACTAAACAGTATCAGTGATAGGGAAAGTAACTGGTATTATTGATAGTAATAGCCATAGTATTATAGTAGTAGCAGTAATAGTAACAGAAGTACTAGCTGTAGTAGTAATCATATTAGCAGTATTATTACTACAGTAGCAGTGGTTGCAAATTCAATATGCTTTGGTATTTTTAAGTATTGAGATTCAATATTATGATTTAAACATTCTTTCATGGGAAATGTTGAATCTTACACTTAGAGAGAGAGAAAGACGGCGAGAGAGACAGAGAGAGAAACACAGAGAGAGAGCAGAGAGAGAGAGAGAGAGAGAAAGAAAGAGAGAGAGAGAGAGACAGAGAAAGGAAGAAAGAGAGAGAGAAAGAGAGAGAGACAGAGAGAGAGACGGAGAGAGAGACAGAGAGAGAAACACAGAGAGAGACAGAGAGAGAGAGAGAGAGAAAGAAAGAGAGAGAGAGAGAGACAGAGAAAGGAAGAAAGAGAGAGAGACAGAGAGAGAAACACAGAGAGAGACAGAGAGAGAGAGAGATACAGAGAGAGAGAGACAAAGAGACAGAGAGAGAGAGAAGGAGAGAGAGAGAGAGAAAACGAGGGAGACAGAGAGAGAGAAAGAGAGAGAGAGTTTAATGTGTTCTCCTTTTATTTGGAAAAGTATCAAAAAGTATCAAATTACATGTTGGTACCAGTACCGATACCACAATGTTGGTATCGTGACAACACTAGTCTAAATACTGCTTCCACTACTGAATATTAGCAGTGCCATAAGTAGTACTACATTGGCAGTAATTCTAGTGGATTATTATCCAAGAGAAGAGCTGTGTGTCTGACTCACTGTTTTCGTCTTCGGCCTCCTGAGGAAGAACCTTGAAGTCCAGCAGCCACGTTTCTATCCAGGCCAACACAAAGGAGATGATGGGCAGCAGGTACCCAAAGGCCCCCTGAGACAGCAGCTGCACAAACACAATACACTCTCTGTACTACCTCATCTCACAAAAAATATACAACTCTCCATAGAAGGAAATAAAAAAAACCTCTGAAACTGTTACGAGTTAGAGTTTCTGATGTTATCTGGGATTTTGAGCATTAATATTTAATTCTAACAGGTTTGAATTCTGCTGCAAAAATATAAACAAAGTGGATAAACAAATGTTTTCATATTTAAAAAAGAGCATAAATAGTTATTACCCCGAATAAGGTAATATATTCATCATTTACAGTATATGCTGATGGGCTATGCATCAACAAATACTGTATGTACTCCTTTTGTTTACTAGGAAGTGATTCACAGGCAAAGAAATGAACTCCAATTACAAGAAAAATCCTTACTTAAAACTCTTAATTGTGATTTGATAAAAAAAACATATACAAATGAAACAACAATACAAGAACAGAATAAATTAAGATAATGAGGTTTTAAAAAGGGCTAAGATGAAATAAATGGGGGTAAAGATACTTGAAAACAATATTAAATATCCAACTTTTAAGGGGGGAAACATAACTAATGTTTATGCAGTTGTCATAAAAGTAGAAAAAGTCATGAAGTATCAAGCTGATAAAACAATGTAAAATATGTTTGTTGTTTTTCTTGGTTAACGAAGACTCAGGGTCTCCAGACAACATTAGATATTATCCAACATGTTATTTCTGACAATGAGCAGCAGGTGGCGTACTGAGTGAGCAGCCTGACAGCGCTGACCTCTTGACCTCCGAGCAGAACGGCATATCAGTGATTGATCATAATAGTGACATAGTGGTTCTAAAATCTCTGTTAAATCATAATTCATCATGTGACTCTTACCTTCGATAAAATGACTTTAACAATCAGGAAAGCACAGCTGACTGCAGTGGTGATCTGTGCAAACAGAGACAACACATATTAGAGTCACTCATACAGCAGAGGTGCTATTATCATGATTTTTTTAATAGGACCATAATCATAATTGATCTTTGTTTTATAACATAACCGAGAGGAAAATAGCAACTAAGTGATTCATTTCTCATCACAGCAATTTCTCATCTCCGATGATGATGATCTCTGTTGGGCGTTTCTGTTACTGAGCTGGTTGAGTTACCCTTTTCTGAGCCATCAAAATGCAATGCAATATTCAAGTCTCGCTGGTTTTATCAGTTGTAAGGACTTTATATTGTTTTTATTGTGGAATGTTTAAATAGATAAAATTTAAAAAAAATAAATCAACTGAAAAACAAAGAATGCATTTGCAAATTGAAAATAACGTGTCTTTAATTCATTGTTATTTGTTACTGTATTTCTTGGTTTTATGTCTTTGTAAAGCATGTTGTAACTTATTTTTAAAAATAAATAAATATCATTTACATCATTTAAAGCACTTCTTATAACTTCTCTTTTTTAAAAAAGCCTTGTATTCATTTTACTTTCAACATGTCTCATTTGTTAATTTACCTGAGTCCTGAAATGTTTTAATCCTTGTTCACATCCATGTAAAATCACTTTGTAACTTTGTTTTGAAAAGCACTTTATAAATGTAGTTTATTTTTCTTATTATTACTGGTATTATTATTATTATGTCTGAACGTTGGCTTTTAAAAATGAATTTCAATGCATGAATGATTGTACAGCCCAGGAAAAGTTTCCCCATGGGAATAAAAAAATATATCTTATAACTACATAATACTAACAGTACACAGAAATACAAGACATGCTGATCACTCATTTACATCCAGGTCAATAAACAACAAAAACAACACTGTTTGTGTCAAAAGAGACACTTGAAAAATGAAAAGTCAAAAATCAGTTCAGACAAAAATGACTCCTCATTTCAGTTAAAGCCTATAGATGGTACGAGTCCCTCTGCTGGCACAAATAAAGAAATATTATCATATTACTTTTTTTTTTCACAAGGAAAACTTACTGCGATGGCCCACCAGTGACGAAGCTTACAGACGGCATAGGCCAGGATGAGGGTGGCAAACCTGAACACAGCCAGGAGCTGAGGGAGGAAAGATGGGAGGAAGAAGTAAACATTTAGTGGCCGTGAAGAGAGAAAGATTAAAAGGGAGCAATGAGAGGAGGAGAAATAACACCAAAGAAATGGAGAACGTAGGCAGGAAGGAAGAAGGAAACAAAAGGAAAGGATAGGAGGAAAACAAGATAAATGATTAAATATCAATTAAGACAATATACTAATACATATGTGTATATATTAGACATACAATATGTGCATCTACTGTGCATGTACCACTTTCTTTTTTTAATCTATGTACTTATTTATCAGCATTATTATTTATTTACGGTATTGACTTATTCATGTCTTTCCTCCTCGCACATTCCTGTGGTCACAGCTCGGCAGTATATAGAGTACATGAAAACACGACACACCTTCATACATGCACGCAAACATGTACTGCACGTTAAAGAGTAAGAACTTACAAAAATATCGAAGAAGGAGGCGTGGTAGTCGTACTGCAGGACTTCGATTTCCAGCTGCTTCTGAATGCCGCCGTTTACCTGTCAGACACAAACTACTGATGAGAACACGTGAGACTCTGCTTATTACTAAAACTCTTTAAGACACTAAAACAAGAAAGAAGATGAGAAAATGCTGCACTAAATCTCCTTAAGTAAATTCAGTGCAGCACCATGACCTGTGTAAATAGCTTGTCTCTCTTCATGTTGGGGCAATTATTAGGATTTACATGAGACTATTATATAAATATATTTTACTTTTAGGTACAGTGGAGTCGTGTAAACTATCGGACTAGATTTGGCCCACAGGTCGCAATTTACCTAATACTAATACCTGATAGATTAATGCCATTATATTATCATTTAAAAGGAACACAGGAGATACCATTTCTAACACAGATTTGGTGCAAAGTTTAACATTTTATTTTTTACTACTGGAGAATCGACAAAAATGATCAATAATGCCTCAATCAATCTAGCTATTAAAGCCATCCATCCTCTGAATGCTCTAGGTCTCTAGTTACCAGGATGTAGTAGTAGTAGTAGTAGTAGTAGTAGTAGTAGTAGTAGGTCTCTAGTTACCAGGATGATGTAGTAGTAGTAGTAGTAGTAGTAGTAGTAGTAGTAGTAGTGGGTCTCTAGTTACCAGGATGTAGTAGTAGTAGTAGTAGTAGTAGTAGTAGTAGGTCTCTAGTTACCAGGATGTAGTAGTAGTAGTAGTAGTAGTAGTAGTAGTGGGTCTCTAGTTACCAGGATGTAGTAGTAGTAGTAGTAGTAGTAGTAGTAGAGAGGTCTCTAGTTTGTGGCTGTAAAGTCTCATGAGGCTGTGATTATCCTAGAGGTAGTAGTAGTAGTAGTAGTAGGGAGGAGGAGTAGGAGTAGTAGAGGGTGTGATTATCCTAGAGGTAGTAGGAGGAGGAGGAGGGGGTGGGATTATCCTAGAGGTAGTAGTTAGTAGTAGTAGTAGTAGAGGCTGTGATTATCCTAGAGGTAGTAGTAGTAGTAGTAGTAGGAGGAGGGTAGGAGGAGTAGGAGTAGTAGAGGCTGTGATTATCCTAGAGGTAGTAGTAGTAGTAGGGAGGAGGAGTAGGAGGAGTAGGAGTAGTAGAGGCTGTGATTATCCTAGAGGTAGTAGTAGTAGTAGAGGCTGTGATTATCCTAGAGGTAGTAGTAGTAGTAGTAGTAGTAGTAGAGGTGTGATTATCCTAGAGGTAGTAGTAGTAATAGTAGTAGTAGAGGCTGTGATTATCCTAGAGGTAGTAGTAGTAGTAGTAGTAGTAGTAGGAGGAGGAGGAGTAGGAGGAGTAGGAGTAGTAGAGGCTGTGATTATCCTAGAGGTAGTAGTAGTAGTAGTAGAGGCTGTGATTATCCTAGAGGTGGTAGTAGTAGTAGTAGTAGTAGGTGTATAGCGAGGAGGAGTAGGAGGAGTAGTAGTAGTAGAGGCTGTGATTATCCTAGAGGTAGTAGTAGTAGTAGTAGTAGTAGAGGCTGTGATTATCCTAGAGGTAGTAGTAGTAGTAGTAGTAGGAGGAGGAGGAGGAGGAGTAGGAGGAGTAGGTGTAGTAGAGGCTGTGATTATCTTAGAGGTAGTAGTAGTAGTAGTAGTAGTAGTAGTAGTAGTAGAGGCTGTGATTATCCTAGAGGTAGTAGTAGTAGTAGTAGTAGAGGCTGTTATTATCCTAGAGGTAGTAGTAGTAGTAGTAGTAGTAGTAGTAGTAGTAGTAGTAGTAGTAGTAGTAGAGGCTGTGATTATCCTAGAGGTAGTAGTAGTAGTAGTAGTAGTAGTAGTAGTAGTAGTAGTAGTAGTAGTAGAGGCTGTGATTATCCTAGAGGTCACCACAGGTCATTTTATACAGAGAGGTCAAGTTTCAAAAAATGGTATCACCACAATGAAATGGCTCCTATGGGGACTAACTATCTATCACACATGGATCCAGTTGGACTCATTGGATCCACCAGAGTCTCAGCTTTACACTGAGACCCAGTTTATGGGGTTCAACACTGTTTAGGGACCCAGTATGTAGAAATATTCAAATACACCATTTAGAATAGGCGAAAGAAAACATTTATATTGCATGCAAAAAGGAATTGGTTTTGCCCCAAACTGCATGTGATTATCATAAAGTGGGCATGTCTGTAAAGAGGAGACTCGTAGGTACCCAGAGAACCCATTTACATTCACATATCTAGAGGTCAGAGGTCAAGGGACCCCTCTGAAAATGGACATAACATCTTTTTCCTCACTAAAATTTATCCTAACTTTTATTTAATACATTCACTAAAGCTCTAAAACCGAACCTGCTGCTGCTTCTCAAAGAGTAAAGTCTGCAGGTCTCGGGGTTAATTGTGTTAGCGCGTACAGTAGGTGGTCTTTCCTTCAGGACAGGAGGCATCCGGCTCTGCTATAAAACAATACAGCAAACTTTTGAAGTCAAAAATAGATCGAGAAGGAACTTGGGACTGAACATGCAAACTACAGGCCCTGCTTGACTGGATCTCGTTGATTCAGCGGCCTCGTCGGCTCCAGTGGTATCATCAGTATGAGTGGAATGAAGTGTTTGGCAGGAAGGGCAACTTGTTGTTGAAGCTGCTTTGGTGACTAAACGCTGCTCTGTAATCTCCCAGACCAGCAAAGATCTATTGTGTCCATCTTTGTCTTTATTTTGATTGTTATCCAGGGATTGTTTTTTATTCTAAGGCAACTTATTCGCTTTACTGTTTAGATTATGAAAAAAGAAACTAGAGAAAATGGCCATCACAGTTTGTAAGGAGAGGGCTTCAAATTGCTTGTTTTTCCTTGTCAGAAACCTAAATACATTAAATTTACAATGATATAAGATTATATATAATATAATAAAGGGTGGCGTGGCTCAGAGGGTAGAGCAGGTCATCCACCGATGTGTCCTTGAGCAAGACACTTAACCCCAAATTGCTCCTGAAGGCACAGCCGTTGGTGTGTGAATGAGATGAATGAGTATTTAGTACTATTTTCAGTAGTATTTTCAGAATCTAATTCATCTATTCAAGGTTTGATAGCTTTGATATATACAAGTATATATAAACAGGGAAATTCCACAAGTACATGGAAAAGCAACTTGATCTAACGCATATAATAGAGCAGTTAAATAAATATAAACATGAGTAAATATAAAATAGTAATGTAAATGGAACATGTATTTCATTGAGCACTAATTCCTATTAATTCAGTGATTAACTTCGAACAAGGCCGTAACAGGCCAAACTTGTCTCATATCTGGTTAAAGTGCTCTCTCTAGACCAGCAGTGTCAAACTCATTGTAGTTTAGGAGTCACATTCAGTCCAGTTTGATGTCCACTGGGACAGTAAAACTACTGCATAGTAACCTAGAAATAACAACACCTCCAGATGCTAAGAAGTACAAGTACATTCTGAGAATCATCACAATCAATTAAAAAATCCAACCCAAAATACAAACAGAAGTGCATTTAAACGCAGAAGTGGAATTCATTATTCATTCAGACTTAAAAAGTCATAAATTCAACTTAATATCTCAAAACTTTGGCTTACTGTGTAAAAATTTGAACATTATTTACTTAAAATCTGGACTAACATCTGGAGTCGTATCTTTTAAGTTTGACTCACCAGGGTCAAAAGTTCAACTTAATTCTCTTTATTCTGATTTTCTATGATAACTTATGATAAATTTGACTTCATTTTGGCTTCCTGTGTCAAAATTTTGGCTTATTAACTTGGACATAATTCCCATGGGAAGTCATAAATGTAATGTGTCTAAAGTACGTCAAAATTAAGCTAAATCTAAAAATTAAAATCTCATTCTTTTCTGCAATTTTTATGTTTTGCAAAGTCATCCAGTGGGCCGGATTGGACCCTTTGGCGGCCGGTTCTGGCCCTCGGGCCGTATGTTTGACACTCTTGATCTAGACGGTGTCTGTACTCTACCAAAGATCTTTTATGAAAGAAGAACCTCCACTCTGCAGCAACAAATCCCTACTTCTTTTCCCTCACCTTGGGGGAAAACGTCATGAGGTCAAGGAAAGGTGTGAAGGGGAATTCATAAGGATTTAGGAAAATCTGTCTGCACTGACACTATAGGCTCTGTAATTATGACACAAAGGCAGATGTTATTGACGCCAGTCTGCTGCGTGTGAAACGACGATGTTTCTGAAGGTGGACGACAAAATGCACATCTCACACTTGGCCCCATGTTGTTTCATGCCGGCTCTATAAACACTTTACCCTTAACACAGTTCCAGCAGACCGCACATACCAAAACATGTGCAATATCAGTTAAACTGTTCAATATCAATATTTCCTATGTACAATAATGTGAATTCAACCATTATATTTAGCTTTTTTACTGATTAATTACTTATTATAGGCCTATCTTACTGTTTTTAACCGATGCTTCTTGTTATTGCTGCTGTAACACTGTGAATGTCACTGCTGCAGGACTAATAAAGGATTATTTTACGTTAAACATGGACAACCCCAAGAAGAAAAATATTATTTCATCATTACCAAGGTTGGAATAGAGATTGTAAAAAAGGAATATAGGCGACCACTCACAAAATATTAAAGTTTGATAAATACTGCATTATGGAGAAGGGGTTGGACCATAAGTGTATACATCTACTCCTTTATGTAATATTTTTTTTGTTTATGAGAATTTGTATATTAACAGTTTAATATGTATTTACTGTTTTACATTGTTTTACATTGTTGCATGTTCGAAATAAATAAATACAAATAAAGAGATATGAAATGGTTGTCACTGTTCACTAATATTCATCAACACGAAAACCAATTAGTGCAAGACTGTATGAAATAATTAAAAACAATTAATTAAAATTATGCAAGCTGGACACATTGTTTTCATGAGCGGCCAGTGCATCGTTTTATTGAAAAGGTACTGAAGCAAAGAGACAAAACTCTGGTGCTTTTTTGACAACAGACAACAGATCTGTGTCTATGGATGTGTGAAGAGATGGCTATAATTCAGCAGATTATTATTATTTTATTTTTTTGAGGTAAATCAACTTCCCAGTAGGAACGCTTAAATAGTTCTCATTTAGATCATTATGTCCTACAAGTAGTAAAATTCATAGCAATAGCCTCGGCATAATGAATGTGCACGACTTGATGTTGGCAGATACTTAATAAGTACTATGTAGGGGATGTGGGGGGTATCGATACAGCATAGTATCGCAGTATTTTACATGGCAATATTGTTTTGATACACAGATGTCAAGTATTGATCGTGTATGATATAAACTTTTAACCGTTTAGGAATCAGACAGCCCACCAGAGGACACGGCTGCTATTCTGTATTTCTAAGTTTGTTGCGGGCTCAGTCGTATAGATAATATAAAAGCTTGTATCATATGAAACTAGAAATCCACTGTCTGTATCAACCATGTCATGTTAGCTTGTTGGGAAGAATGCTAAATAACGCTCCGAAGGAAAAACTGGCATGGTCATTTTCAAAGGGAGCCCAGAACGGACAAGCTCTGTCATGAACAGGAAGCGTCATCGTACGGCGGTAACGTGCGGTCCGGCCGGCCGTCGCTCTCGTCTCCGTGGTCCGACGGGCCGACGCTACGACTGTAGAGTGCCATATACTGACATTTATGTTAAATACATTCAGGCGGCCCCGATAGAGCTGACCATGGATAGATAAAGAGAATGGAGCTGATGGAGAGCTAGAGACCACCTTGGAGAAGTTAGAGGAAGTACACACCTGGACTACGTCCGGTTTTCAAAATAAGATGTTAACAAAGGGAACTGTACTGTATATACAATATACATCTCTGGAAATAAAAATGATTGGATTAAATTCACCAGAAGTATAAAACATTACATGTCCCTTATAAATTGAAAATAAAATACCACTAACTTATAAGGGAAATGTAATTAATATTTGATTTATTGGTTTCACTGTTTCAGTGCCGGTACTCGATAAAGTTAAATCTAATGTAATCTAATAACTCGAGTACTTGTACTCATGTTCGATTCAGATTTAGCATTACAGTTGAGAGAGAAAGCTAGGTAAATTACCAAAAGTGCAGAAAACCCTTGAGCACATACTGTATTTGAGATCCAGTCCAGCAGGTTTACGCTCACAGAGAGAAAGTTATGAATGTGAGCGGAGTTACTGTCCAAATACAGTTATGCAAAGTGTGTGTGTTAGTGTACACACACAGCTGTTTCTGTGCTCAAGGTTCACTTTGCTGAAACTGGAGCATGCTGGGAATGTGTGCCGCAGCCAAATCACTTCTTCCTTCGGGGCACAAAGTTTTATAACCTTGATTAACTTCTCCAGCAGCACCTGACCCTCATTTGTTCGGCCTTGACACAATTCAAACAAAACATTTGACCGTAAAGCCATTACCGCGTGTACAGTTGTAGATATATATGAGGAAAGTATCTGATAAAGTGTTACGTAAAATACAATAACTCCTCCTGAACGAGGTCAGCTGAATTACTGTGTGTGAAAATGTTAGTTATTCTTTGGTTCATGTCTGTTGTCAGACAAGTCATATAAAGTCATTAAAGTCAACTATACTATTCTCCCTTGGGACTAGTCTCCCTTCAGTCAAATAAGAAGAAAAAAACTGATATCAAACTGTGAGGACTTTTTTATTTTATGTTTTAACTCAGGTGTTACCAGAGCCTTCTAGAGCCCAAAGGTTTTTAGGGCTGGGATGATACGCCTATCTCCAGATTCAATACTATCACGATGCTTGGGAGCGATTTGATATATATTGTGATTTTTAAGTACTGTGATATGATATTACAATTTATTGCAGTTCTTGTTGAATCATGCACCTCTAGGAACTTTTACTTTGGAAAATATCTTAATTAATAGTGTAAAAAAAATTTATTTTCAGTATGTATGTAGTCAGGGCTGCACGGTGGTGCAGTGGTTAGCCCTGTCGCCTCACAGCAAGAGGGTCGCAGGTTCGATTCCGGCTTGGGACTCTTCTGTGTGGAGTTTGCATGTTCTCCCCGTGTAAGCGTGGGTTTTCTCCGGGTACTCCAGCTTCCTCCCACACTCCAAAAACATGCAATTTAGGTTAATTGAAGACTCTAAATTGCCCGTAGGTGTGAATGTGAGCGTGAATGGTTGTCTGTCTCTATGTTGTCTGTCTCTATGTGCCCTGCGTTGGACTGGCGACCTGTCCAGGGTGAACCCTGCCCTGGGATCGGCTGCAGCCCCCCGCGACCCCTAACGGGATAAGCGGTTGACGATGGATGGATGAATGAATGAATGAATGAATGAATGAATGTATGTAGTCAGAGATGTCCTGAAGTCAAATACATCTGGATCATTGTCAGGAATTATTTCTAAAAACAAAAATTCCAGTAACCTAAAAACCCTAATTCCCATATATGTATGTTATATACAGTTTCCTTTGTTAATACCTTATCTTGAAAACCAGACATAGTCTACTTCCATCTCTAGCTCTCCGTCAGCTCCGTTCTCTTTATCCATCCATGGTCAGCTCCATCGGGGCCGTTTGAATGTATTTAACATAAATGTCAGTATATGGGTGATCTATAGTTGTAGCGTCGGCCCGTTTGACCACGGAGATGAGAGCGGCGGTTTAACTGCATGTTACCGCCATACTATAACGTTTCCTGTCCTTGACGGAGTTAGCGTGCAGCTTTAGCCGTGATGTCTAGCTCTGCTTTTTTGTGTTTCCATCCTTTACTGGATGTGTAGTGTTTACCACGCTGGATTTAACATGGAGGCTGCAGATCAGATCCACACTGATCCTACAAGTTTTTTACTTTCTCATTTCGGCTCACTGCGATTTGTTTCGAGTGACGGATACAGAACGGATATGGCGTCACGTTACTCAGACTACAACAATAAAAGCAGTAGGTTCCTTCTACCTCCACACAGACTCAAATGAAGCACATATATCGATTCTGGCAATAACAAAATCAATTACAAAATTGTAAAACACAAACAGATATATCTTACATTGAGCTCTATGATCCAGAGCAAAGTGATGAACAGGAGGTCAAAGGTGACGAAGAGGCAGAAGGTCCTCCTCACATCCGAGATGCACTTCTTCTCCCCGGCTTCGTACGACTCCACCCTTGCACAGATGGCCGCGGAGTTGATAGAACCCACCGCCCTGCTGCCACTCAGCCGTGAATCGAAGCTGCTGCTGCACCGGCTGTCCATCCCTGGTCACGCACCCCCGCCCTGAGCAGGGCCAGCCCCACCCGCCGGTCAACAGAAGGTGGACTCAGGTGGAGTCAGAGGAGGTGGGTCATTGGAGCAGGTCGGTTTAGTGGATGTGAACTCACTCTGTGCAGATAAACTTCATCACTGCATCTGCAGGGAGGATGAAGGAAAAGGTCAAAAAATATGATTTCAGAACAAGTGATTTATGCATTTTAAAGCTGCACTAATCATTTACTTTACCAATTAATCAAAAGTCTGACAAAACCACCATACATTATCTACCCTCCTCTATCAATCTGCAGAGTAGACAAAGCTAGTGACAAGCTGGTGAAGGAGGTGAACATTTAGAGCCACATATTTCCCCCAGATGAGTGCCGTCTCTGGTCCCAGAGCTAAAAGGACTTGCATTCACCAAGAGGACAAAAACACTTCCCACAATAAATGATAATTTTGCTCTGCCTGCTCAGTGTGCAAATATGAAACTGTTTGCCAACACATTTATCAAAACAACATGTCGTCAGTATGGAGGTTCTGCAGCCTGAGTAAAGAAGTCACAGTCTGTCACAGAAGCAAGGTGGTGTGACATGGCTGGTCCCAGTGGATTTTACAGTTTCATATGACACCACTATCTTCCCTCTCTTTAAAACTGAGCCTATTACAACCTCCCGGAGACCAGCTGCGTTAATGTGTTAAAGAAATCAGTGGCGTTAAATTTAATTTGAACATGTTAATATCGCGTTAACTTTAACAGCCCTATTAAAAACATTTGGAACAACAAACTTAATCAGACACTCATTATACAGTAATTCATTCCCATGATGCTGCTCAGAGTGATCACAGTGACCGGCTCGTCTGCCAAGAGCTTGGAGATGAAAAGCCAATGTTAAAAGAGGTTGTACTGAGCTCCATCATGATGCTTCCAAGCTCCACTCCAGTAAAAAGTACTGTTGGCCAATGATAAAAATGAAATGCTATTGGTTAAAACAGTTTAAAGAAATATTAATCATTAATTAAAAAGCAGAGAAAATGCAGAGGAAGTTGGCTCTGGACTTCCAGCTGAGGAGTTGTAGCTTGTAGCCTCGTAGCATTTATTCACCGACAGATAAACTGAACACACACTGTCTGCTACAGCTACGTTCACAGATATAACACCACCAACAAACCCACACTCACCACGACGACGCACACCGTCTGTCGGAAACTCACTGAAGTTACGCTACAGTGGGCTCAAAGCCAGCAGCAACGCTATCAGCTAGAGCATCGTTACACTGGGCAGACACACAGCTGACAACCTGCTAAACTAAACTAAATATGTGTTTGAGACTTTTACTGGGAAAGTGGCTGCATGTCCACGACACTACATGCATCACCGTGGCTGCTACAGTAACTCTCCTGATGGTGAACTGGAGACAGTGAACGCAGCACCGTGGCTGCTACAGTAACTCTCCTGATGGTGAACTGGAGACAGTGAACGCAGCACCGTGGCTGTTACAGTAACTCTCCTGATGGTGAACTGGAGACAGTGAACGCAGCACCGTGGCTGTTACAGTAACTCTCCTGACGGTGAACTGGAGACAGTGAACGCAGCACCGTGGCTGCTATGGTAACTCTCCTGACGGTGAGCTGGAGACAGTGAACGCAGCACCGTGGCTGCTACGGTAACTCTCCTGGCGGTTATCTGGAGACAGTGAAAGCAGCACCGTGGCTGCTATGGTAACTCTCCTGATGGTGAACTGTTGACTCAGTTGTGCTCATATACTGCAGCTGGAGCACTGCTGCATGCGAGGCAATAGTCTTGTCGGTTAACGGTTAATAATTGGTTAATGGCACCCATACATGACGCCATTCCAACACCATGGGCATTAATGTGCTGCCATGTTATGGCATTCATTCTTCGTGTTTCTGTCTTCCCAGCAGATGTTGGTACCTGGCTGCAGAGATTTACTCCCATTTCAAATACAAGAGGTTGTTGACTAACTTCAAAACACTGCTTTCTTAAAGAAAAACATGTGTTTGCTTCATTTATTCTTTCTGACAAGAATACTGTAAAACAGATTTGATAAATAACCCACGTAGCAGTGTTGTTATTGTCTGCGTGCTCTGACCTTTGACTGTAACCAGAGATGTCTTTGTTTCAGGAAGTGAAACTAATTGCTCTTTGCACTAACTGTAAGTCACTGTCATACTGAGCAGTTTGGTTCCAGCATAATCTGTTTGCACGTGATCTCATGTTTTCATATCATACACTTGAGTGAAGTCAGCTTCATCTCAAAATGCATGTTTTCAACATTACATGGCCTTATATCCATCACAAGACCTCTGTCAGAGGCAGTTAAATTATTAAATTATTTTCAAAAGGTACATTTTCAGCTTGAGTAGCACACAGGCTGTTATCATTGAACACCTACACTTAGAGCAGCATTTTGTAAATGATCCTGGGGTTTACTGGACAACGTCAATGTGATCTACTGGAAAAGAGTCATAAAAAGAAAGGCAATTAACCAACATGCTGCAATTCCCACAAGTCAAATCATAAACTGCAGTTGAGCAAATCATAAACTGTAATTTCCCCTGAAAGTACAAACCTCCACCAGCTTCCTCTCTCATGTGAGAGAGCTCTTATAGCAACTCCAAACTTGTCATGCTTTAACCTGATTTCACTTTTTCATAGTTTCTCTTAGGAAACAGGATCTGTAAAAACTTTTCTAACTGCAAGTATTTTTTCTATTTTATTTTATTTGCCACTTTTAAAATCTTTGTGCCAAATGAAGGAATAACATTTCAGATCTGATGTCAACACATCATGATAATGTTATGATTTACCTGCACCAATACTCTTTTACTGAGTGTAGCTTTAACGCATTATAATGTATGTCAATGCAACCTCCATTAATATTAGCAGTTAGCTTAGCCAAGCAGGACTCAAGCTAACGTGAACTGGCTATTCTCCTGCCGATTATCTGTTTCACACTTTAGGTGTGTCCCTGTCGAACGACCGCATCCTTCAAAAAGCTGCAGCTGAGATCAGAAAACATTAAAGCCAAGCTCCCAGTCGCATGTATTTACTGAATATCAGTCAATAACGATTGGCGACCGATCAATAAGGGAGTAAAGGAATATCATAAGAACATTCATTCACTCAAATTAACCATCACACACACTAATATTATTAGAGATATACTGTAAGCTAATAAAGCTTTAAAGTCCCTCAGAAGAACAAGCGTCCCTGACTTTAAGCTGTGCTGCAGTTCATCCACGGTGAGTGCAAAAACAGCAGCAGCAGAAACCAGTCCTCCCACTTCAGAGTTGGTATGAGGAACTTTTAAAGCTAAAGAACACAAACTGGCAAAGAAAAATTGCAATATAGAAATGTCAAATTAGATTTAAGGTTACTTAGAAACAGTGTCAACATTACACATTGTAGTTGTCCATCAGAGCACTGATGAATTGATTCTTTTAAACCAATAAAATGTCCGTCTGAGGGTGTATCACGGTCACAATTCTCTACAAAAAAAAAAAACAAACAACACTATATAATCATACCAATCTGCACTTTCAGATCTGATTGCTCAGATTCCTTCCAGAGTCTTCTTGGGGCGGCAGTAGCTCAGTCTGTAGGGAGTTGGCTTGGGAACCGGAGGGTCACCGGTTCAAGTCCCGACATGGACCAAAAACTGAGTGTGAACTGGTAGCTGGAGAGGTGCCAGTTTACCTCTTGGGCACTGCCGAGGTGCCCCTGAGCAAGGCACCAAACCCCAAACTGCTCGGGGCGCTTGTCAGGAGCAGCCCCCTCACTCTGACACCTCTCCATTAATGCATGTGTGTGTGTTTCAGGTCTGCATGTACCATGTATGAGTTAAACAGAGTGTAAATTGAATTTCCCCACTGTGGGACTAATAAAGGTAGATCTTCTTCTTCTTCTTCTTCTTAAATCTCTGTTGACTACTGGTCACAGGATTTCTACGGATTAGCAGATTTCACTGAAACATTTGTGAAACGGTTTCTCCAGGGTAATCGTCCATCTGCAGATGAGCGCAGTCATGCAGACGACGCTCTTTAAATCTTGTGCTTATTTAAGACCAAAGCATATTTGTTCACTGTGACTCCAGAGCTATGACAGCATGACTAATGACTACCAATACCAGCTCAATAAAGAAATTAAAATAACATCCAATTAATTAGATTTGTTCTGGTTAAGAGGAGGCCGATTGACACACAACTCGCACATAGAACATGTGAATGTAAGTTCGGTCTTCAGTCTTCTGTAGCTCTGGTTTGGTCTCCACCAACACCTGAGGAAAATACTTGTGTGTTTGGTGCTGAGTCATGGACTGAGAGCAGATCCATATTTTATGTTTTAAAATCACGGAGACCGTCCGTTTAAAGCTACGTCATCATTTGATTTTAAAAAAACGTTGGTTAACTGGTGAGCGGGTCAAAAATAATGTGTGGTCAGTTAACTTCTACGCATGAATACAGCCACAAAAACATCCCTATTTATGTGTCCATAATAGAGACAAAAATGTCAGGGGCTGAAATAGAAATGTTTATTATTTAAGTTAGATGGACATTATATCAAAATCAAAAACGACTTCTTAGCATTAATAACATCTCCCACATTGTCACACACAAACATAGTCTTTGTCCCACATCTGGTTTGTTGGGATCTGGTCACCCTAGGTGTGACTGATTTGTGATCAGTCGCTATTAACTATGAGAAAACATGCGATTGATCGTGATTAAATATTTTAATCGATCAACAAATATACAACGTAGGTCTAACTGCAGCTGCCAAATGAAAGTGGTGAAGTAGAGTGTAGAGATAGGAGAAGCAATGTAAATTTCTCCATTGTGGGACTAATAAAGGAATATCTTATCTTATCTTAAAGTTGAAAGTAAAAGCACCTAAAAACTGTACTTTAATAGAGTACTTGAGTAAGTGTACTTCTCACCACAGGGTCACCAACTGATGATGCTAGCGTCGCAGTGGGTGAGCTAGCTCCTAAACCGGCACTGAGTGAGGCTTTCCTGCATCACTACTTCAAATTTCTGATTTTAAAATACTGCAGCAGGAAAACCACCGACTGCCTGAGGCACAGAGAGGAGGCCAACGACAACAACAGCAGCACCGCTGCGGATTCCTCAGCATATTATCTGAGCTGCTTAGCTCGACAGACAAGCAAAATAACGAGCAGAGAGATGGTGAACTACAACAAACAGCAGACTCTCGGTGCAGCTGTGCAAGGACGCCACAATAAAGGGAGGTGATTACCAGCAACAACCTAGCTAGCGGGTTAGCTTAAAGTCACGTGTCAAACCAGTTTTTTAAAAGTCTCCATTTAGTAGTATCCTCACCTTTAAAACTCGGTCTTTCCGTCGGGGGTTAATTTTCTGACGTGGAGGGTTTCACTCGGCGGGTTTAAATCTCAACGTAGCAGACGAGTCATCTGTTTCCTTTCGGCTGCTCGGACCGGAAATAGGAAGCGGAAATATGGAAAAACTGACGCGAAGGATTCTGGGATATGAAGTCTCTCGGACCAACGGCTTTCAGTTGACCAGAAGGCCCCCTGGCGGCCATTGTGGATATACACAGCTTTAGCCTTTTACCTTGGATTTACCAGCACTGATTTATTGTTAATCCCTTTCATCTTCTGACAGCATGTTTTGGGAAAATTAAAGAAACCACTATTGAGATGTTGTGCTAAATAACGCCGAGCGTTAACATAGTCTATGTTAACATAGTCCATGTTAACGCTAGGGGTTGTTGATCTGCGTGCGTTTTTTAAACCAGCGCCATTGCGGTTGTCAAAACGGATTATATTCTTAAAAGGTATCAATAATATATATACATGTTCAGAGTGTCTGCATTTTACTGTATATGTTGTTATAAAACTATACAAAGTCCTGCATCATGTAATGTGCTAAGAAAGAGCACCTTTCCCAGTCTACCTCTATGCTGATCTGCCCTCTAGTGGTAACAGTTAGGAACTGCCAGATTTGCAGACACGATAGAATACTCACACTTCCGGTAAATTCTTTCAAAATAAAACTTTCAATTTATAGAAGATAAAGTTACTCGTGGTCACCGCGGGAGAGCAGTATATTCAATATTGGCAATATTAGCCATGAAGAATAATAACGTGAAGAAAAATACACAATATTTTGTGTAATTATTAAGTGTTATACAGAGTTCACATCTCAACAATGTTTTCCTTTGTATTCCTCACATTGTGTTGACAAGGAGAACCAAGGGATTAAGAAGAAATCACTGCAGTTAAACATGAGATAAAAGGCAAAAGAAAGTGGTCGCTGGTCGTACAAAGCAGACCTGTGTTATTTAAAATCACGAGTGTTCACCGCCCTCTAGTGGTCACTGTCAGAAACTTCAACATCTAATTTGTTTGTTAGCGTTAATGCAGCCATGCTAATGTACCTCCGCTGAAATGTGCACTTTATTTGGAAATTACACGATGAAGGGCTATATATTGTTTTATAACAAAGTGTTATCAATGTATAAATGTCTCAGTCAGACCTCTAAAGAATATATTCAGTACTGATAACTGTATTATTCATACATAAGTCTGCAATGGCGCTAGTTTAACAAATTATGTGATGTAGTACCCAACTGTGACCACTAGAGGGCATTAACACTCGTGTTTTAAATACATAGGTGAAGTTAGCAACTGGCCATTTTTATTTACCAGTTGTTTAACTTGAATAATGTGTATATTTTTAAAATTATTACAAGTGAAAGTTGCCATGTTATGATTGGAGCAGATTTTTGATGTTCAAGTCAGAATCTGTAAAGGTTTCTGGACAGTATCTTTTATTGTTTTGTGTTGTTAATTTATTTTCAATATTACATATATTTGTATGTATTTTTATATTTTTCACATATTTGCATCAAGTATTGGTGAGTATTAAATACTTGGCAACATTTTTTTCTTTAAGGCACATTTTGAACAGATAAAAATGTGTGATTAGGGTGACCAGGTGTCCCACTTTATGAGGGACTGCATAATTTCTATCCTTAGTCCCGTGTGTTTTCAAAAGTCAAACCACTGCAGGACAGATGGTCACACAGACATGACCAGGCTATTTAATTTAAATGTTATATTTTGGGAATACTAAGTTTACTGAGACTAAACTTGAACACTGCACTTTGTTTCTGCCTCAGTTATTCTCTCATACTACCGGTAGTTTCATATTTTCTCCCTCTGCTTTGTATGATACCTTGGAGTGAAGACAATGAGAAAATACTTTGTTCACTTTGTTTGTTTATTGATCATGTAAAGTCTCAGTTAGTTCACACATTCCATCAATAAATCTGTTAAAGGACTCTTTATTAATAAATCAGTGAAGAAATGCCAGCTCTCAACAAACATGAGTTTCAGGGAAAACGCAGAATTTGTCCCTTAAAGGACTTCTGTCTATTTCAGTCTACAGAACTCAGCAGTGTCTCCATAGCTACAGAGACAAAGTCCAGCATAGAGAGGCTCAGTGAATGTGGTCTGGACTCTGTGGAGGAGAGTCATGGTTTCAGTGACGCTGTAGAAGGACAGAATACCTGCTCTGTGATCCAGGTACACTCCTACTCTGGAGGACCGAGCACCTGAGACGGGGCTTTGTACACTGTTGTACAAAAATCTATAACTGTCTTTGTCACATCTTAATGTCCAAGATTTGGCATTGAATCCAAACCCACATTCATCCCAATCCTGTTCTCTCCAGAATCTCTTGTATGCTACTGCTACAGCAACTCCTGCCCCCCTCCACTCCACCTCCCAGTAACAACGTCCAGTCAGACTCTCTTCTCAGGACCTGACACCATCCAGTGAATCTGTCTGGGTGACTAGAATAAGACTGATGTTGTTTCATTACTTTTGCTTTTCTGTTCCCCTCAGATAATAACAGCTCTGTGTGTGCTGTGTTTGGATCCAGTGTGATTTCTCGTGAATATAATAAGAATCCAGCTCTGGTCTTGGGCTCTGGTTGTGGCAGTAAAACATCCACTTAAGATAAGATAAGATAAGATAAGATATTCCTTTATTGGTCCCACAGTGGGGAAATTCACACATTACAGCAGCAAAGTGGATAGTGCAATAAAGACAAGAAGCATAGATTTAAAAACAGTATTAATACAGTAAAATAAATAAATTAGTATATACATAATAGAAAAAGTAAAGTCAGAAGTATGTCCTTTATATCAATAAATAAGTTTGTTGTGAATGTGACTGTGATTGTGGTTTACTGGGAGCAGTGCTGGTTGTGAATGTGTATGTGGTTTACTGGGAGCAGTGCTGGTTGTGGAGTCTAACAGTTGCAGGCAGGAAGGACCTTCTGTAACGCTCCTTCGTACACTTAGGGTGTAGCAGCCTGTCACTGAAGGAGCTCTCCAGAGCTCTGATGGTGTCTCTCATGGGGTGGGAGTCCTTCTCCATCATGGACGACAGCTTAGCCGTCATCCTCCTCTCTCCCACCACCTGCACTGAGTCCAGAGAGCATCCCAGGACAGAGCTGGCCCTTTTAATAATCTTATCCAGCCTCTTCCTGTCTGCAGCTGTGATGCTGCTGCCCCAGCAAACCACTCCATAAAATATGGCTGATGCCACCACAGTGTCATAAAATGTTTTCAGAAGTGTCCCCTGCACTCCAAAAGACCTCAGTCTCCTGAGCAGGTACAGTCTGCTCTGGCCTTTCTTATGGAGTGCAGAGGAGTTTGTTGTCCAGTCCAGTTTATTGTTCAGGTGAACACCCAGGTATTTATAAGATGTCACCATCTCAATGTCTGATCCCTGGATGCTCACCGGTGTTGGAGGGGGATGAGTTTGCCTGTGGAAATCCACCACCAGCTCTTTAGTTTTCCCTGCGTTGATCTGGAGGTGGTTCCGCAGGCACCAGTCCACGAAGTCCTGGGAAAGTTCTCTGTACTCCCCATCGTCCCCATCAGTGATGAGGCCGACGATAGCAGAGTCATCAGAGAACTTCTGCAGGTGACAGGTTGGTGAGTTGTAGGAGAAGTCTGCAGTGTAGAGCGTGAAGAGGAACGGAGCCAGAACCGTTCCCTGCGGGGCCCCCACACTGCAGACCACCGTGTCTGAAATGAAGTCCTGTGTCCTCACATACTGTGGGCGGTTTGTGAGGTAGTCCAGTATCCAGGATGTAAGATGTTGATCTACCCCTGCAGTCTCCAGTTTGTCCCTCAGAAGTGTCGGCTAGATGGTGTTGAATGCACTGGAGAAATCAAAGAACATGATCCTCACAGTGCTCCCAGGCTTCTCAAGGTGAGACAGAGCTCGGTCCACAAGGAAGATGACGGCATCGTCCACCCCAATGCCAGGTTGATAGGCAAACTGTAGTGGGTCCATGGATGGACTCACCACAGGGCGGAGATGTTGGAGGACCAGGCGCTCCAGGGCCTTCATCAGGTGGGATGTTAATGCCACCGGCCTGAAGCTGCTGGGGTCCTTGGGGTGTGGGGTCTTGGGCACAGGTACCACGCAAGATGTCTTCCACAGTTGTGGTACCTTCCTCAGCTTCAGGCTCAGGTTGAATAGACGTCCAAAAGTCCCACACAGCTGGTCTGCGCAGGACTTCAGGAGCCTGGAGCTGATGCCATCTGGACCCGTAGCCTTCCTCACATTCATCTTCTTGAACTGGTTCTTCACCTGAAGTGTTGTGAAGGACAAACTGGAGCAGGGGGGCTGTGTGTCAGAGGCAGAGGAGGGGGTTGGTGGGGGGGCAGGGCTGAGTAGTGGAGCAGAGGGGGGTTGTCTATGGGGTAGAGCCGGAGCCATAGGTGTCGATGGAGGTGTTGATGTCTGTGGGGGTGCTTTTGTTGAGCTGAAGGTGGTGAAGGAGGAGGAGGGGGGGCACTGTCTTGAAGTGGTAGATGAAGGGGGCTGCAGCAGGGTGGACTGGGCCGGGGGAGGGGCAGGTGACTCATTGAACCTCAGTCACCGTCTGTGAGACGTTGGTCCATTTCTCTCTCAGGACGTCCTGTAGTTTATCTCTGACCTCTGACACAGCCGCCGTCACGTCCTCGAAGTATCTCAGAGGACGGATATTGATGCTGGATGAGTGTGTGGATTCACTGAGTGGTGACAGTGAGGGGTAGCTGAGTAGAAACTGGTTGTGATCCTCAGTGTGTGAGAGCAGCTTCAGCTCAGCGTCTCTCCTCTTCAGCTCAGTGATCTCCTTCTCCAGCTTCTCCTGAAGCTCTCTGACTCGACTCGCTTCACTTTTCTGCTGGGATCTGACCTGCTGCTTCACATCACAGCTTCTTGTCTCCAAGAGACGGATCAGCTCGGTGAAGATCTTCTCACTGTCCTTCACTGCTTTATCAGCAGAGCGATTGACAGCCTCCACCTCCTGTTGGAGCAGCTTCACCTCTTTCTCTCTGTCCTGGATTCCCTGCTGGATGTTGAGTCGACTCTCCTCCAGCTCTTTCTGCCTCTCAGTCCTTTCATCAGCTTGGAGTCCAGTCTTCTTCAGCTGCTCCACTAAAGCTGCTAACATGGTGTTTTTCATCAGGACAGTCCTCGGTGTGAAGGCCTGCCTACACTGAGGGCAGCTGTGAAGCCTTTTCTCATCCTCTCTGTCCCAGTGGGTTTCAATACAGTCCATGGTCACCGGGTCCCTCAGTAGATCCAGACAGATGGAACAAGAGAAGGTTCCCTGGTCCAGCTGAACTCCTTGCAGCGCCATTTCCAAACAGAAACTGCTCTAACAGTTGAGCTGGCTGTGTTTTAGAGCGGGAAGAATAGGGAGGAGTTATCCGACACACAGGCTACACAACGCGTCCTCCCATAAAGCGGAAGTAGGCGACAGTTTTTTGGCATAATTTGGCTAAAATCCACACTAACCTTTCTGTTCTGACCGAAAACTAGACCTCTGCTCCTCCTCTCGGCTTTGTTTACAGGATTTTTAAGTCGAGCGGCTCGACTCGAGCCCGTGACAGAAGACTTTGACCAATCACAGGTCGTTTCAGAGAGAGGGAGTGTTTCTATTGGCTGTGCCCCGGTCATGTGAGCAAGAAATCTCAACATGGCTGCCGGGTCATAAACTTTGTCATTTTACAACTGAACAATAACTACAAGATGATTCTGAACACACCTGATAAGAGAAATAAACCTGACAGCAACAGAATATTGATTCGTATTTGATCAGCGCTGCCTTGTTTGACCGTTTGATCCGAGTTAAATAAACGAATATAAACTCAACAGCAGCTGTATACACATACATTAAGTTGCACAGTTATTACACTGTGTATCACACAGACACAATGCTACGTCTCTATACAAAACAGTGGTTAAAAACAGTTAATTTCTATGTGACAAGGCTGTTTTACTGAGGAAAGTTTAAATGAGAGAGACTGACAGACTAATATTGTAGTTTGTGGTGTTTCAAGAGGAAAACTGTCTCAGTTATTCTCTCATAATATATTGATCCCCTGATGAAGGCTTGATGCTGAAATGCATCAGTTTGCTTTTTGGTTTAACATGACTATGCCATTATGATAAATGCATTTTAATTAAAGAGCGTGCCTTTGAGTTTTCTTGTGAGTTTTGTGAATTCTTTCATATTAGTTTCACAATTTCTCCATCAGCTTCAAATGATACCCTGGAATGAAGACAGGAAGAAAATATTTTATTCATGTTTGTTTATTCATCATGTAAACCTTCAGTTTGTTCACACATTTCATCAGTAATCATGTACAGATTCACTTCATCCACACAATCAGATTATATGAGCAGAATTTCAGCAATGTGAATGAGAATAATGAATGATCTCCTTATTGATTATGATCAGGGTGATTACAGCAACATCAACAAACATCCTCATGAGCAGTGAAACCGACACAGGAAGCAGCGCCAGCTGAAGACACATTTACAGAACAGCTGACGATGTCAAAGTACCACCATGAAAACATCATGGTAGAAATGACACAACAATCAGCTCTCAGCAACAAACATGGAGACAAAATGAGTTTAAAGAGTTAAAACACAGAATTTAACCCTTAAATGACTTCTGTCTATTTCAGCCTACAGAACTCAGCAGTGTCTCCATAGCTACAGAGACAAAGTCCAGCATAGAGAGGCTCAGTGAATGTGGTCTGGACTCTGTGGAGGAGAGTCATGGTTTCAGAGACGCTGTAGAAGGACAGAATACCTGCTCTGTGATCCAGGTACACTCCTATTCTGAAAGACCCAGGACCTGAGAGGCAAGTATCGAGATTATTGTACCAAAATGTAAAACTATAATCTCTGTAACAATTTAACGCCCAAGATTTGTCATTTTGTCCAAAACCACTTTCCTCCCAGCTTCCTTCTCTCCTGATACTCTTGTATGCGACTGCTACATAAATCCCTTCCCCTGTCCACTCCACCTCCCAGTAACAACGTCCAGTCAGACTCTCTCTACTCAGGACCTGCCAACATTCAGTGAATCTGTCTGGGTGACTAGAATAAGACTGTTCTCCAATTGTTACTATTCTGTTCCCCTCAGATAATAACAGCTCTGAGTTTGCTGTGTTTGGATCCAGTGTGATTTCTCGTGAATAAAATAAGAAGTCAGCTCTGGTCTTGGGCTCTGGTTGTGACATTAAAACATCCACTTCAGTCACCGTCTGTGAGACGTTGGTCCATTTCTCTCTCAGGACGTCCTGTAGTTCATCTCTGACCTCTGACACAGCCGCCGTCACGTCCTGGAAGTATCTCAGAGGACGGATATTGATGCTGGATGAGTGAGTGGATTCACTGAGTGGTGACAGTGAGGAGTAGCTGAGTAGAAACTGGTTGTGATCCTCAGTGTGTGAGAGCAGCTTCAGCTCAGCATCTCTCCTCTTCAGCTCAGTGATCTCCTGCTCCAGCTTCTCCTGAAGCTCTCTGACTCGACTCGCTTCAATTTTCTGCTGGGATCTGACCTGCTGCTTCACATCACAGCTTCTTTTCTCCAAGAGACGGATCAGCTCGGTGAAGATCTTCTCACTGTCCTTCACTGCTTTATCAGCAGAGCGATTGACAGCCTCCACCTCCTGTTGGAGCAGCTTCACCTCTTTCTCTCTGTCCTGGATTCCCTGCTGGATGTTGAGTCAACTCTCCTCCAGCTCTTTCTGCCTCTCGGTCCTCTCTCCTACAGCTGAGACGGTGTCGTGGCCTTTATGTTCATCCACAGAGCAGAGATAACAGATACACTGCTGATCACTACGACAGAACATCTTCATCACCTCATCGTGACGAGAGCAGACGTTCTCCTGGAGCTTCTTGGAGGGCTCCACCAGCTTGTGTTTTTCAAAAGCAGGTGATTCATAATGAGGTTGGAGGTGTTTCTCACAGTAAGAGACCAGACACACCAGACAGGACTTGAAGGCTTTCAGTTTCCTCCCAGTGCAGACATCACAGCCCACATCTTCAGGTCCAGCATAGCAGTGATCAGCAGCAGCAGCTTGGAGTCCAGTCTTCTTCAGCTGCTCCACTAAAGCTACTAACATGGTGTTTTTCATCAGGACAGGCCTCGGTGTGAAGGTCTGCCTACACTGAGGGCAGCTGTAGACCTTCTTGTCATCCTCTCCATCCCAGAAGCTTTTAATACAGTCCATGCAGTAGCTGTGTCCACAGGGAGTAGTCACCGGATCCTTCAGTAGATCCAGACAGACCGAACAAGAGAAGGTTTCCCGCTCCAGATGAACTCCTTTCTGCGCCATTTCACCTCTCAGTGACAACGACTGTCTGAGTTTCACTTACTGAGAAGTGAAACTAGTTTGAGCTCTGATCTAAACAACATGTTGGTGGATTTAGCCTGTCAGCTCTCACTGCACCACCATGTTGGTTACACCCATCTTCAAACTGTAGATCTGAAGGGGAGGGAACAAGGAAATAAATGGAGAGAGAGGAGCTGGCTGTGTTAGAGAGGAGGAAGAAGAGGAAGAGGAGGGAGAGGAGGGAGAGGAGGAAGAGGAGGGAGAGGAGGGAGAGGAGGAAGAGGAGGGAGGGGTTATCAAGCTGTGGTTCATTCCAGGAAGAGGAGTGGTTTGACAGAGATAATGTGTTTTGTATAGAGAGATCATTTCTCAGTTAAAAACACTGCAGTCAGAAGCTTTTAGGAGGTAAACTCTTCTCAGTACCTCTGGGTTATAGAAGTAATGAAATCCCAAATAGTTTTTACTTATTTGATAATGTCCTGTAAATGCTTTGTGAGGAAAGCATATTAAATCCAGACTATAATTTTGAGTAAAAGGTGTATTTTAATGTTGAATGCATTTATCTGAATAAATCAAATATATTGTTGCAATCCCGAATCCCAGGAGATTACTGGCTTCATAATAAATACATCCTAAATAAACAAATGCAAACTACATAAAAAAATCAGTATGATAAATGACCAGTGAGTAACAGCTAGAGGGATCAATGGGCAGACATTGAATATAATATTAATAACTGTTTCTTTAATATACAGTACAGACCAAAAGTCTGGACTCACCTTCTCATTCAAAGAGTTTTATTTATTTTCATGACTATGAAAATTGTAGATTCACACTGAAGGCATCAAAACTATGAATTAACACATGTGGAAATATGTACTTAACAAAAAAGTGTAAAACAACTGAAAATACGCTTTATATTGTAGTTTCTTCAAAGTAGCCACCTTTTGCTCTGACTACTGCTCCACACACTCTGCATCCTCTTGATGAGCTTCAAGAGGTCGTCATCTGAAATGGTCTCCACTTCACAGGTGAGCCCTGTCAGGTTTAATCAGTGGGATTTCTGGCCTTATAAATGGGGTTGGGACCATCAGTTGTGTTGTGCAGAAGTCAGGTGGAGACACAGCTGATAGTCCTACTGAATAGACTGTTAGAATTTGGATTATGGCAAGAAAAAAGCAGCTAAGTAAAGAAAAACAAGTGGCCATCATTACTTTAAGAAATGCAGGTCAGTCAGTCTGAAAAATTGGTAAAACTTTGAAAGTGTCCCCAAGTGCAGTCGCAAAAACCATCAAGTGCTACAAAGAAAGTGGCTCACAAGAGGACCGCCCCAGGAAAGGAGGACCAAGAGTCACCTCTGCTGCGGAGGATCAGTTCATCCGAGTCACCGGCCTCAGAAATGGCAGGTTAACAGCAGCTCAGACTAGAGACCAGGTCAATGCCTCCACAGTCACCGGACCTGAACCCAGTCCAGATGGTTTGGGGTGAGCTGGACCGCAGAGTGAAGGCAAAAGGGCCAACAAGTGCTCAGCATCTCTGGGAACTCCTTCAAGACTGTTGGAGACCATTTCAGGTGACGACCTCTTGAAGCTCATCAAGAGGATGCAGAGTGTGTGGAGCAGTAATCAGAGCAAAAAGAGGCTACTTTGAAGAAACTACAATATCAGACATATTTTCAGTTGTTTCACACTTTTTTGTTAAGTACATATTTCCACGTGTTAATTCATAGTTTTGATGCCTTCAGTGTGAATCTACAATTTTCATAGTCATGAAAATAAAGAAAACTCTTTGAATGAGATGGTGTGTCCAAACTTTTGGTCTGTACTGTATAATCACCTGAAAATAAGAATTGCTGTGTTTTCGTTACCTTGAATGAGCTGTTTAGGGAGCGGGTCCTCTAAAGTAAAGTGTGAAGTGAGTAGAGGTGCTTAAACGTCGATTACATCTCTGGTTAGCCAACACGTTTTCATCCCAACTCGCCACATACGGACGCTGTATCAGACCCCTCTGCGTCACTTTACAGTCGCAGTAAATAAATGCTTAATGTTGTGAATTAAACAAAAAATATTGTTTAGATTCAGGCAACAAAACCACTTAGATTTAGGAAAAACATGATTGGGCTTAAAACTACTATGTTTGTACAGTGAAAATGAAACTGAATATTGTGAACATGGCACACAACAGCTGATTGTAATGTGAAAGTGAAATGTTACAGTGGTCTCCTGGATGAAGCTTCACTTCCCCTCCTCAATGGAAAGCCTGCTGTGTTGCATGCCGGCACTAAAAAGTGCCTTGTGCAGCGGTATCGAACGCCGACAGCTGTGACGAAGCCTCTGGAATGAGAATGGGCTTCGTGAACCTCTTGTGTTGTGCATCAGTACTGAACATTTTGCTTATTAACCCACTGTGATGTACTACTTACTGTAGTAAGACATATAAAAACTTCACAGAGCCATTGGCAGCTTCAAACAACATCAGTAAAGAGACATTTAAATGGAGACTGAATCACTGGCATCTTTACTTTGGTGCAGCCTGTCTGATCAGACCAGAATGCTGCTGAACATCTTGGACAGGAAGTCTTCCTGATGTTTATTCCCATTTGAGTGAATGCAACGTCACATATATAGGCATTAGTATTAAGAAACAGACCTTCTTAACAGTATTTGTGTAATGTAAATAGTGCAGACGTTTTACCCATAATAAACTAATGCAATAAACTAATTATGGTTGAGAGACAGATCATCTCGTGACAAATAAAGTGTAAAATTAAATTTAAATGTCAAAGGTTGCTTGAATATTGTCTGTATCTCCCCTCTACAGCTCCACACCTACAATGTGTGTGCAATGTGCAGCTTTCCCAATCTTGGTTCGACAGGATGAGCATCCATCCAAGTCAATAAAATGCCTTTTTTATCTTTATTTTAGGACCAAATATGTGAACTGATAAATATGGGCCTTGGTAATGTCATTGCTGAGATGTTTGCGCATCCTTGGGACAGAAAACAAGCCTGAATCACTGAGAACTTATGAGGACATGAGTATACATGAGTATTTTTTGTGCCATAAACCGTACGACTCACAGAAGTAATGAATGGACAATGTTCAATAACCCATGAAAGCATTGATCTCTTTCATTTCGGAGCACAAGATAACCTGTTAGCATCTAGCAATCTGGTCAGGGGGCCCTTACTGTCAATAAGGTGGTGGGTAGTTTTGCACAGAACCTGGTGGGGAAGAAACACCTTTCAGGTGAGACTGATGTTTGAATGTTTGTCGACTTTGTGATCAATGCTATGGTCGTCAATTTAAGGTGCATTTAGAGTTTCAGTGTGGACTTAATGACAGCTGATAGAGGTGGCAAACACTGTATGCCTTTAAATGGAAAGCGGATCAGGTTTTACTGGTTTTAAGCTAGTTGCTTTAATGCTAATACAGAAAAAGTCCATATAAACTATCAGGACATCATGCCAATGAGTTTCTGACCCCCTGGTGTTCATGTAATTGTCTGTAATTGGGTCAAAAGCATCTTTTAAATCTCAAAAAGATCACTGCGTGTCTGAGAAAAAATGCCTGTGTCTCGCCTGTGACTCGAATTTATTATTGTGTCCACTCGTGTTTATGAGGCACTTCATTTGTTTGACAGAATATTTAGATTTAAATCAAACTGCTTGTTGTGAGCAACCGAATTAGCAAATTGTTAGCATGTAGTCACAATGCTTCAACATGAGCAGTGTTGTCAAGATTAAGAAGAAGAAGAAGAAGATCTACCTTTATTAGTCCCACAGTGGGGAAATTCAATTTACACTCTGCTTAACTTATACATGGTACATGCACACAAACACACACACACATGCAGTAATGGAGAGATGTCAGAGTGAGGGGGCTGCTCCTGACAAGCGCCCCGAGCAGTTGGGGGTTTGGTGCCTTGCTCAGGGGCACCTCGGCAGTGCCCAAGAGGTAAACTGGCTCCTCTCCAGCTACCAGTTCACACTCAGTTTTTGGTCCATGTCGGGACTTGAACCGGTGACCCTCCGGTTCCCAAGCCAACTCCCTACAGACTAGCTACTGCTCCCCCCATTAGGCGACTTTTAATTAAGATGGGAGAGAAAAGTAGTGCCGGGACATTTGACAGGGTTTTGAAAATATTGTGAAAACCAGGCAAGCTCTCATTTTATGGTCAAATACAAACATTCAGTCAACTTCACTGTGTCCACTCACACATATTTAATTTGAGAAATATCTGACTGACATGAGCTGTATTCAGTTGTTGTTACGAACGAGGGAGGACCTACTTACCTTGACGTCATTATCATTAACATTAGAATTAGTGTATTTGGTTGTTAGACTGCACTCTTTGTGGGTTGCAATAGTCTCTTTATCTGACATATCTTTGATTATTTGATGCAGATATGAAGCCTTCTAGGCTTATGATGTCTTTTCTATTGTGTGTGTAATAGTTTTACAGTTTTACGCAGGTTTCTGGTAATGTTATGATTTGGGCTGTTATTTAGTGAATTGCCCAAGTTGTGAGTTGGCTGGAAACTGTCAAACACTGTACGCCTGCCTGGTAGCTTGGAAATTAATATTATCTACTGATGCCAACAATACTTGACATCATCACAATGAGCTAGTCTGTTAGGCTGCAGCTAGAAGGGCTCATTGGTCTGAATAACAGTTTTAGCACATTAGCAGCAAATAAACAAAAAAAATCTATAAAAACACTAGGCAAAGACTGTGTCCAAAATCACTCCCTTTGTACTATAGAGTGCACGTTATTTACCCTGCGCCATTTTATTTGACTGCCTGAGTTCTGACTGTTAAAAATATGCACTATATAGAGCCTTATTTCTGCTCCAAAATGCAATGTGCCAGATTATACAGATGCAAAAGCTGTACTATACTTGTAAGTGATGACACACAATGAAGAGGAATTAGTGTCTGAAATCTCAGTTGACTGCTCACTGCGAGTGAACTATTGAGTGTCTGCTATATAGGGAGTAGAGGATGAGTGAACAAGGGAGTGATTTCAGACTCAGAAGGCTGTTAATTGTCTAAGGGTCAAAGGTGAGGGCGGCGGGGCCTCAGCAGATGGACTCGGCCATCCTCTCGGGCCGAGCTGATTGACAGGTGCTGGGTGGGGTGAAGACGTCGGGGTCGCTGATGCCCAGCTGAAGGTTGAAGAAGCGGGTGGAGGTGGTGACGCTGCTGTTCCGGGTGTAGGTCTCCTGCACCGGGTAACAGTCCTTCAGGGTGTAAACGCCCACCCAGGTCTCATCTGGTGGAGAGACGAGCAGACGTGGCAGCTCAAAGAGGAACAGCTGCTCTTTAAAGGAGGAATATGTAATATATTTACTGTAATAAATCATTACAGGTCATTGCAGATTAAAGAAACATGATCAATTGAAATAATAGCTTCTCTGACAACAACACTACCGCCAGTATGCTCTCCTTTAAATTTCAACTCCGGTCCAGAATGTCTTTTTTTTTCTTATGGCCGGTGTGATCCTGTTCATGGACAATTTCAACATACCATTGCCACATATTAAATAAACTGGCACACAAACCAGCCTTTGGCAGCCATGGGAGAAAGCAAAAGAACTGGATCAACACAGATAACAGCTGGATTTTACTCCACCTGAAAAGCCTCGGCACGTCTCTCTGTGGTCTATGCAGCTGGGTTATCAAGGCAGCGAGGATTTACGACACAGCCCCAACAAAAATGTCTTTTTTTTTGAGGTCACAGCGACATCTGACCATCAAAATGTAATCCAAGGGATCCAAGATACGGACCAGGGGCCAGAACCGGCCCGCCAAAGGGTGCAATCCGGTCCACTGGATGACTTTGCAAAGTGTAAAAACTGCAGAAAAGTGTGAGATTTAAATTTTTCAAGGCTCAATGCTGAAATACCTGACTTTCAATGTGGACTTTAAATGTCCACATTTATGTTAAAATAAGTCAGAATTTTGACATAGAAATCCAAAATGATGAGATATTAAGTCAAATTTATTATTAGATAGATTATCATAGAAAGTCATAATTAAGAGATTTAAGTTAAACTTTTTTACTGGGAACTTAAACTTTGATAAACTATTTATATTTTATTTGAAAACTAAATTTCCATTTTTCACAGTTGACTTTGAGATATTTTGTCACATTTATGATCTTTTATAGGAAATTAAGTGTTAAGTAGTAGTAAATTAAGTTAAATACACTTCCATTTGTACTTTGGGCTGGATTTTTCATTCGTTGTGATCATTTTCAGGACGTACTTGCGCTGCTTTACACTAACAGGAAGGGGACATTTGGACAACCTGAAAACATGATGCCTCTGTGACAGCCATAATGATAAAATAAAAATAAAAACATACACAAACAAATAAATAAATAAAACTAATAAAAACATACACACACTAGGTTCGTGTTAAAAACCAGACTTACGTTGACGTGCTGGCTTCCTGTCTGACCACTCCTGAACCTCCACGTTGTCCCCGGGGCCTCCGATGAAGTACTGGTCCTCGAAGGTGGAGTTGTCTGGAATGTCGAAGGGATCCCAGGCATCTGTGAGAGCAACCTTTGAGCAGTCCTTCGTCTTCTGGTCAATCTG
Source organism: Pterois miles (assembly GCA_947000775.1). Classification (NCBI taxonomy): domain Eukaryota; kingdom Metazoa; phylum Chordata; class Actinopteri; order Perciformes; family Scorpaenidae; genus Pterois; species Pterois miles. The sequence continues at coordinate 5,853,663 of CAMQGK010000485.1, read as the reverse complement.
GAACATCACCATGCTCTGGTACAAATAGATGTACTCAAAAAACCTGGAGCAGACGGAGACAACGAGGGTTGAGAAGTGAGAAGTTGCATTTTTTAGCCACTCGGGAGCAGCAGAAGGACCTCAACCCCATCCAAGACCTCTGGGATGAACGCAGACCTCAACCCCATCCAAGACCTCTGGGATGAACGCAGACCTCAACCCCATCCAAGACCTCTGGGATGAACGCAGACCTCAGCCCCATCCAAGACCTCTGGGATGAACGCAGACCTCAACCCCATCCAAGACCTCTGGGATGAACGCAGACCTCAGCCCCATCCAAGACCTCTGGGATGAACGCAGACCTCAACCCCATCCAAGACCTCTGGGATGAACGCAGACCTCAACCCCATCCAAGACCTCTGGGATGAACGCAGACCTCAACCCCATCCAAGACCTCTGGGATGAACGCAGACCTCAACCCCATCCAAGACCTCTGGGATGAACGCAGACCTCAACCCCATCCAAGACCTCTGGGATGAACGCAGATCTCAGCCCCATCCAAGACCTCTGGGATGAACGCAGACCTCAACCCCATCCAAGACCTCTGGGATGAACGCAGACCTCAACCCCATCCAAGACCTCTGGGATGAACGCAGACCTCAACCCCATCCAAGACCTCTGGGATGAACGCAGACCTCAACCCCATCCAAGACCTCTGGGATGAACGCAGACCTCAGCCCCATCCAAGACCTCTGGGATGAACGCAGACCTCAACCCCATCCAAGACCTCTGGGATGAACGCAGACCTCAGCCCCATCCAAGACCTCTGGGATGAACGCAGACCTCAACCCCATCCAAGACCTCTGGGATGAACGCAGACCTCAACCCCATCCAAGACCTCTGGGATGAACGCAGACCTCAGCCCCATCCAAGACCTCTGGGATGAACGCAGACCTCAACCCCATCCAAGACCTCTGGGATGAACGCAGACCTCAACCCCATCCAAGACCTCTGGGATGAACGCAGACCTCACTGACAAAATTTCCAATTTTGTAGATTCTTTTTAAAAACCTCATTTTAAGTCTCTTCTGTCATATTTGAAGGATATAATCGATCATCTACCTTTTAATCTGTTAGCACTTATTTCATCATAATATTATGCATTTCCTTTGTTGGTGATTATTATTATTTTAATGAATTTCAATTTATTTTCCACTCACTTATTTACTTACCATTATTATTATTATTATCATTATTATTATTATTATTATTATTATTATATAATTCTCCTTTTTTCTTTTTTTCTTGTCTTTTTTTCCCCATTTTGCATAAAAATATTGCTTTTGGATTTACACATGATGTTACAGTGTGTTCTTTGTCTTATGGAAGGGATAATAATAAAATATAATAAATAAACACTGAGAGGGCGATGCACCGCCTGACCCGAAGTGGTATCGCCCTGAAGTTTGTTATATCACAACCTGCTAGCTGAGACATTATCCTGCTTATTACACAGCTTTTTACTCTGGAAATCAATAATTTGACACAAAAACGACCCTCATCAGAACTGTGTCCATAGCAACGGTCGGTTATGAAGAAATAACAGACCAATCAGAATCAAGTATTCAGCAAAGCTGTGTATAATAATTGATACTGTATGATGTCATGATTTTGTATCTTGGAGAACAAAGTACGTGTATGGTTTAACTGACTCAATAAATAAAAAGTAAAAAACACCTGTGAACAATATGTTATTTACCATAATTGATATCTGAGTCAGTGAACAACACAAACCACAAGCAGAGCAAACTGTATTGATTGATTGCATGAAGGAACTAACCAAGTTGGTCTCAACAACATTTTCATGTAGAAATATGACTCACATCCAGGTAAAAGCAGCACTGTGTCCCTTTTTCTCACACATTAGTCTCTGGTGTATATTGATGAAATATATAAAATGAATGTTCAAGCAGTTGCTCAGTAGTAGTAGTAGTAGTAGTAGTAGTAGTAGTAGTAGTGAACACCTCTATTTCACTCTCAATTAAAGACAAACAGTAAGAACACTGCTGTCTAAAAAAATCATAGTATGTTGTAGCATTAAGACTCCTCTTCACTGGAACGACGGTGCAGATATAAATGATATGAGGCAGTAAACTGTAACTCTGTTAAACGTGTGGCAGCGGTAAAGTCACACTGCAGGCTAAACAAACTGGTCCATTACCAGGGTTTGTCCTTGTTTACCAGCCAGACAATATTTCTCAACCGCAGACTTCATTCCTGGCAGAGACTCAGTGTTGGTTTATTCTTGCAACACTGCTGCAGAAATAATGCGCACTTTAACTGCAAGGCTACAACAAGCTGTGAAAGTGGAGTCAACTCCACGAATGCCCCTTTTTTAATAGGAAGATGTAGCATCTTCCTGAAAATGGAGACTGTGCAGTACAATACATGTAGATAGTACAAATAATAATAGTAATAATAATAATAATAATAATAACTGTACCGCTTTCTAATAAGGCACCCAAAGACTTTGTAAGAGCTTTATTATTATTTTTATGGTTAACAAGTAATCAGATAAGTTATAAGTCATAGTCGGTAGGCCTAAAACTTTTGGGTTGCCAGGTTGTGAAAACCACTTTTCAGCTGATAGGACCATTTGGCGAACCTTCTGGAAAAAGCTGCAGAGAATCTAGAAACTTATTAGTATTATTTAAAAATAAAAATATGTTTATCTTATGTGTGTATGTGTTTATTTAAATGTAATTTTGTGATAATATTGGTGTATTTTTTTTTACATCATAAAGCTTTACAGATCATTTAATACAAATGGGTTTGTGGTTACCAGGTTGTAAAATAAATAAATAAATACCTGTGACTACTCACTTTCTGGATCTAGAATAAAAACAGTTTATTAGCAACTTATCAAGCAACACAACAGTTATTAATAATGGTTTAGAACGTATTTATAAACCTGATAAATCCCTCACAAATCATTAATAAAGCTCTTATTAGCTCTTAATGAACGTATGCTTTATTAGAAAGATGTATTGTTACGTACATCTTCTTCTGATTGATGCATTAGATATTTTTATTTTTTATTTATGTTTTGTATGTTTTACATTTTAATGTGATTTAATGGATTTACAGGGAGGGTTTAGAAGACATTTACAAAATATCACAATATCACAAAATTGCGATATTCCGAATGAAAAACAATGTGTAAACATACATGTCACTGTCGGAAATAATAGGTGAGTTATCAGATTACTAAATCAATTATTTAGCTTTAGATTTAATCTATTTCACCCGCTTTTACGTTACATTAAATGAGCAACAGGCGCGTATGAGCCCAGCTCTGACTGTAAATACACATCACTCGTTAGGACACACGGATCTTACTTCTGACACGGGGTGTGCTTCTTGTGCTGCTGCAGGACTCGGATCCTCTGATTCACGCCGTCGTAGGAGACGGCGGCTCGGCTGTTCCTCCCGGTGCTGTGGTCGTACATCACCCACCTGCCCTCCCACTGCGGCGGGGCGAGGCAGGGCCCAGCAGCCGGGGACACATCCAGCCTCGGGAGGCCGAGGACAGGCGCCACCACAGCGGCCAGAAACACGAACAAGAGTCGCTGCATCGCGTCTGTAGAAACCAGAGTCCCGTTAGTCGAGCCCGTTGATATTGTTGTTGATAAGCGGAACCTGCTGCCGACCAGCTGGCTACGGTTAGACGTCAACGAGTTTCCGGGTGTGTTTTCAAAATAAAAGCTGAGATGACCCTTTCTAAAAATTATATAATGTTAATTTCGCGCATGTGGCCCTGCCTTAAACAATCGGTCTGTAAATAATAATAATAATAATAATAATAATAATAATAATAATAATAATGATAATAATGATTCAGCAAACTGACAAACACTAAAGAAATACATAGAGGGATTATAAACTAAATTACTAGGGTACTGCTAGTAAAAGCGATATAAGATACATGCATTCTCTATACTCTCTGAAGTAAAACTGTTATTAAACACGCCCTTACTTTGCTAAATGTATTCATATAAAGATAATTAATTATTAATTATTAAGTTAATAATATACAGTACTGGCATTTTTAACTCTTTTGTATAGGAACTGAAACTAATGATGGTTAATCAATTGATTTAGTTTGTTAAATTTTGTGCAACCAACAGTGCAAAATTATTTAAAAAAATACAGAAAAAATATTTCAAAGGAAAAACAGTAAATCTTCACATTCGTGAAACTGGAACCATGAAATGTTTTTACATGAAAAATTACTTCAACCATCAAAGTAGCTTCCGGTGAATTCTCTGCAAACCGACTAATCAATGAACTGACAAATCATTTCAGCTGCTCCTGTATAAACTGTTGAGTAGTTCAGTTTATAACAACATATTTGATATGCTCTCGATAACTGTTGTATGCAAAAATCTTTATTTGTAAGTAACTGAAGCTGTCAGAAATAGAGTGATGTAAAAAGTAAGATTTTTTTTTGTAGAAGTACGAAGTGTTATGAAAAGTACGTATAGATAAAAAGTGTACTTAAGTACAGCACTTTGAGAAAATACCTACGTATAAGTACTTTGTTAAACATTCAGCGACCGGCATTGGAAATAAATGAATAAATAAATGTTACCCCATGAATATTTGACGACGAATAACATTTTTAAAATGACTTTAATATTAAGCTGCACTTTATAATTCTCGGTAAAACTCTGCTTCCGACAAAAATTCAAAATAAAAGTCTGGATGACTTGGCTTTTTGTTAGAATTTCAACAGACTTTTCTCTATTAAAATGAATAAATAAAAGCCACGTTGAAGCCGCGCTTCTCTGCTTTTTTTTAGCGATTTATAACTTATTAGAAGACATCTTGCTAACTGTTAATCCTTCTAGAATAAACAATTAAAACCAATTGTGCTCATATTTTACATAATAAATAAAAAAATAAAATAAAATAAAAAATATTAAGTGTATTAAATATGCAGTATTAACGAAAACTTAAAATTAATCAATTTATGAATTAATGCATTTAAATGTGTTTATGTCTTTGGTTGTGATTCCTCTCTCGGCCACTAGAGAGCAGCCGTTCCCATTGGTCACGTTCTTTTACGTCACGATGTGGCGCGGCGTGATGACGTCTCCTCCTTCCTACCCAACATGGCGAAGAAACAACGTGGGAAAACATCCTCGTCCTCAAAGAAGGCGGATTTCACAAAACATACGGAACATTTTGATTTACTGATCGAGTCCAGTGACGATGAGGTGCCCGAAGAGGTGACCTTTGAGGACTCGAAGGCTGAGGCGGTACGGAGCATGAAGCAGGCGCTGGATACAGCCAGAAGGTAGAGAACTAGTTCTTGTGTCAGCCAAACCCAATTCAAAACAATCGGACTTTGGGCATTTTCGTGCTAGACAGGTGAATGAACACACCACAACGAGTTGACCACCACATATTCTGATTGTTTTAGGAGCAGTTTTTACATCGGCGTGCACGTTGAGCACTGAGCAGTTCCCTGTTTGTGTAACACCGCTACCATATTGCGTAGTTTTGAGACGACAGGAAAGCCGATGCCGATATGAAGACTGTCTCCCAAATATTCTGAATGTATGTCTGCGTTTGCGTTTGAGCAAGACACGCTTTTTACAATTTGTTAAATGGAGTTTGGTGTGACGATGATGTCCAGACAAGAACGCTGTCTGCTGCCACAAAAATAACTTTTAATGTGTTTCAGTGTTGCCAGATCTTGCAAAAGAAACAAGCAACCAAGTGTATAGAAATAAGCCTAAAAGAACCACACCCCCAAAAAAGCCCAAAACAAACGACGTTACCTGCCTACCACAGTCTGAGAGAGAGGCGGCCGCTTGGTCACTTCATATTTATGTATAAATGTATTTTGGATAGCTTGTAACTTTATATATTTCTTGTCAACTAAACTTAAGAATTTGAGTGTTTTGTGACACTTTTGCATCCATTTTATCCTGTAACATTCTTCAGTCATCTTCTCTCATTTGAATGAAATCTTTTTCACTGCTAACATGTTGAACCAGATCATCATGATGTGAATATCACATGGCAAACTGCCTGAATCATCAGAGACAGGAGCCCAATTAAACAACTACACTTTAGAGATAAGCCGCCCCCCTCAAAAAATGCAGCCCATGACTACCAATACTCGTAAGCAACTTTTCAGGAAGACAAACCAAAATTCGCTAATAATAATTATAAGATATAATAATTATGAAATGCATGTTTGCAGGGAAAAAGAACTGCTGAAAGAGAAGAGAAGGAAGAGACAGGAATTGTTCCAGGAGCAGAAGGTTGGTATGTGTTGTGTTAAAAAGTCTAGTAAGACCATTTCATAGACATCCACCAGGATGTCCATGACTCTGAAGGCTTTTCATGTCCAAATGTGACTTTTACAAATCATTTAAATAGATAAAGACAATATCTAACTTTTACATTTACATTTATGTCCATGTTGGCGGTGCTTTCAGACATTTTGTAACAATAGTGTTTATTAATATATCATAGCACGTATTAATAAAGCTCTGTTTTCATGCAGCTATATCAAGTCTCTCATGTACTGTAAAATATTATCCCGAATTTACCTCCGGGGATTAATAAAGGTTCATCTTATCTTATCTTATGTTATTAGTGTGACTGTTGATAGACCAGGGATATTATCTCATAACAGATGGTGGTCATGAATGAATAAATCATTTATTAATGATTAATAACTAACTGTACAATAAAATAGGCATTAATTAATTTGTTCACAAATTTATTTATTAAAATATGAATATGTGGAGTAAATTACAAAGTATTGCATTATTTGTCATCGTGTAAAAATGTATGAATGAATTCATGAATAAATAATGGCATTTAAAATGCAATTTGAAAATGCAGTTAAAAAAGATTGGTTGTAAATCCCTTTTTAATTAGCATTTTTAAAATGTGTTGATGGATTCATATTTTATTTTATTTAAAATGTCAAATAATCACTTTGTAATTTAGTTCATTTATTCATAGTTTAATTAATATATTAGTAAATAAATTTAATAATGCTTATTCTTATTGTTCAATTTGTCATAAATCAATTAAATGCATTATTACTATGTATTTCTGTGACTTTTATGGTCCTTCATATCCCTAACTGTCTTTACTATCACTAAACTTGTAAAAACAGTTTTTATGGATTTTGTTTCTCCCTGAGATATATTCAGTGTCAGGCCAATAAATGTTGATTATGTTAAAATGTCCTAATTATAAGGTGACACTTATTTTCTTGATAAATCACATGGTCAATTCATAGTACATCAATAAATACACTCCTGAACAAAATCTTAAGACCAGGACAAAAACGACAAGAATTTAGCAGGTTTAGTTTTGAAGGCTGTGGTCTTATCAATGGTCTGATCAAAACGATTAGCTGATGAACAGCCTGTTTTTTTTGGGTTTTTTACTTTCTACTTACAACCTGGTTATGATCCACCAGTGCGAAATGCGAATGCTTGTAATTTTTCCCCTGGTCTTAAGATTTTGTTCAGGGAAGTATAATAATGTAGGACGAGATAAAAGGCAGCAGATTCTCACATTTTAGGCTTAAACCACCAAATGTTGCATTTTTGGTGAAAAATAAATTGTCAAAACAGACAATAGTAGCTTTCAATTCAGCTACTTTCGCTTTGAGTCAGACTGACTGGATGCAGCAGCCAAATATATTACCCCTGTGATTTTAGTGTTAAATAATCAACTCATTTTGCTGTTTCCCACAGAAGAGAAAACTCTTACCGGCAGACGTGTTGGAGGTAATCGACTCAGCTCCTTCAAAGTAAGTTTTCTGGTCTGACTGTTTCTGAAGCTCTCCTCCATCTCGGCTTAGTGGACGCTTCATTAAATCTGCTTTATTTCACAGGAGGCAGAAACAGTCTGAGGGTGAAGGTAAATAAGCTCATTTCTGCCATCAGATCTTAAACATTAAGCTGAAGCTCTTGTTCTGTAAGACTCATGTTTTCAACCTGTCGTCAACAGCTGAAGAGGAGCAGCAGGAGGCTGAGGAGGAGCAGCAGGAGGCTGAGGAGGAGCAGCAGGAGGCTGAGGAGGAGCAGCAAAAGGCTGAAGAGGATGAGGGAAAGAAGAAGAAAGGGAAGAGGAGTGGGAGACTAGCACATGCCCGAAAGTATGTAAAAATCCACTTTTTCTATTATTGCTTTTGTCAGCAATAAAACTGAATGAATCAGTCAGCACACGCTGGCTGTTTGGTCTGAAGTCTGACTGATCTGAGAGGAGTTTAACAGGGCATACACTCACCAGATTTAGTTAACTCACAACTGAAACATGAATACTGGTTCCTGTTTGACAGTCTGAAGGGAAACTATACGGTGACGACGGTGAAGGAGCGAGCATCGGGATCTTCCCAGCAGCAGGTGGCCGAGGATTTCCTCCGCTCCCGTCTGTACGGACCAGGAAGCTGCAGGACCACAAGTGAGACGGCGGCGTTATTTAACACTGCAGCTTAAATATGTTGTGACGGTGGAATCTGGCTTTCCAATCTGTTTTCAGCAGAAGATTGATTTTTTTTATGACCACATGTAACTGTTGACACCCTCTGTTAAAAACAATTTTAGATCAGTTATATCACGAACACAACTATGAATGTCAAATATGTTTATTTCTACTCTGAACCCTGATTTAAAATCCTGTGTCTTTCTCTTATATTTCCATGTACTGTATTCAGTGCAGCTGGAGAGCGCTTGTTCTCAATGGCCTTCCCTGTTTAAAAAAAGGTTACAATAAAGGTTAAATAATTTAGATGAATGACAGACCTAGATTCTAGAGAACATATATTTTTTTAATATAATAGGACTTCATGGTAGTAAATCCCCCAAAAACATGAAATAATTAAAAGACGAGGATTAATCTGTGGCTGAAAATAGTCCCCAACAAATCTGCCCCTGCTTGTTTGATTAGAAACTGCAGTGACCAGCTGGAAATTACTGAGACTTGTAAAGAAAATGAAACTATATATTTGCATCGGTACACAGTCCAACACGTTGGTTTTGGTCTTCATGGAATTTTTTTATGAAAACAGAGACTTCAGCTGTCCACCACCACTTAGTGTCAGTTGAAGCTGGTGTCAGTATTATTGTGAGAGGATTTGTTTAAATGTTTGCAGGCTACACTCTGTGGCAGTAGTCTGTAAAGACAATGATCTGTCTCAATTTGAGCTTTGCTACAGTGACGTCCCGTCACGTCCCCACTGAGGCGTCCGCTCCCCTGGGACTCCCGCTGGGGACACGACGGCGACATTAAAGGCTTTAGTCCTGTTTCCTCCACAGGAACTAGGAACCTTTTGAGAAACTTTGTGTTTGGACTGCAGGAACCAGGGTCTAAATTAAGTTTCTATAACATTTTACCCCCAGAAAAGGCCCTGGTCGGGAGGTAGTACTTTCTGAACGTACCGAGACTTTAATGGTGGAGTTTGCAGGGATGACCGTCGATGACCGCTGCTTCAACTCGTTCATTCAGCAGTTTCATTCATGAATAAGGAAGTAATCTAGTATCGATGTAAGACGAGGGAGAGCATTTCTCTCTGTTTGATAACATTAAAAGTAAAGGTAGGCTCTGCTGTCAGCTTCACGACATTTTAAATAGAGAGATCAGCGAGCTGGGCAGGCGAGTGGTCGAGGTGAGAGATGTAGCGCAGCAGTGCTGTGAATCAGAGAAAGATTGATTGTTTCATGGCGGTTATGGTGGTTGATCCTCAAACAGATGATTTTCTGTGGAGACAGAGGCTCTTAGATTCTCATTCATTACATCCAACATGCAGCAGTAAATATCGAAGTGAGACAAAACCATTTTTTCTTAGCGTGTTTTAGAGTAAACAGCAGGCCGGCTGCAGAGTTACTGCTGTGACCAGCAGCAGCCCTCATCACAGTTCATGTTGCTTTTTCATACGTCAGCGGATAATCTGTCTGATCTTGAAACACAGACAGCAGTGGGCTGAAGGAACCTTTTAGATCTTTCCAGGGACTAGAGAGTCCTAGGAACTTTTGGTGGAAACCGGGCTTTTCAGTATGACTGAACGTATTCACACTTTCTGCTTTTCAGGTAACGAGATGCTCTCCCTCCAGAACAAGAAGGGGAGGAATAAAAGTGCAGCAGTGCAGTTTGTCAGGAAAGACTGGGGTAAGCTCAGTAGAACAGACAAAGCATTTCAACCATGGACACTGGATATTTATCATGTACAGTGCTGAGCTCTGCCTTGCTGAATCTATTGTTGGTCGGTCTGTAATCAATCGTCCCTTCTGTCTGATCCTCCAGCCAACAAGGAAAAAGCCAAAGCAGAGAAGCTGAAGAAGAGGTGGATCCACAAGCAGCAGATTCCCTCCTGCTGACCGGCCGGACCGACAGGACGTCTCCAGAAACCTCGACCCAGGCCAGGACACCACCAATCGTCATGTAAGCTCTGGGCCGGGAAACCCTCCGGACATCTAAGTCTGTTAACAGCAGCCCGAACCGCTCGGTCCATCACCACCATGGAGCAGAACGATGCTTGAATCTCGGGCCGGTGCAGCAGATCAGACTGATCAGAGGCCTTTTCCTCTGCTTTAACAACCCATAAACAGGTTCTCATAACCTGAATCAAAACATAGTTTCCTCGTCTGTTTCTTAAAGAGCAGAATGTGTGAAGACACAGTTGTTTAGGGATTAAGTTGGATTTTTATCTGTAACCTTATAGTCTAGTTAATTCCTTTGTTTTCTGTAAAATGATGAATAAAAACTTGATGAATATCTCTATTTTTTCAAAACAGATGCAGTTGAAAGCTCAGAAAAAGCTAGTAAGCATCAAACTGTTTATCTTAATATGAAATTACTCTTTCAGATGAGACTATTGACAGTTATTTTAAACATTAGCCGTGAGGATTTGCTGTTTTTCCTTTCTCATTTTTGGAAATGTTGGCTGGTCTAAACAAGCATTTTGAAGACATTACTTTGGGCTGTTTTGACATTTTATAGAGGTAAAGGGCTCTATGTAGGAGTCAGACATGACTTGTTCACAGTGACGCCTGTGGCTGTGAAGTCAACAGCGTCTGTTGCTCGCACTAAGTGGATGTGAATGAACATCAGTCAAAACAGGGAGGCGACAACTGTCCAACATTTTGCAACAAAAGATTAGTGACCAGTCCAAATAAAAAAGCACAAAAAAATTGTTTTGTGCACTAAAACCTGTTTTTTTTTTAAGACTTCATACTTTTGACCATTAGATTTATCATGAGATCCCTTGGAAGGGTCCTGAACTGAAAATATCTTTAGTTTTTGAAGGTTAACCAGACAAAAAAATGTAATCTTTGACACATATATGATAGCCAGTAATTGAAAATAAATTTCAGTACAGAAATGTACAAGATTAGAAACTGTTGCAATTACTTAACTTTGTCCAGCAAAGAAATGTATTTTTAGCTGTAAAATAACCCGTTTAGCGCACATCTGGGAGAGAATATGAGATGAGTTTCATTTAAAAAAAAAAAAAATCAAATAAATATGAATTTTGGCCTCAAACATCTAGTATCGCTCAGGATTTCATGTCACCTTGAGCTCTGTGAACTTGTGATCATTTTCTCACATTGTAGACCGACAGATTAATCAATAATTTAAATAATGGTTAGTTGTAGCACTATATGTCAGTGTTTGGTCAGTTATTTAAAGGGGTTTTAAGGTGGACTTTTCCTTTCAGGCTTCATGTATGGGTTAGTGTGTTGAGCATGAAAAAAATAAAATAAGAGTTTTGCAGAATTGTCTTGGGACATTTGGGATTAAGCTGAACTCAAGAGTCCGTGGATTCGCCGGAGAGCAGGACCAAAGTGTTTGGAGGCAGGAGACAGACTTCAGCTCCAGGCGTCATGCAGCATCCAGACACGTGCCATCATCATTTGTCATTTTTAATATAAATCTTTTCACCCTCACACAAATTGCACTTTTTTTTTTCTCCAAATGGACACACAGTCAGCAGTGGACAACTTACTGGTTGACATCTTCCTTATACACCGTGAACTGGCTAAAAGAAGAAGAAAAAAAAAGAATAAAATAAGAGACATCTAACTTGATCTTACCACCACTTTACTATGGCATGCATAGGTTTCAGACCTTACTCAGAAAGAGACAACAGACACTTTGTCTAAGAAGTTTTCTAAACGGTGCCGTGACTGCTTGCGATCCGAAAAATAATAAAGAGAAACAAGTTGGAGAAAAGCTCGGTTTCACCGTGTTGAAAACTCAACTCCGGGCCCCTGGGGAAAAACTAGAGGAAAAGATGGACGTTGTGTCGCGAACAAACACACAGGCTTCAGTCACAGCTGCGATGTGGTCTTCCTAAAGTATTTGGTTCTTTATTTTAACAGTGCTGTTGACAATACTGAATGTTTTTTTTTTTTTTTTTTTTCTTGTTTTACTTTCCCCATCAAGGCTTTGAGCACTAAGAAGGCCAGAGAAGGACCTGGTAACAAAACTGAGAGCTAGTGGGTAGAGGAAGCTCGCCTTGGAGGGACGCCGTGTAGACATGGGTAGCTGGAGACGAGCGGACTCGAGTGCTTTTCATACCTGAATGCTATTTCAACAGCAGCTTTAGAAAAGAAGGACTGGACAGCAAAATGCTACCAGGGAGCAACAGGGAGAGGGTAAACCAGCGTCTGAGCTAGTTCGACTTAATTATGAGGCAAACTGAAAACAAGACACAGATTTCACTTCTGCCACCCAACATTAAAGCAAACTTTTTTTTGTTTTTTTTCTTTAAATCGCAAAGAAATCAGTAAACGTCTCCTTGGTGTTTGAAATTAAAGTTTTTCTGCAACAATAGCGCCCCCTACGTTACTGAATTTTTGGTACCGACTGCTGATGCCAGTGTAGTGTCGAACACGTTTCCCTGTCGACATGTTTTCCCGCCTACCTAAACCTGGAACAACACTTGGAGAGGCAAAGCCCCGCCCCTTCTGGAGGACCCCATGGAACCTTAGTTTGGAAAAAATACGAACGATAGTCAACGGACAAAGACAAATATTATTTTGATCCTGTCTGAATTACACGTTTGTCAGTTTAAACATAATTTTGTAAGTCAAGAATCAGACTCTGAAAATGCATAATTAGAAAGACAACAGCGTGGTAGTGGCGTCTCTCTGAAGCTACGATGTGTTTCTACTGGAATGAACTCACACCAGCAACAGGTCTGATCTATCTTCCTCTTCCTGACTGATAAAACGACCAGAGGTCACCGTTAAAACACGTCAGGTCAGATAATGTGTCATCTGTGCCTGGAACATAGCGATATTAGCTAGCTAGTGTTGGTGATGTATGATGAGAGATGCAGTTTCACACTAAATTAAGTGATGCTTCAACAAACTGAGACTTTCTTAACTTGCAAAATTACCTTTTAAACTGACAAACATAGGTGTGATTCACGGTGCAATTCAAATTATTTCTGTTTCCAAAATAAGGTCCCATGCAGTCCATTGGAAGGGGTGGGACTTCGCCTTTATCTCCGACCACATGGGAGGGCGCTATCTTTTTAACAGACAGGAAACACTCGACAGAACACCGGTATTGATAATTTGAATTGCAAAATATCTGAATAGGCTAGCACTAAATATATTTTATACCATTGCTTCACCGTTTCTTTACCCAGTGGATCCCAAAGTGGGTACGGAGACTCTGAGGATGAGGTACTATAAGGACATGCTAAGAGTTTGCACACATGCAGGTGGGTTTTCATGCCAAAAAAAACACCATAAAGCGGTGACGACTTAGTCCCATCTGTGATTTGCCAGATTCTCCCCAAGCAACTCTGTACATTAGTCACTGTGTTGTGATTCGACTTGCTCAGTAACATATGAAGCACTGTGGTTACGACACTACTAAATGCTGAGTTTTGCCACTTCGGGATCTATACAACAGAGACAGCTCAAGCTACCGACACGTCTTCCTTTGCATAATCCCCCGACCGAAGAAGAAAAGTAATATTTTAGTGGGAATCTGTCACTGATGATAAGAACTGGATACAGTAGCGCTGCGCAGCCTCGCCTCCATTTTTTCTAGTGACCACTGCTGACAGAACAGGTTTTATAAAACTTTCCTCAAGCTGAGAAAAGCAATTCAAACATCTGTGACATCAGCACAATGACTATGAGCCGAGAGGGAGAAACACTACCGCGCACATTCAGTGGGCCACATACCCTGGAAGCCAACCTGGAAGCTAGAATACTCTCTTGGCTGATGTGCTAGGCGAGATAGTCTCTTTGGACTGAACAGGCGCCATCTTGGGATCCAGTATCCAGTTCTTATTATACATCCATGGAAATCAGTGCTAACAATAACAAGCCAACTAGCTTCTATTTTCAGAGTAGAAGCTAATTAGCCTAGCTTCCAGTTTTCAAGTGGAATACAACCTTCACAGCACAATCTTTCCAAATGTCAGCAGGGGAATAAAAGCTTAAATTGCTGTGTGAGCGAGGTGGTCATTGTCGTGAAATAAAGCCCGACAGGGCGATGCTGCACCGCGACATGGAGCAGATGGGTCTTACATCACCCTGAAGGGATTTATTTCACAAATATGACCCGCTAACTGTGCATTATCCCACTTATTACATGGCTACTTGCTTCAGAAATCAATAAATGGATGCAAAAATGACATCAGAACTGTGTCCATAGCAACAATCTGTTCTAAAAAAATAACAGACCATAGAACGGCATTACTGACCAATCAGAATCGAGTATTCAACAGAGCCACGTAATAACGATTCCAATCAAACATTAATCTGACTTGTTGAAAAAGGACATCAACATTTAGGGGCTTTAATGTCACAGGACTGGGATATCTCCCCGTCAGTAGCACACCACAGTGTTGACAGCATGTTGCCTAGTAATCCCGGTGTTGTGTCGAATACCGTTTCCCCGTTGTCATTAGTTTCGCCCTCCCTTAATTTGAACCAACCCTTAAAGAGGGCCAAAGTCCCACCGCTTCTGGTAGACCACCATGGAGCCTTATTTCAGACAAAATATGTATGGTAGTCAACGGCCAGAGAATAATATGCTTTTGATCCTGTTTGAGTTGCGCCATAAATCACGTTTGTTGTAAAACTGTTCAAGTATCAGACTATGAAAACATACACAGAAAGACGACATTGCAAAAAAAAAAAAAAAAAAGCCTCTCCGTTGACTTATTTTTTCTGAAATAAAGTCCCATGGTGGTCCACCGGAAGGGGCGGGACTTCACCGCTCCGTCCCTACCACGAGGAAAACACTATTAAACTGGGAAACGAACTTAAACATGACATCATCAATCAATCCTCAGTTGTCAGTCAAAAGATGTGAAACGTCCACTCAGAAGCTTAAAGCTAAAACACTGTTTCCACAAATATGTCCAAACATACTTTTATCCTTTTGAGAAAGAAAAAAATGTGACTTCAGCTGCAGTATCGTTATCTTTCCTTTAGGAAAAGAGAGAACTCAAACTTTAGTTCAACTTCAAACGCAGTGCTCGTTTAGAGGCCAACTTCATAACAGTTTTGCTGTCGCTTGTTTTTTTTTTTTTTTCTGGTTTGAGTTTGAGTCTGAAAGCTGCTGTGCTGCTAAAAAACAAACAAAACGAGTCCACCTGTAATCGAGGCCCGGCGTCAGTCGGCTGCTCGGTTGGACCTTCCTATTCTAAACTGAGGAGTAGGAACAATGGGACATTTTGGCTCCTGAGTTCTTTGTGGGTTAAGGGTTAGCATAGACATAGATACGAAAATAAAGATTAACAACGTTTGCATCAAACCTGCTGTGCAGCTGAGGATTTGGGGGTGGGGGGGGGGTAACAAGTAAAAATGGAGTCATCGCAGGGTTCCTACGCAGGGTTTCCATCTCAGAAACTAATTGACAAACTTAGCGTGCCTGTAGTAAGATTACTCTATGCAAAGTACCATTCTGAGCAGTTATGTTTTCCAACATCTTACAGACCTGGAAATGGTCAAATATATCAAACCTCCCACTGCGTAGAAACCCTGGAGTCAGCAAAACAGGAGACATAAAAACTTGTACAGACTAGGAACAACCAGCACGCTTCAGGAGTCACTGGTGTCAGTACAAAGCATTAAAGGATTGTTGGGGGTTTTTTTTTTTCAATGATTTCCTTTCATTTGATAACTAAATATTTCACTCTATTGATATAATTCCATTTTGTTAAATTCATATATAAACGTTAACATGTACACACGCTCATCACTGGTAATCGGTGGGATTGGGACCTTTATTATAATAAGTGGTACTTGCTCTTGCTGGCGCTCAACAAATATACTGTGAATGGAAGTAACAATAATTAATATAATGATAATTATAATAATAATAATAATAATAATCGTCTGCACCATGCCTTGTAAACCTGGAAAAACTAAAAACAAAATAAGAGCTAGGTAACCACCCTCCCCAGTCCCCCCACTTCACCCCTGAAAAACAAAACAAAAGATTTAAAAACAGGGAACGTTGAGTTGAGACTGTAGATTCTCTCCGGCTTCGTCAAAGTCCCGAGTCCACATGCGTCACACAGATCTCCGCCGATGTCCTGAAGTGAGTGGAGGGTGCGGGAGGGGGAGTCGGCACAGGGGGCGGGGGTAGGCGATCCCTAACGGAGCCTTGCGTTGGCTGGAGTTTGAGTACTCAGCAAGCCTCTGTGGAGATGGACTTTTCAATCCTGTTTTCAGCATCAGCCTGCCTCCGTGTTCGTGTTTGTCATAAAGAGTGTGTGCGCACATTTGCCTGGTAAGCCAGGTTTACAGGGACCACGTTAAAGGGTGGTCAGCCACGGCGGTCACTCGTCTGTTTTCTTTTTTTTCCTTGTTTTTCTTTCTTATTTTTCTATTTATATTTGACCAGGGCTTTTTTTATTATTTTTTTTATTTTTATTTTTTGCCAGTCTGTCCGCCCTGGTTTGGTACACGGGGGCTGGGTATCTGCGGTGAGTCCACATGAGTTCAGCTCTCCGAGTATTTTCAAGTCGGCTACTCTTGGTTGGCGTCCCCGCTGTCAGTCAGAATGATGCAGACACCAGCCTTGTGGGGCTGGTGGTAGGGGTTTGCGAGGCCAACCAAGGTGGAGGCGTATTTTCATATTTACGATGGAAAGGGAGATGGTGTGTTTGTGTGTGTGTTTTTTAAATGCTGTGTATTAGCAATCTAAAGATCTGCCCAGAAATGACTTCCCGATCCTCGGCGGTGTTCGTAAACAAGCAGAACGAGAAGCGAGTGAGGTGGTTAACTTTCTACTACTTGTTATCGTGCAGAGGAGCGTCTCCTCAGCTAATAGGACTACACTGATGGAGGAGGTAGAAGGAGCCATTTCTGGACAGGTCCTCAGAGTGTGACCTTGTATGTATTTGTGTGTGTGTGTGTGTGTGTGTGTGTGTGTGTGTGTGTGTGTGTGTGTGTGTGTGTGTGTGTGTGTGTGTGTGTGGCACGGGGCTAGTGTAAGTAATCGTCCACAGAGGCGAAGGCGCAGGAGCCGCTGCCAGTTCGTGCCATGATGGCGAGGCACTGGGCAGCCTGACCCACGGCCTGGGCCAGGGGGGGCTGCTTGGGCAGGTTGTGAGTCTCTGGAGAAGAAAAGGGAGGACAGGGGGAACAATAACGTCAGGACGCAACAAAGAACAGTAGCGATGGGATGTCAGCGTGATTCAAGTGCTTGGCTAGTCAGAAGAGCAGCTGAAGCTCCCATCACACCTTTCTGAGGTCTCGTGGTTAAATTCAAACCTATCTAATAATAGCCATACTTAATATATATATATACAGCAATAAAATGAGGAAAATTACGTAATTAGCAAAAATAAACTAAAGGTATAACATTGCATATTGCACAGTTGGGCCAATCATTATCACTGCAGGGGAAATTCCTCCACTGCACTGGCCCTAATTTTCAATACAGAGCGCATAGACAGCGGACCTACCTAATATTGCACTGTTGAGAGTGGAGCACACCGGCTCTCTCTGAATGGCATCCAGCTGGTAGCCGACTGGGCTGCTCCAGGGGTCTGAGTATGCCAGCAGGCTGAACGCATCCTGAAGCAGGACACACAAAACAACACATCGTCTTTTTCTTGTCCACTCATACACTACTAGACAATGTTTACTATTCTAATGTATTAGCATACTACTATGAGTCTATCAGTGATGTTCAGTTCTGTACTGAGTTTTAAATTTAATTTAATTTTTAGCTTGTTTTCAAAGTGTTTGCTAGCTTTAGTCATAGTCAAATTTTCCATAAAAGGTTTTTATTAGAGTTGTAAAATGATTAAACTGCAAATTAATCACACATTTTTTATCTGCTCAAAATGTACGTTAAAAGGGAGATTTGTCAAGTATTTAAAAGTATAATATGTTGGTTGCTGTTTGTAAGCACACAGCATTTTTCTCCACTAATAAGAACACCACTCCCCTTGACTGCACCTAACATAGGTGTGCTCTGGTAAATTCTATCCGGGGAGCACACCTATTCCCTTTTGGTAACGCCTTATGGTTTTGTTACGGCGTGCAGCCCAACAGGCAACAACAGCTGTCAGTGTGTCAGAGTGCTGACTTGACTATGACTTGATCCAGACTGACTGGGACTATCATAAAGTGGGCATGTCTGTAAAGGGGAGACTGGTGGGGACCCAGAGAACCCATTTACATTCACACATCTGGAGGTCAGAGGTCAAGAGACCCCTTTGAAAATGGACATGCCAGTTTTTCCTCACCAAAATGTAGCACAAGTTTGGAGTGTTATTTAATGTCCTTCCCACAAGCTAGTATGACCTGGTTGATACCAGTGGATTCATCAGGTTTTCTAGTTTCAAACATTACAAGTGTCTTCACTCTAGCTTAAAAAATGAACCCACTACCACCTAAAAATCACAAGTTTTGTTAATGTGTTAAAAAAAACAAGTGATATTAAAACAAATTTGCGTTAACGTTATCTTTGACAGCCCTTATACAATAGAACACAATAAAATTCAACAATAGGCCTCACAGCATGCAGCTTAGTGATTCCTGTTACCTTGAGCATCTTCTTGTTGGCTGAGTTCTTGCCACACTCACGGCGAAGGTGTTCGCTCATGCTCTGGAGCTCCCTGCCGAAATGGATCATCCTCTCGATGGCCGCCTGGCTCCCGCCGCACAGCTGCCTCTTGGACTGAGTTGACTCCACCTCTGCAGAGCCACGGTGAGTTTAACATGCAAAATGGGCATGTTTTAATGTTGTAATGGTACATTCACTGCACAGGCATTTAGCTGGAATGCTTACTAGGGCTGGGACTCTACACCTACCTCCTCGTTCAAAACTATCACGATACTTGGGTGGCGATTCAATATGTATTGCGATTTTTAAGCATTGCCATTCAATATTAAGATTTATTATGATTTTTGTTAACTTTTTAAACACTAGACCATGGGAGAAAAATTGAATCATACACTTCTAGGGACTTTTACTTTGGAAAATATCTAAATTAATGTATTAAAATGTTTGATTTTCAGCATGTATGTAGTCATAGAAGTCAAATATATCAGGATCATTGTCAAAGAATAAAGACATTTTGCTCACAAATTAGTGGTATTTTCTTTTAAATTTATTAGAGACATGTAATGTTTTATACTTCTGGTGAATATAATCCAGTCAATCTTATTACCATATATGTATTTTGTAGCTACAGTTCCCTTTGTTAACACCTTATTTTGAAAAGCAAACGTAGTCCCAGGTGTCTACTTCCTCTAACTTCTCCAAGGTGGTCTCTAGCTCTCCGTCAGCTCCGTTCTCTTTATCCATCCATGGTCAGCTCCATCGGGGCCGTTTGAATGTATTTAACATAAATGTCAGTATATGGCGCTCTACAGTCGTAGTGTCGGCCCGTTGGACCACGGAAACGAGAGCGACGGAGGGACCGCACATTACCACGATATACATGATGTCTAGCTCTGCTTTCCCTGTGAAACCCAAAGTGTTTCCCTCCTTTACTGGATGTGTAGTGTTTACCACGCTGGATTTAACATGGGAGGCTGCAGGTCAGATCCACGCTGACCCTCTGCTGTTTTCTACTTTCTCGTTTTGGCTCGCTGTGGTTTGTTTTGGTCGACGGACACAGAACGGATATGACGTCGCGTTACTCAAACTACAACAATAAAAGCGGTAACTTTCTTCTACCTCCACACTGACTCAGATGAAGAAAATATATTGATTCTAGCTTTAAAAAATCTATTTCAAAATTATAAAAAAATAAATAAATAAATAAATTGTGATACATAGGTGAATAGATTTCTTTCCCGCCCCTAATGCTTATCCAGCAATTTACAACGACAGCAAAGGTAAAATAAACCTCCGATCCTTGATTGCCACTTAATGCTTAAAAAAAAAAAAAAAAAAAAGACATTTAATACAGAAAGAATGATACTTTCTTCTTCTTATGGAGGAAAGGCAATTCATTGATTTGCTCACCAGTGGTTCATCCCAGAATTCTAGATGTTAGAAAAGAGCACAACTCCTGCCAAAGAGGCTGCTAGAGGACACAGCCTTATCAACCAGGGAACCAACGTACCAAAAGGCAACCAGGAGTACCTTGCCATGCTAATAAATGACACTAATATCTCCGCACATGCACTCTGCTCACCCATGTCTGCGTCACAGTCGTCGGGCTCGGTGGCATGTTTGGAGCTGCCGTTGAGGAAACCGTTGGAGGACGATTCTGTCACTCCGTTGGTGAAGTGGTCAACCTCCATATCCACGTCGCTACTGAAACAGGACAGAGAGGCAGTGACCAGCATGACAGCAACAAGTTCAGTGTTTCCTCCTCAATGAATGCTGCATGTTGATTTCATATCGTCACTAATTATCTCATATCAAACATCATCAACACATATCAACATCTGATCTTGTATCAAGGCTAATTTCCTGGATTAGATATATAATTAACTACCTGTAATTACATTTGGACAATACACAAATCCAGTTTGAGATTACAACATAATTCTGATAAGTCAGAATTTAACTTTAGATTTCTAGATAACGTGAAATACTGCATAGGACTCGTTTATTTTTCCAGCACCTTAGCTAAGATTTAAACAGGTCAAGCAGTTGTTCATCCTGCAATTTCAGATACTTAGAAATGACAATGTAGATAACTTAAATTAAGGGGAACTAAAGATATCCTGAACTGGAATTATGACTAGTCAAAGTCAGTTACAGATATACGCAACTGAATTGTGGATATCCATAATGACAAACCTGATACAGATGAATAGCAAAAGTTATTTGACTCATACTTGTTAAAATGTAATAACAGATTATCTAAAATTACAGTTTTGATGAGTCAAAATAAAATTGGGTAAATCTTTAATTCGAGTTTTGACTAGTCAAAATAAAATAAGGTATATCTTTAATTAGAGTTTTGACTTGGCAAAATGACGTTGCTGACATCTCTAATGAATATCCTGTCTAGGAGGAAGCTAAACCACTGGTCGCACTTTAAGATTACCGGTACACTTTGTTGTGCTCTTAAATACGGCAGTGCTCCTGTATTAGCTTAGATGGGAGTAAATCTAAATCACAATCACAGCCAGTATAAATTCAGCTTTAAAAAGGTTTTCTCAGTACCTGGTTATGGGCTGTTGGCTGCGGCTCCCGTTGAGGCTAACGTCAGATGCTGGGAGGGTGGAGGCAGAGCCTGGGGGGCAGGGCTTGTGAATGTGAGGGGAGGAGCTGTGGCTCTTACTAGACGTCACACCATTACAGCAGTTACTGTCGAACCCTAAAAACAACAGCAGAGCGAAAGATGGACATGGGTCTTACCTGTGAAAAATATATACATTATTCAGGTTAAAGAACTGGGAAATAAAAATGCCCTGTTGGCTCTGTGCATTCAAAATCACAAGTTTTAATGGCCTCCAGTGGTCACAGGTAGGAACTACATCATACACTTTGTTAAGCTAATGCCATTGCAGATGCTAGTGGGAATAATACTGTTATCAATACTGCTTATATTCTTTAGATGTAACAGTAAGACTTATATGTTAATAATACTTTGTTATAAAACAATATAAAGTGTGTAATGTGCTAAGCAAGTGTACATTTCCCAGATGTATGTTAGCATAACTGTACTGCTTTCACAGTGACCACTAAAAGGGCAGCGAACATGTGACTTTAAATACTCATCTCTTTGTGTTTAGATTTAACTGCAGTGATTTATTGTTAATCCTCTGCATTCTTGTCAGCACTATATGGGAAACCACTATTGAGATGTTGTACAAAATAATCCCCAAAAATACTTAACATAACATTAAATTACACAAAATATCATGCATTTGTCATCATATTATTGCTTATGACTCATGACTATACGCTGACCTCCTGCAGTGACCATGAGTAACTACACCTCTGCATACATTAAGGTTTTATATTGAAATTAATTACCGAAAGTGCGAGTACGCTATCATGTCTGCGTTGATGTCACTAATTCAACAAATTACTTTTCTAATATACAAGAAGGCTCTGCTTACACTGATGAGTCCTTTTAAACTAAAACACGATTAACGTGTTTCTCACACTCATTTAAAAAGGTGCAGCTCTATTTTCTAGCAGCAAAGACAGAATTTGTCAAAGTGATTATAAACTCAAACTCACTGGTAATGATGCCTAACCTTGAAACAGAGCAAAGTTTAATTTGTGGTTCAACGTGGTTGTTAAATGGTGTTTTAACAGCTGTATTTTTGATGCAACTTGCAAGCAGAGACTGATCTGAACATGAACTTTTGATAAATGTTAATTCAGTGAACTGCTCAGATACTGTTAAATGTTTTAGCCAATAAAAAGAAAAATGTCAAAGCTGCATTGTGATCTTACTAGACACATTTTGCAGAGCAGATGGATGTAAAATGGAGAAGTGCTTATACATGTGTTCTAATCTCCAGATGTGAACACACCAAGCACAGCTGGACTGTACCTGGGAGGTAGGGCTGGGAGCTGCTGGCTTTGTGGCTGGGGCTGCTGAAGGGCCGGGGGGAGCCGGGGTAACTGTCCTGAGACTTTGGGCTGCGACCTCCCAGACACCTCACCTCGCTGTCTGTCCCGTTCACCATCTCGATGAACTGTCTCACCCTGAGGAGGCAGGGTAGGGAGGTAGGGAGGGAGGGAGGACAGGGAACAACATTTTGGTATCGATACCGGTACCAACGTGTATCTCGATACTTTTCCAAATACAAGGAGAACACATTAAACATCAGTAAATAATACACAATTTTAAAATAATTAAAACAAATTAAGAATAAAATACGATTCAAAACACAAACATCTGAAATCACTGCATCTTTTTTGTTATTTTGACCAGTTGTAATTTTTGGGAGAAATTGTTATCAGTAGTTTATAGAATGAAACAAAAACGTTAATTTTACCCAAACACCCAAACATCTATAAATAGGCCAGTAAAACCAGAGAAAGTGATCATTGCAATGTAGCTTTATTTATTTCCAGAGCTCCTTTAGTACAGAGTGGGGGGGCTGGCGTTGCTGGCTATTAGCTCTGAATGAGGCTGGTTTTCATGGTCTATCAGTTATTACCTGTCATTCTCTGAACTCCTGGTGCAGGTCTGGGTGCTGGTCCCTCATTTATTCTGAAGCCAAAGTAATTACAGATAGCATGCGTCACGCGGTAAGGTCACGCCGTAACGTCGCGCCGTAACATCACCCGGCGCTATATATATATATATATATAATGCAAGTACCGGTCTCATCCAAATGCAGTATAGTACTGTTTTAAATGCATCAGTACCTCGGTACCAATTTAGTACCAGTATACCGAACAAGCCTACATCAGACTATTCAGCAGCACAACTCATCATTGCTAAATCAGTTTCAGGAGGATTTTGTTGAAATGTGGTTTTTATTTTTTTGCTATTTTTAAGTGATAAAGAGTCTTCCAATTGTCAAATGTGTGATTTATTTCAATCAATGTGAAAAACACTTAAATGCATCTTTGGCCTTACTTGAGCATGAAGAGAAGGTCTGGGTTCCTCTCCAGGAGGTTGGGGTAGAGCTGCTGGGTGGTCTCAATGGCCTCGCCCATTCTGCCTGACAACACCAGCTTCTGGATTTCTGCAAACCAACAGTGTATGTATGTAAGTGTATGTATGTAATGTAATACTTATTATGGCTTTCCAGTGGTGATGATATCTCTGTGATGTCCTGGCATAATTTGTTCTGACATTATCTCCATATATTCATAGCACATTTTTACTAGCCAATATGATTAAACCTATGGCCATTTTATCAAGTTTTTTTACTACTCTACTGGCACGAATTTCTAACAATATTGATCTTTCAGGGGCTCTATTTTAATGCTACTGGCATCATATGAAATTAGAAAACCTACCGGTAATTAAATCATCGGTACCAACCAGGTCAGACTAGCTTATCAGCGTATTAAATACTTGACAAATCTCCTTTTATGGTACATTAAACCCTGATTAACCATTTTAATCTACTGACAGTCATATTTTCATATGTGCATGTCAGAGAGAAAGTGACCATATTCTTCTTCTGTGGTGTCCACACTGCTATTCTCCAAAAAATTGCATTGCAGGTATCATGTGGGCTTCAATGTTTTACTTTTTGGAGATTGCATTCTTCTTCTAGGGAAACTGAAATGGATTTTGGTTTCTATTTTTGTGATAATTTATATAAACACTGATTCAAAGCTTCCTCCCCTGGTGTTGCTTACAGGTGATCAACCTTAGTGCCACAGATTGTGAAAGAAGAAAGAAAGAAGCTGTGTCCCAGTCCCATACCACTGTCGGCATACAGGCTACACTCAAGTTTGTCACTTTTCCAGTATGAACATACTCAAAACTGACAAAGCATTAGTGTGGTATGGATTTGGGACTCAGCTAGAAACACAAAATGACACACAAACATCACAGATTACTACTTGAAATCTGCTGAGAGATCTTGGCTATTTGACACTCAGTTTATTGTCCTGTGGAGTCACCCTCATCCTTCTGCTGCTCCAAGCAGATGGCAACAACACTTTTAGATTTGCAAATACCAATTCAACAGAAGATCCCCGTCTAGGCTTTTACTTGTGGTGACATACCTTCTTTTAGTTCTGCGAACAGCAGACATACTTGCATATGAATTTCAGTATCAGATTTAAATTAGTGAGAACATTTCTGGTAGGGCTGCACCCAGTTGAAACAGAATGAATAGACATGCATTAAAAAAATGCTGATTTTGAATTCAAATGTCAACATTATTAATGAAGCTTCGAAACTTCAAACTGTTTGGTGCAGCCCAAATTTCTGGTTCCTATTTTTAACTTGACAGCAGGGTTATTTAAAAACAGGCCAGCAGAGAATGACTCACTCTGTCGGTTTTTGATGGAGGCCAGCTCCTCGTGCACGGCCTGGTCTGTGGATTTGGCAAAGGCTTCAGCCGTGGCACAATAACTGTGGTGCACCAGGTAGGAAGCCACCATCCTGAGAAAAAAAAAAAAAGGCACTCAATGATTGGACATAGCATCTCTTTATCTGGTTGCACACACCTGATCAGCCAAAAAAGAACCATCATCTGTCATCATAACTAATGAACAGCCACATAGTTAATTTGTGTGCTTTTTTTTTTAATGATTAAGTCTTCAGGGTCAATAAAAACGAACAGTCAAACAATCAGACTGGACATAAACAAGCAAACGTTTTTTTACAGATTATCTAAACAATTTCATTTGGGCCCTGTTCACACCTAACTTGCCTTGGAGTGATCTGAACAGAAGTTGACAGCTTTAAGTACGCTTACGCCACTTGTGATCCGATCTCACTTCCCTGCTCTATATGCAAATAATCACTAAGTAAACACATGGCTAATACAGCAGATGTTGTGATGTAATGTTACATGAATATCAGTAGTAATCTCCTACATATTCATGAATTTGGGTATATTTTATTAACATCAAAATAAAAGGTAATAGCACCGGCGATCCCCAGGGACCTCCATGCTGCCAACGCTGCTGTCTTTGCCAGGAAACAGTGGAGTACAGAGCTTCAGAGCACCAGAATAAAAACACGACACATCTTCGACAAATATAATAATGCACCTCCCGTGCCTTGACAATCTGTAGACATGTAGCCAAAAGATAATATATATCTTAATAAAATACAGTCATACCAACAGGATACAGTTGCCTGTCTATTAACACACAGTACATTGAGACACTGAAGATCCCAGTGGTACATCCGTTGAGCAGGCGATCTTTAATGTGGTCACATTCACTACACACTGCTAAAAGATTGTGGCCTTACGTGGCCCAGACCACCTCTGAATGTGGTCTGAGCGATCAGATGTCAATGCATCCTCAATGCAGCTTGAGTGTCTTCACACCTGTACTTAGAGCTGTGATCAGATCACTCAGGATACGTGTTAATACCAGGTCTGAACAGCGCTGTAGAGATAAAAATCAAAGTGGGCACACCTGAAATGTCACTAAGAATCCACTCATCATACAGGAAAACTGTGCACACCACTAGGTCCGAGTGGAACCAGGAAGTTGGTTTATAAACTGTGTTTTACAATGGACAGTTTGATTATTAATTGTTCTGTTCGACTTTGTTTAATGTTCGTGGTTAAACTGTTGGCTTGTTTCCAATCTCTGTTGTCTGACTGCTCTTTAGCGTAATTCACTTTGAGTTCAACAAACTTCTGGTTTCACCAGTCCAGTCCGGTGTAAGAGCTTAAACCAGTTTGAATTTATGCCAACCAGCTGAACCATCATTTGCCATCATGAAGCATTCTGGCAAGTTCAGCAACCTGTGCCGCCACAGTCATTGTGCTAAACCCAGCTTGTACTGCAGTAGCAATAAGGAATATGACAACATCGTCATGGTCATCATGTTACTGCTGCTCCACAAATACTTCACATCCAGCAATCTGACGTGAGCATAGAAACTTCCTGTTTTCAATCCCACTCAGTGAGGCAACTTTCCTTGATAAAAGGCAACAGCTCCCTCCCCTCCACCCCACCCTCAACCCCAATCCCTATGAAATGGAGATTAAATCCATTCAGGACAAGTAATCATAGCAACAGAGAGCTAATCCCATCAGGGCATGGCATGAAGAGAAACCAAGTCCCACATCTTTTACTTCTGGATCATGGCTCCTACTCTTTGATGGGGGAAGTGGTCCATCTGGGCCTTGATCCTCATCATGTCAGCACTAATTTCCTGTCAACTACAGTGTCCAGTACTTCTATTTACTCATTATCATTTGAGGTTAGCGTTGAGAATATTTGAAGAGCTGAATTACAGAAACAGTTTCATAAATTAGGCTATCTGCAGTAAATCGAAAACCTCCTGAGCCTGAGGTTGGTGTTGTCTCTTAAAGCAGCAGTGGTTAGGAATTGAGCAAATATTTTAAAAAGTTGTTTTTATAAAACTATACACTATATCCTGACAGTAGTGCATGAGACAGGTTATCTGAAAAACACCATGTGCCTCAGTGTCCTTCGGTGCTCTTTATAGCATCTGCACCATTTCACAGACGGGAGGGAAACAACCAATCAGAGCTGATCTGGAGTCTGTCAATCTGGAGTCAGTCAAACTAGGCAGTGCTGATGAAATATGAATCAATATTCTGTCACTGTAATGTCTATTTCTTTCCTCAGATGCTCTCAGAAACATCTTGTAGTTACTGTTCAGCTGTAAAATGAGAAAGTTTGTGACCCGGCAGCCATGTTGAGATCAGTTGAGAAAATACCAAGCACTGCCCACCAGCCGGAGCGATCTTTATCATTTTACATTTTAAGAGTAACTACACAATGATTCTAACAACATTTGAGGAGACAAACAGTCATTACAGTAACAGAATACTGAGTCATATTTGATCAGCACTGCCTAGTTTGAGTGCTTGATCGGCATTGAAAGGGAAAGGGAACAGGCTGTTTATATCTCTGCTAGTATTTTTAGGTAGCGTCACTGATTCATACACAGACATACTGGTGCATCACACAGTAAGCTAACACCGAGGGCAACTTTGCACCAAATATCGTATTTTAAATCTCCAGTAATTGTGTTAACATCAGGTCATATGACTTCCTCAGAAATGTGGATGCATGTTCCCATCTTTGAGAAATGAATTATACAATGTGTGAGCTGATCAGGGCCGAGACTTAAGTTTACTATAACCAACAACAAGCTAACCTAACTGTTAACCATGATAGATTGTAACTGTATACATCAAAGATGGCAAAAAGCCCTGCAATGCTTCAAGGACATAAAAATGAAAGACCAAAATGTTGTTAGCTTTTGTTGACTAAAACTAACAATTATCAAAGACTAAAATGTGTAAATCTAAAAAGGCATCTTTGTCAAAAGGTTAATACTAAAAATCATTTTCCAGAATTGCTTATATTCCATCTAAACCCCATTACTCCACAGTGAACATGTATCATACAGGTTTGCGCCAGAATAATTCACTTTTACAATCCTCTTACTTCTGGATCATGGACTGCCACTCGCCCTCACGCTCTCCAATGGGGAAGCGGTCGATCTGGGCCTGGATCTTTGTCCTCCACTCACGCATGTAGTCCTCGATGTCGAACACAAAAGGGTGCTGGCCGAAGTTTGCGTCCACCACCTCCCCTGGAGTCTGAAGGCCCACGGTCGGATACAAGTTAGGCTGCAGCAGAGAGAGATTGGAGAGTGAAGAATTAGGACGAGGAATGTAATCTGGACAATAAATCAAAACAGGAAACAATGAGAAGGGAAAAACAGGAAAACAGATCATCTCAGGAAATAAGCTTTTGTCTGAATATCTTTTCACAGGAAAGCCAGGGTTGAAACTTCTGAGACAGTAAGCAAGACCTCTATTGCACACATTGATCACAATGCATCTATCAAGCTGATCAGTGTACTAATTTGTTCTTAAGGACCAATGACTCAGTGATTATATTGCCAGGAGCTGAGATTTTGCCTCACTTTCTGGTCTGCAGCATTTGAGCACTCAACTTCGCAGTCTACTGTTTTATGGAAGTCACTACAACCTCCACACCTCCAGGTAAATGTCTCAGTCAGGGATCAATACTGTATCAGTGGGACACCCTGCTATATTGGTAGAAATGAAAAGAATTCAGAGGCATAAGGGTATCTTCAATTAGTGAATACAGAGAATATAAAATACAGCTACCTTATTATGACAAACATTGCTCACACAGGAGGAACAGTGCATTTTTTTTTTTATTATTTTCACTCGCAGAACAACACACATTTGATGCCGTAGTGTGCCCCCACAGGCTGCTGCAAGCTAGCTAGCTGCCGGCTGCTGCAAGCTAGCCGCTGGCAGCATCCTGTCATGGACTACTCCGTTCCAGTGGATTTCTCTGTTCCAATTCCAACACTTGCATAAACTATAACTATTGAAAAATGAAAGAAGCCAGAAAGGTATGACTCAGTTTCCCTGTTTATTGTTTGCATAAAATAGATTCAGAAAGTGACAGCATGTTTATTTATCATGCAAATGTATTTGAAATACCATACTTCACTCCTACCGCCACTGACGGTCAGTTGCTATTAACTGTGATGATGCTGCCACCTTGTGGTTTCCCGGCATGTCCTTGCAACATGCACGTTTCCATCATTTTATATGGCCTCCAGAGTAAGTTCAATGTTTTAAAAATGACCGTTGTTCCCCTTTAAGTACATGTCAATGAACTGTTACTGGAAACAGCTGTCCATGACATCTGTGATGACATGAGGATGAGGAGTCAAAGTATGAGGTGAGGAGGTCTGCATGGGTACATTGTTCTACCATCCTACCAATCTAATTACAGCCTTGATTTGATCAGAGGAGGTGGTGACTGACAGCAGGTGTTCACTACAATCAGTGTGTATGAGAGATTGTTGGATTGGTACAAGTGTTCTGTAAGTATCACTACAAGCTTAAAATCTTAGAAATAAAACAAGTTGATTGTATGACTTAGCAGGGTGAGGCTGGAGTTGGTTTAAAGAGTTAGGAGCAGGTTAAGAATCAGGGAATAAATACAGCTGATTAAATAAAAGCATGTTTTATAAGAGCTATAGTACAAAAGGTGTGTGTGTCTCTCTCTGTCACGGTCCAATACCCACAAAGGTCAGCTGTGCTGGGGTGACGCACTTCACTGCACAACTCTGGAGGAACATGAATGTCTGGCTCACGGCCAAGCCTGTTTTGCTGCTCAATGGATTATTGTTGTGGCTAAGACTCTTATTTTCTTCTCCCTCGAAAAACAGCCGGTCCGGTTTTCATTTGCTACTAAGCAAGCAGGGGGGTGGGTGGGAATACTTGAAAAACAACCGTTTTCCTCACATCTCGATGCAGTTAATACATGCATGACTCCCATCAGAAATAATGTCCTTTTGGTGTGGGAGTCGTTCACATAATGAAGCATGGGAGCCGACGGTAGTGAGACTCGCCTGACGATGAGCCACAACAGCACAAAGCAACACAAGTTATGTCCTGTTGTGAGACAAACAGTACTTTAAGTTTTATTTAAGCAATTGTTTGGCCACTTGGGGACAGCGGAAATGAGCTGACATATGCCAACATATTATCGCCTTATAATATGATATGGCAAACATGTTGGTAAACAGTTGCCTAATTCCACATCCAGCAGACACTGCTCCATCAGGGCCACTTGAAGGCATTTAACATAAATGTCAGGATATGGGTGCTCTACAGTTGTAGCCTCGGCCCATTTAATCACAGAGATGAGTGATGGCCCATTTGACTGCAAATTACCGCAATATGATAACATTTCCTGTCTATAACAGATTTAGCATGCAGCTTTAGCCGTGATGTCCAGCTCTGCTTTTCCTGAAATGTGTGAAACCCAATTTGTTTCGACTTTGCCGTCTTCTGCTTTTTCGTTTCAGCTCACAGCGGTTTGTTTTGGTTGATGGATACGGAACAGATAAGATGTCACATTACTCAGACTACAACAATAAAAGCAGTAACTTCTTTCTACCTCTGCATGGATTCAAATGAAGGAAACAAATCGATTCTGGCATTTAAAAAAAAAAAAAAAAAAATTTAAAACTTGTAAAAATAATAATAATTGGATACATAGGTGAATGGATTGTTTCCCCAACCCTAGTGAATAGTATTGTTGTATTCCACTGTAGTCATGTTGTATTATAGCAGATCAAATAATAGTAATTATTTCAGTTTATATCGAAGTCACATGTTAAAACCAGATTGTTGACACCTTCCCTAAAATTTTGTAGCAGTAGTTAGACTACTCTTTAAAAAACATAAAATTGTCAAATGGCACTGCATGTAGAACTATGCAGGAACTATGCACTACACATTAGCTTGCTTGTGTTGCTATATGAAATAAAGATTAGAGCAGTCTTGAGATAATGATAAAAGGATAAGCTCTGATACAACCTGCCTGTTTATGACAGGGCATGGCCAAAGAAACTGAATGAAGCGGACACCACAATCAATATACAAGTGATCTAAAAGAAAAGTGCTCATCTATGTTCATCTATGTTTTAGTAAAGCAGGTAGAACAAAGACTGTACACCTAACTCTGATCCGTTAGTTGCTCATTTACAGAGCATAACCAAATTTGTCACAACATACTGAACATAACCATAATAATACTTAATGTTTTAATTTCAAGAGTGTAAAATGTGTCCTACGCTGCAGTCGCACAGTCAAAAAAATTACATCCTAATGTCTTTTCCTAACCACTTTTCCTTGACCTTGATGGAAAACGTCATGATGTCAAGGAAAGATGTGAAGGAAAATTCAGACAGACTGAGGAGAAGACAGCCGTGGTGTTGCGAGAATCCAACTCCACTTACACTATAGGCTCTGTAATTATGATGGGATGGCAGCAAGTGTTAGTGAAGCAGGTCTGCTGGGATGAAACTACAATCTTCTGAAGATGGAGAACAAAAAACGCATTGTCCCCCTGTGCGTTCTTAAATAGCTCTTCTTCTGCCGCTGGAACACTTTACATCAACATATAACAAAGGATCATCTGACCTAACGTGGACAACTTGCGAGAAATATCACTTCATTACCAAGGCTGTAATTGAAATAGAAAGAAATAACCGACAGGCTATCAGAAAAATTTCTATGATAAATACTTATTTTTTGAGTTCTGGTGAAGGTGTAGAACCACTAAATGTTTCTGTCTTCCTTCTCCTTAATATTCATTCATGTTGATTATTTGTTTATTGACAGTTAGCGGTATGTTTACTATTTGTAAACATTATATTTATTATTCTTGTTTTGTGGGATATTTATTGATGTATTTTATGTTGCAGAACAAAATGTTAACATCTATTAAGTTCATGTTAAGCACAGACCTTATTTCAGGCATCTAACTAAAAACCCTTAAAAAAAATAAAAAAAAAAACCCCTAGACTTCCAGATTAGGAAATGCTAACGGATACCCAATGGATATGGCTGCCTTTTACCTGGTTAGCTGAAGGACTTGTTGCTGTGACCACAGCCAAAACCAGCTTTCTAGAACTGGCGAATGTTTGTGCAGCCAAACTTTGTCCAAACTTATAGAATATTTTTAAAGTCACTTGGGATCTGGGATACCAGATATGTTTGCCTGAATGAGTCAAAAATTATGCTACAACATATTTCTGTCTGCCGATACTTTGATACTTGTTTGACATAAATAAACACAAATAAAGTGAAATGCCACTGTCCTCTTATATCTATCAACATGAATCTCATGTGTATGAGTGTATGAAAATAATATGCAAAACAGGCATATTGTTTGTTTTCATGAACAGCAGAATGATGCATCGCTTTAAAAAGTGCGGCCACCAGGAACTGTGGGATGTTAGTCTCTCCTTTCCTTTCGCCATGTATCCTATGCTAAAGGAGATAATAAAGAAAGCACCTTTCTTTAAGATTTAGAGGATGTAAAACAGCTCATATCATGGCAGCTACTTCCTGGTTATTTTACTCCATTACAAACCTTCCTAAGCAAAAATTGACTGATCATAGAAAATAAAGTTTACTTTACATGAGGAGTGAACAAAATGTGGGTACTTACTGGTAGGTCTGTGAAGGCAATGCCTGCAAAGGAAGAGAGACAGTGTCAGCATGAAGGAGAGGAGTTATTTCTATTTCTACACACACTCACATCAGGAGGCCACAGTCATTGCGTTTACATGTACTGACGTTATCCGGTAACTCTTCATTCTGCAGTAAGATCTTAAATGTCATGTAAATGAGAGACACGTTATTTAACTTGAGAACCCTGCTTTCTTAGGCAGGCAAAAGAAAGAAAAAGAAGCAGTGTGACCTTGTATTTGACATATTTTTAATCAATCTAAATCAGTCAGACTAACCTAAAATATTTAACATCTGTTTCAACAGGTTATTTATAACACCCAAAGACATTTCAACAGCAAGTAAACTATTAAACTTCAGCTGAAGGCAGTGGGACAGCAATGTGATGACCAACCAGCTCAATGTAAATAAGGGTTAACCTGTCACCAGGTTACTTCAGTACACAAACAAACTATGTCATTTCCTGTCCTACCTTTATTTCTCCCGATAGCTAGAGGCCTGAACTACGAAGCATACCCAGGGTATCCTCTCGTTGTCTGGCTTAACTAACCCTAACAACCACAAACCTGCTAAACGGTCCTACAGCAGTGGTTATCAACTCGGTAAATCAACTCAGGGTTTCTCTGACTACACATTATGTAGTTGGGGGCGGCAGTAGCTCAGTCTGTAGGGAGTTGGCTTGGGAACCGGAGGGTCACCGGTTCAAGTCCCGACATGGACCAAAAACTGAGTGTGAACTGGTAGCTGGAGAGGTGCCAGTTTACCTCTTGGGCACTGCCGAGGTGCCCCTGAGCAAGGCACCAAACCCCCAACTGCTCGGGGCGCTTGTCAGGAGCAGCCCCCTCACTCTGACACCTCTCCATTAATGCATGTATGTGTGTTTCAGGTCTGCATGTACCATGTATGAGTTCAACAGAGTGTAAATTGAATTTCCCCATTGTGGGACTAATAAAGGTAGATCTTCTTCTTCTTCTTATCACACATAATCAGACTAAAATTAACACAGAAGCTGCCAAATGTGGAAGGACGGCTGGCAAAAGAAAATTTTTAAATGCATAACAGGATACTCAAAAGTCAGATATACTCGACTAGATGGGGCAGTGATTTATAAATAACTAAAAATTTAGAAAGGATAAATAGTTTATATTTCAATATGCCTTTTGATGTGGTGTGCAAGACTATTTCAGCTGTTTTTTAGCTGCGTCCCTGACTCCAGTGGTGTGAAAAAAAACTTGAGAACAAGTTAAAAAAATAAATCTAAAAAACATAATTCAAAGCAGTGAGAGCCCACAGCTTAGAGCCAGCTGTCATTCTTGCATTTGTCAGTTTAAACTGTGTTGCTTTTAGCCAAATTATGACTTTACGTTTTTCATCTGTGTGCAATATTATCGGTGCTTTTATACAAGTTGAGGTTAAGACGTGAATTACCATCGTAGGATGGAAAACCTTGAAGGGTTTAACCCTGGAAGTTACCTCGCTAACTGCAAATCCTGCTTTGTAGTACAGACCTCAGGTCTCTTGTGAGCATGAGGGTCCCTGAATCCTTTTTTGTCTTGAATTTATGATTTGTTGCCCAAGTGGGGCACCTATTGAGCAACCCTGAAACTACATATTCAAAGTCCAACTGAAATCACATTTAGTCATCCCTTTCTGCACTCAAAAAAATGTTGCAGGGAAGTGTAAGTGCCTGCGTTTGATTGACAGCAGTTGCCAGAGAGTAAAAGTAAACAAACTTGCACCGTAGTTACAACAAGGCGTGGTCAGACAGTAGCCATTTCTCATTTCCTGATTTTGTACCTCCTCTTCTCTTTGCTCCACTTCCTAAAATGCATGTCGAGGAGCAAGGACGCTTGCCAGAGGAGCTTTAAGTGAGGATACACTGGTGTATCCTTTGTGGATGTGGATGTGGAAGAGGTGTGACACACAGCTGGTATAATCTCAAACCATGGCGGGACTCTACAAATGCAACTATTCCTTTTGTTTTTAATAGCTGTAATTATTCAAGATGATCAAACTTTCTGCCCTTCACTGTTTGCGTTGCGCCTCGTAAAGTGCCGATATACCTGCACTCCTTAATGACATTTCACCTTGACGCTACATGTGTTTATCGTGAATGTAGGCTACATCCAGTTCACGTGCTGTAATTGTGACATGATGTTTACAGCTGCAAACAGCTGCTGACGGCAAATTATCATATCAATAACAACATTCTCACTTCTAATTTGCTGTATTTCATGTTGTAATATAGATAGACGGGTGTGTTGTGTGTAGGATAATATTAATCATATATTCTGTCTTTTTGTACAGTACTTTTCATACACACATATTTAGTACTTCACACAATAAAATATAAAATGGCTGTAAGTAAATATAGCCTTTAAGTTGTCATGAGCACTATTATGCTCATCTGACATATATCATAAAACGCAGCAGTATGACAAAACAATAGGCAGCTGATTTTTTATTTAATTAATGTTGCTTTAAAATCACAGCTCCGAGGCAAGGATGTCTCCTTTGTTTAATGAATGTTACCTCAACTCCCCCACTCTTGTATCTCTTCCTCACCTCATTAGCTCTCATCTCCCGTGGGGGAACTAAGAGGCGAGGAGAGGAGTGGAGGAAAGGGATGCCGGGAATGTACAAACTCAGAAATGGGAAAGGCCTAGTGTGTTGTTAGCAGTGGTATTGAAGAGTAAGGACCAACAGTACCAAACTGGACCAAAATAACATTTGCAGGTACATTTACATGCTGTTAAATTAGCTAACTAGCCTGCAAAACAATGTTAGCAGTGCATGTTTCCCTAGTGAATGTTTGTTTGGTTTTCTTCAACAAGCTCAGGTGCAGAACAAGACGTGTCTGTATATTAGATTAGAAAGCTCATGTGCATTGTTGTTCAGATTTTGTGTGTTTTGTGTTTCTGTAGCTTCTGTTGCTCTCTGATGCACCAGTCACACATTCAGGTGTAACATTTTTTAAGTACCAAGAAGTAAATGCATTACTGTTTCCTGACAGGCCCACACAACAGAATATCAGCACTGCTATAGAGAGACCCTGCCCTTCCTTCCATGGGACCTCATTTCAGAAAAAAAAAAATATGTACACTAATCAACAGAGAGAGACAGATATTTTTGATCGCGTTTGAATGGTGCCATGAATCACATATGATGTCTGTCAAGTCCAGAAAGTCACAGTTCATCGCAGGTTTGTTGTAGTATCACTTTGTTTTGTGTGAAACTGCTCAGTGAACTACATCTCTCGTCTCACACAATATACGCCAATAACACTAGCTAGCTAGCTAGCACTAGCTAACTTATAACTATATTCCACGCACAAATGAAAAGTCATTGAACCTGATGTGTTTTATCCAGTGGGAAAGAAGGATCAGACTTGTTGCTGGTGTGAGTTCAAGTCAGTACAAAACAGACAGGCATCGTAGCTTCAGAGAGAGATGTCACTTACGTGACTTTTGGATGTGTTGTACATCGAGTGTGATTCACTGTGCAATTCAAACGGAAACAAAAAATTATTTATCTCTTGCCGTTGACTACCGTTCACATTTTTTTCCAAAATCAGGTCTCATGGTGGTCCACTGGAAGGGGTGGGACTTCACCTCCATATTGCATGTGGCTGTGCTTTCTGTGCTCCTTACCTAGGCTGTGGCCGTTCTTTGTGTAGAAGCAGGTGTTGTTGATGAGGTTAACGCAGCAGCCAATCACGTCGCCTGTTGTAAACGTGGGTCCGTAGGGTTGCCCGGTGCCAGACGAGCAGAAGGAGTGCCCG
The DNA here is from genome assembly GCA_947000775.1 of Pterois miles. NCBI lineage: Eukaryota > Metazoa > Chordata > Actinopteri > Perciformes > Scorpaenidae > Pterois > Pterois miles. The sequence continues at coordinate 5,816,778 of CAMQGK010000485.1, read as the reverse complement.
TCATCTCCATGGTAACCGTATGAATGCTTGTCCCAACCTGAGGGATGTGAAGTGTCAGAATAAGTCCTTTGTTATTGTTCCAAAGCTTCAGCAAATACCGGGTAACTGAGTTCGGGTAACAGATCTGCAAGAAGCAGTCACTGATGAGGGCTGGAAAGCAGACACCTGGTTTAATACCTTGCTAAAGGATACTTCTGCACAGCATGACACATTACTGGCTGCTGATGGGACAGCGTGTTGTTGTTTTCAGTGTGACTGCAGAAGGACACAGCTCACTCAGTTTTTCCAGAAAGCTGGAGATCCTCCCACGATTTTTTTTTTTTTTGCATTTTTAGCTTAATTTCCTTCTTCCTTCAGCTGTTGATTCAAACACCTCTAGACTGCAGATCATTTATTTGTTCTCTACTTTTTACTTAACCTGGGTAAATATTAATTGTTGTGATTATAAAATACAACAACTGGGATATCGTCCACTGTTGAACGATTCCATGCATCTGAAGAGAGTGTTTTAAACCTGCCTTTGTCTTTGACACCTATATTTTTATGTACTTTTGACATTTGGAAATTAAAAGCCTCAACTTACTAGTCATGTAAAATTTTATAAAAATTAAACACACAAGCAATATTGTGTGTTTGTGCTGGGTTTATTTTTCAGGGAGAGGGGAGGCTGCAGCGTGGTCGGCCTCAGGACTGTGGCAGGACCCTGTGAGTTACTGAGCTGCAGAGTTAATCCTGCAATTGCCACATTCATCACTGGAATGAACACTCAACTCTGAGGCAGTATGGCATCAGTTCCTCACAATTAGTGGGATTTCATTAGCATACATCCATCAGCTGAGACTCTGCAGTTTAATCTGGGCCTCCTGTTATCTTTGTACAAGGGAACTGGGGCTCCTGGGCGGGTTCAGTTCTCAGACTGGTGAAGGGGTCCCGGGACTCCTGTTTGGCCTGATAACCTCAGTGGAGCGCAGAGCTGATATCTACCAATGCTGTGTCTTATATCCTTTTCACACCAGTGACCAGGGTTATCGGACCCTGGCTCAACCCTCCTTTTGTCATTTCAAATCAAGCAAGTCAACCCCGGTTAATCACTGGTCAGGATAATTCTGGGTCACAACTCAAGAGCAAGGCGTACCAAGCACAGGTGTTACAGGGCTTACACGTCTGGAGGATTATAGAGAGAGGAGATGATAGTGGCATCATCACTGAGTGTAAAAATGAAAAATGTTACAGAATAATGCATGTGCAATACAGGATATAGTGTAAATATAGAACCCACTCCATTTTTACCTTTCTAAAATGTTTAACTATATTGTATGTATAGAGCTGAAATGTATGCAAAAACAGAGTTGATTTACAGTATCTGTTCATCAACATGAACCTTTTTTTCTTGGTCTATCTACCCCTTTATCATATATTACACTATTACACTACACAACACTTGTGTTGTTGCTCAAGGAGGAGTAGGCTACAGGGCGTGGTTTCACATATACATACAGACAAACAGACATGTCAAGTGTACCCAATGAAAATATTTAGTCATAGTCGTATATGCGACTAAATTGGTTGCACTCTGGAGCCCTGATAAAACTGAAAATCCTTGCAATATACATAATAGTGTGTCTGCCATCTCATTTCACCTCATGTCCATGTTTTTATCTCCTCTCCAGGCTTATCACACATGTAACAGCCTCTTCAGCAATAAGACAACATCCATATGCAATCAGATAACTGACACATCACCCATTGAAATGCACTCATTTACAGTCACACCTACACCCAGTGCATCCAAGGCCAATCTCTACCAGATAATAAGTTCAAAGACAAAATGACATCCACACAAACACAGTTTTAAAGATCTTCTGACGGTAGAAACAGACAGTGACACATGCAAGCAGACAAATTCTTCTCACCACACCCAAAGACAGCAGCAATGAACACAAAGGGAAAACAAACACACACAAAGTGTCATCTTACCAGGGAGTCTGTTCATGTTTACACCCTGAGCTGAGAGGCCGATGCCCATGTACCTGCGGAACAGACAGTTGAGAGTTTAGTTGGACGTGTGAAAAAAAGGAGTGAAGAGTATATAACCAGCCACCAAAAACGCCTTGTTGATAAACTCCTAAACATCTTCCATAATTATCTATAGCCACACTAACATCCAAAAGTAAAAAAAAAAATGCTAGATGGATGAAAAAGTGAAAACCTTGCTATGCTTACATCCTCATTACAGTTAGCATATGAGCATGCAAAGATTTGTCATGTATTATTAGCATGCCAAAGTTAGCATATGCCAGGTTTGTTTGTGCTTGACGCAGTGTCCCAGATAAGCCCGCAGGAGGAGCGCCAGTCAATGCCAATGTTCGTAGTTGTGGTACCACAACTTCCATGTCTATCAAGTGAGCCCAAAAAGACTTTTTCCCACATTGGGAGAGAGACATCTGGAACTTCTGGTGAATCAACTTCCCACTACGAACACTCCAATAGACCTTATTTAAATCATTAGGTCCTTAAAGTTGTAAAATGCACAATAGCTGAATCCAGAGTTATTTCCCTTCCTCTGTTCATGTAAATGAAACCCAGACCGAGGCCACAATGAGGGCTGTGACCCCATGACCGAGATATGTGACCGAGTGGATGCTACTTCGCCTTCTCTATGGGCCTAATAGATGCAGATGATGGCCCGGAAGGTCCAGGTACTTTCCACAAGGAAGTTGAGCCATTTTGGTTTCATGCGCCACTGAGCAACTTTCATAGGAATAAACAGGGCCTCAAGACTAAAACGCTGTATCCAGTTGATGTATCCATGGTCCCAGAGGGAGAGATGCATGTTGTTGCGGTGGGTAGTCATGTACCACCTCTACATACAATCCAAGAAACATAAAGTCAGTCTGACAGAGTCAAGCAGTTAGTATGGCTGAAGATGTTTAAATATTTAATTAACCACGGCGCACACACTACACCATGACAGAGTCCAATAAAATGTTGGACTTTATTAAAATTATCAAAGTATTCAGACATCTTGGGTCAAAAGGGATCAATTGGTTGAAAACAACCAGTGACGTCATGTGACTTGTGAGTGTCACACTGTAAGATGAGGCCTTTTATGGCTGAAGTCTCAATTTAGGATTACAAACTGACCTCTAGCCTTGTGAAGATTTGACTCACGGTTCCGCTTAACTACATTGTCCTGTGTTATGCAGTCTCCACCTTGGGTCAGATCTACTCTGGTAGATTCTGGCCTCTATGGCCCTGGTACTTAGGGCTTGTTCTTGTGCTGCCATGATCAGTGCCTCTGTCTGTCAGTCCAGCTTTGTCCAGCCATTGGTAGGTCTTTGTGATATCAGCCACTTCCTCTATCTGGCGGTGGTACATGCCATGTAGGGGCTTGTCCCTCCATGTAGTCTCTTCAGCTTCCTCACTCTCTTCAGGTTTCTGCTGTCTATGGCATTCACTGAGCAGTTCGTCTTTGGGGGCCATCTTCCTGATGTACTCTTGGAGTCTCGATGTTTCATCCTGGACAGCGGCTCTGATGCTCACTAGTCCTCGGCCTCCCTCTTTCCGCTTAGTGTACAGCCTCAGGGTGCTGGACTTCGGGTGAAACCCTCCGTGCATGGTGAGGAGCTTTCTTGTCCTGATATCTGTGGCTTCTATCTCCTCCTTTGGCCAACTGATGATCCCAGCAGGGTATCTGATGACTGGTAGCGCGTACGTGTTGATGGCTCGGACCTTGTTCTTACCATTGAGCTGACTTCTCAGGACTTGCCTTCCTCTCTGGAGGTATTTAGCTGGGGTTGACTTCCTTGCAGCCTCCTCATGATTTCCATTCGCCTGTGGGATACCAAGGTATTTGTAGCTGTCTTGGATGTCTCCTATCCTGCCCTCTGGTAGGTCCACTCCCTCAGTTCTGATCATCTTGCCTCTCTCTGATACCATCCGGCCACATTTGTCCAACCCGAATGACATCCCTATGTCGTCACTGTAGATCCTGGTGGTGTGGATCAATGAGTCGATTTCTCGCTCATTCCTACCGTACAGCTTGATGTCATCCATGTAGAGCAGGTGGCTGATTGTTGCCCCACTTCGGAAACGGTATCCGTAACCACTCTTTGTGTATATACATATATACATACACACACACACACACACTATATATATATATATATATATATATATATATATATATATATATATATATATATATATATATATATATATATATATATATATATATATATATATAGGAGTGCCCCAAGAACCTGCTTGTATTTATATTAGATATTGACAACATCACAATATGACAGCATGCTCAAAGACATTTTAGAAGAATCTCAGGTATGAAAAGGAGAACAGGACTGTAATCTCCCGTGGGTCATCATCATTTCTTTAGATGATTACTGGTCCATCACAAATAGATTTTTAAAAATTCAGGGCTTCCTGCAACAGACAAACTGATCTGTTGATGTAAGTTTATGTCTTAAATAACAAGCAGCTAAAAGTAGTGGGGACTAGTCAGACTGTAGCATTCGAACTGATGAAGCCACTTGGATAAGGGGCGAAACGTCTTCAGGGACAAATCTAGTCCAGTTGCCTTTGATTCAATTTTTGAAGAAGAATCAAGTACTGCATGTAAATCCAGATTAGACTATTCAACTGTTTGGGCTTTTATAAGATAAGATACGATGAACCTTTATTAATCCCCGGTGGGAAATTCTTTTATTGTTACCAAATTAAACTCTGAGTAACTCTTGTGAAAATGGTATCACGGTGCGCCAGCTGAAGTGGCAGCAGTAAGCGTGGGGTTGTTGGTGGCGTTATCGATGTGAACGTACAGTAGCTGTAGCGCTGTGTATACAGTTTATTTGTCAGTGAATAAATGCTACGAGGCTATAACTCCTCACAGTTCAAGTGAGCTGCTACAGTAACTCTCCTCACGGTGAACTGTTGACTCAGTTGTCTGTTGTGCTTATATGCTGCAGCTGGCACACCACTGCATACAAGGCACAAATCATGTAACAATCAGTTAATGAGGGTTGGTTATTAGTTAAGAATTTTTTTTCAAAATTAGCATTCTTAGACAAGACCCAATCCAGAAGTAAACGTGGGAGTCAGCATCATCATTTTCAAAAGTCTCTGTTTCTGTCCATCCTAATTAAACGCAACACTAAAACCCCAGAGCTTGAAAACTAAAACGGTGTCAGCAGCATTTTCACATATCTCTGTTTTAAGTGCTTGAAAATATGCCAGAGTAGTGTGGACGCCAGGCATAAATGTAGCAAAAGTTATCCATTTTAAAACAAAAATGTATTAGTGTGTAGTGTCCAGGTCTTGGAAAAACCCATGGACACTGCCATCCCTTAAGCCAAGCTGCTAAATCATGTGTTGTGGAAACTTTTGCCTTGTTCTGTGTCCTTACCCATCTCGGCCTTTGCTGATGATCTTCACCTCAAAGTAGTAGACTCCACAGGCTGCTGGGATGGGGTGGGTGGCCCGTACAGATGCTGCATCTTTAGGCGTTTTGCCGTGACCTTCAGATGAGGGTAAAAACACACAAAAGAGTAACAGAGTGTGGTTATTACAAATAGATACTGGATCATTCTAGGACCAAAAAGAGCTAAAAATGAGAAGACAGAAACGTTTCTACAGCTACATAAGCTGATGAAAGACCAAATAAAAACTGATGGTCATCATGTATTTTGAATTGCTTTAATTCAAAGCACAGTGCAGGACTGTATGCAGATTTTTAGCATGAATGGTTGTGAAGAGGCTTCAACCCACAACCCTATTGTTGTCAGCCAGATCAAACAAAGATGCAGAGGGCATACGTCTCAGCAGTTTTCAGTGTGAGTCAAGTCTTTTTAAAGGTTCCTTATGTTTGTCCCTCATTGTCTAGTTTTTTTTTTTTTTTTTTTTTTTTTTTAACTTTAACCCTAAAGGGAACATTGACCATACCCACCAGTTATTTCCCTACAAAGAAAAAATACTGCTCAGAGCAGATGAAGTAAAACTGGATCAGAAGAGAGATGGGCTTCTGTAGAGACTCAATACCAAAAGCGCTTAATAACCCAAGTCACGGTGTAAATAGAAAACAGCTTGAAGGCAAATTAGTGCTTGTCCATACATTTTTTCCAGTTAAAATTACATTAGTAGTATTTCATGTTTAATAACTGCATACATTATTTGTTTTCAAGAGGTCTGACTCATTTCCACAATACAGAGATTTACAGTGGAATATTAATTATTGTAAGTAGGCCTAGCTATCCCAAAACATACAATGCTAATTTTACTAGATGACATTTTGACGAAGCACACAATGTGTCAGTGGTTTCAAGATTATCACCTCAGAGCAGCTAATAGTATTATTAGAGATCAGATATCAGAAATGTTTACACTGTAAGATGTTACTTAGCAGCAGTTTACAACACATGGACAACTAGGCTGCTGTTATTAATAAAGATCTGAATGTCATGATTATACTTGTAAATACTGACTAAGGCCATGTGTACCACTAATATAATAACTTACTAAATGGGGGCTAAATCAGTCAGTTTTCTGTAGAAACGAGCTCTGTTTACTGCTTTGTTTACTAAGAAGTTGGAGAAACTGGTTTGGGAAAAACAGCATCCTGGGACAACCCTGACAACAAGCAACTGCATCACTTTAACAGACTGCTTTCATGCAGACACCAGATAACTTTATGATTATGCTCGATACAAACATCTTGTTTAATATTATGCAGACCACAATACAAGCCTGGAGTTTAAACTACAAAAATGATCACAATTTGAATATTGGTTAAAAAATAAAATTAAACAACAATCAGATTTTTTTCCTGAAATTGTTTAAGGGAGGGGCTAAGAGGAGGTATTTCTTATTTCATAGGATGTTTACATGGCAGCTGGTCATTTAAATGGAGTCTGTTTAATTAGGAGTTCTGGTTTAATTAGTAATCTGAATGATATTGTTTAGGAATACCCAGGATAATTTCAAATCTGAGCTGAATTATTTAAAACTAAAATACAACTTTTACATGTGCTTCTTTGTTTGTTTGCCAGATGAATACACTATACAGTTGAGTAAATCAAGAAATACAATAACACACACAGAACCTGTATTCAAAACGAAGTTTGTAATGCTATTGTATACTATAAAAAAATATGCCCATCATAAACCATGAGCACATGGTAACATCTTAAAATCTAAAGATATTCAACTTGCAAAGAAACCAGTAAATTATCACGTTTGAGAAGCTGGAACCAGCATATGTATGGTATTTTTTGCTTAGTAAAAGACTTAAATGATTTATCACTAACCAACTTTGCTGACGATTCATCAATGAGTCCATTAATTGTCTCAAGCTCTATGTAAATTCTTATAGTCATCATGATGATTACTAATCCCCTGCAGAAATAATGTAAAGCACATTACTGTCATCATTGTTTTATGTAGATTTTCTTTGTTTGGCATTCCTACATGCTATTGGTAAATGTTGTGTAATCAAAGTTGTAATTTTCAGAATAATGCTTATTCCTGTTTCCTGCCATACAATGTTCCCTTCACTTTGGTGACATGCTTCAGTTGTTACACAGACGTGTAGAAATGTGAACTCACGTTCACACAGATGATGTGACCTCATTGCATGTAGCTATGCCAAACAAACATATCAAAAGGCAGCAGTGATGTTGCTTTTATTTTCATTATTTGTTAATCTGCTGATAATTAATCAATTAATTAACTGGTCCATAACATGTCATAAGTGGAAAATTCTCACTGCAATTTTTCAAAGCACAATATGACATTAAAATATATTGTTTTGCCCCAAACAAACACTAAACCTAAAGTAATTCTGTTTGTTATTATAGAGTATAAGGAAAACTAGCAAATATTTGCATTTAAGTAGCTGGAACCAGGGTATTGTTGACATTTTTTTTAAATAGGTATTTACAAACACCGAATCGGATATCGGGCCAATATTGACTTAAATAGCTGGATCAGATATCGGTGAATGTGGCACCAATCAGTGTATTAATATACTATATACATTACATGCTGGCATTTTAATTCCAATTTGTTGTTGCATTAAAAAGTTTTATGTTTGAAATTCTGTTTCTGTTGTACAATTTATCATTTAAATAATTAATAACGATTCAGTAAATTCATATCTATGTGTTACTTACTTTATTTATTTATTATGTTTTACAAAGTTAGGAAAGCAATGTTTAAGTGAGGCCTGATGTTGTCTTGCACATAAAACAATGATCCCAGTCACTTCCACACAGTGAAGCATACTGTACAGCTTATAAATTAAACACCGGTATTGGATCAGTACTTGGTATCAAGCTAGGTATCACTATCAGGACTTTAAAAGGTTGGATCTGTGCTTCTCTACTTTTAGTTTTAAAAATTAACTAAGTGATCATGGTGCTCATTAATCAACTGATAATTTAAGTTCTATGATTGTATAATCAAATTTTTGGCAGGCCTTTGTATTTGAGCATAAGTGACATTTAGTTTTTGTAATAACAACTAGTGGAATATCCTGGTGGTGGATTTTAGATGACAATGTGTTTACTGATTGATAATAATAGATGAGGCCAAGACTACTAATACATTTAACATAACATTGATCATGTTAAAAAAAAATGACTGTTTTAAGTGGTGATCTTGTTTCACTGCCTGTGGATGATTCATGTAAAAGTTTGCAGTGTTTGTATGCTAACGTTACACAACATCTGCATACCTGCTATGAGATTTCCAGGTGAATATGTCGTATAGAGACAGAATATTCTAGCTGTAACAAGGAAGACTGCGTAGAGGGCCTGGTCAGACCCAGAATAGTACAACACACCCAGGAAGCACAGTTACACCTTTTTTTCCACTCAAGGCTTCTCTTGTAGGCCGACACCACAATCCCTCTTGGTAGCTTTGCTAAGCAACTAGTCAACCTGAATGTCACTTGATAGCCACTTGATATTAAACCATCATCAGCAAAGAACTAGCCTGTCATAGCCACAATAACGGCTTCAGTGGAAGCCCATCAATTCTTCTGAGTAATTTAGGTTAATCATGATATTCGACACTGTGTATTTCCTGTAATTTAATTACCTGATAATGCTACATTAGCCTACCAAGAGGGCTGTCTAGCTCATGTCCCCTTTGGCTAACGTTAAACGGTATGATTATGTGACTAACATCGAGTCTAACCTGGTTCTACGTCTACATGTAATTTGCTATATTCAAAGGATAGCCTGACAGATGATCCTCCGTGAAAGCTTCACTGGTGACAGTTCCCACTGCGAACACAATGACTAACAGGGTAGCGGGGGAAGCTAACGAGCTAGTAGGTCAATTTTGGCTGTGAATACACCTCGCCAGCTGGTCGGGTTGCAAGATGTCCTCTGCCTTGTTGTTGATGAAGCCACTAGCCTAGCCTACTTTGTTTTTAGCCACAACGGCAGCTGGCTTTGATCCGCTAACCGTCAAGCTAAGCTAACGTTAGCAAACTTGACGTTAGCATTGGGCAATAAAGTGCTGAACTTGAGTGTGTCATACCTTTATAGTGTACACGGAGATTGTTCTGAGAGAGCCCGATGTAGCTAAACTTGTCCTTCGGGCTCCAGGACCGGGGGAGCGGAGTCTCGTTTTCATTAACAGCTGGATAGAGCCGTCGGAGTCGCTGGTTGAGCTCCTTTTCCTGCTCGTTCAGAGCCGAGTCTCCGTGGACAACAACCGACATTAAGAACCCACAGCCCGACGACTGTCCAGACATGGCTACGACACGAGTTTTAGTAAATTGGCTTGTCAGCAACAAGCCAGAGCCACTTATGTCCGTCAGTGTCAAGTTTTAAAGGGAGCTTTTAGCAAAGCTAGCTAGCAGGCTAAGCTAACTGGCTTCGCTAGTCGTAGAGAGGCAGCCAGAGCTGGTTAGCCGAGTAGCTAACCCGTCTAACGCGTTTAGCTTGGCCAGCAAAGGCAAAGCGATCGCTGAAATGGCTCAGGTTGACATTAGCTGACACAAAGCCACAAACAGAGACACAAGAAGGAGACTGCCTGCCGCGCAGGATCTGGAGAAAGTAGTTAAAAGACAGAAGAGCAGGTCGTCGTTGCGAGCAAAGTAAGAACTAACGTTAGCGTAGACGGATCGAGTAAGTATAATGAGCTCAGCTAGCCTCGATCTTTTGTTTGTTGTCGGAGCGTTATCCGCAAATCTGATTGGCTGAGAGCAGCTCCACTCACTTCCTATGGGAATGTCACATAAATACACTGAATGACCAGTGAATGTACAGCAGGTACAAGGTGTTGAGTAAAAACAGTAGTCATCAGTAGTTTAGTTACAAGGCATACTATAGACACATCATCATGACCATCACTATTCTGTATTTAACCCTTATTGCACTTCATTTGCAGCCTATCATGTTTCATTTTAATATCCATAGACAAGCAGCTTGCTACATTTTCTACTTGACTTGTCACTGACCTTTGATTGCCAATATGTTGCCAGGGCAACAGCTTTGGTCCAAGTTTACTTCCTGTCAGCTACTGCATTACTAAACATTGTAACAGGAAATACAAAGGGGCCCATTTAAGATGTTTAACTTGTCAAGTTTGCAAAAGTCTGTGGTTGCTTCTGAAATCGCATACTAACATGCTATTTAGTATGCCAGAACAGTATGTGAGATTTTTTAGTATCGGTGCCTTCAAGTGCAATGCCGCTGCTAAGCAACAGCAAAAGTAACGTTACTGTCCGAGTCTCGTAACCACAGAGGCTAACAATTTAACAAGCTAGCAAGTAATGCAGGAAATACAAAGTCATAGTGACAGAGGAGAAGGATGAGGTCATTGAGAATATCAACATTTTCCTCTGACATATTATAAAATTACCAAGAAAAACGATATATGACTAGAATTACAATATACTGTACAATATCAACTAATTATGACACTGATAAATAAACATCCTTGGGCTCCACCATTTCTCACAATATTAACGTTACTGTCGGTGTCTAGAGGCCACAGAGGCTAACAGTTTAGCAAGCTAGTAAGTAGTTAACATAACGAAGAAAATGCAGAAACATAATGACAGAGGAGAAAGATGAGGTCGTTGAGAATATCAGCATTTTCTTCAGTTATTATGAAATTAGGAAGTAAAACAATGTACAACTAAAATTACAATATATTAACTTACTATGCACAGAAAAATAAACTTCCATCGGTTCCATTATTCGTCACAATGTCAACAAACATGTCACAGGTTGTGAACTCAGAGCTTTCAGAAACTTGAATGAGGGGGGCGTTCATATGGGCTCAACTTGTAAACACAGCAAACACAACCCCTTCTGAAGGCAGTAAGTATCAATTTCTACTTGACTTGTCAATGACTTCCCATTGCCGTTCTGTTGCTCGGGCGTCAGCTAGTGTATTGCCAAACATTATAACAGGAAATACAAAGGGGCTCATAAGTTTCTGAAAGCTGAGAGTTCACTTGTGATGTATTTGTTGAAGTTGTCAGAAATGGTAGCACCCATGGAAATTAATTTTTTGGCGCATAATAATATTTATATTGTAATTTTAGTCGAATATTGTGTTTATTCATAATTTTATAATATGTCTGAGGAAAATGTTGATATTCTCAACGACCTCATCTTTCCCCTCTGTCATTATGTCTTGGCTAAACTGTTAATCTCTGTGGCTTCTAGACTCGGACAGTAACGTTAATATTACCGTTGCTTAGCAGTGGTGTCCTTCATGACTTAATCACTTGAACAGAGTCACAGCTTCCAGTGTTGTAAACATGAGATCACAAGTTTTATTTGTAGGCACCATCTGACATTTCCATATTTCATATTTATTTGAGTCATTTCCTGACTAAGTTGATTAGCTACACTGTTAATAAATAACTTAATTTTGTGCTCAAAGTTCAAAAAAGAAGGTTGTTGCTAAAATGGGAATATGATGTATGACTATAATAGAAGCTGCAAGTCATACATCATCCTCCAAGTTTGCACAGGACCAGCAAACAAGATTTTGGCTGCCTACAATCAGTTGTTGGACTTCCATGGGCTGGACGACAGACAAGAGGAAACATGACACATTTTTATCTGCAACATTTTTCTAAAGACTGTTTCACCAATGTCAGCTTTGCAAAAATCTGTGGTTGCATCCCTATTCAGTACGCTAAAACATAATGTGAGATTTTTTACTATGTCTGAAACCTTAGTATGAAACCAATAATACACAAACTGCATACTATTTCTGATGAAATATTACAGTATGTAATGCTGGACACCACAATGTCTTAAATATTCCACAACACATTGAGCTAGTGAGGACAACGTTCATAACAGATGTTGATGAACAGCTTTGTAATGTCAGTAATGCAATTAAACTGTACAGCGATTTCACTTTGCCGGGGTAATATGTATTTTAAATTAATTCAGACTTTGTTTCTGTCCAACCATAGTTTGGTCACATGAGGTTGTCACTGGTTACCAAGGTTGCGTCTCCAACCAGCAAGGAGATTCTCAGGAAGTGAAAACAAATGACGGCCCAGTTTGTCTGAAAAGATACTGTTATTCACACAAAACTACACCTATTCAGTGTGCAGTGCATAGTATGTGATTTTGGACGATATGTCCTAAAATCATAAATTAGTAGGTTATATACAGTTCACAGTGAGGTAATTTGGGTGAATGATGATGAAACTTCAACTACAATAAAAGCAGACCTGATGTTTACTGTGATGTACTTTGCTGCAGGCCCCTGTTGTCCTCTTGGTTCCTCCCACTCTGTGTGCATTTGTATATATCCTGATGCCTTTAACTAAAACTCCACTGATTCAGCAATGCACCACGATAACATTGTCAGACTCACTGGACAGTTAAAAACAGCCTTGGAATTAATGCAGGAAAACCAGAGATATTGTTGTCACTTGAGGCAATTTATCAAACTTCATGCAGCTCCCTCTGGAGACACAAAACACTTTAAAGAACTTTTTCCACAGTTGTAGGCTACTCTCCAACACCTTTTTTCAGCATGACATCAACTGTAATAGAAAAGGTAGACCAGATTTTGACACAAGGCGATATGTGTTCCCTTCATTAACCTTAAAGGTGCAACATGTACTGCCTAACCAGCATTTTGGATTTAATCCTATAAACAAACTATCAAAACCCACATGGACCATGGATGTATTATTGTCAAGTCCTCTGGGTCAACCCATTCTAACTCCCAACTTAAATACCGCCGTTTGGTAAGTGCCCCTCGGCATCAGAAACTGATGCATGGAGGCACCCTTTAGCAACATTATGTGACGAACCAGGTTTTCAGTTAACTCTATTGTAAACCCACCCAAGGAATGTTATTTGACGGTCAGAGCAAGTGACGTAGTATTAATACCTTGAGAGTCCACGGAGCGCAAGCAGGAGAGGTGGTAGATGGGTCAGACAAACAAGACTTCCAACCAGAATACTGTTCGTGTCCTGTGTGAAACTAAAAGTAACACTGACTTATTTTATCATGTCAGTCTTTAAGCTGAGCACACTCTACAGCAGAATCGAGCCAGTTTTGGGCCTGATTCCCCCCTCCTGAGAAATGTCAGAAAAACCCAGATTTTTTAAGATTCTTGCCAGATATTCCTGTGGTGTGAGGTATGTTAAGAATGTTTATTACATTCCCTGATCGACTCGGAGGCCCATCCTGGCCACATTGATTTCAAATCATAAATATTAAACATGTTCAGTAGTTATAATGGGATACTCTGTTGTGTGTCATGTCTCCATGACTTCATTCATCCATCCTTCATGAATTTTCAGTTCAGAGTAGTGGAGAAACTGACATTGCTAATTCTCCATGTATGTTTACACTAAAGTCACATTTGATCATGAGATATGTTGTGAGATTTCCGTTCATTTTTAGTGCCGACTCTTGTTGTTCATGAATGAATCTGTTAGTGTGTGATGTGCTGTTGTGGCCAAATTGTTGCTTTCCACACACTATAGGATCAAAACTGTTAATTTAACATAAGATGTTAGTCTCTCACATTTTCAAGATATATTAGGTCTGAAATATGTTTTAGTACAGGCCATCCTGTAGTCATGTGACTTGGTGGTATCGTCAGTCCTGTGAGTCACGTGAGTGGCTAGTCAGTGAAGTCAACCATGACCATTTCCTAACCCCAAGTGGTTGTGTCACTTAAACCTTCCTGTGAAAACAGAAGTTTATTTTGAAAGGACACTATGCTTGTAGTGAGCGTTTACTGACACACCACCCCTGGTCCATCCAAAAGAGGGGTTCCCTGTGTCTCTGATGCCGAGGGGCACTGACCGTGCGGTGGTATTTGACAGGCTGTAAGTGTGAATGTGCTGTATGTCTTTGCTCTCTGGACTGAGGGCTGACTGGCACTACATGGACTCACTATCACCTCTCGAGGAGCAAGAAAGTATGGTCTGGTTGGCAGTAGATACCTCTGAAACACAATACATTGACATGTTTGGCATAACATCAAAACTGTTAATTCTTCACATTATTTTACATTATTTTACATTTATTTTTACTGTTTTAAACGAAATTCTGGCCATATTTTACGTGTTATCTTACACTGTATAAAATGACCTGTGGTGACCTCTAGGATAATCACAGCCTCATGAAACTTTACAGCCACAAACTAGAGACCTACTACTACTACTACTACTACTACTACTACTACTCCTCTAGGATAATCACAGCCACATGAAACTTTACAGCCACAAACTAGAGACCTACTACTACTACTACTACTACTACTACTACTACTACTCCTCTAGGATAATCACAGCCACATGAAACTTTACAGCCACAAACTAGAGACCTACTACTACTACTACTACTACTACTACTACTACTACCTCTAGGATAATCACAGCCTCATGAAACTTTACAGCCACAAACTAGAGACCTACTACTACTACTACTACTACTACTACTACTACACTCTAGGATAATCACAGCCTCATGAAACTTTACAGCCACAAACTAGAGACCTACTACTACTACTACTACTACTACTACTACTACTACCTCTAGGATAATCACAGCCTCATGAAACTTTACAGCCACAAACTAGAGACCTACTACTACTACTACTACTACTACTACCTCTAGGATAATCACAGCCTCATGAAACTTTACAGCCACAAACTGGAGACCTACTACTACTACTACTACTACTACTACCTCTAGGATAATCACAGCCACATGAAATTTTACAGCCACAAACTAGAGACCTACTATTACTACTACTACTACTACTACATCCTGGTAACTAGAGACCTGGAGCATTCAGAGGATGGATGGCTTTCCTAGATACACTGACAATAAGGGGGTTTCTGAGCAGTTTACACAACACAAGTGCTCGCCATCCAATTGCAGAAAAATGAAATTCCTGCAGGAATCTCCACATATCAAAAGTTTTCGAAACCAAATCACAGCATGGCTTTTTCTATGGTGTTCCTTGAGGTCTTGGCGTCTTAAAGGGGTATTCTGGAGGGATTATCGATCATTTCTATCAGTTCTTGAGAGGAAAAAATGGGTGAATTTAGCAATAAATCTGTGTAACAAATGGTATCAACCCAAAAATTGCTGCAACTTATGAGATATATTAGAACAAACCCTCATACATTTTATTAATTAAAAAAATGAATTAATTAATTCATGAACAACTTGACACCCAGTGGTGAGCTGCATCTAAAATTAATCTCCATTCCCAGTTTTCAGATGATGTACACCACTTCTATGTGACATCTACCGTTGACCTGCTATCTCCCCCTAATGACCCCAAATTAATGAATACACTCTGAGCTTAGAGTCCTCAGGACCTCGATGGCCTCGTTGCCTTACCAGTAGCTGCCTTAAAGGTAACACCCACCAAAGTGCACCATAATACAGCAACATTTAACAAATGTTTGGCAGTAATATACAGTATTATTTGTGATGACTAGTGAATGGACTAAAAATTCAAACCATCAACTCAAATCACATTTTGTGGTCTTGTTTTTGTTGCGTTATGAGGTAGACTACAGGCTGAAGGGAGAGTTTTTTCAGTCTGGCTTGCACAGCCTGTGAAAGTCCCTCACACCAACATGTGGGAATGTTCATTGCATCACTAAAAAGGAATCTGAAATGATGTTACGGTCCCTGTAGGGAAGCACTTGCTCAGATTCAGAGTTCCCTGGGAAACACAAATGGTGGAAGGCCTGGCCTGTTTATCATCAGCAAGACAAGTGCTGTAGAAGAAGGCCGGGGACGAACTGTTCTGTTTGTTTTATGTCCTGCTTGGACAAGAGGTGAAGTTTAACAGCATCATGACAGTGGTGGAAGAAATATGGAAAAATGTAGTAAAACTGCAAATAATAACTTCGTTGCAGTACAAGTATCAGTTCTGGATTCAAAACCAGTGGCCTAGTGGAAAGTACATTTACTCAAGTACCATAAGATACAACTTTTAGGTACTTTTATTTTTACTTGAGTATTTGTATTTTACTTTTTACTCCACTACATTTGTGGCAGCTACTTTTCAGTTTAAGTTTGAGTAAAATCACATAAATCTAAATTTATCTTCTTTCCTCTCGCATTAATCATCTCAAAACACCTCAAATTTATCAAGTGACCCTTTGGAGGGGCCTGACCCTTAGGTTGAGAACCACTGGAGCAGCAGCGGTATATGAAGTTCAAAACTAGCTCCGCATGGAGCAGCTTCAACAGCAAACTACTGCATATATACTGATGTATTAACAACTGAATACTGTCATATACAGTCAAATTACAGTGGAGATGTTTTTGTATGAGTAGGTCTGCTATTGATACTAATTCTACTGTTACATAAGTACAATTTTTAATGTAACAGAGCTTGTAATGGAGTACTTTTACACTGATGTATTGGTTATTTTACTTGAGTAAAGCATACTTTTTTTGGAATGCACATGTAAGTATCAAAAATACCATTGTGAAAAAGTAGTATACTTCAAGTTTATTTGATGAAGTATACTTAATAAAGTTCACGTATCCTTTATGTAAGTGTACTAATATCAATGCACTATAAGTATACTTGTAAGTGTACTACTACTTTACTGCTTTCTACAAACTACTACTACTTCTACTCCAGTTTTTAGTTTATAAAAATAAACTTCCAAGTACACTTTTAAGTGTAAGAATAGTATAATTTGATTACAATAGTAGTTTACATCTAAGTTCTATTTTGTACTGCAACTATACTATATACTGATTCTTTTACTAGTTTAATACTTCTAGCCAACTTTATAGTTTATGAAAGTATGCTTTAATGCTTTCAATAAACTACTTGTTTGATAGTTTTATACTAAAGGATACTTGTCTATACAGTACTTGTAGTAAATTTTATAGTTCATGAAAGTACACTTTGCACTATACCCTTGGTAAACTACTTGTTTAGTAGTTTTTATACTGCAAGTACTTGTCTATACTTGTAGCCCACTTTATAGTTTATGAAAGTACACTTTAAGGTATACTCTAAGTAAACTACTAGTTTAATAGTCTTTATACTGCAAACATTCTTGTATATACTTATAAACTTTATAGTTTATAAGAGTACACTATTTATCCCGTTTCATTTGACTTTCAGATGATCTGTGTTAATACTCCTGCAGTCTTTTCATCATCCTTTGACTCAACAATCAGAGCTGCATCATTTTCTCTTGAAGCAGGCGGTGATGTGTTAACGCTGCCACTTCTGCATTTCTGGAACATCTCTATATTTTAGTTTCTGTTGTCTTTGATGGAGACTTATTGATCAGGGACAGAGAGAATCTGGTCATCAGACACACTGTGCCATCAGAGGGGAGGCGGGAGCCTTCACAGCGCCCTCTGGTGGTCCAGGCTCGACCTCACCACACAGAAACATGAGTTCATTCAACACACTGCAGTGAAGACTGGAGTGAACATAATAGAGGATTAGTATCCGTACTGAGAGACTTCTATTCATTTCTATTAATTATTTCAGCTGCCAGACTTTTAATCAGAACCAAAAGACTTGATATCACACCTGTTAAAAATGACTGTGAGAGCTTATTTATCACGTTGAACACTTGTCATGGCTACGCATTTTTTTTTTTACCCTGCATACTATGATAAGGTTGGTACTGAGTCAGTACCTTTGAAATCTCCTTGTTTTAATTTACCTTTTATTTCTTTTATCTTGCATCATTGTAGTTAGTTTTATCTGTTTCATCATAAAATCTAATTATTTTATACTTTGTTTTGTTTAACTTACTGCTTTGCCCACAACTTGTGTTCTTTGAATAGAAATTCAGATTATTATAGGGAATGATTGTGATAATTTTCTTAGTAGTTTCATCAAAATACTACTACTACTGCTACTACTACTACTACTACTACTAATAATAATAATAATAATAAAACAATACATATTTACAAAGTGGATAACCTGCAAAGTTGGATCGAATCTAACTGATTTTATGTAAATGTGTGCAATGTTTGTCATGGGAGACCTAATACAAAAAAAGATAATGGTGCAATGCATACAAATCTTTAAAATTATATATTAATTAATATATCTGATCCCTCACCGACTTCCAATCTGTTTATGGGAATGTTTTCTGGGAACAAATTAGCTGTATGGTATCAAGACCCCCCCCCAATTATTATTAGTATTAGTATTAGTATTGTATTGATAATAATATATCATAAATCTCAGAAAATTTGGGAAAAGTTCACTGCTCTTTACTAGTCAACACACCTAGAAAAAAGAAATGTGTAACAGAGCTCTGCAGCTTTAACAGAAATCACCTTTGACAGGCTTTAACTGATAACCATTTTATTTCAGGATCAAACTACTGAATGTCCTGTTTATTTTTGATTGACTCCTCTGTGTGTGCTTCTTACATGGTGAGAAAACAAACTGAAGTCCCGTTTTGCATAGAAAGTCCATGCTGGCGTCAAGAACTGTCAGGACTTCATGGTGTTAGAGTTCACATTTGATGCATTTATGGCTGTGACACAGTCTGAAACAAATTAGATCCACAGGTGTCAGAGCCAAACTATTATTATTAATACCTTAAATACCTTCAGGTTTCTCACTATAGGCTATTGTGCCTAATATTTAACGGACTGCACCAAAACTGGCATTAAAGTTTTAGCTAAATCTGACACTTTGAGCTCTAATTAGTCGGCTACCAAGCTAAACAAAGCACAAATTAACATGTATAATAATGAAAAGCACCAAACTGTGAGCTCTGTTTGAAATGTACATACTGTTCTTGTTCTCTTCTTCATTAAAGAAAAGGAACATTTCTTTCTGCTATTGAAGTGTTTATACGGTCAGTTACACAGTAACATCCCCATTAGTGGATTCTGGAGATCCATTGTCAAGCATATTCAAAGCAAACCATTGCCCATTCATCTGGTCCCATTACGGCGGCATACAGTCCCACAACTCATGGCAGATACACTGGCAGAACCCGTAGACCATGATCATGATGAGGCTGGCAGGAACCAGGCTCACCAGCAGCACCCCGAGTGTTGTCCTCTGCATGATGAGCAGGTAAACCCCCATGGGCAGCGAGCTGAAGTACAGCAGCCCCAGCACCCACACCAGTGCCCGGGCCGAGGTCTGGCACAGGAGAGCTGCACAGTTCCACACCGTCCACCTCTGCGTGATGGACGCCATGGAGTCCAGGCTGGATGAGCGGTAGCCCCGGTTCGATGTGTGAGATCCACGCGGTTGGTGGTGGAGGTGGAGATCTTGGGTGGATGTGGGCATTGGTGGGGGCTCCATGATGGTAATGACCACAAAGTTAGGGGAGCCCCGGATGGAGGAGTAGGTGGTGGAGGAAGAAGAAGCCGATGAGGAGGAGGACAGGGATGTCACAGGTGGGTTGCTACCCATCAGCGAGCTCAGGCGCCTGGGGCTGAGGAGCAGCTCCGTAGTTGCCTCCTGGTGGAAGTGCAGGTTCCTCTGATTCCTGGTTTGGAGGGCCAACGCCGCCACCAGGTTGCAGTCATCTGGCAGACTGCTCACCGTCTGCCCTGGCAGTCTGGTAGCGTAGCGGCAGAATGGGCACACCACGGCATTGGGAGGCGATTCACCAAGGTCCAGGATTTTAGCAAGACATTTGGCGCACAGACGGTGGCAGCACTCCAGCACCTTCGGTCTGTGACTCCCCAGGTTGTACGCACAGTAGCAGATCTTACACTCCAGCTCCTCGGCACTCAGTATGTCCACGTGGCCACCACCACCACCACCACCTCCAACATCCTCAGTGCTTTGCAGCTCTATCATCATCCTACCCCCAAGCTCTATCCTGCCTCGAGATCAACAGAAAAATCCAGCCAAAATTTCAGATCCAGGCTCAGCACCGAGGGGCACGGAGAGTTTCCCACAGATAGCGACAGTGACAGCGGTCCACTCCACTGAAGGTCTGGGGTTCATTGTGGCTTGTGTGTGTGTGTGTGTGTGTGTGTCTGTGTGTGTGTGTGTGTGTGTGTGTGTGTGTGTGTGTGTGTGTGTGTGTGTGTGTGTGAGATCTGATGAATCCCTCGTGAGTTCTGGCCTCTGGGGTCTGCCTGCCTCTGAGCAGTTGGGGTAACGGTGCAACGTTTGGGGCAAAAAAGCCTTTCATGGGCTGCATGAAAACAGAGAGAGAAAGTGGGATAGACAGAAAGAAAGAGAGAGAGAAAGAGAAAGAAAAAGAGAGAGAGAGAGAGGGAGAGAGAGAGGGAGAGAAATAACTGTTAACACAGCATTAGAAGAGAACAAACAGGCGAAGGGACAACAAAGCAAAGCCTGTACAAACCAGAGCTGGAATTTTCGAGCCTGATCTTTTGTTGCTCAGTGAAATTCAGTCCAATTAGTGGCTCACACACACGCACTCACACACACACACACACACACACACACACACACACACACACACACACACACACACACACACACACACACTGTTTTGGCTGTACAATCAAAACGTAACCAAAGGATCAAGCATCAAAAACCACAGAAGTGCAACCTGGTTTTCTACATAAAATGCAAAGAGAAATAGTCATTACAGTAACAGAATATTGATTCATATTTGATCAGCACTGCTTAGTTTGACTGTATGATCAGAGTTTGTGAGTGACTGACAGCCGCTCAGAGACAGCAGACCCCAGATCAGCTGTGATTGGTTGTTTTCCTCCAATCTGTGAAATCTTGCAGATGCCATTAGGAACACCGGAGGACACAGAGGAACATGTTTTTTTTTTTCAGATTAACTGTCTCATGCACTACTGTCAGGATACAGCGATCATCCATCCATCCATCCATCCATCCATCCATCCATCCATCTATCCATCTTAAACTGCTTATCCCGTTAGGGGTCGCGGGGGGGCTGGAGCCGATCCCAGCTGGCATTGGGTGAAGGTGGGGTTCACCCTGGACAGGTCTCCAGTCCATCGCAGGGCACATAGAGACAGAAAACCAGTCACGCTCACATCCACACCTACGGGACATTTGGAGTCATCAATTAACTTAAACAGCATGTCTTTGGACTGTGGGAGGAAGCCGAAGAACCCGGAGAAAACCCACGCAAACATGGGGAGAACATGCAAACTCCACACAGAAGAGTCCCAAGCCAGATTTGAACCTGTGACCCTCTTGCTGTGAGGCACCACCGTGCAGCCCTAAGATATAGTGACCGTTTTATAAAAATATTTTTTTTTAAAATCATGGTAAATGGCAAATGGACTTGCATTTTCTAGTCTTCTGACCACTCGAAGAGCTTTACACTACGAGTCAGCATTCACCCATTCACACACATTCATTCACTGACACCAGAGGCTGCTGAGGTGCCAGCTTTGCCCATCGGGATCTAATAATCTAAATACTCATTCATCTCATTCACACACCGATGCCTTCGGGAGCAGTTTGGGGTTAAGTGTCTTGCTCAAGGACACATCGACATGTGATCGGAGCAGCTGGGGATTGAACCACCGACCTTCCTGTTGGTGGGCAACCTGCTTTACCACCAGCCAGACCAGCTCTGAGCCACATCCGCCCCACACTGCATCATGTTTGCTCCATTTCTACCCAGTGCAGCTTTAATAAACCCTAAATATCTGGGTTCTGGTTCAGCACAGCATACAGCATGTGGTGATACAAGGTGTCAGGACCTTGAACGTGGCCCAGTCTTCTAGGGATAGCCTCGCCATTACAACAGCCCATATTGAACCACACACTGCTAATATAGCTTGGCCTTCAACAAACTGGACTCCTTCAGATTTCCTCACATCCCTCTGTTCTCCATCCTCTAGTCCAGCTTATGTGACTAGGCCACGGATACACCAGGACCTGGGAACAGCCAGAATTATTGGACTTTCCTTTCAAGCTGCACCGGGTAGTAAATGGAGCAAATGTGATTTTAAAATGTATTCATATAAAACAGTCACTGTATCCTGACAATAGTGCATGAGACAGGTAATCTGAAAAAAAAAAATGTTCCTCTATATCCTCCAGTGCTCTTTATGGCATCTGCAAGACTTCACAGGAAAACAAGCAATCACAGCTGATCTGGAGTCTGCCATCTCTAAGCAGCTGTCAGTCACTCTAAACTCTGATCAAACGGTAAAACTAGCCAGCGCTGATCAAATGTGAATCAATATTCTATTAGTATAATGACTATTTCTCTACTCAGATATTTTCAGAAACATCTTGTAGTTACTGTTTAGAAGAAGAAGAAGAAGAAGAAGATATTCCTTTATTAGTCCCACAGTGGGGAAATTCAGTGTTACACTCTGTTGTTCACACAGTACATATACATGTCAATGGAGAGATGTCAGAGTGGGGGGGCTGCTCCTGACAAGCGCCCAGAGCAGTTTAGCTGTCAAATAAGAAAGCTTGTGATCTGGCAGCCATGTTGAGATCAGCTGAGGAATTACTAAGCACCGCCTGCCAGCTGGAGCCCAGCCAATAGGAACGCTCTCTTTGAAATGACCTGTGGTTGGCCAATGTCTCTTGTAACAGGCTTGAGTCTTTAAAGCCTGAAAACAGAGCCATGAAGAGGAGCAGAAGTTTTGTTTTCTCTCAGAGCACTTAAATTACAATATGCTGAAAGGTTATTGTGGACATTTTTGCCCAATGAAGCCAAAATATTCTGCCTACTGACACTTTAATATCTTCTTTATGTTCAGTCTTCACTTGATTAATTAAATGTTGTTAAAAATGAAGGTTTGTTACTCATAGTTTGGGCTTGAATATTCATTCTCATTATTGGAAACAGTAGCATGACACAATCACAAACTACGGTACTTACTTTATGAGGTGATTTTAACTGAATGATATTGTCTTCATCAGCAGATGGAAGTTGCTCAGTTGGCACGGAGATGGAAATCATAGCAGCTGCAGGGCCTGCACGCCAGCAGATCCATCACTGTGACAACTGAGAGAACACTAAAGCTAGTAAATGGACATTGAGTTGGGATTATTTTGACAAACTACAGATTTTGCCATTGAGAAAAGTCCTGTAGTTGGCAGAGTGGCGTGGAGTGGAGAGTGAAAGTGGAGCAGGTCATTGTTGGAGATCGCGGTTTGGCACCGAGCTCTGATCTTGATTCGGGTCCAGAACAGCGCAGGCGGCAGTGTAAAAATGGGGTCATCGTGTCTTTGTAGTTCTTAGTTTTGCTGTTACTCCCCAAGATGTATTCATTCTGGCCCAGTCTACTGTCTGTCTTACAGCATCTCCCATATCCATCTAGCTGTTATTCTGTTTACAGGGTTAATTGTAAAATGTATAGAAAAGACATCACAAGTCACAGCAGTGTTATGCAATGACCTCATTGCTCATTTCTAAGCCAAATCCATGGATTCTGTGACTGCAGGTACGTTTGAGTCAGTGGTAGGACCACCGGACTTGTTTTATATGTATTGAACTTGGCAAACTGGCACATGCAAAATGGCAGGTGTGTGACCAAAACTATGCACACTTTAGCAAAGAGTATAAAAGCAAAGATACAAAACTCGTATTACAACTCGTAACACGTATTATATTTATAACATTTTACAGTTCAACACAGGCCATTTTGGTAGAATATGACATTAGAATAGAAATAATTTTGTTTTGTCTAGTGGTTAGCACTGTTGCCTCGCAGTAAGAGGGTCACAGGTTTGAATCCAGTTTGTCGTCCTTCTGTGTGGAGTTTGCATGTTCTCCCCGTGTTAGCGTGGGTGCTCCGACTTCCTCCCACAGTCCAAAGACATGCAGGTTAACTAATGACTCGAAATGTCCCGTAGATGTGGATGTGAGCGTGAATGGTTGTCTGTCTCTATGTGCCCTGCGATGGACTGGTGACCTGTCCAGGGTGAAGCCCGCCTTCGCCCAATGCCAGCTGGGATCGGCTCCAGCCCTGTCTTCTGTGGGTACAGTGTGAAGAGGCTGAGCTTGTTAAAATGTCACCTCTGTATTTGTCACCACTGCTGCCTGACAGCACGCCTCATTTTGTGTTAACAGGTGTGTATTTTCTTGTGTAGTGTGATTTAGGAACAAACCGTCACTTTTTGGCTTCAACCAGCTGATTACTGTGATAACAACAGAATGATGTTAGGTCTCACAGCCAACCAGAAAAAACAAAACAAAACAAGGCACATGCCCACTTTATGATAGTCCCAGTCAGTCTGGATCAAGTCATAGTCAAGTCAGCACTCTGACACACTGACAGCTGTTGTTGCCTGTTGGGCTGCAGTTTGCCATGTTCTGACTGGAGCAGATTGTTGATGCTAAAGTCAGAACCTGGGAGGGTTTCTGGACAATATCTGCCATTGATTTGTGTTGTTAATTGATTTTGACACACACACACACACACACACACACACACACACACACACACACACACACACACACACACACACACACACACAAAACACACACCTGACATCAATGACCTAAACCACAACAAAACAGACAACAACTGAAGTCTGGAGCGATGCCTGAACAGGAACAGGAAGACAGGAAGTATGGTGAGTTTTCCTTTCACAATAAAAGGCATAAAATGAAAGAAATAAACCAAACTATTAGTATTACTTTGGAAAATCAGAATTTCCAGCTACACTAATCCCTTAAAAACATACATTTTTGATTTTTTGATTGTTGTTTGGTTGTTTGGTCTAACAATAGCAGTAATGCAAGCACACATTTTGCCACTAGGAACATTGTCCTCAATGATCGGCACTCTTCCTGGTGGCTTGGGCGCAGTCCACCATTTTCCGGCAGGGAGCCATGGCCTCAGATTTGGAGGTGCTGACTCTCATCCCGACATTTTCATCTTTGGTTGCAAACCGCCCCAGTACATGATGAGGGTCATGGTCTGATGACGCTGACAGCTTTAAGAACATTATTCGTTTGTGTAGAGGAAATATGTTCATATTCCCTCTTATCTTATTAATCATCTTGTAGTCTAAATGGCCCCGGATAAGTGGAAGAGAATGGATGGATGGATGGATGGATGGATGATCAATGGATGGATGGATGATAGATGGATGGATGATAGATGGATGGAAGGATGGATGGATGGATGGATGGATGGATGATGGATGGATGGATGATCAATGGATGGATGGATAGATGGATGATGGATGGATGATAGATGGATGGATGGATGGATAGATGGATGATGGATGGATGATGGATGGATGGATGATCAATGGATGGATGGAAGATGGGAGGGGAGGATGGAACCTAACCCCTCAGATTTATCTTTTGACCCCAAGGTTGGGAACCTCTACTTTAATGTGATATACTCTCCAACATTTAAAGTCATTCCAACTTTAAATAAGAAAAATGTCATTGCTGGATTCTGGCAAAAGTTGAATCGAAGGCAACTGGACTTAGATTTGTCCCTGAAGACGTTTCGCCCCTTATCCAAGTGGCTTCATCAGTTCGAACGCTGCAGTCTGACTAGTCTCCACTAGAATGAATATGACCTGGATGAATGGGAACCTTCACAGAGTCATTGCTGGATGTATTACATTTCGACCCCTAACTGGCCATAGAACAAATTGCTTTTATTTTGAAAACACAGCACCGGATCTACTGTCGTAAACCATCCGGGTAACTTGACAGCGATCTCTGCTGGAGGACCGGAGCGGCACATTGGAGGGGCCCCAGTCGTTTTCTAATGCTGGGGAGCCGGGAAACAGGAACCGCGGGCAGCGGGGAGGCGGCTGCCGGGCCACCGGGGCCGCTGAGCCGGGCACATCGCGGGGAGGAGACGGCCCCCGGCCGCGCAGGGTGTCGTCTTACCGCCCTGGTCAGCTGGAAGCGGAGACCGTGCAGGACTTCAGCCCTGTTTGCTGCAGCCAACACGGTGATCTGGTAGGCAGCATGACGCAGGGATATCACAGCCTCCCGGTCTGGTACCTGAGCTCTGCTTAATTACAGCAACATTAATCAGGACTTTGGATCGACCCCAAATCTCAGTTAAATACATCACAGATGCACTGATATGGCCTTCATTACATTTATAGCTATCTTCTGTGTTGTTCCTTAAATGTTCTTTATATTTAAATAAGTCTTATTGATAACATTTTTATGTATTATGTATATAAAATATAACATATTTATATTTAAATTGAACATCCACTGAGGTTTTAGAAAGGTGAATAAAATTATGACTTTTTCTGAAAAAAATAATAATTTTGAATTAATCGTTTAAAAAAATTAGGTGTTTCCAAAATGAATGTTTTGTTTATATGTGTAGAAGACATCAGGTCAGGTCAGGTCAGGGTAAACTTTATTGTCCCATTAGGGAAATTTGTCTTGGACGACATGAATGTTCGGTTCCCTCTTCTAACAAGGCTTGTGATTTGATAGTATAACAACGCCGGTATCTCAGTTAATGTGAAAAAAGAGGTTAAATGGCTGAGACTGAAGGTAAGTTCCTGGCAAGGACTTGTTGTGAAGTGAATGCAATAATATGGGGGAGGGAGGATGTGACATCTAGTGGCTGAATGTTATCAAGAGCACCTTTAAGGGCTGAATGGCTCTTTTTTCAGTTAGGACCTAATTATATAGCGACTAATATTACACCAAAATAAATGGTATTCTTTACATCTTATGATGGCACTATAATGTTCCTGTGACACTGAAAAATCAGAGTTTTGTAAATAGTTTACATGGTTTATCCTGTTTGTTTAGACTTGTTTTCAACATGTCTTATAGTTTCTTACCACAATATTATCCCAATGTGTTTACTCCTGGCCGTTTTATTAGACATACACATTAGACACAGACATACACATTTTTTCTATTCAGTTGATGATAAAGTTATATTTTCTGTATTTCCAGGAGTAAAATGATGCAATAGTGAGGAAATACTAAATCCTTGGGATACTGGAATCAGCCTATAAAATATTTATTTAGTTTTTAATACGGTAGTATGATAACTCTCCCATGTTGCTAAAAAAAGGTCCCAGAAATTAACAAGGAGTTTTAATTACTGAGATCATGAGGCCAAATCCACCCAATGCATTGTACATTTTATATATGCATTTAAGAGTTAAGTTTTCTTTATGTCTCTACACAAGGGCCCAAATGGCCACATAACATAATTCTCATGGAGAAATACAAATTACATGTATTTGAATTTATTTTTCTGCCTAAAAACAGTAAAATCTGAAAATACAGACTCTTTTCAATTTAACAGTATTTTATATCACAAACAAGGCCTTTGTAGTTCTGCCTCATTTTGATGCTAACATAAGAAAGTGAAGAAGAAAAATGTTGAAATCACACTAATAGGATATAATATTCATAAAATATAAGTCCCTCAGTAATGTTATTCAGTTGTGAACGTCCATCAGATACAGTAAACTTTAAATGAAAAACTCTAAAACCCAAATATGAAAATCTGGAAGTTTATTCAAATTCCCTGAATACAATCTGCTCTGAACAGTTTTGGTCCAAAGATATCAGCGTTAGCCTTCAAATGTCTGCCGATGAACACACGCCGGTACAACGTTATGCTGTAATAAACCAGGGTCTGACTGAGGGAAACCTTTGTTCTGATTCTCTTCAGGTTTGTGGCCTTCAGCTCTTTCCGAGCCTACAGCCTCCTGGCCCAACTGCTGGCTCTGCTGGTCGTCATGGTAACCGCCACAGACATCGCTCGGTCCAGATCCACAGGTAATAAAAAAAAAAACACCTAATATACATATATCCTGAGGTAGGGCAGCACGACTATGGACAAAGTGATAATCACGATAAATACTGAGATCACAATTAATTATCACAATTATTCATCAATTTTAGGGGCAAAATATTGTTATTGCAAAGTGTCCAATTAAGTTTATTGTTCCTAATGTTTATAAGGTAGCTTCTCTGTGGCTTATTTTGGACATTCAGTAGTGACAAATTGCAGCTTCATATCTTCTGTGTGAGACGTTACTGATACCGCTGCGTGCTGACCTAAAACATCATGAAGGTGACTGGTAACAAATCACATATGAGACTGCTGAAAAGCGTACGGCTTCGATCGGTTGCAGACTGACGCTACATCTCTAGCTGTTAGTTTAGGAAGCGCTTGATTTATGCAGCAGAGTGTGCTATGAGCGGAGCTTTTGGATCTGAACTGGACAATCTGGGGGTGGTGGCCGAGGGGAGGATGAGGAGGAAGCTGGACGCTATCCTGCAGAACCCCTCCTCCCACCCCCACTGTGATGAGCTAGCCGAGACGAGGAGCATGTTCAGCCACAGATTCACCCCCCCCCCCCATCGGCACAACACAAAGCATCTGGGTCAGTCCTTCATGTTGGTAGCCATCAGCCATCATCGGCTCGACCCCCACTGATGCACTTTTACATGGATATTCATCCACTCTCATTCATCCTACATGCACTATGTAGACTGCACATATGTATATATTACATATTACTATGTTCATCCGTTCACTCTGTATTTTTTATATCTCTATTTATTGTTTCTGTTGTGTTTGCATACCTGTACCTCTCCTGTGTTTCATTGTGTTTGCTGCTGTTGTTGCTTTGACACCTGAATTTCCCACTAGGGATTAATAAAAGTTCATCTTATCTTATTTAAACGTCAATATCTCAGTCTATCATGTCCATTTAACTGTGGGAAGCCGATTAATTGTGCAGTCCTTTCCTGGGGGCAGGGCTGTGTAAAACTATTATCCATTTCTGCAGCAAAAAAAAAACCAATTCCACGATACCACAATATCAATACTGTCAAACATGTAAGATTGCACCGGCGGCCGACGCAAAAATGCGAGTTGTTGTAAGAGTAGAGTGCTTAGAGTGTGTGCTTATGTGGGAAGAGAGTGGTGAAGCAAGTGAGAGAGAGCAGCGGTGGCGTCGGGTGCGAGTAACGTTATTGGCTCCGACCCCAGCAGGAAAAATGAACAGAGTTTGGTTTGTCCGTTCGGGGCTACTGTAGAAACATGGTGGTGTATCATAAGGGACTCCATGAAGTGGACCCGCTCCCTATGTAGATGTAACAGCTCATTCTAAGCTAACAAGAACACACAGATTCATATAAACAGCTCAGACTTCCAGATGATTTCACCCTGGTGGCGACTCGTTAGCCTGATGAGAAAGGATGAGTCTGAGATGAGGATGAGTGAGACACAGATGGTGACTCATCAGCCTGACCATTGCACACCATTCCACTCATATTTAAATGCACATATTCGTCATGTGAGTGATGCTTTTATAAGCAAAAAAACATACCACGTGAAGTTGCTATTATCCAGAGAAAGGATAATAGCGTTTCATTTATGTGTCTTACCACTTATCTAGAAGGACCACCGTGGCTCCAACCCCTGATTTTAATGCTGCCAAGCCAGCAGATGAACCTTAATGACCACTATGGTCCACATTACAGATACTGGCCGGGCTTCCTATACTGCTTATATTACTTTGATACTGTATTTCGCTTCCTGTGGACTGGCTGAATGTACAGCACATAATGCCACATCCAGATGTTTCCAGTAGTTACAGTTAAGCTGAATAGCAGGAAATATATCAGTGGTCTGAAACATTAAATGTGACAGTCAGCTCTTGATGCGCATCACTTTCCATGGTCCTGATTCAAGGATAATATAGTGTACTGTATGTGTGTATGTGTGCACATATAATTGTTGTCATATACTGTATACATACGTGTGTTTGTGTATTTAGCAATGTACCATATTAGGTGTTCGCAAAGCCAACTCAGAATGAGGTAACGTGTGTCTGATCCTGCATTGTGAAGCGTCACCTTAGTATTACTAGATTTTTTTATATTCCCTGCATAAATACAACGTGCCACACTGAACTTTTAACTACAGAGAATTGTACAGAATAGTAAAAAAAACATCAACATGTATTTTTGTTTCTCGTCCTTTTTTTTCATACATTTTGCAATATGTTTTCCCAAATTGCTTTTTCTTAAGTGAACATTGTTGTTTCTACCTGACCAAGAAAGCTTAAAGAAATAGTGTACATGTGTACATACTGTCTCATCTAGAGCGATACGATACGAGTCAGTGACTTGAAATCAATGCAGTAACTTTTTTATGCTAAAAATTCAATCAGTTTGACTGTGAAATAAATATCTGCATGCTGGACTGTGTAGGTCACGATTCCTCAAAGTTTTTCTTGTAAGCAAATCAGGGATAAATTAGTTATGGATGTATACAAATAAACAATGGTTAATGCAAATACATACACATTTTATTTCAAAATAATAAAAAATGCAACTTCAGGACTTGCTGTTTCAGTTCTGAAGATACAAGGCAGAGAAATATTTAACAATAAATATAATAAACCAACTTCTATTCAGGTTCAATGAACAGTAGTTTAACCTGCTGCTTCTGGTCTCATTTTCAGTATAAAAGGTAGAGCAGTAATACTGGCGTTTCTACAGGTGTGTGGAAAGTTTGGTGGTGTTGCTGTTGTGTTTTATCTGTTATACACAGAGAGAGTGAATGTTTAACATTTCTTTACTATTAAAAGTACTAATACATCCATATAACGTTTGTCCTGCTTAAATACAAGGTGCAAGACATAGTTGATCATTTACCTTGCAAATTGATTTTAGATCAATATACGACTTGCTGAGTACTTGCTGAACGTAGTTGGATCGTAGGAATATAGATCAATACCTCAGTCTAGTAGACGAATCGTAGCAGCCCTCGGTACGTCGTGACCACTGCAGACCGGGAACGTCCCACAGAGTTGCAGTTCTGGAGATGTTCTGACCCGTTCGTCTAGCCGGCAAAGTTCGGTCCTCGTCAGAGTCGCTCACATCCTCACGCTGCCATTTTATCTGCTTCCAACACTGAGGACTAAATGTTCACCTGCTGCCTGATATACCCACCCACTGCCACTGCCATTGTCACGAGATTATCAATGTTATTCACTTCACCTGTCAGTGGTCCTGATGTTAATGTTATGGCTGATCAGTGTATAACACAATACATGTAGAGAAATATAAATCATAAAAATCAGAATTGAGAATATGACTAATATGTACAAAAATGTGCATTATATAACATGTAACCACAGCGCAAATAAGTTAAATACAAAATGCTGAGAGGTGGGATGTGTACAGTATTTTTAATTGCACAGTTGAATTATTGCACAAATTATGAGTTAAGTCACTAAAAGTGCAGAGCAGATAGGAGATTTATGAATGTACAGTAGTTGTCAACAATTATTACTTCTATGAAACATATTTTATATTATTAGAACTACCTTGTTTTCGACATAGTCATTCACTATCTGTTTATACAGCAGCCATGTTTTTACTAGTCATTTTAATCTCATTGTGATGCTGCTTTCCTGTGATGTGACCTGCTCAGTGATGATGAATAATGGATTTCTTTTCTCCCACAGGAGCTCACTTATGGCGCAGCATGACTGCAAGGTAGGACGCTGAAGTGCATCTGAAGTGTTTGTTTGTGTGTGTGTGTGTGTGTGTGTGTGTGTGTTGGGCAGCGAGTCCAGGTGAGGGTTTTAGTTTTAGAGACCTATCTGAAGGCAGATCTGCTCTGAAGGCAGGAGCTGGTGGACAGGGTCAAAGCTCTAGCACAGGTTAGCTTACCGGCTAACCTGTGTGTCACACTGTATGCACAGATGTGTTGAACACGTAGTACATCCTTTCAGAGAGTAGTCCTCCCCGACCTGCACTGGACTGAGTCTGAGTGGTCACACATGACTGTCTAATCTAATCCTCTGAGACTGAAACGTGTGACGACAGCCCAGCTTCAAGTCACAAATCACAGACTCACCTCGTGATACATGAAAGAGGCGAAGATTAGCAGTGATGGAGCATATTAGGGACACTAAAGGGGAAGAAATAGCTTTTGAGATTTCAAGAGTAAAGTCAAAACATTTTGAATATAAACTAGGGCTATTTTGAATATAAACTAGGGCTGTCAAAGTTAATTTCTTTAAAGCACTAATGCAACTTGCAATATTCAGCTCGTAGCGGCTCAGTTTTAAAGCTAGTGAAGCGAGTGAAGATACTGGTCTCAATTGAAACTAGAAAATCTGATGATCCATTGGTGAGGAAAAACTGTCATGTCCATTTTCAAAGGGGTCCCTTGACCTCTGACCTCCAGATGTGTGGATGTAAATGGGTTCTCTGGGTCCCCACCAGTCTCCCCTTTACAGACATGCCCACTTTATGATAGTCCCAGTCAGTCTGGATCAAGTCCTAGTCAAGTCAGCACTCTGACACACTGACAGCTGTTGTTGCCTGTTGGACTGCAGTTTCCTTTTTCTGATTGGAGCAGATTTTTGATGCTAAAGTCAGAACCTGGGAGGGTTTCTGGACAATATCTGCCATTGATTTGTGCTGTTAACTGATTTCCAATAATAAATATATACATACATTTGCATAAAGCAGCATATTTGTCCACTCCCATGTTGATAAGGGTATTAAATACTTCTCTCAGAAAATACAAAACAAGAAACGTGTCGATTTTTTTCCCACCCCTACTACACACAATACTACTACGTCTGACTACAAACATGGTCATGGACCCATTTCAGTCCTTCTAACCCTGATTATTTTTTGTGTGTCTTTATACCCAAACTCTCTGTGAGTTGGCCCTGACCTGGACTCACCCGCCCATCAGTTATGTACCTCAGATGTGTTGCATCCAGCCTGGCGCCCACAAATCCCTGTCATCTCCACTGAATCCCACTGAGCCTTCAGGGCTGGCATCAAGTAACGGACAGTCAGCCCCCTGAATGAGGGCAAGGGTGTGAACCAGGCAACTGATGTGACTCCCCCCACCACCACCACTCTGCCACAAACAAAACTAAAGCCCCTTTCACATATGCACTGCAACCCTGAGCTTATTGAGACATTATCCAGAGGAGCTGTATTATCTGAGAATGCAAATGTCTGAATCATTTGGACCGGACATTAAACAGACTTTATCCTGACAGCTCCCTAAAGTCTGAGCCGCTATTCCCCGAGTGAATGGAGCCGCTCATTGTTCCAAGAATTCACAGCGAGCGAATGGATGATGTTTCTATCACACGACAGGTGTGAAACCGGAACAAAACAAAGATCTGAGGGTGAAGAAGGAGGGTCATTTACACCAAGACGCCAATGAAAATGTCTACGTAGAGAGACAACAACATTCAGGGACTTCTGTCAGTGAGAGCCAAAGTCAAAATCATTAGACAAATTGAAGGAATGGCAAGAGATTTGGTTGTTCATCATCAAATTACGAACTGGCGACAAGACAAGCTGCCAGTAAGAGCGCCGGGCTTTGAAGCAAAATGTCGTAGTAAGATAAGATAAGATAAGATGAACCTTTATTAATCCCCAGAGGGAAATTCGGGAAGTGGTGGCTAAACAGTAGAATTATAACTTCTGCCGTTGGGCCCAAAAAGACTTTTTCCCATAGACTTATATTAAAAAAGAGACGGTTACTCAAAGGATCTTTTTTAAGATGAAACAACTTCCCCGTATGAACACTTGAACGTCCCTTATTTAAATCATTAGGCCCTAAAAGTGGTAAAATGCACTAATACTATAGGTGAGCATGGATACGACCTGCACCCTAACATGTTGAATCCAGCGTGGTAAACACTACACATCCAGTAGTACGACTGTAGAGCGCCATATATTGACATTTATGTTAAATGCATTCAAACGGCCCCGATGGAGCTGACCATGGATGGATAAAGAGAACGGAGCTGACGGAGAGCTAGACACCACCTAGAAATATGCAACTGTATATACAAAATACATCTATGGAAATAAGATTGACTGGATTATATTCACCAAAGTATAAAACATTAAGATAAGATAAGATATTCCTTTATTAGTCCCACAGTGGGGAAATTTACAATTTCCCCATGTCACATGTCATTTATACATTCAAAAGAAAATACCACTAATCTGTGATGGAAATGTATTTATTCTTTGTTTTTTTGGTTGCTAGAAATAAATATAATAAATAATTCCTGACAATGATCCTGATCTATTTGACTTCAGATCATCTCAGACTACATACATGCTGATATTGAGTACCTTTAAGTGTGTATAAGGAAATCCTGGAGCTTTCCTTGCAGATAAGCGTGTATACCACGCAGACTGCATCACTGTAAAGTCTCAGGCAATCCAACTGTTATACCATACAATAAATTCAACTTTTGTGATGCCTATAATGTTCAGTATTTTGCTGACACTGTTAAAGGTTTCATAAAGTTATCATAAAGTATCCTCTATTCACCGTATATGGCTGATGTTTGACCAGTAGCAGTTTGATTAAATTTGCATATCCAGTCCTAAACAGTTGTGATTACCCTCCGCCTTCCTCTCTGTGACATTTGGCCAACAGCGTGTTTTGGATTGTGTTGTTGTCAGCTGCTGTTGTCTGTCAGAGGTGTCTTGTGGGTAGTTGTACATCAGGCTCAGAGCGAATCTCGGGCAAAGGCTTGTGGGAGATTAGCTGCTGACCCAAAATGTAGGCTGACAGCTGGGATGTTTGAGCCGAAAATGCCCGTCCATGTTGGGTCAGTGTGTGTTTGTGTGTGTGTACTGTATGTTATAAAATAATATAAAATAATAGAGTTGCACTATTTTGGATCAGCTAGTGTATCTGCATGGGTCCAACTTTTCACATTGGTTATACATGCTTTATTTGCACCCAAAATTTTGCCTTTTGCCGCTGCAATAGTATGTTTTTAACTGTTTTCTCAGTTCTCATAGGCTTACTGGGAACATTGTGAACATGGGACA
Source organism: Pterois miles (assembly GCA_947000775.1). Classification (NCBI taxonomy): domain Eukaryota; kingdom Metazoa; phylum Chordata; class Actinopteri; order Perciformes; family Scorpaenidae; genus Pterois; species Pterois miles. The sequence goes on along the minus strand of CAMQGK010000485.1, from coordinate 5,781,520 downwards.
CAAACAGTGGTCTCCTGGATGAAAGTCTTGTGTTTGTTGGACCTGTCTCCTCCCCTGATTACCCAGTGTGCATCTTTATGTATACGATGTTCATCCTCATGCTCTATTGTGTTGTTGCAGCAATTTTTGGGTTGATACCATTTGTTACACAGATTTGGTGCTAAATTTAACCAAATTTTACTACTTGAGAATTGATAAAAATGACCAATAATCCCTCCAAAATTCCACATTAAGACATCAAGTCCTTCGGGAACACCAGAGAAAAAGTCGTGCTGTGATTTTGAATTAAAAAATCTTTCGGCATTAGGATTTCAGTGATTGGATGGCGAACACTTGTGTTGGGTAAACTACTCAGAAAGCCCCTTATTGTCAGTGTAGCTAGGAAAGCCATCCGTCCTCTGAATGCTCTAGGTCTCTAGTTACCAGGATGTACTAGTAGTAGTAGTAGTGGTAGTAGTAGCAGGTCTCTAGTTTGTGGCTGTAAAGTTTAATGAAGCTGTGATTATCCTAGAGGTCACCACAGGTCATTCTATACATGGAGGTTTCAAAAAATGGCCTCACTACAATGAAATGGCTGCTGTGGGGACTAAAATCACCACACATGAATCCAGTTGGACTCATTGGATCCACCAGAGTCTCAGCTTTACAGTGAGACTTGTGGCTACCCATAGAACCCATTTTAATCCACAGATATTGAGGTCAGAGGGACCCCTGTGAAAATGGTCAGTTTTTTCTTGCTAAATTTTAGCTCAACTTCAGAGCGTTATTTAACCTCCTTTTGGACAAGCTAGTGACACGGTTAGTTGTAATAAAAAGTAAATTTTCTAGCTTCATGATATCTGTAGCTTCACTCTAGCCCTAAAACTGAACCTGCCAGAGCCTCTAAAAGACGTTATCATCACTCAGCACGGACAATAAGTATTTTTGTTATTTTGTTTTGACTACTTGGGACGTGTTTTTCTTTGGTTTTATGTTTCAGGAAAATGAGATCCTGACAGATAAATAACGTGACTATCACATGCATCATTGAAAACATATACATGATCATCATGTCAGAGACACGTCATTCTTACATGTGGACAAATGTCATGTGACTTTAAATGGATTTTGTTTTTATGGCTTCGGGGAAAGACGTTTGTTCCCACAACAAACACACAGTGTCTTAGGAGTTGTGAAACCTGAGCACAGTGTGTGTGTGTGTGTGTGTGTGTGTGTGTGTGTGTGTGTGTGACTCAGCTGTTTGTCCACTGCTCAGTCTGATTCAGAGGTGTGACATGAGGCAGTCGAGCCAATCAGGCCACTTGACACAGAGGGGGGGGTGTGCTTCAAAGCGATCCCTCTGATTGGAGGGAGGCCGACTGGTAGAAAACAACACAACAAACCAGCCATGAGGTTACTGTCAAGTCATATATAAACAAGAGTCATGGTGTTGAAATCTTTACGTGTTTCTGATTTTTCATGTTAAAATCTCTCAGAAATGTTTGGGTGGTTACTAACTGAAATCACGTTGACCACGTAGTACATGTTTAACCCTCTGGGACCCAGTGGCTTCGTGCTCGCTGTAGTGTAACGTCAGTGAGTTTCTGACAGACTGTGTGTGTGTGTGAGTGTGTGTGTGTTGGTGGTGTTATAGCTGTGAACGTAGCTGTAGCAGACAGTGTGTTCAGTTTATTTGTTGGTGAATAAATGCTACGAGGCTACAAGCTACAACTCCTCAGCTGGAAGTCCAGAGCCAAAGTTGCATCGGTCCATCCCTAGTATTCCTAAAATTCAAAAATCGCAATATATCGTCGTGCTTACGCTATCACAATATTTCTCAATATATTGAATTGTTTCTGCTGCATCATTATTAATATCATATCACTAGAGTCGTCAATAAACAGCCCTAATATTACCCCTCTTAAAATGCTGAAATGTTGTTTACACAGTGGTTTTTATAGGGATTAATCAGTGAGCTTTAGATTTGCCGGTTGGTGGATTTTTTTTTTACCTTTGGACAGAACCAGGCCAGCTGTTTCCCTCTGTTTACAGTCTTGATGCTAAGCTAAGTTAGCAGTAGCTTGTCATACTGATATGAGTGGGATCGATCTTCTCATCTTGGGAGGCTTGGCATACTTGCCAACCTTGAGACTTCACAAAAAGGAAGGATTTCACACCAAAGGGGTCTGGAGGTCCTCCCCCATGAAATTGTGCGTTTTAGAGACTCTGCTTCCTTCATTCTGGTGGCTTAAAGAATTGGAGTTACAGTTCATTTCAACAGCATTGTTTGTTAAGTAGGCCTACTTTTGATTTTACTTTCACTTCTCAGGATAGAAAACTGAATAATTTGCCCCTCTGCTGTGAACTTGTGTGAATCTCTGGTATAAAATAGCTAATGTTAGTCAGTTTTCATTCATTCATTTATTCATTTTTTTGCCCCTGCTTGAGTATTTCTCTCCATCTCCAACGCACCGTGGTGGTGCGAGCAGCTCTCCTCCGCCGGGAAAAGACATTTGGTGTAGCTCTATTGCCATCTGGGTGGAAACAGTCGGTTTTATACATACGGTTTTATACAAACAGGTTGAGATAGCGAAAAGGGAAAAAAAAAGTGAAAAATGCCACAAATCGTGAGAAATGTGGGAGAAGTGTGGCCCTGGGTGGAAACCGGTAGAGGGCGATGAAAAACTGAGTCTTCTGGGAAAATCGGGTGGTGCTGGGGTTGGTGGTGGTGGTGGAGGTGGTGGTTGTTGCTGTTTCTACCCCTCTAACCCCGTCCCTCTGTCCTCCTGATGGCTGCCAGTTGGAATGTAGTGTGACCGGGTATTTTTAGACGAGGCTGCTTGAAATACTCCAACCGGGGCTTCATTGAGGATAAACACAAGCTGCTCTAACGCCGTGTGGCACGTAAATCCTGAGATTGGCTCGACCCCGACTTTCATATATATATATTTTAAATATTGCAAAGACAAGTTGTAGCTGTCTCTATCATCTTGACTATCCAGCGTTTGGCTGCCTTTAACAGCGTCATCAAATCTTGTGAAGGTGACCGAAGCTCTTGAGATGTCTCCTGAAGATCGTGGGGCAGGACTCAGGTATGACTGGAGTGATGAACTTAAAGGGTCTGCTTACCCAAATCATAATTGTTTTATTCGCTTACCTCTTGTGATATGTTGCCACGCAGATAGTTTTGGTTTTATTCGTCTAGGTTTGGAGATATATTCCTCAGAGATTTCTTCCATGCCAAAACAATGGAGGTAAATTTGTTTGTGGTGCTTAAAGAATTAAATGTGTCTTTCCAGGTACAACATCCCAGTTACCTCAGGCTACTTTTAACTGAAGATGTAGTTTTGAAAAGACAAGTGGTAACTGAGGAAATGTGTCTTCATTTGGTGATTTGTGTGAACTTAACTTTTAAAGCTTTTGATGCTACAAGATAACATAGGGGACTGCAATCTTGTACTTGTGTTTGGATTGTGCAGTCAGCGTTTAATGTCTCAACTCATGATGGAGGAAGTTGGTTCACATTTTTTGGCACATTTGACTCTTAATTTCAGTCTAAATGGATAAACAACATGAACAACACGCCACTTGGAAGGTGGTACACATCGTTGCATCATCACTCCCCATCTGCCCATAACGCTGGTGTGTTGTATTACTTGTAGCTTTTGGCTTTGTGTCTTGGGCAGACTGGCCTTTTCAAAGGTATTAACTGTAAACTTGATCAGCTGGAACTCTGCGTTCTCTCTCTGTTAATATCAGCTCACTGTATACGTGGCTGTATGCAGAACATAAACAGGTATTAGTTGCTTCAGAGTCAGGGTTGCTGTGGTATGTACCCACACAGACAGGTGGGTAAACATATTTACACCCCCACTACCCCCCCATCCCTTCTTCCCAATCACAAGTGAAGAGCTGGGATGTTTTTGCCACCATTCCTCGCATTGTTTGTCTCACTCTATTTTTAAATTGCCAGGCTTGTTAGAGGCTCAGACATGCTGCTTCCTGTGTTGTTTCAGAGATTAGTCGGGTAAAAAGTGACATCTGGCCGACAGCTGTCCTCCTTCCCCACCTGGGAGTCCTCTGACATGACAACTTCCATGTTGAAAGTTGGGCATTTGTTCTGCTGGAGTGACAACCAAAGTCTTCAGACTATGGTGTAAACACTTCCTGACCGACCGATTGACACACCGGTGGGTGGTAGAAGTGGTGGTCAGTAATGATCTGAAGCAGTGAAACATGATATGTTCGCTTCTCGGTATCCAAAGTGTTCATGGAGCTCAGACAGCATGTGACACGAGGGCTGAAAAATGTCAGGATTTGCACCCTGTGTGTATTAGGATGACAGTTATTCTTCTCAAGTTGCGCAAATGCTTCTGGATTAAACTAGTGAGGTGTAATTCAGTGGAAAATCTGTGAGGACAGAGGCAGTGAGTGAGATAGACGGGAATGTAAATCCACCCGACAGTCCGACTTTTAAGTCCAACTGTATTTGCTTTGTCACTCACTTCAACTGTTTTCTCCTGTGAGGAAACAATAAGAAAGTAAAGGGGAGAAAATGATATTATTTGGTGTCATGATGGCATACGGCACAGGGCAATGTGGCCGGCATTGATTCGTCATTGACACAGATGAACAACCCACAGCAGCTTTCCTGCTAAAGTCTCTTTCTTATCTAACTGAACTAAACAAACGTGATCACATGTTTGGTTCTGTACCTTAACGAACGGCACCACGGGTTCTACCGTAGCATTGAACCCCGTCACCTCTAAGGAAAGAGTTCGTCTCCACGTTGATAGGAAATCAAACTCTACTTTATCCAAGAGGACTTGCGTCTCTTTCCAGGGAGACGTCTGTCTTTCGTGGAACGGAGAAATGCTTATCCTTTGCATCCCTTACTGCTATTATTGCTTCATGGTATCTCTGTCACATGTTCGACCCATCATATTTCCCTGGAAATCAGCCTCCTATGGGGGGCATGTGCCTGGAAGTCGAGAGGGGAGCAGTGGGTCGACCTTTCGTCATAAGGGTTATATGAGACAGGGCTTGGTGTGTGGGCCAGGTGGGTGTATATGAGATACTGTAGCTTCTCATGGCCTCTTGTACTTGTTCCTTGCAGCCTGGCAGAAACGGGATGAAGGGAATGGAGGTTTGGATGGGGTTATGGGAGGAGAAAGGGTAATAGGGTTCAACGATAAAAAAAAGTAGGATTTTGCGAAATGAGAGTCAGTGACAAAATCATTTTGACTGCATTGTTTTCTACTGGAACGAACTAACTGGCCTCGAGCAATGAAACGCTGCACAGCGCAACGTTTAGAGCTGATCTTTGGTCAGACGCCCTGTTTTATTCATTTCTCTCGCTCTCTTTGAAAGCGCTGCAATAGACGAGGAATGTCTGATTCATGAAGTTGAAATGAGTGGTTATCTATACAACACCTCATTATACCTGCAGCAACGTAGTTGTGGGCACTGTGACTCCGTGTGTCCGTCCGTCCTTCCATCCTTCCATCCTTCCATCCATGTCATTGTTTTTGGGCAGAATTCGGAAACTACTTGACTTAGGAACATTCACTTTAGTATGATGGTTGACAGTGTGGTGTAGTTGTGCCTTTTTAGGGATTAGAAGTCCAGAGTGCCCAACATTTTAATTTTGGCAAAAAAAAAAAAAAGTTTTTTTTTTTTTCAACATTAGTTTCCGAGGCAAAATATTGTGGCTTTGCATTGTGGTCAAGTTCTGCCTTTCTGATTTTACAGTTCCAGGTTCAACTATAAAGTTTTTAAACATGCTCTCTCAAAAAAGTGATTATTATTCGTTTCCTGAGCAGGACTCGAAAGCTGTTTAAATGAGGAACTTCAAAGTTGGTATAATGGTTGACAGTGTTGTGGATGTGAAACATACAAATAAGGTGACAGCTGGCTGGAGGGAGATCGCCTGAAAGAGTCCTTAGGCTACTGTTGGCTGTCTTGTGTGTCATTTTCAGTAAATATTGCGGTATGTAACCTGTGTTTTCTATTTAAAAAAGACAAACGTGAAGATAGAAAGTACCCATCTTTTAAGTGGTTGTGTGTCTAGTTTGATGTTGACCACACAGCTGATGGTACGTGGTTTATTTTCATGGGGTAACAGAGGTGTATATTAACGGTGTGGACAGAGAGTTTCAGTGAGCCTCCTCCTTTCCTTTTACTCAGTTATGATATCAATGTGCACACAGCATCAGCCTCAGGTATCCAGCCAGAAAGCCAGAACCCTCGGTTCATGAGGCAAATTATCAGTATTATCAGTGGAGTAAAGTACAAACAAAACAAAAATTCAATGTTTGTCTGCTATAGTTTTAAAATGTTTTTCCAGATGTTTTCATGTAAGACCCAAAATGAACACTTTAAGCAGACTGCTTGATTACTATAAGCAATTTTTTAAACAGCTTTTGTATAGGAATGATTCTGCCCTAATAGCTTTTTGATCCATATAACTAACTAACTAACTCACTGTAACTGTGATCACTATAAGAGGTTTATACTGTAATGGACAAATATCTCAACAGCTACTGGATGAATGGCCATGAAATTTGTTGAAAACATTCACAGTGAACTCTGATGACTGTCAAATGAATGACGCCATGAGACTGACGTATGTGGTTTTAATGAGGTTTATAATATATTTACTAGGACGGGAACACTACACTACACATTTATTTTGGAAAATATCTAAATGAATCCAGTAAAAATGTTTGATTTTCAGCATGCATGTAGTCAGAGATGTCCTGAAGTCAAATATATCAGTCACTGTAAGGCATTATTTTATTTTATTCTTCCCAGCAACCCACAAATCAAAGAATAAAGATATTTCCCTCACAAATTAATGGTATTTTCTTTTTAATACTTTTTAAGAGATATATCATGTTTTGTACTTCTGGTGAATATAATCCAATTTATAATATAGTATATAATCAATTTTTATTTATATATATGTATTTTGTATATACAATTCCCTTTGTTAACACCTTATTTTGAAAAGCAGACGTAGTCCCAGGTGTCTACATCCTCTAACTTCTCCAAGGTGGTCTCTAGCTCTCCGTCAGCTCCGTTCTCTTTATCCATCCATGGTCAGCTCCATCGGGGCCATTTGAATGCATTTAACATAAATGTCAGTATATGGTGCTCTACAGTCGTAGCGTCGGCCCGTCGGACCACGGAGACGAGAGCGACGGCCGGCCGGACCGCACGTTACCGCCGTACGATGACGTTTCCCGTCCGTGACGGAGTTAGCGTGCAGCTTTAGCCGTGATGTCTAGCTCTGCTTTTCCAAAGTGTTTCCCTCCTTTACTGGATGTGTAGTGTTTACCAGGCTGGATTTAACATGGAGGGTGGAGGTCGGGTTGCCGAGGTTTGTTTTGGTTGACTTGACCAACAGTAAGAGCGGTAACGTCCTTCTACCTCCACATAGACGCAAATGAAGCACATATATTGATTGTGGCATTAAAAAATGTATTTAAAAATCAGAAAAACAGGTGAATTGATTTTTTTTCACCCCTAATATTTATGTAATTTTACAGTATGTCATCAGATGGCCTAACTCTACTGTAGCTGTTGCCTCTTTTCTGAAATACTGTATAACTCTTGGAGCATAACGTACCTTTTCTTATAGAAACTCCCTGAAAAACCATGATCACACATTTCCAATTAGCACAGGGAACCTGTGTTAACTGGCAGGAACTTGCTTAGCTGTTGTGGTAACCAGATCTTCGTGGTGATTTCACACCAGCTTTTTCCAGGACAGCTGCTTTCACGGGACATGTAGTTTCCATCGGCTTGAATTTAGTACCTTGCCATTTCATCACATCGTGTCAGTTTTTTAAAAAACATAAAGCGATGTTCTTGAATGTTTTATGTTGTTCTGGTCTTTGGCTGCCTCACAGCCTTATCTATTTATCGCACATGACCTACACACGAGCCACATGTGTGCCTTTTATAGCTTTTATGTGAGGTGAGCACGAGTGCTGATGGAGCTTAAACAGGATATGCTTTTTGGGAACCCTCGAGGTGGAGGGGAAAGTTTCATATCTCATCAGGTGGCCCACAATCCCCAGCAGCACTGAAAGCATGTTCATGTTCCTATTCCCATTCGCCACCTGTCAGTTTAGTCATCTCACCAGTTTCATTGTAGCTGTCTTAATTTAGATTGTGACATTTGCATTAGACTGGCTTTTTTTCTCAGGCTAAATTTCATCAGTGACCCTCAGCCAGTAGAATTCAAAGCCTCCTAATAAACCTCTTCAATCCGTCTCTTGGTCAAGTCAAATGTTGAAACTATTTTGAATGCAGTCACGACATACTACATCAGTAATTACATGCTGACAAGCTACACATACCAACAAGCAGGGTCTGAAATTAACCTTTTTCACTTCCTGCCACTGTGGTAGGCAAGTATTTTTCACGTCATGTTTCATGTCATTCAATATTCGATGATTTTTACATGTAAGAACATATACATGGTAAATTACAGCGCTGGAATTACACCGTAGCTTCTGGGGCAGCCCTATTTTTCAGGGCTGGGATGGTACTGCACATAGTACTGTGTTGTAATTTGCAATTGTCATCTTCAGTGGTTATTTGCATAAAAACACACAATTCAAATGAATTAACCTTCATTCAGTGGTCATTTTACTGAGCAGAGCTTCAGTGCTTCACTGTATGGCTCAATGACACCCCCGTTAACATTAGCAGCGCTGTTATTTAACCAAGCAGGACGATGCTGCCAAAAAAATTATCAATATTAGTGATCTGGTGCTGCCACTGGTCAAACAAAGACAGACAAGCAGCACTTTGTTTCAAGTTTAGGCAACTAAAACTACTTAAGAAAGACTTTCTGTCAGACACTGTATATCCGCCTGACCTCCTCCTGAGACTTTTAGTGGCACCATACACTGTCAAGGCAAGTAAGATCACTAACGTTGCTTTTTTCTGTCTTATCTCGTAGCTGGGAGATCATTGACTCAGGCCAGGACAGTCGGTCCGGGCCTGGACCTCAGCTCAGCGACTCCCTCAAACTCTTCCTCCAGGAGACGTCGGCTTTCAAACAGCAAAATCCTGGCAAGGTGAGGCAGAAGATGTCCCCAGACTAAGCTGGACTCTCTTTACTGAGTTACAGAGAAACAGGCTTTCAGGGCTCTCTGCTCATTCAGATTCTATGTTAATGGTAATAATATGGGACTGTTCATTGGAGCAGGTTTGGGTTACACTGACCAGACATCCCGGTTTGTTCTGTCCCGGTTTCAAGCTGGGTGTCACGAGTCCTGACAGATATCTGTACAGATATCATTACAACACTGAAATGTCCCAGTTTTCAACAGTCACTAGTAAATTGTCCCAGTGTTCACCACAACTGAAATAGTGATGATATTATACTTACATAGATGTTTATCGTGATCTGTCAAACTTGAGATAAATGTATGTACAGAGAGCCAGCATAGCGTCCCAAACTGCAGTTTCTCTCTGTAAAGCCACAATTAAGATAAGATTAGATAAGATGAACCTTTATTAATCCCCGGAGGGAAATTTGCACCGTTGGCACGGCAGATCTTCTGGTTAAAATACCACTTGTGCTTGTGCACATCAAACATGTCGTTTTGATTTATTATTCTACACAGTTCAACTCCCTCAGGGCCGTCTGTCCTTGTCAGTCTTTCAGTCGGTATCTCCGTCGCCAAAAAGTCATCTGAGCTCCACATTTTAATTCTAATAGCCTGTGGATGTGTAAGCAGAGCAACATAATGTGATAGAGACTGTTCATATTCAAAACTAAAGTTGAAAAAAATAATTACAGAAACAATAGGTTTCCTCTCCACAGGATGAACCGTGTGTCGTGACGGGGGATAGTCCTGTGGTTAAAGGGGGAGAAAGTCACAGGTGCACCAAGATGGCCGTCCTGATGAAAACAAATCTTTGCTTTTAAACTGAAATAAAAAGTCTGACCTTTGTATGAAAATGTGTTAAGAAATTATTTAAAGGAACAGTGCGTAGCTGCTGCTCTTTCTACATAGTTTAATTTTCATAATGGCCATTTCATTTAATTTCATTATAATTGTCATTTATATTTAATTTAGACAGAGAAAGGTCAAGAAATGTGTGGTAATTTGTAAATAATAGTAATAATCCACAATTAAAATCCCGTTCTATATTCATTCATGGAGCCCATATTTCAGAATAAGAGCCTTGTGTTAAACAAAGGAGTTCTGTCCACAGGAAAAAAAAAAAAAAAAACGCTTGAGGGGTTTATTTGAAATGAAAGCAGCAAGCGTTGATTTAAAAATACATCTTTTTTTTTTCATGCCCGTGACATTTTCTTCAGAAATCTAGACATGGAAAGTGTAGTAATGTTGCTGATATGATGTCAATGTACAGTCAGTCACGTTGTCTGTTGCTGCTGTGAACCGCTTGCGTCAAAAATAGGTGAGACCTCGAATCTCTAGAAGAGATGCAGTGACGCGTAGTCGAGGCAGTATGGCAGCTCGAACCTGTTAACATGGACGTAGAAATAAAAAACAGCAGGTAATGTAGCCGCCACACGCTCCTCACGTGGCTGGTCTGGCCCTGGCGTGAGAATAAACCGTTTATATATCTACACCAGCAGCAGGTCCTCTTCACAGAGCCGACCGCCATGTTTCTACAGTAGCTCAGAACGGACAAACCAAACTCGGGCTCTAGAGAGAGACTTTCAAGTATTTGCTTCGGCCACCATAGTTCTCCTGCACGCTTGGCACACAGGAGGAGTTTCAGTTGCTTGTAATCTGCAACATCACCATGAGATGCAGCCAGATCTTATATACTTCACATTTAACTATGCTTAACATATAACTAAGGTTTTTTTTATAGTGCAATACAAGTGAGTAACATGAAATCAAACATATGACACAACACAAGACAAGGCTCAGAACTAGACTTCAACTAACCAAAACAAGAGTACAACAGCTGCTGAATCTTGTTTCTGTTTATGATTACAATGAATAGTTGAATTATTTGTTCACAAGTTTTGACATGTGGTGAGTCTGCAGCCACAGTGATGGAAACAGTCCAATGAGGCTACGCTAAAGCTTTACATATTGCATCAGCTGCATGAGGAAATTTGAATGAAACAATTCTTCCGTGACCCGGGTCTATGTGAACATTTTAAAGGAAAAATTCAACATTTTATGAAAATGCTTATTTGTTTTGAGAAGATGGATACATGTCTCATGGAGTCAGGAGGCAATTAGCTTAGCTTAGCTTAGCATAAAGCTAACTGAGCAGCTGTGAGAAACTAACTAGATGCTAACTGTGCCATAATTAACTGACAGTAGAAGAAAAAGTATATTTGCTGTCATTGTCTGCATTTGCTTTCTCTTCTAGTTTTGTCTGCTGGTTTGCAGTCTGTGCACCTTCTTTGCTGTCTTAGGACGCTACATTCCAGGGATTGTTATCTCATATGTTTTAGGTGAGTAACCTGAAGTTTTGCTCATGATGAGACCATTTATATCATGTATGCTTAGACCATAATATATTCAAATATAAATATATGCAAACACTGTCTGTGCTCCTCTACTAGTGGGAAGAAAACTCATTCACTGTTATTTAGACCATTACTTTTTGGTCAGCAGCAATGACATATTGACAAATATAAAAATAATCTGATAGGAAAATCACCACCAGCAAAGACACGATTCCAAGATTGTATTTTCATAGAAAGCACCAATGTATGATTTCTCCCACTGGAAGAACCTTGTACTCATATTAAAATGTTTAGCTTCATGGAAACACTTATATCATATAATTATGTGTCATCAACATAGCAATCAGCAAGACATCATGATCAATAGCATCAAATATTGTATCCCAACATGATGAGCAAACAAAATGAAGATAAAACTGTGTTTTCATGGCTGGAATGTCATTGAATTTTCTGGAAACAAATACTCATTTTGTTAAATGTTTTCTCTCCTGACTCTGTGCAGTGCTGGGTGTTTTCCTGTGGCCCCTGATCTCATCTCACGAAGTTGGTTTGTGGCTGGAGCCAGTTCTGCAGAAGCTGGACTTTGGCATCGGGGACTTCCTTCGGAAAATCAAAGAGAACCATGGTACCGATGAAACACGTCAATATGTTGATGTTGAAAAATGTTGAAAAAGTTTGGTGCTCTGTTTCTTCCAAACAAACTGAAGAGGGAAAATACATTTCCTTTGATAAAACAGCAACGAAACAACAATATTAGCATTACAGATATTAAAACTTGGGCTGTCAACCAATTCAAATATGTAGTCACGATTAATCACTTTCACACACAACAAACCAAACTCAGTCCTTTTAACGTTTACCAGATAGTAGACCAACAGAAAAGGGACTCAGTCTTCATTCACATTGTCGGCTGTTTAGTTTCTGGTCCACTTCAGCTCTGATGGGGCTTCAGTCTTCTCTCTGCTCCAACCTTGATCACTGCTGGTCAATGCTTTCCCCTTCAGTGGCATGTTTAGGGCTGGCACAGCATAAAGTCCAGCTGATTCCCCGCTTTTTCTCATTTTATCTCGTGTGATAAAGTACTTTTGACATAGTTTTTTCTTTGGTTTGACGTGGCACTGCAGTGCGGTCCTAAAGCAGCCCCTCGCTTTTGTATAAACCAAAAATTGGAGGAAAACCTCAGAGTTTCTGTGCGTTGTGGACAGTTTAATGTGTTCTTCGTGCAGTGGTTTCTTCTCCGGTCCAAACTAATCCTCGTCCACTAGCGGCCATGTTGTTTTTGCGAGTGTTGCAGAGATTACACCAGCTACAACGCAGACTTGAATCGTACCATACTCGGACCACCTCCTGAGGAGGTGCAAGTTTTATTTAGCCTCCCATCCCGACAAGCTAGTGTGATGTTATTGGTACAGATGGATTCCTTAAGTTTTCTAGTTTCATATGATGTCAGTATCTTCACTCTAGCTTTAAAACTGAGCCCATAACAATCTCTGCAACATTGTCTGTGTTAATGCTTTAAATAAATTAGTCATGTCGCGTTGTGTTTGACAGCCCTAATTTAAACATAAAAACGCTTTATGTTTATTATGCCCGTATTGGAGGTTTCTTATGCATGTGATGGTACGTCAAAATGAAAGTACAAACATACATTACTTTGTTTTTAATCATACCCTAACAAGCTTCTCCTTTACTTTTTATATTCAGTATTGGACTAGAAATCTAATGCATCCACATTGTGTTGCTTTCAGAGAGGAGAGTCATGCAGGCTCAGACAGAGAAAGAAGGCATCGAGTCGGACCTCTCTTCCATGTTTCCCAAGGTTGGTTGATTATCTGTCTCAGTCTAACGATGCCTCTGTTCACTGACGGTGTCCAGTTAAAGCTAATTGAAATTCAGTACACATGGTCCACATCAGCATCAAGGCCTGTGCCAGAGGGAATGCCTGAAGACTTTTTACTCTTCAAGCCAAACACCTGGTTACAGATTACATTCGCTGAGTGTCCCTCAACAGTCTCAGCTGTAGATCCTGCATATATCATCGTTTTATTAACAAAGTGGGTGTAATGCAGAGGGATGAGTCATCATTCTAGCAGGACTATAGGTTGAGAGTAGATACATCAGATTTAAGTCACAAAAATAAGGGCTCGACTTGGATTTGACCTTCATGACACTGGACTCCAGAAACTTTCCAATAAGTGGACCTTGTGCTTATTTATGTGACAATATCCAAGCTCAAAAACTGTCAAGTATTAACCTGGTGAAATCCTGTAAACAAGATACTGGTGGTCACTCTGCATAGCGGGCTGCGCGGTGGTGGTTAGCACTGTAACCTCACAGCAAGAGGGTCGCTGGTTCAAACCTGGTCCATCTGTGAGGAGTTTGCATGTTCTCTCCATGTCAGCGTGGGTTTCCTCCCACAGTCCAAAGAAGTGCAGTTTTATTGATGACTCTAAATTGCCCGTAGGTGTAAATGTGACAGTGAATGGTTTTCTGTCTCTACATAGCAGCCCTGTGATAGGCTGGCGACCTGCCCAGGGTGTACACCGGCTTCGCCCAATGCCAGCTGGGATCAACTTCAGCCCCCCGCGACCCTGAACAGGATAAGCGGTTATAAATAATGGATGACTGGATGGGCTTTGCATAGCCAGACACCTCGAACAGACAGAAAATGCTCAAATATTGTTTCATTTTAATGGTCAGCATTCATAGACCTGAGAGACTTGATGCATAAATCCAGTTTGTAAAAACCTGTTACATGACTTGCCGAACAGACAGCTCTGCTCACTGTTGAAGTTAAATCTGGCCTCTCCCTGAGCACGCTTTCTGTATCCTATCCTTCAAGTTTACTACACATAGTCATACTGGCCAACCCTCCCAATGTTCCCAGGAGATTCTCATTTTTCATCGCCCTCTCCCAGCTTCCTACCGAGGTGACAATTCGCCAGTTTTTCTCCTGATAAATTTTCACACATTTTTTTGTATTTGTTATCACAGCCTGTTTCTGGCACTGAACAGCATGTATAATCCCCGCTGTTTCCACTCAGATGACAATAGAGCTACACAAAATGTTGTTTCCTGACAGAAAAGAGCTGTCTATGCTCGTGACACAGCAAAAAGCTGTCATGGCGTGATGCAGGACATTAGAAATAATGGGTTTCAGAGCGCAGTGGTGATGTTGTCTGAAAGGACTCAGTGAGTGAGAGGAGAGAGTAACTGAGAGAAATATCTGGCAAAAATACTCAAGCAGAAGCAAATAATAACTGGACCCACAGACCCTTTGCTTGGGTTTTGAAAACCTCCCTATAATTAAGGTTTGCAGGTTGGCAAGTATACACCCAGCAGACTACACATGGCGGCTTTATTAAGTTTTGTCCTTTATTTCTGCCCCCGTATCAGCTCTGCCTGTGTTTTGCACTTTCAAATGTGACGCCTCGGTGTGTTTCCCTTCTGCAGCTCGACTCCACAGTGTGTAAGGAAATGTCTGTATCGGACACAGAGGTGTCTGATGTGACGTGGACAGACAACGGCACGTTCAACCTGTCAGAAGGACACACGCCACAAACGGAGAACTCAGAGGGTAGGTCAGCTCCACGGCATCCTACAGATGGATACGGTTTCAAAACAAAGACTTCTGGGATGGAAACATAGAGGCAGAACTGAGCTGGTGTTGATGTTTGATGGATGTGACAACATACTTAAACAGTAAATCAAGTATTCTCATCTATGTATTTTTTTCTTTGGTAAACAAGACAAACAAAATTTACCATCCCTCTTATAAACATCTATAATTAATCCACTGGCACAATCTAGACTCCATAAATCGTTACTGCGTATATTTAATTAGGGCTATCAATCGATTGAAACATTTAATCATGATTAATCGCAAATTAATTACACATTTTCAAAATCTGTTCAAAATGTTCCTTAAAGGGAAATTTGTCAAGTTTTTGATACTCTGATCAACATGGGAGTTGGAAAATGTATTGCTTTATGCAAATGTATGTATATATTTATAAATCAATAACAGATATTGTCCAGAAACCCCCTCAGCCTCTAGCATCAACAATCTGCTCCAATCAGAACATGGCAAACTGCAGCCCAACAGGCAACAACAGCTGTCAGTGTGTCAGAGTGCTGACTTGACTAGGACTTGATCCAGACTGACTGGGACTATCATAAAGTGGGCATGTCTGTAAAGGGGAGACTGGTGGGGACCCAGAGAACCCATTTACATTCACACATCTGGAGGTCAGAGGTCAAGAGACCCCTTTGAAAATGGACATGACAGTTTTCCAAGAAGCAAGTTTGGAGCGTTGTTAAACCTCCTTAGCGATAAGCTAGTGTGACATTTGCTATCTTCTCTCCTGCAAGTTGCATTAATTCATTAAAGAAATCAGTGGCGTTAAAATGACTTTGTGTTAACACGTTGTTGCGTTACCTTTGACAGCCCTACATTTGCTGTAAACACAAGTTTAATGCTTTACTTTCTATGTTTTATGAAAATCCAGTTTTCATGCCCTCAATTTTCTGTCGTCTGTCAATCATTGCTCACAGTATCAGTAATGTAGAATATATTAAAAAATTAAATATGGTGTAATATTAAAGTTAGAAATTCCAATATTAGGACAAGAAATAGTTAATATTAAAAGTCTTCTTGCATACTGGGTATGTTGCTTATAATTTTCAAACAATCTTTCAGACCTTGACAGAGAGGAAGCATTCACTGGAGGCCTTCCAGATTTCCCCTCCCTTGACAACGGTGCAACGACCAACGGCGACGATGACGACGACCTCAGCCTCGGTCTTCCCTCGCCTCCGCCTCAGCTGCCAGTCAAATCCAAGCATACACCCTCTCCTCACAAAGACCAACCCACCGACAAAGCCCTTGAATTAGTCAACCAGATGGCGGGCGACTTCATTGCCGCCGCCGTCACAGCCGCCATGCAGGAGAGAATAGAAGCAGCGGTCGGCTTCACGGCACGGAGCTCTGACTCGGAGCAGTCGAGACTCCCAGATTCCACCAGGCTGCTGGAGCTGGCCGAGGAGTCGGACAGCGAGGTGGAGGACTTTGAGCTGCTGGACCAGTCGGAGCTGGAGCAACTGGAAGGGGAGCTGGGGCTGGGAGAGGAGAAGGTCCACGCCAAAGGGGAGGCTCAGGCCACAAATGATAAGCCAGGCTCTGCTGGATTCTTCTCCAAACTCCTGAGACGCCACTGATTGATGAAAAGTATGATTGGCAGGGGAGAAGGACGGGTTTCAGAAGACATGGAGGGGAGATGAGGGTGTTCTGTTGCAGATTGTAATCAAGCAGTTTCCATTTATCTTTTTCCTGTAGAGCTAACATCAACAATTCAGAACGGGTCAGTTTGTCTAAAGCTGGGCATACACTGTACCATTTTAAAAATGCTGTCGTGTATCTCCTACCCCAACTGTAAGAGTAGAACGTTTGCAATGTAAAACCAAAGCTCACAATTTATGTGCTCACGATGTACAGTTCGATTGTCAGCCACGACCCGAGTGCGCAGACTGTATATGTGAAATAGAAAAAACCCATGGGCCCTTCAGGCTGTTGACAGCAAGCCCTCAGGAAGAGCGGTGGTCATTGATGCCAGTTTTGTTAGGTGGTCCTACAACTTCAGAGTCTGTTACGTGATGCCTGTATCTACTTTAGCCTACATTGTTATCTTGATAACTGATAACCCAAATTCATCTGACTGTCCCACGGCCGGCCTGGAGGACTTAATCAGTCCTTGTGTACACTGCACAGCAAACAGTGCCCAACCAAGCTGAAATCCGGTCCGACTCTAAAATGAATCATGCGGCTCAAAATTCGGGCCAGAAACGAGCTAAAATCGCAGTGTATGCCCTGCTTAATATGGAGGCCAAAGTCACTTTGATCAGAATCATCCTAGTCTAACACCGAGATCAGACTACATAATATCAGCCAGATAACGGCCCGACCTGACAGACGTGGGATGAAGATGAACGTTGGGTGCCACTCTTTCTCGTTTTATCCTGTGTAGTGTGTAATAGTGAAAAATAACTGATGCAGCCTCACAATGTCCCGACCAAAACACAACAGAGAGGTGAGAGTGTGCCATCAAGTTAACACAAGTAAAACTAATTCACATGGAGGATGCTTTTACCTGTGCAACCTGCACATCACTGCATATTTATTGATTTATCCATTTATTTTTTTTAACATTTATCTGGTTTCTTGTCGTGCACCGGTACAGTTTTAGCTCATTCTGCCCAGCAGCAAAGCTCAGAGCATATTTGATCAGCCTACTGGTCTGTAATGGTCCATCCTTATGAAATACAAATATACTGTGTAGTCTGATCCCGGCACTGACGGGTGTTGATGGCTGAAGGACTAAGGGCTTACTCTGGGTTTTAATCCGCTGCTATAGTTACATTTGTCTTTTCAAAGCAACTTTTATCACCTGATTGGTGAGATCAATTAAGCATTTCTAAACATTCATTAACGCACTATTATTAATTGTAAGCAAATAAGGACTTTTTTTGTGTTTATTAATTTATTTACGAGCAACCTATAATAAAGTATAAACAGTCAATGGTCGATAACATAGTACAACATAGCTGTAAACTTATATAATAGTATAATGTATCACACACATGAATCCTCACAGGAAGGTTTAAAACTGTTTATATATGTTTAGATTTAAAAAATTACATGGAAATAGTAGTTTGCCAAAAAAAATCTTAACTCAAAGTCCACTCAGTTAATTCCTTCAGAGCTTTCAGCCACATCTCATGGCTTTATGGCAGATTGAGTTTGATCAGTTGTCATGGAGAGGGCAAATTAAGTATTTGAAAGTAACTACGTCATAAATATGATAAATATATTAAATAAACATAATTGGTATGGCTGATACGTCTAATCATGGTCAGTGACCCCTCAGTCGATTTGAAGTTCTTGAAGCCGAGCTGTCGCTTTTTTTTTTTGTTTGTTTTTTAAGAAGAAATGTGTGCTCCTGTAAACCATCTTTTGTTCTTGTAAACAAATTAATGATAAACACACCAGCTGTATAGACATGGATGGTGATGGCATTACAAAAAAGTCACACCCAAGCACAGTAAACGAGACAGGGTAAGCGTTTCAAGGCGGGTCGGGGGTCGTCGAGACCCCTGCAGACCCCTCGCTCTGAGGACAGTCCGCCCCGGTTGACCGTGGCGCTGGGCCAGGGGTCACAGTGAGCACCGTGGCCCCGGGAAGCGGCGAGGTCCGGGCGTTGCCAAGCCGAGAACTAGACCGTGTACTGAGCGAGTATGAGCTGAAACTGTAAATATATTCATTCATTAAAATTATCACTGAAACTTTTCTGATTGCCAGATAGTCCAGTCCAATCATCGTATCTGTCGAATAGCCTTTATACTTGATATAACAAACTATAAGTAAATATATTAACTTGAAATGATAAAGATAAAATAGATAAATTATTAATACAAATTTTCTATGATTACAGATGTGTTTAGTAATTATTCATTATCTATTTATGCACTTAAAATGTCTTTAAATCTGCTTACAAATAAAAAATGTAAAATGTATAACTTTTAATAAGCATTTATGCATAATTGGGGATTATAATTAAATCTCCCTCTGGATTGGACAGAAACTGCTTAAAATGAAAACCATTCATCTCAACAACCTCTGAGTAAGAGGATGAGTAACGATAATATCCTAAAACACTGAACAGTTCAGAAACTCTTTTTGAAAACACATCTGGCAAATACTTAAAAGTTCCCGAACAGACTTTTTGCCTTGTGTAACCTGAACATCCTGTATCCATCCCAAAGTTGCATTGAAAGCACCAGTATAACTGCAGCAAAACCCTCACTGCTGCTACAACATACAGCTCACAACACACCCAACACTCACTCTGATGCTGAATGGATTCATTCAACTACAATACCCAGAAATCCACAGACATCAAATCAAATGACAATCACTAGGCAATCAAAACACCTTTACTGCTAAACACACGACTACTGGTCGTATAGCTGACTATGAGGATTAACAAGTAGGAAACTTTTTTTATTTCTGTTTTTAATTTTCTATGTAATATAAATAATACACAGTGTACGTACTGTCTATCACATTTTTTTTAATATTTCTGTAGTCGAGGGTCTTTCATTTTATAACAACATGCAGCAGGTCTCAAAATGCAGTGCATGCAAATCTCATTTTGAGACATAAATATATTTAAACATTTCACTTCCAGTGCACAAGGGTTTCACACGGCTCACTGTGGTCGTCAGGAGCCACAGAGTGAAATAGCTGACGTTGTGATCATCCTCCAACTAGTGAAAGTTACAAACTAAATTTAGATTTTCCTATGTCAGTAGTGTCATAATCTACAACACTGTCTATCGCTGTTGACTACCGCTCATATTTTTTGTGAAATAAGCTCCTACAGGGTCCACCGGAACGGGCGGGACTCTGTAAGGGTTGGTTCAGGGTTCGGTAGGGGGAGACTCATATTGAGTGGATTGTTCGGTGACATGCTGTCAGCTTCAGTGGTGTGCTACTGGGTGAGATATCATAGCCTTGTAGCGTTAAAGCCCCTAAATGTTGATTTCCTTTTTCAGACTGATCAGTCAGACTCATGCTTGTCATCAGTCATTGGTAATTTAAGCTGTTCGTGCCAGTTAACGTTGGGGATGATTGTGCTGTTAAGTGGATGCTAACAAGATAGGCTAATTAGCTTCCATTCTGAAAACTGAGTCTAATTACTTTGCTTCAGATTCAGATTGGATCAAAAAATATTTGTCTCTTGCCACTGACTACTGTTGATATTTTTTTTCTGAAATAAAAGGGGCGGGACAAAACAACAAAAGAGATTCAGGCTTTAGAGTTACATTCCTGCAAAGTCCCTGCACAAAACTCAGTGAGGAAGGAGCTCAGGAGCATCTCATGTTAAAGTAGTGGCTTCATCCTGAAAGCTGGGCGTACGCCGTATGATTTTACAAATGTTGTTGGTGTGTACGTCCTACTCCTGGCGTACGAGTAGATTGTTTGCGATGAAAAGCCAAACCTCATGTCAGCCACGACCTGAGTGATCACACTGCTAAAAATGAAATAAAAAACAGCTGTTGTATGGACTCGCAGATGGCGAGGACGACTTGGACAGTATGACTTGTCCGTTTTGCAGAGAGAATGGGAGGTAAGCTAGCTACGTTCTGATTACTGTTTAAGAATAAACTAGTAGGGGAATCGGCTCATGGCTCTGCTTCAACCAGGCGAGAGCCTGTGGAAAATTTCTTTTCTCAAAATTTCTAACATTCCGACAGAACCGGTCCTTGGTCCCCGATCCACAGCAAACGACAGCTAAAATCCGTCATGAAGCTGAAAATTTATTAGAGTTAGAACTGCAAAAATCGTACAGTGAATGCCCAGCGTAAGTCAACTGATAAATGGCCTTTTAAAGCTACACTCAGCAAATGTTGACCGACTCTGGGGCAGAAAGAATCCAAACTAAACTCAAGTCAAACTCATTTAGCTTATCAAGTTGACTGCAAGTGTACTAGCACACAGCTGCCGACATGCACGTCTAGTAAAACTGGAGGAAAACTGGCTTCTTTCAGAGGTCTTTTTAGATCTAAATGGTGAATGTGAAAGGAAACTATTACTGTAGTTGTGCGTGAAGCGGTTAGGCTTCATGTCTGGCCCACGGTGATGCCATGTGAACAATCCCAGAATTGCAGCTGGTCAGTTCGGGCTTCTTGTGTTTCCACGACAAAACGTGCAGTGATAGAACAGGATTCTTGACCCGGTCAGACTGAATATAACTGGGACCGACTGAAGTCCCTGGTCAAGTCTTGGCTACAAACAAAGTGAACCCATGAAGAGCTCTGCTCCTCACGTCTCAGGATGATCCAACATCAAAATAAAGTTAAAGTGCACTGAAAGTAAAATGTTATGAGATGGTATATTTCCATTTGCACCTTGATTATTATTTAATTGATTTATTTATTTAGCGGTCTGCTGTGTTAGCATCAGTCGTGGATTCACTGAATGAAGACGACAAATGGCTGAAATGTTTCTGTAACATGTCTTGGACATTCAAATACATTGTTTTTTTTTATAATAAAGACACACAGCAATGTATAATATATCCTCTTGAAATAATCATATAATGCCTTGTATTAGCATAACTTTAACGATGACATATTTGTTTATCAGTGCCTAAGAGGACTTTGTTGTGGCTGCAGTTAATTTCTAGCTCACATGTGATAACTGTATAAAAGTAAGAAATGATCCAACCTCTGAATAAGAGTTTAGGAAAGTTCAGGCTTCACTTAAGAAAGACCTTTTTAAATAGTAAACCGACAAAACGATTAATGGTTTTCATGTATGTTACGGTTGTATCCATGCATTTGTCTAAAAAGTGAGAAATCCCTTGTGAGTCAGAACCAAAATGTACTTTTATGTAATTAAACTCAAGAATGTCAATAAAATGTTGTACCACAGTTTGTAGTCTTACTCATGTTGTGGAGACACGTTTGCACTTTCATATACGGGGACTTGCTGATGAAATCAAGTCCGCACAATGTAAATTATTAATTTTTATTGTCAGGACTTGATTTAAAGTCCTGATTAGGGGGAGGCAGAGAGAGCTGGAGGAGAGTCGAAGAGTCAGAAGTCGGAGATAAACGTCCTGAGAGAGAAATGGACCAACGTCTCACAGACGGTGACTGAAGTGGATGTCTTACTGCCACAAACAGAGCCCAAGACCAGAGCTGACTTCTTATTATATTCCCGAGAAATCACACTGGATACAAACACAGCAAGCATACGGCTGTTTTTATCAAAGGGGAGATGTCAGGTCATGTTACTGGGAGGTGGAGTTGAGAGATTATTTAGTAGTTGCATACATGAATACCAGAAGGGCAGGGAATAAATACGCAGTAGGACACAATAGAAAGTCTTTCCATTGACTTGCTCCAGACGTAGGTGTGAATTCTCCTGTGTGACAGACTCATGACTTCCATGCCAGGCTTCTAGTCCTCCAGAGTAGGAGCATACCTGGATCCCCGTGCAGGTATTCTGTCCTTTAACAGCGTCTCTTAAACCATGACTACTTATTAACCACGTTAATACTTATAATAACAACCTCTGTCCTGTGAGAACCACATATGTATCTCTGAAACATCAGAAAAACAACCTGTTTTCAGTTTTGTGACGATGCATTTTCCAGCTGATCCAAGAGGCTTTTTAAAGAGTTTACTTAGCTTCAGAAGGAGTTTCTCAACACATAGAGGAACACTTCATCCTTCAGTTTATCACAAATATTCAACATCATCACATCTGGAGACACCTGGTTTTCAAAAATCTGAAGATAAATGTAGAGTAAAAGGTACAATTATTATTATTTTATTTAACATGGGCATTAATTTAAGGTCCCATATTATGCTCATTTTAAGGTTCATATTTGTATTTCATATTTTGAACATGATTACATGCTGTTATGTACAAAAAAAAATTTCCGTCTAATTAAGGTTTACCTGAATATACCTGTAATTCATCAGTGCGTCATATGTTTGGGGTTCAACACATGTGCAGTAAAATCTTATCTATCTATCTATATATATATATATATGTATATATATACGTATATGTATATACGTATATACATCCATATATACGTGTATATATACATATATATACATACATATATATGTATATATATGTATATATATATATACACACATATATACACACGTATATATACGTGTGTATATATATACGTGTATATATATATATATATATATATATATACATATATAATATATATACATATATACATGTATATACATTGTAAGGGTGGTCGAGCGTTGAAGTAAAAAAAAACTGAGAAAATCCAGATGAGCCGTCTAAGTGTTTATTTACAAAAAGTGAGAACCACAAAAATTCCAGTGCAGAATTATTTACAGTGTAACCTGGCACAGACAAACTGAGGTAAATAACTGAAAAATGAAATAACACGGAGGAAAAATTGGTAAATGCAAACATCAATCTTAAGTTTCGCTCTAGCCTCCTCAGCACACAACTCACATCTCCCCTGTTGGGCCGTTCAGTCTCTCTTTTTATCAACCTGGACACTACCAAAACAACTAAATAATCAATAAGTCCACATGAGAATAAGAGCTGGACAACAAAGCATATCCTAGTTAATATTTACAATAATAAAGCTTTAATAGCTTTATTATTGTAAATATTAACTAACATGTAATTTTTATGTATGTACTTTCCCAAATACATTTAAAATGCTACTCTCCGTCATTGCACCAAAAACACCCCTCCAACTCTACCGGACTTGGTACGCTCCCTGTGAACACCCCTGTCTTAAGCCATTGGTACCCTCCCGTCCAGTTTCAGCTTTTCCGGGTTTATGCCAGAGCACAGCTACAGTAGAGATGGAGAGATGGTGAGACGGGTGACTAAATTATTTTACAAAGGTAATACAACATATCACAATGGCCATGTGGAGGTTTCAGCAATACATCAACTCCTCTATTAACTGGCATGGTGATGCAAGAACCTACCACTTAATATACATTAAATTAAACAATACATTAAACACTGACTCTTCCAAACCAGCTCCATTCACATTAGCGGAGGTGGCGTGGCAGTGTGTGCGCCTGCCAGCGCGTGTTCTCCATTCATAAGGCACGGCTACTCCGTGACATACATATATACATATAATATATACATATATACACATATATACATATATACAGATATATACTGGGAATAAGAATAAGTACATAAATTTCTTGATAAATAAATAATTAAACGTAACAAAATAATATCAAAATAAATGTAGGCATTAATTGATACAATTTGACAAATTGATATTTGTTTTCACTTGCATCTTTACTTGTGGCACATCCAAATTTCAAATTTATTTGCTCTTATGTTTAATTTCCCATTTTATTTATTTTTATATTTATTTGTATTCGTTTTTCATTTATTTTTTCCATTTCATTATTTCAGCAATTACATTTATTTTTATTTATTTAAAAGCAATAGTGAAAAAAAACTGGAAACAGGAACTTGTTGATACATTTATTTCCTCCATGTTAGCACATAGAATATATTTATATACATATTGCTAGCTAAAGCATCAAAAAGCATCAAAAAAAAAAAAAAGATGAAATGTCAGGAGCATAGAAAATGTTCAGTCACATTTAAAAGTTTACATATGACAGTTTATTGAAGCTGACGTTTTGAAATAGTTGGATAAATCGAAGGTGCAATGTAGCTCAAACTGTGTTTAAAATAAAAACTAATAAAAAACAACCAAACCAGAAACATGTACATGCTGAAAGTGACACAAACCTCAGAGTGTGGCGGGAACATCAGAAGCTGATATGATTAACGGTTGTACATTGTACAAAACTAGAACTAACAGTCATTCAGATCACTGTTGACACAGAAAAAAAAAATAAATCACAACTGAAATCTATGTGTGAAACCATTTACAAGGAGGAGATATTTATTTATATGTAGTGCAATGATGATTGAAAAGAAATAAGAAAAAGGCTGCAGAGAACTGTGATAAAACACGAGAACATTAAAGGACTCAAGAAATCAAAAATAATCGTAAGGCGCAGGACGCTGGATAAGGAGAGAGAGGTCAGACTGTACAATAACATGTTACATCTTAAAGTGATACACTTAAATGAGTTTCCAAAGAAAGACTCAGAGACGAGACGGTGAAAAGTCTTTAAAGTCTGGAACAACAGTTACCGTAAATCCTCTAGTAGCGGGCCATTTTCAAACAATAATATTCATATTGTTTGTTATTACAAAATACCATTTTCCTCATTAAATCCCATTAAAATAACAACAGTGAATGTAACTACTAACAAGCACTGTGTGTGCATCTGAACATGCTTCCTCTGTGTCATAGAGCTCCATTAAAAACACAGGAAGTTACTGCTTTTATTTTACTGGTTGCATCCAAAATTCAATTTAGTATATCCAGAACCTTAGTATGAAACCAGGAGTATATGAATTGTGTACTATTTCTAGTGAAAAATTACAGTATGGAGCACTGGACACTACAGCAACATAATTATCCCACAGTGCAATGTGGTGGTGACGAGGACGTTCATAACGGATGTTGACGAATAGATGTGTAACATTAAAGTTTCACTTCACTACTGTTTGTCAGCAAGAACACCGTAGTTTATTTAGACTCCATGTAAAATGCACTGTCCCGCGGACCCCTATTTGATGGGATTTTTGCTTTTTTTTTTTTTTACAGAAAGTGTATGAAACCCATGACTGAAACAGCAATACACTGTGTACTTGATGCATTTTTTGTGAAAGTAAATGATTCTCCTATTAGCTGAGGTCCTTGAGGGGGTTCCAGGGTGAATCCCACTGCACTAGAGCACCAAATGTGGAATAATCTGCCACTTAAAGTCGTCCAACAAAAGCACTATTTCCTCCTGTTTAAGTAAAGTTTGATAAAAACTACACTGACCAGCTGTTTTAGGAAATTAATAGGACTGTTTCGAAACACCGACACCATCTCCCCATTACCAATACTTGGATGCCGATTCAATATGTATTGCAATTTAAGTATTATGATTCAATATTACAATATATAGTGACTTTTGTTAACTTTTAAAAACTAGTGCATGAGGAAAAGTTGAATCATACACTTCTAAGCACTTTTACTTAAAATATCTAACTTGTAATTGTCATTTCCCTCACAAGTTAGTGGTATTTTCTTTTTAATTTATAAGGGACATGTAACGTTTTATACTTCTGGTGAATGTAATCCAATCAATGTTATTTCTGTAGATGTATTTTGTATGTACAGTTCCCTTCGTTAATATCTTATTTTGAAAACTGGACTTCGCCAAGTAGCACTTCCGTCAGCTCCATCGGGGCCGTTTGAATGCATTTAACATAAATGTCAGTATGTGGCGCTCTACAGTCGTAGCGTCGGCCCGTTGGACCACGGAGACGAGAGCGACAGCCGGCTTGATCGCAAAGTTACCACAATACAATAACGTTTCCTGTCCGACAGGAACAGAGTTAGCATGTAGCTTTAGCCGTGATGTCTAGCTCTGCTTTTCCTGCAATGCGTGAAACCCAAAGTGTTTCCCTCCTTTACTGGATGTGTAGTGTTTACCAGGCTGGATTTAACATGGAGGCTGCAGGTCGGATCCACGTGGACCCTCTGCTGCTTTCAGCTGAGTCGTTCCGGCTCGCTGTGGTTTGTTTTGGTTGATGGATACAAAACGGTTATGACGTCACCTTACTCAGACTACAACAATAAAAGCGGTAACTTCCTTCTACCTCCACATAGACTCAGATGAAGCACATTTATCAAATATGCTGGCATTAAAAAATGATAGAAAAATTGCGATACACAGGTGAATCCATTTTTTAATGTCTATATATTTTTAAAAATGAACCAAGATATTTGTGTTTTTGAAGATTTCTGTCTTCAGTTGGGAGCTGAGAGCGTCAGACAGGAAGTCGGACTTTATTGAGAGACATTATTGATTTTGGTCTTTTTAGGGGGAAATTTCATCATCTAACTTTTGTTTTTCTACAAAACTCTTCATGCTTCCTGTACATATTGCACAATAATTAGATAAAACATTAATTTATCAAAAACTATTTGACGGTTCATCTTCTAAAATGTGAGGATTTGCTGCTGGGGCTTGAGCCGATCCCAGCTGGCATTGGGTGAAGGCGGGGTTCATCCTGGACAGAAGGCAGTCCATCACAGGACACAGAGACAACCGTTCACGCCCACATTCACACCTACAGGACATTTATCAGTCATCAGTAAACCTGCATGTCTTTGGACTGTGGGAGGAAGCCGGAGCACCCAAAGAAATCCCACACTAACACAGGGAGAACATGCAAACTCCCCGCCGTCACCCAATGCCAGCTGGGATCGGCTCCAGCCCCCCGCGACCCCTAACGGGATAAGTGGTTGCAGATGGATGGATATTCATTAGTTGCAGCCCTAACCTGACACAAAGGAATCGGAGAGTGATGGTGCTCCGAGAACATCCCACAAAAGAAAAACTATTAGGACAAGACTAACAGGACACAAAGGGATTCAAAATAAGAGGATTTAAATATGAAAGTTTTTCTCTTTAGTTGAGTTGAATAAAAAGGTCCTGCCCACTATATGAGAATTTACGGTATTTTATTTGTCACATGTTAACAGAAGCACAAATTGATTAAAAGCAATCTGTGTGTAAAAAGAAGCGCTGCGTCTATACAGAGTAACTGAATTATTTTCCTCCGTTCAGTCAATCTTCATAACTGAGGAAACAGTCAACAAACTTTAAAAGTGTCACACTTCTAAAAAGGGGGGAGGTGGAGGGAAGGTGGAGATGTAGAGGGTGATGGAGGTGAGGGGGAGGTGGAGGGAAGGTGGAGATGTAGAGGGTGATGGAGGTGAGGGGAGGGTGGAGGGGGGGGGGGTGATGGAGGTGAGGGGGAGGTGGAGGGAAGGTGGAGATGTAGAGGGTGATGGAGGTGAGGGGGAGGTGGAGGGAAGGTGGAGATGTAGAGGGTGATGGAGGTGAGGGGGAGGTGGAGGGAAGGTGGAGATGTAGAGGGTGATGGAGGTGAGGGGGAGGTGGAGGGAAGGTGGAGATGTAGAGGGTGATGGAGGTGAGGGGGAGGTGGAGGGAAGGTGGAGATGTAGAGGGTGATGGAGGTGAGGGGGAGGTGGAGGGAAGGTGGAGATGTAGAGGGTGATGGAGGTGAGGGGGAGGTTGGGAGGTGAAGGAAGAAGAGAATTCTTCCTTCACCTCCTGCTTCTTCTCTTTCTTTTTCAACTCCATCACTCTGCTTTTCATATCCTGTATCTTGATCTTGAGATCCTCAGTCCTCCAGGAGGAAAAGAACTCTGTCGTTCCTTTCTTCATTTTCACACCGATGTTGTTCTGCTTCTTCTCAGCCGTCATCTGTTGGACCCTGGTCTTCCTGGTCTGTTCTTAGTGTGCCAGGACCCTCCTGATCTTGTTCTTCAGGACCTGTCCATGCACTCCAGCTGAAGGATCCTGGTCATCCTGGTCTCTTGTTGGTCTGCCAGGGCCCTGCTGACCTTGTCCTTCAGGAGCCTGTCTATGCCCTCCAGCTGAATGATCCTTAGCATCCTGGTCTCTTGTTGGTCTGCCAGGGCCCTGCTGACCTTGTCCTTCAGGAGCCCGTCTATGCCCCTCTGCTGAATGATCCTTAGCATCCTGGGCTCTTTTTGGTTTGCCAGGACCCTCCTGGCCCTGTTGAGCATGAACCTGTCCACGCACCACTGCTTAAAGCTCCTGGTCATCCAGGTCCTCTGTTGATGTGCCAGGGCCCTTCTGACATTGTCCTTCAGGAAAAAGATGTCTCTGTCCTCCAGCTGAATGATCCTGAGCATCCTGGCCTCTTTTTGGTCTGCCAGGACCCTCCTGGCCCGGTTGGGCATGTACCTGTCCATGTACAGCTGCTTGAAGCTCCTGGTAACCCTGGTCTCTTGTTGGTCTGCCAGGGCCCTGCTGACCTTGTCCTTCAGGAGCCTGTCTATGTCCTCCAGCTGAACGATCCTGAGCATCCTGGTCTCTTGTTGGTCTGCCAGGATCTTGTTGATCTTGTTCTTTAGGCCCCTGTCCATGTCCTCCAGCTGAGTGACCTTCCTGATGTGGTCTTGGTCTGCCAGGGCCCTGCTAACCTTGTCCTTCAAGAGCCCGTCTATGTCCTCCAGCTGACCGATCCTGAGCATCCGGGTCTCTTGTTGGTCTGCCAGGATCTTGTTGATCTTGTTCTTCAGGCCCCTGTCCGTGTCCTCCAGCTGAGTGACCTTCCTGATGTGGTCTTGGTCTGCCAGGGCCCTGCTGACCTTGTCCTTAAGGGGGCCGTCTATGTCCTCCAGCTGAACCATCCTGAGCATCCTGGTCTCTTGTTGGTCTGCCAGGACCTTGTTGATCTTGTTTTTCAGGCCCCTGTCCATGTCCTCCAGCTGAGTGACCTTCCTGATGTTGTCTTGGTCTGCCAGGGCCCTGCTGACCTTGTCCTTCAGGAGCCCGTCTATGTCCTCCAGCTGAACAATCCTAAGCATCCTGGTCTCTTGTTGGTCTGCCAGGATCTTGTTGATCTTGTTCTTTAGGCCCCTGTCCATGTCCTCCAGCTGAGTGACCTTCCTAATGTGGTCTTGGTCTGCCAGGGCCCTGCTGACCTTGTCCTTCAGGAGCCCGTCTATGTCCTCCAGCTGAACGATCCTGAGCATCCTGGTCTCTTGTTGGTCTGCCAGGATCTTGTTGATCTTGTTCTTCAGGCCCCTGTCCGTGTCCTCCAGCTGAGTGACCTTCCTGATGTGGTCTTGGTCTGCCAGGGCCCTGCTGACCTTGTCCTTAAGGGGGCCGTCTATGTCCTCCAGCTGAACCATCCTGAGCATCCTGGTCTCTTGTTGGTATGCCAGGATCTTGTTGATCTTGTTCTTCAGGCCCCTGTCCATGTCCTCCAGCGGAGTGACCTTCCTGATGTGGTCTTGGTCTGCCAGGGCCCTGCTGACCTTGTCCTTCAGGAGCCCGTTTATGTCCTCCAGCTGAGTGATCCGGAGCAACCTGGTCTCTTGTTGGTCTGCCAGGACCCTCTTGGCCCTGTTGGGCATGTACGTGTCTATGTGCCACGGCCACCAGATCCTGGCCATCCTGGTCTTCTGTCGGTCTGCCAGGGCCCAGCTGACCTTGTCCTTCAGGAGCCCGTCTGTGTCCTCCAGCTGAATGATCCTGAGCCTCCTATTTTTTTGTTGGTCTGCCAGGACCTTGTTGATCTTGGTCTTCAGGCGCCTGTCCATGTCCTCCAGCTGAGTGGCCTTCCTGATGCGGTCTTGGTCTGCCAGGACCCTGCTGGCCACCTCTCTTTGGAGGGAGGCGTCCTCAGTCTCCTCGAGTTTTTTATGCAGATGGTTCATAGAGCGTGGTAACAATGACTGAAAACTGATTGTGCTGCAAATAATGTCGTCTCTCTCTCTCTTTCTATTGCGAATGTTAAAGTGTTTAGCAGTTCTGTTCAATTAAAGTGATCACTTGAAAGCCAAATTTAGGATCAAAGCCACTTCCAACATCACTTTCTGATGTCATCACATTGTTGTCATGGCAACACATAGTGATGCCTTCAGATCGTTGTCATGACATCCTCATAAGCACAAAACCTACAGTTTGTCAAGAATACCTGGATGTCGTACCGATTTGGAAAAAATCTCCAGTCTGCATCAGACCGGCCTACCTCGTCTACCGTATCCCACAATGCAAAGCGCTGGAACGGTACAGGCTGTCCATAGTCACGATAACAACAACAACGTGTAAAATAGCCAACATAATATTAGAAATATTAGTAAAATATCAGAAAAAAATGATTAGATGATCAATGGAAATCTTCCTAAAATATGCGACAATGATATCTGGAGATTTCAAAAAGCACCGTTCAAAAAACAAACCAAAACAACCAAAAGCCTGTTCCAAAAAACAGACCTAATGTTGTTTTTGTCAGCTCATATTGGAAGAGCTGCTTGTAAACATGATTTGAACATGATGTAAACATGAGTCCACTACATGACAGAGGGAAATATTGTACTTTATACTCCACTATATATTTAATAACTTTAGTTGCTTTGCAGATTCATATAATTATCATATAATTCATATAATTAAAACAAACATTATCAACTCAAATATACATTTCTTGCTGAAAATGTGTGCGAATGCTGAAATGAATTGCAAAGCATTGCTGAAAATGGAGAGAGGTGAAATGATGTGCCTAAAAATGTTGAAGCTCAAATCCATTTCACTGCACTGCTGAAACACCTTGAAGTTTGAATGTACAACCGGCAGTGTTGGAAGCTGAGAAGCGACGGGCGTTTTACTGCTGTCCGGTTGTCGCTTTCAGTCCAAGATGGCGGAAGCGTAGCTCTGCTGCTTAGTGCTGATGTTGCAACGGAGCAAACTAGAAAAGCAATCTCTGAAAGCTGAATATCTGACGCTACGCTATAATGCTGGCCTGAATGTTAACTATTGTTAACATATAACTTTTGTTAGTAAAATTTCAGAAACATGTAAATTTCATGGGTTCAAGCCTTTTTGATGCTCAACAGAAGGAAGCAGCTGATTTGCCAAAATCAGAGCGGTGAGCAGCAATGATCAGGTTTTGGCTCCTCAGAGTCGTCATTTCAGCTGGTTTAACTCTGCAGAGAGAAGGAGTGAGTCCAATCACACCCTTTCTAAATCGTTCATCATGACAGTGTACGCAGCCTTTCAGTACTTGGACACTCAAAGTCCTGTCAGTCATGTTTCTTGGCATTTTGGGGACATATTTCAGCAGCTTCATTAAAAATATCCAGCAATGTGGTGACGTTTGGAGAAGCTGTCATTGAATAAGGGATTGTTTCAGGTACTCAGGTACCTTGAATCAATGTGAATCATTGTTTATTACAGAACCGGCTCATTTTGTTAACCAGCATCTAAAATATTATTTGGAGCACCTTTCATCAGTAGCATTGATCGTTTTATTGATCAGCTTCAGCGTTGTTGAAATCACCACTTAAACAGAGAACAGCTGTACTTCTACTTTATAGCCACCATAATGTCATACAGTTGTATTTATACTATTTATACATTTATTGAGAGAAGCAGACACAGTGAAATTTTAGTTGACAATTTATTTGATTTTTAATAAGTTTTATTTTACACATTTAATTTCTGTTAATAAATACATTTAGTGGGATAAACCTGAACACCAGGAGAATCCCCTTACTGAAATATGATCGATTGAAGTTTTTCAATACTCGGAATTACTCCCCGATGTATTAAAATATAGATATATATATATCTGAGGGTAAATTAGAGTGTCCAGTTAGCCTGACACCAGGAGAAAACCCTCGCAGACACAGAGAGAATATCCAACCTCCACACAGCTGGACAGGTGGAGGTGTCTCTGAGAGGTTGCAGTGCTAATCAGTAGTCACTGAGCCACTGTACTGCCCAGAAAGTTAACGACCTCCACCCAACATGGAGAAACAGACTGGAGCCCCAACACCGGAGCAACGGATATCTGTTTCTTTAGGTGAGCCTTCCTGTTAGGTAGATGAGGAGGGAAGGTGGAGATGTAGAGGGTGATGGAGGTGAGGGGGAGGTGGAGGGAGGGTGGAGATGTGGAGGGTGATGGAGGTGAGGGGGAGGTGGAGGGAGGTTAAGGAAGAAGAGAATTCTTCCTTCACCTCCTGCTTCTTCTCTTTCTTTTTCAACTCCGTCACTCTGCTTTTCATCTCCTGTATCTTGATCTTTAGATCCTCAGTCCTCCAGGAGGAAAAGAACCCTGTCGTTCCTTTCTTCATTTTCACACCGATGTCGTTCTGCTTCTTCTCAGCCGTCATCTGTTGGACCCTGGTCTTCCTGGTCTGTTCTTAGCGTGCCAGGGCCCTCCTGACCGTGTATTTCAGGCACCTGTCCATGCACTGCAGCTTAAAGGTCCTGGTCACCCTGGTCTTCTGTTGGTCTGCCAGGGCCCATTTGACCTCGACCTTCAGGTGCCCGTCTATGTCCTTCAGCGGAACAATCCTGATCAGCCTGGTCAGTTTTTGGTCTGCCAGGTTCTTGTTGATCTTGTTCTTCAGGCCCCTGTCCATGTCCTCCAGTTGAGTGACCTTACTGATGTGGTCTTGGTCTGCCAGGGCCCTGCTGACCTCGTCCTTCAGGAGCCCGTCTATGTCCTCCAGCTGAACGATCCTGAGCATCCTGGTCTCTTGTTGGTCTGCCAGGACCTTGTTGATCTTGGTCTTCAGGCGCCTGTCCATGTCCTCCAGCTGAGTGACCTTTCTGATGTGGTCGTGCTCTGCCAGGACCCTGCTGGCCACCTCTCTGTGGAGGGAGGCGTCCTCAGTCTCCTTGAGTTTTTTATACAGATGCTTCATAGAGCGTGGAAACAATGACTGAAAACTCATAGTGCTGCAAATAATGTCTGTCTGTCTCTCTCTGTCTCTGTTCTGAATGGTAAAAGTGTTTAGCAGTTCTGCTCAATTTAAGTGCTCACTTCAAAGCCAAATTTAGGGTCAAAGCCACTTCCAGAATCACTTTATGACGTCATCACATTGTTGTCATGGTAACACATGGTGAAGCCTTCATGACATCCTGTGATCAATAATGGCTGTTTTAACAATTTGCTCAGAAAATATTCAAAAGACGTTCAAGCACCCATTATAAACCGCTGCTGAACAGCATTCATACTAACGATTAGCGTTCACATCTTGACCATTATACGGTCTTGGGCGGAAGTGCCCGGAGCGTGAGAAACACCAGTACGCATGCGCCCAACGGTAATATCCAATCTGATTGGCTGTTGGCTTCGTACTGCTGCCGTTGATTTCTTGTACTTGTCAGACCTTAATACTCTAACCTGGCCACTGTGGTCCGTGAACACGCGTGTTATCTTCAACAGCACACGTTTGAACGTCTGCTTTATGAAGCGAAAACGGATATTAACGAAACACCTCGTTGCCCGCCTGCTGAGGGATGCTGTTGTAAACCAAACATCTGTTCAAAATCCGCAGATTTAACGTGGTGTTAAGGTCTGGCGGAACAAAATGGCTAGCTAGCTAGCAAGCTGTTAACCGTTAGCTAACAGCTTGTTAGAGAAGACCCTGAGGGAGATGCTTGGCTGTTTTTTAACTTCCCGTGTCAACTATTCGGCGGGGATAAGTCCCTGGTCAGACTTTAAGGATCTTAGCGTCTTTCTGAGAGGATTACCAAAGATGATAGCAACAGGACAACGCGATAAAATTGGGCTAAAAATAGCTAACGTTAACCAAATTGACAAACAGGAAGCAGCGGTGCAGCAGCAAGTTGGGGAGAACAGGTACGTGCTCGGTCTGATTATCACCTGTGTGGGACTAGTTAAATAGACTGTGTCAAATTGTGTACTTTTCTGACTGCCTAAAGCATTAGTTTATTTTCGTTAACTCAAAACGCCATTGCATGAAGAATCTGCTGTTATAGCATTAGAAAAACATACTTTATGACTGCTTGTGAAGGCTGGATCTCCTTGCTTTGTTGTGCGAGGTATAAATTTGTGACTACTAGTCGATAAAATGTCACCTTTTAGCGGTTTCTGTACTGACTTACGCCGTTAAATATGTCTATAAGATCTTGAGGAACCTGCTTCAAGCTAATAATTGAAAAGCCATCAAAACAAATGTCATCAAAACGTCTGTTCAGCTGTTGCTCAAACCCTAAACTTGAGCTGTAAAGTTAAATTAAAAAAAGGCAAACTCCACATACCTCTGCTTCATGAAGTCATTTTAATTAATTCTACACAAAATCCCAGCTAAAAAGAGAAGAATTATACTTTCATCATTTCATATATTATAGATTAAAATGATGTTTTCACCTTTCTGTACTGCAGGACATCATGGACAGCCAATATGGATGTTTGACAAGAGCAGAACAGATGAAATATATGCCAGATTAGTCTAAAAGGGTCAAATGGTGCAGTTATTAAATATGGGTTATGCATAAAAGTGTGGGCAGTGTTTACAATATGAATCCAGCAGAAATGTAACTTCCTTTTTGCCTCTTGGTTCATTTCTAACTGACTGGTAGAGCTGCAGCAGAAGGGATTTGAAAGCCATCCAAACACTGACCAGCGTTAAAAAGAAACAATATCACTGCAATGGATGTTTAAGATTTTGATGGGGAATGTGCGATCTCTCCCTAACAAGATGGACGAGCTGACGGCGCTGACTCGACATCAGAGGGAATATCGAGAGTGCAGCATGATGGTGTTCACCGAGACGTGGCTGACGGAGGCGACCACGGACACGGTGACAGAGCTGGACGGGTTTAAGTTGGTGCGGGCGGACAGGACGAGAGAAAGCGGTAAGAGGAAAGGAGGAGGTCTGGCGGTGTTTGTGAATGATAGATGGTGTAACCCTGGTCACATCACTGTTAAAGACCAACACTGCAGCAGGGACATCGAGCTGGTGGCTGTTAGTATGAGGCCGTATTATTTACCGCGGGAATTTACACACGTTATTATGATGGCTGTGTATGTTCCCCCCTCTGCTAACGGTGACACAGCTTGTGATGTCGTCTATTCAGTCACTAGCAGGCTGCAGACGCAGCACCCTCAGGCCCTCCTCCTGGTCTCTGGAGACTTTAATCATGTCTCTCTGTCCTCCACTCTACCAACTTTTACCCAGTATGTGTCATGCTGCACACGGGGCAGTAAAATCCTGGACTTATTGTATGCTAACTGCAAGGAGGCATACACATCATCCCCCCTCCCCCCCCTGGGAAGATCAGACCACAACCTGGTTCATCTCCAGCCTGTGTACAGACCTCTGGTACACAGAGAACCAGCCGTCTCCTGCACAGTGAGGACATGGTCCAAAGAAGCTGAGGAAGCTCTGCAGGACTGTTTCAGCACAACAGTGTGGGAGGAACTCTGGGACTCTCATGGGGAGGATATAGATGGACTGACGGGCTGCGTCACGGACTACATAAACTTCTGTGTGGAAAACACCGTACCAACCAGGACGGTAAGGTGTTTTTCCAATAACAAACCCTGGATTAATCCTGATATAAAGGCCCTCCTTAAGGAGAAGAAGAGGGCCTTTAAGTCAGGAAACAAGGAGGAGCTGAAGGCTGTTCAGAGGGCTCTAAGGAGGAAAATCAGGGAGGGGAAGAACAGCTACAGGAGGAAGATGGAGGAACAGTTGCAGCAGAACAACATCAGTGCAGTCTGGAAAGGCCTAAAAACCATCTCAGGCCACAAGAAGCCAGACTCCAAGGCTGTGGGAGACCTAAAGTGGGTGAATGATTTGAACCATTACTTTAACAGGTTCAATGAGTCACCTGCCCCTCCCCTGGCCCAGTCCACCCTGCTGCAACCCCCCCTCCATCTACCACTTCAAGACAGTGCCCCCCCTCCTCCTCCTTCACCACCTTCAGCTCAACAATAGCCCCCCCACTGACACCAACACCTCCATTGACACCTACGGCTCCAGCTCTACAACATAGTCAACCCCCCTCTGCTCCACTACTCAGCCCTGACCCTGCACCAACCCCCTCCTCTGCCTCTGACACACAGCCCCCCTGCTCCAGTTTGTCCTTCACAACACTTCAGGTGAAGAACCAGTTCAAGAAGATGAATGTGAGGAAGGCTACGGGTCCAGATGGCATCAGCTCCAGGCTCCTGAAGTCCTGCGCAGACCAGCTGTGTGGGACTTTTGGACATCTATTCAACCTGAGCCTGAAGCTGAGGAAGGTACCACAACTGTGGAAGACATCCTGCGTGGTACCTGTGCCCAAGACCCCACACCCCAAGGACCCCAGCAGCTTCAGGCCGGTGGCATTAACATCCCACCTGATGAAGGCCCTGGAGCGCCTGGTCCTCCAACATCTCCGCCCTGTGGTGAGTCCATCCATGGACCCACTACAGTTTGCCTATCAACCTGGCATTGGGGTGGACGATGCCGTCATCTTCCTGTTGGACCGAACTCTGTCTCACCTGGAGAAACCTGGCAGCACTGTGAGGATCATGTTCTTTGATTTCTCCAGTGCTTTCAACACCATCCAGCCGACACTTCTGGGGGACAAACTGGAGACTGCAGGGGTAGATCACCATCTAACATCCTGGATACTGGACTACCTCACAAACCGCCCACAGTATGTGAGGACACAGGACTTCACCTCCGACACGGTGGTCTGCAGTGTAGGGGCCCCGCAGGGAACGGTTCTGGCTCCGTTCCTCTTCACGCTCTACACTGCAGACTTCTCCTACAACTCACCAACCTGTCACCTGCAGAAGTTCTCTGATGACTCTGCTATCGTCGGCCTCATCACTGATGGGGACGATGGGGAGTACAGAGAACTTTCCCAGGACTTCGTGGACTGGTGCCTGCGGAACCACCTCCAGATCAACGCGGGGAAAACTAAAGAGCTGGTGGTGGATTTCCACAGGCAAACTCATCCCCCTCCAACACCGGTGAACATCCAGGGATCAGACATTGAGATGGTGACATCTTATAAATACCTGAGTGTTCACCTGAACAATAAACTGGACTGGACTACAAACTCCTCTGCACTCCATAAGAAAGGCCAGAGCAGACTGTATCTGCTCAGGAGACTGAGGTCCTTTGGAGTGCAGGGGACACTATTGAAAACATTTTATGACACCGTGGTGGCATCAGCCATATTTTATGGAGTGGTTTGCTGGGGCAGCAGCATCACAGCTGCAGACAGGAAGAGGCTGGATAAGATTATCAAAAGGGCCAGCTCTGTCCTGGGATGCTCTCTGGACTCAGTGCAGGTGGTGGGAGAGAGGAGGATGACGGCTAAGCTGTCGTCCATGATGGAGAAGGACTCCCACCCCATGAGAGACACCATCAGAGCTCTGGAGAGCTCCTTCAGTGACAGGCTGCTACACCCTAAGTGTACGAAGGAGCGTTACAGAAGGTCCTTCCTGCCTGCAGCTGTTAGACTCCACAACCAGCACTGCTCCCAGTAAACCACATACACATTCACATTCACAACAAACTCACCGGACATACGTGCAATAAGGACTCATGTGCAACTATGTCATCTGCTTGAATTATAGGAACCGGACAATTATTTATTGATATAAATGGACATACTTCTGGCTTTATTTTTATTTTTCTTATTTTTCTTTTCTTTTTCTATTATGTATATACTAAATTATTACTTTTTTATTTGTATGAATATTGTTTTTAAATCTATGCTTATCTACTATTGCACTATCCACTTGCTGCTGTAATGGGTAAATTTCCCCACTGTGGGACTAATAAAGGAATATCTTATCTTATCTTATCTTATTACGGGCATGTAATAGTAGAGCATGCTGGGATATCGACCATGTAAAGTGTTCATCTGTACTAACGTGTAATCTTGTCATCTGCGTCTCGGAGGCAACTGATTTGTGAGATTAGGCTATATAAATATAATTCACTTGACATATACCAGAGAGGGAATCTAATGTTTACATTATTTAATGTATATGGGTCACTTTCAGATTTTCCTCGTAAAGGAAGTTGTAAGTGTACACTACAAAACACAGCGCCATATTTTCTGACGTCATCCCAGCTTGATCCAGGATGTGAAAGTGAACCGACTGAAATTACTTTCTGAGGTTTTTACAAAGCGTTGATTGAAGCGTAGATTTCCTGGCTCTGATGCATACATCTGAAATTTTAGGCATAATGATAGGATGTTTCATCCTTAAATTAACGGTTGGATCTGTAATTGACATAGGGCTGCACCATTAGTCATCGATTTTTAGAGACAAAATATCTTGATTGGACTTTCATGTTTAAATAAACAGAGCACTGCTTTCACTTTCATGTTGTGCTGCATCAAAGTAAGACTGGTCCTTATTCATAGTGTATCTCCTAGAAGTACAATGAAATTGTACCAAAACCCTCGACCTTAAATGAAATCAGTAGGACACTGCTTACACATTTCATGTTGCGCTACTTTCTTAGTCATTTTCAAATCTTTGCAAAATAATTCTGAGCTTTTTTATTTTGCCTGTCTACTCTCCGTTGTATTTAACAATAGAGAGCAGAGGGGCAAAACAAATAATAAACAGTATTTCACTCTCCTGCGCTGGACTGCAGCTGCAACATTCAGGAAAGTTTTTCACAGGCTGCTGCTGAAGGGTATGCACGGACAGAAGCATGACAGCTCCCAAAAGTGGAGCCAGAACATCTCGAAGCGCTTGATTTCATATGCAGCCGAGTTTTCTATGAGCGGATCACGCAGTTAAACGTCAATATCGCAGTCGATCATGTTCAGTTAATTGTGAGAAGCCAAAATTGTGCTCACAATTGATATTAGATTCATTGTGCAGCCCTGAGTTGACTTCTCTCCTTTCATTTTTATGTCTACAGGCTTGTTGTACTGAGAATTCAACCAGGAAAGTTTCATGTCTGTGCTGCAACTGTCAGTCACCCAACGTTGTCTGTGAGAAGATGAATACCTAAACTGCCTCCAGCTTTTCAACCGAATAGGAGCTGAGCAGGACCAAGAGGCAGTTATCGATTGATCAGAATCCTGTTAAGATGATTAATCACATTTGACGTCTCTGTCTCTGTCCAGGACGCCGGCAGTCAGCAGATCGGGTTTCTGTTGGGGAGCTGTGGAGTGACGGTGGCTCTGACCAGCGACGCCTGCCATAAAGGGTTACCCAAGAGTCCCACTGGAGAAATCCCACAGTTCAAAGGTCTGTACACACAGTGGTATGGAGTGTATTTGTGGCAACATTCACAAACTGTACACTAAATATCAAATATCAAGATTCCAGTGTTAGTGGCAGTTCTTGCCACGATCAGACAACATGCAAACCCTTTTCGGCATGTTTGTGGATGTGTGTTAGTGTACTGAAGACAGTCATAAACACAAACAAAAACACCTTACTATCATTATCAGGCAGCTGCTGAATACTTAAAGGGACACTTTGCCCACAAAGTGAGCATTTGCATATCAGTTACTCACCTCATGTTACTTTTAATTCTTGAAGAAAACGTTTTTGCCTCCACTGTGAACGGAGAATAAAAATACTTTTGAGTTGAAGTAAATGTGGTCCAGGTTTAACAACAGCAGAACTATATCAAAACATCTGCTCACAAGCTCTCACGCAACACGTACAGTATAATCCAAGTCTCATTTATCCAGTCGAATGCTCACTACTTCCCAGGCACATGCGTCATCACAAAACTTTACTATTTACATCATTTTAGACTCGTACAGACGTACAGACATACAGACAGAGTAGCACTCCTTCGCAAGAGAGAAACTGTTACTATGGGAGTGTTTTAAATAATAAGATTCGTGGAGGCGAGACAAACACTGTTTTGTTTTTTGTTGTTGTTGGTTTTTTTTTTTTTTTTTTTTTTTTTGAAATTGAAGGTAACACAGGGCGAGTTATTGATATACAAATGACCATTTCGTGGGTAAAGTATTCCTGTAAGTCCAACCTGAAAATGCTGCTCGAACAGTAAAATAACTGGATCAGCTTTTCAGCTGCGGCCATTTTCTCTGTTTTAATTTTCATTCTAAAATGTGCAGTAAAATATGTGCACAGCTGGTTCAACAAGTGCAGAAAGAACAAGAGCAAAAGATGAAATAATGCAAACATACATACACAGATAGTTATTAAAAGTGATAAGAGGATATGCTAGAAACACACCATCAGGCAATTCTGTATGGTTGGGATGGGAGTTTGTTTCCACCTCTAAAATGAAGTACGTTTTAAGAAAATTTGTCAAATTTAAAAGTAGTACTACATAATTTAACCTGTATTGAAAATAATCTGACAAAATGAGCTGAAAAAAAACACAGTTTTTATGAATAATTTTATACTCTTTTGTGTTTAAGAGGACTATGGGAGAATAGGGGAAAATTTAACCACTAGCTATCACCATGAAAACTCCCCGGTTGATTATTTTTTTATTATTATTATTTTTTCTTTTTTGTATTATGTGTCTTCTGAAATGTGTTTAAATAAGCAAATGAGGCATTATCTAATGCTCTAATGCTGATTTTTGGTGAATTTAGGAGAAATCTACAGATGTAAACAGAAAGTAGTAAAATAAACACCTAAATGTGCATTTTGGGTGTTTTCTTTCCACTAGTCTGAAAGATGACAAAACAACCCACAATCTCATCTGATTAGTGCATGAAAAACAGTGTTTTAATATCAAAGTTAAATTAAGGTATAAACAATCATCAGTTTCTCTGAAAAAGTGGTGCAGATCTGGGAAGTAAGCATTTTTAAATCATGAGAAAACTTTGAGCCCTGGGGATGGTGCGTTCATTTGTATAGCACCTTTCAAACACAGAAGCAACAGCTTTACATAAAGTGAAGAAATGCTTCAGGCCAACATTTAACAACACAATACAGTGAAAACCTCATAGTGATCACAGTTACAGTGATCAACCACCTGGAAAAGCTATTGGGACAGAATCCCAGCTATACGAATGCTGTTAAAATATATTGCTTATAGTGATCAAGTAGTCTGCGGACAATATTCATTTTGGGTCTTTTTATACTTTGCCTCATGGACCAGCTGCTTTCTGGCTGGATAGCTGAGGCTGATGCTGCGCGGACATTGAAATCATAACTGGAAAAGAGTCCGTTTTTACCGAGTTTTGTCTGAATAAAAAAGGAATGGACACAGGGAAAGCACCGGTGGTTGGAGCCGCCCTCGTCCAGTGGTTCAACAACGCCTGGTCACGCGATGCCCCCAAAGTGAAATCTTCAACTGGCTCTGTGGCACACGTGCAGACTAGGGTTGAACAATTTTGGAAAATAATCTAATTGAGATTATTTTTAAACTAATATGTGATATAACGTGTGATTATTTGTTAAAGTTCGTTATCTTCTGTAATATTCAACAAACACAAGCAATACTTCATTCGATAGTATGATCAGCACAATATTACACAGATTAAACTTAAACTGTTCTTTCTTGTAGACCAGGCCTCTATGATATGATGAAATTAGGTGATGCATGAATTGATTTGAATGGCATGTTTTTATTTAAATGCTTCAATCACAGTAGTATATTGACTGATTTGTTGAACTTCCAGCCTTGTAAACATGTAATAATTATCATGACAGCATAACAAAGCACTGACAATCATTATTATGAAAGTCAGTAACAAATCACACAAACTGAAGTGTAAGTGTGAAGGCAGCTAACTTTGAGGTGAAGTCTTCATTAATGAAATGCACCATAAGACTCTGATAGGGCTCCGATGTACAACTGGACCACATGTCAGTTGTATTAGAGACAAACTCTCTGTTTCTTGTGTAGCTCCGGTGTGGCAACCTGGCTAAAATGTGTGTGTTAGGGTATGTTGTACCGCTTATCCAGTGTTTCTATCTGAGCCGTAAACCCCAGCTTGGTCACCGTACTGAGGGGCATCGTATCGTTCACTATGAACTCTGGTATTGATTGGTATTGGTCATTTTTAAGTACGTTCATGTGGAGTTACGCTTTCAAGTATTTCGGTCAGTACTGCCTGTCGGGTGGTATTAGGCTGACTTGACACGCTGGTGGTTGCTGTTTTAGACATGAAACTATCGTACGTGACTTTGTGGTGTTTTTTTTTTAAGTGCTGATTAAGGTTAACAGTGTTGTTCCTCACCACTGATGTACTGTTCCTGTTTGACACCAAAGTTTACTCAGTGTCAGGTTCTGTTGAGCCTGAGTTCATTGTACAACAGCTCAAGATACAGCATAGCACCAAGTTGATGCTTCCTCTGACTGCTCTACTCTCGCATGTCACATGACCAGAGTGTAATCACAGCCTTTGTGGTTATAAAAATCGTGCTTTATCATATTGCAGTATTATCGCAAATGCAATTAATTGTTCATCCCTAGTGTAGACCGGCACCATGCACGCTCGCATCACAGATTGGCCAAAAACTGCAATGAAAAGGCAGATGAACTGGCAGCGAGTCAGTAAACAGCAAAGCGGTGCATTTCATTACTTTCTATTCATATAATAAATACACAAATGTCAAATAGACAGTAATCTACATGAGAAATGATGTGCAGCAACAAAAATTCTGTTACAATAATCATCCACTTATAGTGATCAATTTGACCCGGACAGACGCGATCATTGCACTGTGTTAGAATATAGTTAGATACCATTAAATAAAAATGGGCCATATATGCAGTTACAGGGCAGTAATAAGCACAATAACACAGTAAAGTCATGTGACAAACAGTACACTGCCCACACTCTGAGGTCCGAGTATCCGTGGCTGTTTGAGCCCAGCTTCCTGTCTGACAGGGGGATGAATGGACGGACGGATGGCAGCAGACAGCGGGGCTGAGTAATGGATGGATGACACAGAGTAGAAATAGAAAGAGAGAGTGTGTGTGCGTGCGTGCGTGCGTGCATGCGTGCATGCGTGCATGCGTGCATGCGTGCGTCATTAAGGTGGAGTGCTCCTCTTATTGATCAGCAGGTTTTAAACTCATCTCGTTCACATGGCTGATTGTTTCTCCTGTCTCATCGCCCGGGCAGCATTAATTCAGACATTAACATACTCTGGATTATACAGTCACTCTTGTTCTGCCTTGTAAACACTCACTGACATCCTCGTAGTAATAATAATCTTAATGACGGAGGAAGTAAAGCCTGCAGATGCTCGACAAGTGCTTGAATGGCATGTATTCAGGAATCTGATGTCAAGTGCTGGATGTCCAGTACTGTCCTCAAATTAAGTGAAGAAATATCCAGTATAGTTTGAGTTTACTCTGCACATAATGGCACCTTTCATTAAGCTTACAGTGCCTTGCAAAAGTATTCACCCACTTGGTGAATAATTGTTAATAACATATTAATGCAGATTTGTTTTAACGCCACTAATTTCTCTACTGCATTAACACAACTTTTAGGTTGTGGCGACTCAATGTTATAGCTAGAGTGAAGATGCTGGTATCATGAAACTAACAAACCTAATGAATCCATCAGTACCAACCATGTTATACTAGCTTTGTGAAGCTTTCCTTTGGGACGGAGGATAAATAACGCTCCAAACTTAAGCTAAGTTTTGTTGAGGAAAAACTGTCATGTCCATTTTCAAAGGGGTCCCTTGACCTCTGACCTCCAGATATGTGAATGTAAATGGGTTCTCTGGGTCCCCACCAGTCTCCCCTTTACAGACATGCCCACTTTATAATAGTCCCAGTCAGTCTGGATCAAGTCCTAGTCAAGTCAGCGCTCTGACACACTGACAGCTGTTGCTGCCTGTTGGGCTCACTTTAAATTTCACTTTCAGGTACATTTTGAACAGATAAAAAATGTGATTAATTTGCAATTCATCTGGAATAATGACAGCCCTAATTATGATCTAAGAAAGCAAACTAAGTATCATCACACAATGAATCCTAAATCCAAATCCAGTCCCATTACAGTCTAAATGAGGTTTAGCAGGT
Organism: Pterois miles; assembly: GCA_947000775.1. NCBI lineage: Eukaryota > Metazoa > Chordata > Actinopteri > Perciformes > Scorpaenidae > Pterois > Pterois miles. The sequence goes on along the minus strand of CAMQGK010000485.1, from coordinate 5,737,042 downwards.
AGACCAGGAAGGAAATATCAACGTATGAATGTTGTTCCCAGACACTGGAAACATTAGGGTGTTTGTTTTGTGTCTCTGTGCGTCCAGGCTGGCCCAAGGTGCTGTGGTTCGTCACCGAGTCCAAACACCTCTCCAAACCTCCCCGAGACTGGTTCCCACACATCAAGGACGCCAACCAGGACACTGCCTACATTGAGGTAAGACGCCGACACAAACACTGAGTGAAGTGTGTCTACTCTGGAGCACCAAAACATTTCCACTCATGTAGTCCCACTCATTACTATCTAATGAATGGAAATCAATGGTGCTTCATGTCTTTTGGATTAGAATCACACTACAGCTGAGTGGATGTTTGGATGGTGATCAGTGGTATCATGTCGTCTGATTGGTTTGAATTTACCTTTCAGCAGCTGGCAGCAGTTTCACCGGCTGCAAGGTGAAACGTCTCCTTGATTGCACCGGGGATTGGAAATGATGAAAGTAGGGGGATGATTGAAAAACGATCGACCTTTTGTTTTTAACAGAGGCCTCGTCCCAGACAGCCGAGACAGATGAAATTACTGTGGCCCAGAGAAATTTCTTTTTTTTTTTCAATAACACTATCATTTTTTGTTAATGTCTCAGCATGATTCATAACTTTAATAGCAGCCTGTAATGTGCATAGTTTTCATTCCAGCAGTCATTTGTCAGATATGTCCCAGACTTTTCAGATGGAGGAGGTCTTATTTAGCAAAGAATCTCTTTGATTACCATCGAATCTGCAGCGCTCGTTCATCATTTTGCTTTTTGAGACTCAAGAAAAAAGAAACTTCAGATTCTTCAGTCAACATCAGGCCTCAAAGCATATTATTATGTTATGTTATGTTAAGACAAGATGGCTTCATGTTTGTCTACACAAATCCGGGGAAGTACCAGAAGTAAGCAAGCTGCCATTACTGTGGCATGCTATTTTTTTATTTAGTTTTAGTCCCATTCAGTCATCAGATTATACTGAACATTTCAATCAGTCAGTCAAATTTTATATGTATAGTACATTTCATACGACCAGCTGTGTTTCAAATAAAAAACATTAGTTTAGCCAAAACCAATAAAATTGTCATTATAGTCAAACTTATTTAAGATAATACGTAAACAATAATTTAAGATATTTAAGATATTATCTTATTATTAGATGGAAAACAGACTGAATGACTCAGAAAGCAGCTTTGCACTGAGTGTGAGTCCAGACGTCGCTCATTAATGAGTAATGGTTCGTTCACACCCACCGGTCCGTTAGGAGACACAAAAACATGCGTTCGCCGTGGGCCACACCGTATGGTGTGTTATTGAGGAGCGCGTGCCGGCTGCGCTTTTCATTTCGCCGTTCATATTAACGGGTTAGAGCTGCCAAACCGTCGGCATGAGACGCCCAGCTCGGCTCGAGCTCTTTGTTTGGTACAGATCACCGCAAACATCACACCATAATCATTTTAGTGTGTTTTCCAATGAAAATGAGAATCATGTAAAAATGATCATTCCCTCTAATATCACAAATCATAAAACAAGTTAAATATCTGTCAAAATTAGTTATATATATATATTTTTTTTAACGTTGTTCAGCCCTGTAAAATATAACCTTCAACGTGATCCATAACGGCACCAACAACTAGAGCCTTTGAAATAGGCTCAGAGTTGAATTTACTCCTCTCTGTCCTCTGTTGGATTACAGTGTATTTTTGTAATAGCTGTGTGTGTGTGATGTTTTTGTGTGTTTTGTGTGTAGCCAAGGTGGCGTGTGTGAAGTCGCGGGATATGCACTGGGCTCTGGTGGCCCACCGCGAGCAGCGAGACGTCAACCTGAACTCCCTGCGCATGCTGGTGGTGGCTGACGGTTCAAATCCCTGTAAGAACACACCCTCTACACTGTGACTGTTGCTTCGTTAAAGGTCATAAAGTCATACATCCTCTGGGGACCATAAATATCCAAACCCCCACTTAATGACCAGTTCAAAGGTGTTGGTTTATGAAAATTTGCTTCTGTATATTTTATTGTTTATTTATGTAATGCTGCATTTATGTATTTTTTTTTTCCAGCAAGTGACACATATGGGATTATGACGAAATTGGATAATGTGTATTAATAATAATGGTGGTTCAACTACAGAACTACAAATGAAACGTATTTACTGTTAACACTGTTTTAAGTCAGTCTGACATGTTGACTTGTATTTGCATCATACTAAAATGTTGCTGTTTGATGGTGAAGTTTATCTGAATTTAATTTAGGAGAATATCCTCACTAGAATAGAAAGCCTTTATTGTCATTATACTAGGTACAATAAGATTAAAAGTAATTATACCTCACCCTCTGTTAAGCAAAACATCAGGTTTTTTTAATGTAAAAAACATAATGAAGTGATACAGTAAACTTGTAAAGAGCCACGAGGTGGAAACCCTGGGCGAAAGAGTCCATTCCCGTCCCCAGTGGAAACTACTTCTTTGGGCTCAGTAGTTACTACAGTTACTACATCCATACTGGCCAACTCTCCTGTTTTTACCAGGAGAATCTCCTTTTTCATTGTCCTCCCCCGGTGTCCTCGCAGGGTCACCATTCTTCCATATTTCTCCTGATTTATGGCAAATTTTCCTCCCTTTTCCCCTCTTCGTTATCTGAACCTGTTTCTGGCTCTGTACAGTATAATCCCTCCTGTTTCCACCCAGATGACAATAGAGTGACACCAAATACTCGTGACACGACGGGATTTGAACAACGCTTAGCACAAATCGCAGCACGCAGCGGCCACAGTTTGGCTCAATGCAGCGAAAAGCTGTTGTGGCAAAGCGCAAGCCATTAAATGATGGGTTTCAGAGCGCAGTGGTGCCGTTGATGTGTTGTATGTAAACGAGCCTTCAGAGTGAGAGATGGAGAGTAATGTGAGAAAGAAATACTCAAGCAGGAGCAAAAACTAATGAATGAATAAGAAGTTAATGATTCACCCCAGAGCACCAAATCATTCAGTTCTCTTTCCTGACAGTTAAAAGTAATATTAAAAGTCTATTTACCATAAAAATGCCATTGCAGTGTACCTATTTTTATTTTGAAAAATCACCAGAATGCACAAAACAAAGTCTCTGAAACTCTTTTTTTTTTGAGTATTTTTGAGAAGAGGTTTGGAAATCTAATGGCAGGTATGGTGGCATCACTACTGAGGCTAAAGCCTAAATAAAGCCAGATTACTCTCATCCTCCCTGCTCTCAGATCACCGGCCACTTTCTATAGATTCAGCAAACCTAACAAAATGTCCAGCATCCAGAACATCTTTAATGATCTGCCTCCATCTGCTCTAACTGACATTTTAAATTGTGTCCGTCAGGGTCAATCTCATCCTGTGACGCCTTCCTCAACGTCTTCCAGACTAAAGGTTTGAAGCCGGAGGTCATATGTCCCTGCGCCAGCTCCCCCGAAGCCCTGACTGTAGCTTTAAGGAGGTACATACACACAGCTACTGTGTGTGTGTGTGTGTGTGTGTGTGTGTGTGTGTGTGTGTGTGTGTGTGTGTGTGTGTGTGTGTGTGTGTGTGTGTGTGTGTGTGTGTGTGTGTGTGAACAAAAATAAGTGAAAGGCAATGTGACATTCCAACTGTACTTATTTTTTAAAAAAGCTAATCAGATTGTCATCATATTCCTCTTAAACAGAAATCATGAAATATAAAAGCATTCATGTTATTTTATGGCCTTGTCTCCTGTTTCACCTTCATATATACATGTAGTTATTTACTCTCCTCATTGTATAAGTAGATATTTTTAGCATCCTGTTATTATTTCAGTTCATTAAAATTCCTGAATTTGCGGTTTTATGGCTTTTGAAACTTATGGCGTTGCCACCTCTTTCATCATCCACGCTGTAGTTCAAACCACAGTACAGTCCAACCAGGGCGTCTTTCATTCATGTGTCGGCTGTAATTTATGCTTCATGCTCTTAATTACGATGCCGTTAAACGCCTGTGTGTGCGTTCGTGCATTTACGCCGCACACAGGCTAATAAAAAGCACTTTGCCTCAGCGGGTGTTGTAGTAATGAAGTCACTTTATTTTCAGAAGAACTGCCTGAAAACTCATAAAAAAGATCTCAAAGCAGGACACACACAAACATGTCATAACTGTACTACTACTAGTACTTGTGGGGACCCTCATTGACGTATAGCCTACAGCCCCGAGCTCGTAATTTTAACTTTAAGTCCAGTTTAATTCTAACCTTGAACTTATATGTCCTCTAAAAGCCTAAAAAATATGTTGACTTTCCAATAATGTCCTCAGTTTACAAAAAAATGGCATGGCTTAAAGAGAGTGTACCCTAAAATCAAAAATCCATATATTTTGTTGAAAATATCGGCCGTAGAGATGTCTGCCTTCCCTCCAATATGATGTTTCTAGATGACACACCGGGGTACTCGAGATAATCCACAGACTGTTGTAAGCACATTCATGTTTCTTTCTACTCCTGCCGACCGTATCACTGCACAGAAGGAAACGAGCATCTACTCGTTAGAACTAGGATCTGGCCCATTAAATCAGACTTGACTCTGTATGAACCTGCATAGTTTGTTCAAGCCTGAACCACGGCAGCAGTTTTAATGAAAAACATTTATTAATTATATAAAGCCAACAGGTTGTTCCATCACATCAGCGCCCGGCAACAAAGCTACGCTTTTTGGGTGTAGTTCAGTAGAAAGAAAACAGTTCCTACATGAAATCTGCTCACAACAAGATCTGTGGATTCTCTTGACTAACTGAGCTCTGATTTCTGGAAAGAGACATCGCTGCTGACTTTTTCAAATGGATTTCTTTTGGTGCTTTGAGCACCACAAGCCCAGTGACCTCTAGTTAAGTATACTGGAGAGAAGGCAGACATTTCAATGGCTGACACCTCCAAGACTCAGCATCTCTCACCGAAACAATCTAGATCGATAAATATCACTACAGACAAGAGGAAAAATATGTGTTTGATTTTGGTGTGAACTTAAACAAAAAGTGTCCCAGCTATGTGTCAGTGTGTCACTTTCCAAGAATGTAAAGATTGTTATCACAAAGAGAAACTGAAGAGCACACAGTGCTCTGTCACCCTCCATGGCGTCTGATTGGCTGCCTGTCTCCACCCGTCCCGCAGGCCCGTGGAGGAGGGCAGCACCCCCCCTGGTCGCGGCGTCCTGTCCATGCAGGGTCTGAGTCACGGCGTGATCCGGGTGGACTCGGAGGAGAAGCTGTCGGTGCTCACGCTGCAGGACGTCGGCTCTGTCATGCCCGGAGGTGAGAGAGACGGTGCAGGTGCTGAAAATGGACCTGATACTCGAGTTCTGTACGTATGTGTTGGTGGAGGCTCTGGTGCTCGAGTATTTGGGAGAGTTTCGACTTTTCAGAGGCAGATATTGTACTTTTTACTATTTATTGGATTGCTGCAGTTACTTTTTACATTCAACATGAGATAAATGTGAAAGCTCTCAGGAAAAAAAATCCTCAAAAAACTCAAAATGTTGACTAATGTTGATGAATCGGTCTTTAAAACATGGTCTAAAAGATTGAAGGATTTACTCAAGCTGTACCAGACGTTCATGTCTTTCCTTCATCTTTCTGTTCTCCTTTCTTTCCTCAATTCTGCTGTCCTGATTTCTTTTTCTTTTTATCTTTTTTGTTTCAGCTGATCTGAAACCATGAATAATATAATTTTACTGGTATCATTTATTACATGATTGCAGTACTTGTAAGCAGTGGTACAGTTTATCTAAGCATATACTGAAGTACTGCTCTTGAGTACAGTTTTGAGGTACTTGTACTTAAATATTTCTATTTCCTGCTACTTCATGCTTCTACTTCACTATATTTCAGAGGCAAATATTATCATTTTTACTACAGTTGATGCAGATGAATACCCAACTTTTTATGAATTTGTGGCTTCATTATGAAAGCTTTTTAAATAACAAAATGGGGGGGGGGGTGTATTTTGAAGAACTTACAGGACATGAGATGTGTTTGTCGCCAAATTTGTGGAGCTTTGTCAGCAGCAATAAGTGCACTAATACTGCACGGAGGAACTTTTAATGTGAAGAATATAGGAAATAAAATGTCGATCATCGTTTTACAGCCACTTCTTGGACCACTAGTCACAGCCGTGGTCAGATACACCTCAAGCGAGTAGCCCTGTTGTAATAGAGATGCAAGCCAAGCCAGTATGAGTACGGTCCTTGTTGGAGGGCCTGTCATGTTTGCTTCTGTCCTCTTTAATTAAATGCTTCCTTGAATCTGTGTTAACGTTTAGTGTGAAGATTTTTTTGTCTAATGCTGAGCTCTTTCCTCTCCAGGGTCAGACTAGTAGAGCGGGGGTCACCTCACAGCCTGCCACTGATGGAGTCTGGGAAGGTGAGGTCTTTTTTCTTTTGATTTGTCCCTGTAGTTAAAATGTTTGAATAATTTAAATGTTGATGTTTGGTCTGTGGTTTCTGAATAGATCCTGCCGGGGGTCCGAATCATCATCGCCAACCCAGAGACCAAGGGACCAATGGGAGAGTCGCATCTGGGTGAGGTTCGTCTACAAATCACTTTTTACACAAACAAAGACGATGACAGCAGGCTGTTAGAGGACTGCAGTGCTTAGTACTAGAAGAAGGTTTTGTACTTCCCTGTTTAGGTCTGACTCACCTCTTCCTGTCTTACGCTAGTAGGTTTTACAACTTTAATCTGATTGAAGTGATCACAATGCAACTGTTGAAATCACTTATTCAGTCATTCTCAGAAAAAATAACCTGTGTATTTTTCAATATTTAGAAAATATTAGGGCTGTCAATCGAAGTATTTAGTCACGGTTAATCACTCATTTTTTTTATCTGTTCAAAGTAAACCTTAAAGGGGGATTTGTCAAGTATTTAGTACTCTTATCAACATGGGAGCGAACAAATATGCTGCTTTAAGCAAATATATGTATGTATGTATTATTGGGAATGAATTAACAACAAAACAATTACAAATATTGTCCAGAAACCCTCACAGGTTCAAACTTTAGTATAAAAAACAGCTGTCAGTGTGCTGACTTGACTATGACTTGCCCCAAACTGCATGTGATTATCATAAAGTGACTGGTGGGGACCCACAGAACCCATTTATATTCACATATCTGGAGGTCAGAGGTCAAGGGACCCTTTGAAAGTGGCCATGACAGCTTTTTCTCGCCAAGATTTAACTCAAGTTTGGAGCGTTATTCAACCTCTTCTGTAACAAGCTAGTACGACGTGGTTGGTACCGATGGATCCCTAGCTTTAAAACTGAGCCCGCTGCAACCGAAAAATCAGTTAATGCGTTAATGCGTGAAAGAAATTAGTGACATTAAAACGAATTTGCGTTAACATTTTATTATTGACCATAGGAAATATGCATTTAAAGGTGAAGATAATATTATTTGATATTACTAAACTGTTTTTTATTTATTAAACAATTTGTTGTATTAAGCAACTAGTGATTTGAAAGGAAAAAAGGCAAAAAAAAAAAAAAAAACTCTTCAATCTTGAAGATGTCGGTTTTGTTGTCTTTGGTGACACATGTGGCGATCAGTGGTAATTACAGGTGTATTTTTGGATCTGACACCCAGTTCGTAATACTGCAAATGCAAGGGTTTTCATCTGTCAGTCGTTATTGTGTTACCTCATTCGAATAGTGACTGAACAGACTTTTCAACCTAAATACTTCAGACCTGTTTGACAGTGATAAACTGAAACATTTATATTTGAATCACGTTAACAGTGTAGTTTTGCTCTGATATTCTGGGTGATTTGTAATCAGATGTCACTTGGCTTGTCCGGCCTCATGGCTTCGTTCACCTGATGACACATGACGCATTTTGTTCTCCTCCTTTGTTAACTGTCATCATATTTTCTCAATTTAGCTATTTTGGTCTCTGTGTCACTTGACAACTCTTGATTTGGACTCAAATACTCTCCATGTTCTTCAGCTAACCAGCTAGCTAATAAGCTAAGTGACTGATTGATGAGACTGATGTGATGTCACGATCATATCAGAGTTTCTATTGGCCCAGAGCTAATGTGGGTGGGAGTAATGGACACAGTATGCTTGTTTTATTGGCACAAATACTTTTTAATGACACAGCACAATTTCACAGCAAATTATTTTGCAGACCGACAGCCACAGACCCCACTTTGAGAATCACTGCTTTAAACAACAATAGTTTTGATCAGCCATTAATAATTTTATGTTAGTTGATCAAATAAAACATTTGTTAGTTCCTGCTTTGTCACTGTTCTTATACCATTGATAACTAATGGACGACAGTTTTTGATAGGATTCCTCCTTTTTGTAGGGCAACTCATTGATTAATTGAAGATATAGCTGATAAATGAATTGTGTCTCCAGCATGTCCTTTTTATAGTTTTCAGTTTCCCTCTTGTTACACATTAGATATTAGAGCAGTAGAGCGCTCCACTTGGTGTAACCGCTGACCCTGTATGTTTGTAGATCTGGGTGCACAGCGGCCACAACGCCAGCGGTTACTTCACCGTCTACGGAGACGAGGCGCTGCAGTCGGACCATTTCAACTCCAGACTCAGCTTCGGAGACACGCAAACCGTCTGGGCTCGAACCGGATACCTGGGCTTCCTCCGCCGGACCGAGCTGACCGACGCCAGCGGAGGTGAGGACGAAATGATCCGTTGGCAGAAAAGCCAAGTTTATCTTTGTGGCTGTAATACAGTGGGAACTGCTTACTGTGATCACATCTGTCCGGGTCAGATTTATTACTATAAGGGGATGAGTATTAGAAACTTTTATTCTCTTCCCAGTGTATCGGGGCCATTTTAGGGAAACAAAAAAACAAACAAATAAAACAGAAATTATACAAGAAGAGGCGACACCTTCACCTGCCTCCTACCTGTAACCAGTGTGGAGTCTGTGTGCATGAATATGTTTTTTTTGCATCTACTTTTAAATCTAATTATTATTTGAACTTTAACAGTTGAGTGTTGAGGCCATAATGACAGCACGATCATGTGAAATAACACAATACACAAACAGTATTCTCTATTTTTTTTATTTACAAACATCTTCTTGTGTATGAGAAATGACAACTTTTACCATAAGAAAGTAGATTTGTCATGAAGTTGCTATCAAAAAGCATAAAGTGTATAACTTGTGTGTGCGTGTAGAGCGCCATGACGCCCTGTACGTGGTCGGTGCTCTGGAGGAAGCCATGGAGCTGAGAGGGATGCGTTACCACCCCATCGACATCGAGACCTCCGTCATCAGGACGCACAAGAGCATCACGGAGTGGTGAGTAACTGACAGCAGGGACATCATGACCCAACACCACTTCAAAACTACACAAAGACAACCGTGATGACCCATTTCTGGTCAAATGTCCATGCAAAGGCATTTTTGTGACGTATTGTATTAAATGTTTTGACCTACTATAACCTTTAAATGACTTTTTATGACATACTGTACTATACTATACTGTGAATGTTTTTTTTGAAATGCTATACTATGACTGACTACTGTACTACGACTTTTATGTACTACACTATAATGTTTTAAACAAAATTTGACATGCTGTACTTTTTGTGACTTTTCTCAACATAATGTACTATGGCTTTTTTATGACTTTTTTCTTCGTCATACTATTGACTTAATCAACATTCTGTACTATGACTTTTGTATTGACTAAGTTTTTTCAACATATTGTACGATGACTTTTTTAGAGATACTATACGATGAATTGTTTGTGACTTTCTCGACACTATATGAAGACTTTTACCACACTATATTATCACTTTTATGACTTTTTTTAAAGCATAATATACGATGAATTTTTTTGCAAGTTTTCGTTATGTTATACAATCAGTTTTTTTTATCATTCTATTCCATGACTTTTTGCAACTTTTATTGACATATTACACAATGACTTTTTGAATGACTTCTTTGATATAATACTAATACTATAATACTTTTATATGACATTCTATACTATGACGTTTTTGCAACTTTTTTAGACATACAGTACAACTTTTTCCAGCATGTTATACGATGACTTTTTTTTTTTTTGACATACTATACTATATACAATATATTTAGTCATACTATTCTGACTTTTTCAACATGCTATCGTTTTTTTTATCAACATACTATGACCTTTTGAATTATTTTTTCCACAAACAATACTTTGAGTTTTATGTGATTTATTTATGTATTTTTGCGACATGCTGCACTGCTACTTTTGGCGACTTTTTTCAGTATAGAATACTACGGGTTTTTACGACCTACTATGACATAGTATTTTTGATTATTTTCTCTTTTGTACGACTTTTGACATTATGCTATGACTGTTATGACCTGTTTCGATTACTACAGCATGCCATCACTTTTTTCCATTTTTTTGATAAACCATGACTTTTTCACGACTTTTTGTATAAGCTATACAATGAATTCTTTACAATATATTTACAAAATATTTTGGCTTTTTTTTGACATATTATACTATGAATTGATTGTGACTTTTTCAACAAGCTATACTGAGACTTTTTTGACATGCTACAATATACTATGACGTTTTCATTACTTTTTTCAACATACTATACTATGACTTTTTTTTTCGACATACTACACTGACTTTTTTCGACATACTATACGATGACATTTTTTTTTTTTGGAAATTTTTTCAACATTCGATAAAATGACTTTTTTCACCATGGAATCATTTTATATGCTATAATATGATTGTTTTCATGATTTTTTTTAACATACAAAAATTTGACGTTTTCATCGTAAAATTTTCGACATACTAGACTGACATTTTTTTTGTGTAATTTTTCAACATTCGATAAAATTACTTTTTCAACATAGAATCATTCTACATACTGTCTGTTTTCATGATTTTTTTTCAACATTCGATAAAATGACTTTTTTTCACCATAGAATCATTTTACATACTATAATGACTGTTTTCATGTTTTTTTTTCAACAAACAAAAATTTGACGTTTTCATTGTAAAATTTTCGACATACTATACTGACATTTTTTTTTCGATAAAAATGACTTTTTTTTCACCATAAACTTTTTCACCATTTGAAAAAATGACTTTTTTTCCACCATAAAGTTATTTTACATGCTATGATATGATTGTTTTACCACCATTAAATCAATTTACATGCTATGACTGTTTCCATGATTTTTTTCAACATACAAAAATTAGTTTTTTTCGTAAAATTTTCGACATACTATACTATGACTTTTTTTCAACATATTCTTTGATCATAAAATCATTCTAAATACTGTAATATGATTGTTTTCATGATTTTTTTCAATATACAACACTATGACAATTTTAGCAAAAAAAAAATTGTCAACATGCTATACTACTTACGTTACTTTTTTCGACATACCAATCTATGACTTTTTTTCGACATGTCATGTTTTCTTATTCTGTCCCTCCAGCGCGGTGTTCACGTGGACCAACCTGTTGGTGGTGGTGGTGGAGCTGGACGGCTCCTCACTGGGGAAAAAGAACAATTCAAACAGACCAACAAGCAGCACTGGATTATTTTAGGAAAAGGTGAATCCTCATCAACACCTTTGAGTGTCCCCATGATGTAGGTAGTAGTGAGCAGCCATTACTATTGTAAATATCAGAGTCAGAAGTCCGTCATATTTTTTACATGGACAGATAAATCAGGGCTCATACAGTGATGTCACGACAGGAACAAAAGACTGAAAACAGGAAGCTTAAGGTGAAGGCGTTTTGCCCGAGGCCCTTTAAACTCATCACAGAGCTGTGGAGAGGTCAAAGGTCTCAGGAATACAAGAATGTTCTAGTTTCAACACACAAAAAGAGAAAAAAAGCACTTTCTTCACTTTCTTTCTTTCTTGTATCAGCAAAATGTATGTCGACCCCTCCCCAGTATGTTTTTTTTAAGGTTTTAAATATGTCTTATTTGAGTTGAAAAAGTCTTTCAATTAAATAAATATTTCAGCAATTTTGACAATAAACATGGGATGCCAGTGTATTTATTATCTGGATGTAGGTTCTGAGATATTGTTGAACTAATGGGTCTTTTGGCCATCTTTGCATCTTGAATCGTACAAGTTAAAAAATACTTTAGGGTTGAAAATATCAGCAATGATGCAAACTATAATAGTAATGGATAGTAATAATGGAAAGGAAAAAAAATTAAAAAAGTCACATTACATGTTGAAAAAATGGCATAAAAAAGTCATAGTATGTTGAAAAAAGTCATAATATAGTATTTTGAAAAAAGTCATAGTATATCAAAAAGAGTCATAGTATATTAATGTCGAAAAGAGTCACACTAAAGTATGTCAAAAAAAGTCATAGTATAGCATGTCGAAATTTTTCGATGAAAACGTTTAATTTTTTTGATGTTGAAATGAAATGAAATGTTATAATGTATGTTACTATGACATTTTTTTATAAAATTTTTCAACATTTCACAAAATGACTTTTTTTCACCATAGAATCATTTCACATGATATAATACGACTGTTTTGATGATTTTTTTCAACATCAAAAAAATTTGACGTTTTCATCGAAAAATTTCGACATACTATACTATGACATTTTTTTGTAAAATTTTTCAACATTTCACAAAAAGACTGTTTTTCACCATAGAATCATTTTACATGCTATAAAACGACCGTTTTCATGATTTTTTTCAACATCAAAAAATTTCACATTTTCATCGAAAAATTTCGACATACTATACTATGACTTTTTTTGTAAAATTTTTCAACATTTCATAAAATGACTTTTTCACCATAGAATCATTTTACATGCTATAATATGACTGTTTTCATGATTTTTTTCAACATCAAAAAAATTTGACGTTTTCATCGAAAAATTTCGACATACTATACTATGACATTTTTTTTATAAAATTTTTCAACAATTTACAAAATGACTTTTTTTCACCATAGAATCATTTTACATGCTATAAAACGACCGTTTTCATGATTTTTTTCAACATCAAAAAAATTTCACATTTTCATCGAAAAATTTCAACATACTATACTATGACTTTTTTTGTAAAATTTTTCAACATTCGATAAAATGACTTTTCCACCATAGAATCATTTTACATGCTATAATATGACTGTTTTCATGATTTTTTTCAACATCAAAAAAATTTCACATTTTCATCGAAAAGTTTCGACATACTATACTATGACTTTTTTTGTAAAATTTTTCGAAATTCCCTAAAATTACTTTTTTTCACCATAGAATCATTTTACACGCTATAATACCACTGTTTTCATGATTTTTTTCAACATCAAAAAAATTTGACGTTTTCATCGAAAAATTTCGACATACTATACTATGACATTTTTTTATTAAATTTTTCAACAATTTACAAAATGACTTTTTTTCACCATGGAATTATTTTACATGCTATAATATGACTGTTTTCATGATTTTTTTCAACATCAGAAAAATTTGACATTTTCATCGAAAAATTTCGACATACTATACTATGACATTTTTTTTATAAAATTTTTCAACATTTCACAAAAAGACTGTTTTTCACCATAGAATCATTTTACATGCTATAAAACGACCGTTTTCATGATTTTTTTCAACATCAAAAAATTTGACGTTTTCATCGAAAAATTTCGACATACTATACTATGACATTTTTTTGTAAAATTTTTCAACATTCCATAAAATCACTTTTTTTCACCATAGAATCATTTTACATGCTATAAAACGACCGTTTTCATGATTTTTTTCAACATCAAAAAAATTTCACATTTTCATCGAAAAATTTCAACATACTATACTATGACTTTTTTTGTAAAATTTTTCAACATTTCACGAAACGTCTTTTTTTCACCATAGAATCATTTCACATGATATAATACGACTGTTTTGATGATTTTTTTCAACATCAAAAAAATTTGACGTTTTCATCGAAAAATTTCGACATACTATACTATGACATTTTTTTGTAAAATTTTTCAACAATTTACAAAATGACTTTTTTTCACCATAGAATCATTTTACATGCTATAAAACGACTGTTTTTATGATTTTTTTCAACATCAAAAAAATTTTGACGTTGTCATCGAAAAATTTCGACATACTATACTATGACATTTTTTTGTAAAATTTTTCAACGTTCCATAAAATGACTTTTTTTCACCATAGAATCATTTTACATGCTATAATATGACTGTTTTCATGATTGTTTTCAACATCAAATATACTATGACATTTTTTTTAATAAAATTTTTCAACATTTTACAAAATGACTTTTTTTCACCATAGAATCATTTTACATGCTATAAAACGACCGTTTTCATGATTTTTTTCAACAGCAAAAAATTTCACATTTTCATCGAAAAATTTCAACATACTATACTATGACTTTTTTTGTAAAATTTTTCTACATTCGATAAAATGACTTTTCCACCATAGAATCATTTTACATGATATACCACTGTTTTCATGATTTTTTTCAACATCAAAAAAATTTGATGCTTTCATCTAAAAATTCCGACAAACTATACTATGACTTTTTTTGTAAAATTTTCCAAAATTTGCTAAAACTACTTTTTTTCACCATAGAATCATTTTACATGCTATAAAACAACCGTTTTCATGATTTTTTTCAACATCAAAAAAATTTCACATTTTCATCGAAAAATTTCAACATACTATACTATGACTTTTTTTGTAAAATTTTTCAACATTTCACAAAACGATTTTTTTCACCATAGAATCATTTCATATGATATAATACCAATGTTTTCATGATTGTTTTCAACATCAAAAAAATTTGATGTTTTCATCGAAAAATTTCGACATACTATACTATGACTTTTTTTGTAAAATTTTTCAACATTCCATAAAATCACTTTTTTCCACCATAGAATTATTTTACATGCAATAATATGACTGTTTTCATGATTTTTTTCAACAAAAAAATTTGACGTTTTCATCGAAAAATTTCGACATACTATACTATGACATTTTTTTGTAAAATTTTTCAACAATTTACAAAATGACTTTTTTTCACCATAGAATCATTTTACATGCTATAATATGACTGTTTTCATGATTTTTTTCAACATCAGAAAAATTTGACGTTTTCATCGAAAAATTTCGACATACTATACTATGACATTTTTTTGTAAAATTTTTCAACAATTTACAAAATGACTTTTTTTCACCATAGAATCATTTTACATGCTATAAAACGACTGTTTTTATGATTTTTTTCAACATCAAAAAAATTTTGACGTTGTCATCGAAAAATTTCGACATACTATACTATGACATTTTTTTGTAAAATTTTTCAACGTTCCATAAAATGACTTTTTTTCACCATAGAATCATTTTACATGCTATAATATGACTGTTTTCATGATTGTTTTCAACATCAAAAAAATTTGACGTTTTCATCGAAAAATTTCGACATACTATACTATGACTTTTTTTTGTAAAATTTTTCAAAATTCGCTAAAACTACTTTTTTTCACCATAGAATCATTTTACATGCTATAAAACGACCGTTTTCATGATTTTTTTCAACATCAAAAAAATTTCACATTTTCATCGAAAAATTTCGACATACTATACTATGACTTTTTTTGTAAAATTTTTCAACATTTCACGAAACGTCTTTTTTTCACCATAGAATCATTTCACATGCTATAATACGACTGTTTTGATGATTTTTTTCAACATCAAAAAAATTTGACGTTTTCATCGAAAAATTTCGACATACTATACTATGACATTTTTTTGTAAAATTTTTCAACAATTTACAAAATGACTTTTTTTCACCATAGAATCATTTCACATGATATAATACGACTGTTTTCATGATTTTTTTCAACATCAAAAAAATTTGACGTTTTCATCGAAAAATTTCGACATACTATACTATGACATTTTTTTTATAAAATTTTTCAACAATTCACAAAATGACTTTTTTTCACCATAGAATCATTTTACATGCTATAAAACGACCGTTTTCATGATTTTTTTCAACATCAAAAAAATTTGACGTTTTCATCGAAAAATTTCGACATACTATACTATGACATTTTTTTGTAAAATTTTTCAACAATTTACAAAATGACTTTTTTTCACCATAGAATCATTTTACATGCTATAAAACGACTGTTTTTATGATTTTTTTCAACATCAAAAAAATTTTGACGTTGTCATCGAAAAATTTCGACATACTATACTATGACATTTTTTTGTAAAATTTTTCAACGTTCCATAAAATGACTTTTTTTCCACCATAGAATCATTTTACATGCTATAATATGACTGTTTTCATGATTGTTTTCAACATCAAAAAAATTTGACGTTTTCATCGAAAAATTTCGACATACTATACTATGACTTTTTTTGTAAAATTTTTCAAAATTCGCTAAAACTACTTTTTTTCACCATAGAATCATTTTACATGCTATAAAACGACCGTTTTCATGATTTTTTTCAACATCAAAAAAATTTCACATTTTCATCGAAAAATTTCAACATACTATACTATGACTTTTTTTGTAAAATTTTTCAACATTTCACGAAACGTCTTTTTTTCACCATAGAATCATTTCACATGATATAATACGACTGTTTTGATGATTTTTTTCAACATCAAAAAAATTTGACGTTTTCATCGAAAAATTTCGACATACTATACTATGACATTTTTTTGTAAAATTTTTCAACAATTTACAAAATGACTTTTTTTCACCATAGAATTATTTTACATGCTATAATATGACTGTTTTCATGATTTTTTTCAACATCAAAAAAATTTGACGTTTTCATCGAAAAATTTTGACATACTATACTATGACATTTTTTTTATAAAATTTTTCAACAATTTACAAAATGACTTTTTTTCACCATAGAATCATTTTACATGCTATAAAACGACCGTTTTCATGATTTTTTTCAACATCAAAAAAATTTCACATTTTCATCGAAAAATTTCAACATACTATACTATGACTTTTTTTGTAAAATTTTTCAACATTTCACGAAACGTCTTTTTTTCACCATAGAATCATTTCACATGATATAATACGACTGTTTTGATGATTTTTTTCAACATCAAAAAAATTTGACGTTTTCATCGAAAAATTTCGACATACTATACTATGACATTTTTTTGTAAAATTTTTCAACAATTCACAAAATGACTTTTTTTCACCATAGAATCATTTTACATGCTATAAAACGACTGTTTTTATGATTTTTTTCAACATCAAAAAAATTTGACGTCATCGAAAAATTTCGACATACTATACTATGACATTTTTTTGTAAAATTTTTCAACGTTCCATAAAATGACTTTTTTTCACCATAGAATCATTTTACATGCAATAATATGACTGTTTTCATGATTGTTTTCAACATCAAAAAAATTTGACGTTTTCATCGAAAAATTTCGACATACTATACTATGACTTTTTTTGTAAAATTTTTCAAAATTCGCTAAAACTACTTTTTTTCACCATAGAATCATTTTACATGCTATAAAACGACCGTTTTCATGATTTTTTTCAACATCAAAAAAATTTCACATTTTCATCGAAAAATTTCAACATACTATACTATGACTTTTTTTGTAAAATTTTTCAACATTTCACGAAACGTCTTTTTTTCACCATAGAATCATTTCACATGATATAATACGACTGTTTTGATGATTTTTTTCAACATCAAAAAAATTTGACGTTTTCATCGAAAAATTTCGACATACTATACTATGACATTTTTTTGTAAAATTTTTCAACAATTTACAAAATGACTTTTTTTCACCATAGAATTATTTTACATGCTATAATATGACTGTTTTCATGATTTTTTTCAACATCAAAAAAATTTGACGTTTTCATCGAAAAATTTCGACATACTATACTATGACATTTTTTTGTAAAATTTTTCAACAATTTACAAAATGACTTTTTTTCACCATAGAATCATTTTACATGCTATAATATGACTGTTTTCATGATTGTTTTCAACATCAAATACACTATGACATTTTTTTTTATAAAATTTTTCAACATTTTACAAAATGACTTTTTTTCACCATAGAATCATTTTACATGCTATAAAACGACCGTTTTCATGATTTTTTTCAACAGCAAAAAATTTCACATTTTCATCGAAAAATTTCAACATACTGTACTATGACTTTTTTTGTAAAATTTTTCTACATTCGATAAAATGACTTTTCCACCATAGAATCATTTTACATGATATACCACTGTTTTCATGATTTTTTTCAACATCAAAAAAATTTGATGCTTTCATCTAAAAATTCCGACATACTATACTATGACATTTTTTTGTAAAATTTTTCAACATTTCACAAAACGATTTTTTTCACCATAGAATCATTTTACATGCTATAATACCACTGTTTTCATGATTGTTTTCAACATCAAAAAAATTTGATGTTTTCATCGAAAAATTTCGACATACTATACTATGACTTTTTTTGTAAAATTTTTCAACATTCCATAAAATGACTTTTTTCCACCATAGAATCATTTTACATGCTACAATATGACTGTTTTCATGATTTTTCTCAACATCAAAAAAATTTCACATTTTCATCGAAAAGTTTCGACATACTATACTATGACATTTTTTTGTAAAATATTTCAAAATTCGCTAAAACTACTTTTTTTCACCATAGAATCATTTTACACGCTATAAAACGACCGTTTTCATGATTTTTTTCAACATCAAAAAATTTCACATTTTCATCGAAAAATTTCGACATACTATACTATGACATTTTTTTTGTAAAATTTTTCAACATTTGATAAAATGACTTTTTTTCACCATAGAATCATTTTACATGCTATAAAACGACCGTTTTCATGATTTTTTTCAACATCAAAAAAATTTGACGTTTTCATCGAAAAATTTCGACATACTATACTATGACATTTTTTTGTAAAATTTTTCAACAATTTACAAAATGACTTTTTTTCACCATAGAATCATTTTACATGCTATAAAACGACTGTTTTTATGATTTTTTTCAACATCAAAAAAATTTTGACGTTGTCATCGAAAAATTTCGACATACTATACTATGACATTTTTTTGTAAAATTTTTCAACGTTCCATAAAATGACTTTTTTTCCACCATAGAATCATTTTACATGCTATAATATGACTGTTTTCATGATTGTTTTCAACATCAAAAAAATTTGACGTTTTCATCGAAAAATTTCGACATACTATACTATGACTTTTTTTGTAAAATTTTTCAAAATTCGCTAAAACTACTTTTTTTCACCATAGAATCATTTTACATGCTATAAAACGACCGTTTTCATGATTTTTTTCAACATCAAAAAAATTTCACATTTTCATCGAAAAATTTCAACATACTATACTATGACTTTTTTTGTAAAATTTTTCAACATTTCACGAAACGTCTTTTTTTCACCATAGAATCATTTCACATGATATAATACGACTGTTTTGATGATTTTTTTCAACATCAAAAAAATTTGACGTTTTCATCGAAAAATTTCGACATACTATACTATGACATTTTTTTGTAAAATTTTTCAACAATTTACAAAATGACTTTTTTTCACCATAGAATTATTTTACATGCTATAATATGACTGTTTTCATGATTTTTTTCAACATCAAAAAAATTTGACGTTTTCATCGAAAAATTTTGACATACTATACTATGACATTTTTTTTATAAAATTTTTCAACAATTTACAAAATGACTTTTTTTCACCATAGAATCATTTTACATGCTATAAAACGACCGTTTTCATGATTTTTTTCAACATCAAAAAAATTTCACATTTTCATCGAAAAATTTCAACATACTATACTATGACTTTTTTTGTAAAATTTTTCAACATTTCACGAAACGTCTTTTTTTCACCATAGAATCATTTCACATGATATAATACGACTGTTTTGATGATTTTTTTCAACATCAAAAAAATTTGACGTTTTCATCGAAAAATTTCGACATACTATACTATGACATTTTTTTGTAAAATTTTTCAACAATTTACAAAATGACTTTTTTTCACCATAGAATCATTTTACATGCTATAAAACGACTGTTTTTATGATTTTTTTCAACATCAAAAAAATTTGACGTCATCGAAAAATTTCGACATACTATACTATGACATTTTTTTGTAAAATTTTTCAACGTTCCATAAAATGACTTTTTTTCACCATAGAATCATTTTACATGCTATAATATGACTGTTTTCATGATTGTTTTCAACATCAAAAAAATTTGACGTTTTCATCGAAAAATTTCGACATACTATACTATGACTTTTTTTGTAAAATTTTTCAAAATTCGCTAAAACTACTTTTTTTCACCATAGAATCATTTTACATGCTATAAAACGACCGTTTTCATGATTTTTTTCAACATCAAAAAAATTTCACATTTTCATCGAAAAATTTCAACATACTATACTATGACTTTTTTTGTAAAATTTTTCAACATTTCACGAAACGTCTTTTTTTCACCATAGAATCATTTCACATGATATAATACGACTGTTTTGATGATTTTTTTCAACATCAAAAAAATTTGACGTTTTCATCGAAAAATTTCGACATACTATACTATGACATTTTTTTGTAAAATTTTTCAACAATTTACAAAATGACTTTTTTTCACCATAGAATTATTTTACATGCTATAATATGACTGTTTTCATGATTTTTTTCAACATCAAAAAAATTTGACGTTTTCATCGAAAAATTTCGACATACTATACTATGACATTTTTTTGTAAAATTTTTCAACAATTTACAAAATGACTTTTTTTCACCATAGAATCATTTTACATGCTATAATATGACTGTTTTCATGATTGTTTTCAACATCAAATACACTATGACATTTTTTTTTATAAAATTTTTCAACATTTTACAAAATGACTTTTTTTCACCATAGAATCATTTTACATGCTATAAAACGACCGTTTTCATGATTTTTTTCAACAGCAAAAAATTTCACATTTTCATCGAAAAATTTCAACATACTGTACTATGACTTTTTTTGTAAAATTTTTCTACATTCGATAAAATGACTTTTCCACCATAGAATCATTTTACATGATATACCACTGTTTTCATGATTTTTTTCAACATCAAAAAAATTTGATGCTTTCATCTAAAAATTCCGACATACTATACTATGACATTTTTTTGTAAAATTTTTCAACATTTCACAAAACGATTTTTTTCACCATAGAATCATTTTACATGCTATAATACCACTGTTTTCATGATTGTTTTCAACATCAAAAAAATTTGATGTTTTCATCGAAAAATTTCGACATACTATACTATGACTTTTTTTGTAAAATTTTTCAACATTCCATAAAATGACTTTTTTCCACCATAGAATCATTTTACATGCTACAATATGACTGTTTTCATGATTTTTCTCAATATCAAAAAAATTTCACATTTTCATCGAAAAGTTTCGACATACTATACTATGACTTTTTTTGTAAAATATTTCAAAATTCGCTAAAACTACTTTTTTTCACCATAGAATCATTTTACACGCTATAAAACGACCGTTTTCATGATTTTTTTCAACATCAAAAAATTTTACGTTTTCATCAAAAAATTTCGACATACTATACTATGACTTTTTTTTGTAAAATTTTTCAACAATTTACAAAATGACTTTTTTTCACCATAGAATGATTTTAGATGCTATAAAATGACTGTTTGGATTGATGTTTTTCAACATCAAAAAAATTTGACGTTTTCATCGAAAAATTACGACATACTGTACTATGACATTATGACAAAAAGTCAGTATAATGTCAAAGAAAAGTCTGTGTAGTCTGTTGAAAAAAATGAAGTTATAGTACAGCATGTTTAAAAAGTCATAGTAAATAGCATGCTGTAAAAAATGAGAAAGTCACAGTATAGTATGTCCAAAAAATAAATTAATAAAGAAAATCATAGTCTAGTCGGTCAAAAAATGAAAAAAGTTAGTGTAGTTTATTTATCTTTAAGTTGTAGTTTAGCATGTCGATAAAAGAAAAATGTTTGAGAATATATTAGCATATAAAAAAAATATAAAATAAACATATAAAATATAAATACAGTATTCTTATTTATATGTTGCAAAAACGTCATTGTGTTACACAGTGTGACATTATAAAAAAATTAAAGTCAGTCTAGTTCAGAGAGGAACTGAAAAAATGAAATTTCTAAATAAAACGCCAAAGGAAAGTGAGGAAACTCCAACACCCTCCTTTCAAAACGCTAAAATATAAAGCAGGAGAAAGCTGCAAAAAGTAATCAAACTCACCGGGAGTCGGCTGCTCCGGGTCCCCGTCTGCTCCGGGTCCCCGTCTGCTCCCGGTCTCCGGCTGCTCCGGGTCTCCATCTGCTCCCGGTCTCCGGCTGCTCCGGGTCTCCATCTGCTCCGGGTCCCCATCCGCTTCCGGTCCCCGTCTGCTCCCGGTCCCCGTCTGCTCCCGGTCCCCGTCTGCTCCCGGTCCTCGGCTGCTCCTGGTCCTCAGCAGACTCTGGTTTCCCTGCTGTCTTCAGGTGGTCCAGGTCAGAGAAGAGGCGCTAAATGTGGTATTTTCCGCAGAAGGCGGTCCGCCGGTACAGCTCGCATCTACACATCCGCTTCCTACACCACTAACTCCACAGACAGCCACTTCTTTAACTTTAGGTTGATAAATCACCTGCATGTGACACCTCCGCCATTACCTCTCCAGACATTTCTCCTGCCCTGTGCTCCTAGGCCACGCCCCCACACACCTGCGCCGTGTATGAATGCGTCACCGTGCTGCGTTCAGGATGACTGGGAATCTCGGTGATCGTCAATGTCCTATGCATTTAACTTGCTGCGAACGACATTATACATTTCTCAACTGTCAGAAAATGACTCACGACATTTACACCGTGTCCTCTGTCATTTTAATGCAGCATAGCTGGTTGTATAAGGCAAACCAACAGCACTACTTTATAGCAGATTTTAATTAGGAACTTTAATTGCACATTATTTATTTTTTCAAAATGCACCTTAGTATTTAATACTCTTATCAACATGGGAGTGGGCAAATATGCTGCTTTATACAAATGTATGTATATATTTATTATAGTACCTATATATATATATATATATATATATATATATATATATATATATATATATATATATATATATATAGGAATATAATATCAGTTATATACAACATGTATATATATATATGTATATATATATATGTATATATATATATATATATATAATATACATACATATTTATACATACATATATATATACATATATATACATACGTGTATATATATACATACAAATTGATATTCTGAATAAGAATAAGTACATAAATTTATTATAAATAAATAATTAAACATAACAAAATAATATCAAAATATAATATGTAGGCATTAATTGTTTTCAATTGACAAATGAATTCACTTGCATCTTTACTTGTGGCACATCCAAATTTCAAATTTATTTGCTCTTATGTTTAATTTCCCATTTTATTTATTTTTATATTTATTTGTATTCATTTTTCATTCATTTTTTCCATTTCATTATTTCAGCAATTATATTTATTTTTATTTCTTTAAAAGCAATAATGAAAAAAAAACTGGAAACAGGAACTTGTTGATACATTTATTTCCTCCATGTTAGCACATAGAATATATTTATATACATATTGCTAGCTAAAGCATCAAAAAGCATCAAAAAAAAAAAGATGAAATGTCAGGAGCATAGAAAATGTTCAGTCACATTTAAAAGTTTACATATGACAGAATGACAGAACAGAAGATGGCCTACAGGAGGCGAGGACAGTGGAAACTCTACACAGGCTTTATTCCAGTTGGAAGTACATAAATACGCCAAGTACAAGCAGGATATCACCTAGTACTCACATAGTATTATGTACTGTAACACTGTGGAATAAGGACAGTGAAAAGTCTGGTTATGGGCGATAATCTGATCGATTTACTCACTTTTTCAAAACAGCTTCAAGAGATTTTAGCTTGCCGTCATTCTCATATTGCTTTAATCTGAGGGAGTGCAACCATGTCTGCTTTTTAATCAACGAACAGAAAAGAAGAAGGAGCCGCAGATACAAACACCTTTTACTCATGCAGCTAAAAAAACAGATACAAACTGGAATGACATCAAAAAGTTTTCCAAAACTTTTCACACGGAAACTTTTTTTTTATTACATTTTTTTTTTTTTTTTTTACACGGCTGGATGGACAAATATAAAAACAAAAAGTGTGCAACATAAAACCTTCAACAAAGCGTGTCGGTTTGGGGAGAACATGCAGTTTATTGAAGCTGACGTTTTGAAATATTTGGATAAATCGAAGGTGCAATGTAGCTCAAACTGTGTTTAAAATAAAAACTAATAAAAAACAACCAAACCAGAAACATGTACATGCTGAAAGTGACACAAACCTCAGAGTGTGGCGGGAACATCAGAAGCTGATATGATTAACGGTTGTACATTGTACAAAACTAGAACTAACAGTCATTCAGATCACTGTTGACACAGAAAAAAAAAATAAATCACAACTGAAATCTATGTGTGAAACCATTTACAAGGAGGAGATATTTATTTATATGTAGTGCAATGATGATTGAAAAGAAATAAGAAAAAGGCTGCAGAGAACTGTGATAAAACACGAGAACATTAAAGGACTCAAGAAATCAAAAATAATCGTAAGGCGCAGGACGCTGGATAAGGAGAGAGAGGTCAGACTGTACAATAACATGTTACATCTTAAAGTGATACACTTAAATGAGTTTCCAAAGAAAGACTCAGAGACGAGACGGTGAAAAGTCTTTAAAGTCTGGAACAACAGTTACCGTAAATCCTCTAGTAGCGGGCCATTTTCAAACAATAACATTCATATTGTTTGTTATTACAAAATACCATTTTCCTCATTAAATCCCATTAAAATAACAACAGTGAATGTAACTACTAACAAGTACTGTGTGTGCATCTGAACATGCTTCCTCTGTGTCATAGAGCTCCATTAAAAACACAGGAAGTTACTGCTTTTATTTTACTGGTTGCATCCAAAATTCAATTTAGTATATCCAGAACCTTAGTATGAAACCAGGAGTATGTGAATTGTGTACTATTTCTAGTGAAAAATTACAGTATGCAGCACTGGACACTACAGCAACATAATTATCCCACAGTGCAATGTGGTGGTGACGAGGACGTTCATAACGGATGTTGACGAATAGATGTGTAACATCAATAAAGTTTCACTTTGCCAGGTTTAATTTATATTTTAAATTAATTCAGACTTTGATTATCACAAGCCATTGTTTTGGTCGAGGGATGTTAATAATTAACTGTTAAACCAATAACCGATATTAAGCCTTTTATCCAATTAACGATATCGGTTAAAAGGGTAAAAGAAATATAAAACATACATACTGTTTGTCAGCAAGAACACCGTAGTTTATTTAGACTCCATGTAAAATGCACTGTCCCGCGGACCCCTATTTGATGGGATTTTTGCTTTTTTTTTTTTACAGAAAGTGTATGAAACCCATGACTGAAACAGCAATACACTGTGTACTTGATGCATTTTTTGTGAAAGTAAATGATTCTCCTATTAGCTGAGGTCCTTGAGGGGGTTCCAGGGTGAATCCCACTGCACTAGAGCACCAAATGTGGAATAATCTGCCACTTAAAGTCGTCCAACAAAAGCACTATTTCCTCCTGTTTAAGTAAAGTTTGATAAAAACTACACTGACCAGCTGTTTTAGGAAATTAATAGGACTGTTTCGAAACACCGACACCATCTCCCCATTACCAATACTTGGATGCCGATTCAATATGTATTGCAATTTAAGTATTATGATTCAATATTACAATATAATATAGTGACTTTTGTTAACTTTTAAAAACTAGTGCATGAGGAAAAGTTGAATCATACACTTCTAAGCACTTTTACTTAAAATATCTAACTTGTAATTGTCATTTCCCTCACAAGTTAGTGGTATTTTCTTTTTAATTTATAAGGGACATGTAACGTTTTATACTTCTGGTGAATGTAATCCAATCAATCTTATTTCTGTAGATGTATTTTGTATGTACAGTTCCCTTCGTTAATATCTTATTTTGAAAACTGGACTTCGCCAAGTAGCACTTCCGTCAGCTCCATCGGGGCCGTTTGAATGCATTTAACATAAATGTCAGTATGTGGCGCTCTACAGTCGTAGCGTCGGCCCGTTGGACCACGGAGACGAGAGCGACAGCCGGCTTGATCGCAAAGTTACCACAATACAATAACGTTTCCTGTCCGTGACAGAGTTAGCATGTAGCTTTAGCCGTGATGTCTAGCTCTGCTTTTCCTGCAATGCGTGAAACCCAAAGTGTTTCCCTCCTTTACTGGATGTGTAGTGTTTACCAGGCTGGATTTAACATGGAGGCTGCAGGTCGGATCCACGTGGACCCTCTGCTGCTTTCAGCTGAGTCGTTCCGGCTCGCTGTGGTTTGTTTTGGTTGATGGATACAAAACGGTTATGACGTCACCTTACTCAGACTACAACAATAAAAGCGGTAACTTCCTTCTACCTCCACATAGACTCAGATGAAGCACATTTATCAAATATTCTGGCATTAAAAAATGATAGAAAAATTGCGATACACAGGTGAATCCATTTTTTAATGTCTATATATTTTGTGTTTTTGAATATTTCCGTCTTCAGTTGGGAGCTGAGAGCGTCAGACAGGAAGTCGGACTTTATTGAGAGACATTATTGATTTTGGTCTTTTTAGGGGGAAATTTCATCATCTAACTTTTGTTTTTCTACAAAACTCTTCATGCTTCCTGTACATATTGCACAATAAAAGCCTACCAGCGGAAAGGAAGAGTTTCTATGACAACGTCCCAATTACATATTTCACACAAATTCTGAGCAAGTCTGGAGTCTGCGGTGACCTCACACTGGAAACCAAAAACAAGTAAACTAACAAAATTAAACAATTTTGATAAGTGATGAATTAGATAAAACATTAATTTATCAAAAACTATTTGACGGTTCATCTTCTAAAATGTGAGGATTTGCTGCTGGGGCTTGAGCCGATCCCAGCTGGCATTGGGTGAAGGCGGGGTTCATCCTGGACAGAAGGCAGTCCATCACAGGACACAGAGACAACCGTTCACGCCCACATTCACACCTACAGGACATTTATCAGTCATCAGTAAACCTGCATGTCTTTGGACTGTGGGAGGAAGCCGGAGCACCCGGAGAAATCCCACACTAACACAGGGAGAACATGCAAACTCCCCGCCGTCGCCCAATGCCAGCTGGGATCGGCTCCAGCCCCCCGCAACCCCTAACGGGATAAGTGGTTGCAGATGGATGGATATTCATTAGTTGCAGCCCTAACCTGACACAAAGGAATCAGAGAGTGATGGTGCTCCGAGAACATCCCACAAAAGAAAAACTATTAGGACAAGACTAACAGGACACAACGGGATTCAAAATAAGAGGATTTAAATATAAAAGTTTTCTCTTTAGTTGAGTTGAATAAAAAGGTCCTGCCCACTATATGAGAATTTACGGTATTTTATTTGTCACATGTTAACAGAAGCACAAATTGATTAAAAGCAATCTGTGTGTAAAAAGAAGCGCTGCGTCTATACAGAGTAACTGAATTATTTTCCTCCGTTCAGTCAATCTTCATAACTGAGGAAACAGTCAACAAACTTTAAAAGTGTCACACTTCTCAAAAGAAAATCAAAAACTGGCAATTTTATTGCCCCTTTAGAAAGAAGAAGTTTCCAAGCACCATAACTATACACCATCGACACTCAACATCCAGCGCAGGGAGAAAAGATTAATTTGATCATTCACATTTGCATATTTTATATTGGTCCATCCGTCGTCACTGCTTATTAAACACCAGCGAGCTTCTGGTCTTTTTTTATTTATTTTTTTACCGTAATGGAAGAAAAAAGACAAACTATGAAACTATCAACATGCATGTCGCTTTACTGGGAGTTAAGAGGATGAGAAACGAAAAAGAGAAACAGGCACTGACCACCAACTACAGCATAAGCAGTGAAAGAGTCACTTCAGGTTAAAAAAAATAATAATTAATTTTTCAGTGAACATCACTATTAAAAACGTACAGAAGCCTCGAAGGCAAGTGAGAAAGAAAAATCTGGTGCTCCATTTAAGTGTGATCTTAATTATTTGCTGTGTTTATGATTAGGACCAGGTCTGCAGGGATAACCTTTCTAAGTTCCTTATCTTTTTTTAATCTGTGAAACAGGTGAAATTAAGCGTATTGTTGTTGTAATACTCATTTCAGCCACAACAGGCCAAAGTGCACCACTACCCCGTGTTATAAACAGGACTAAAGCATTCATATTTTCTCCCAGGTGAGTTTTAATCTACATAACTTGCTATTACACAATATATGTACTAGGGATGCTAATTTTGAATTTTTTTCTAACCGATAACCCTCATTAACCGATTATTAACTGACAGGTTAAATGCGTCATTTATCGGCAGACAACTGAGTCCCGGTTCAGTCAGTCGGTTCAGTTCTAGCTGTGAACGTCGGCGTTGCAGAGTGAGCACAGTTTATCTGTCGCTGAATAAATGCTACGAGTCCTCGAGACCTGAGCCTCCCATAACATCCCTACTATGAACCTTGTGTTTAGAGTGAATGGAGAAATTAAAACTCACCTGGAAGAAAACATGAACAATTTTTGTCTTATTTATTACACGGCTTTTTCGAATACTTGATTCTGATTGGTCAATCAGGACGATCTGCGGTCTGTGATTGTTGCTGCGGGCTCAATTCTGATGTCAGACTCTGACGGGCTGTGAAACTATTGATTTCATGAGTAAGTAGTCGGGTAATTAACGGGATGAAGTACAGCGAGCGGGTCCTTGTTGTGAAAGCATCTCATTCAGGGTGATAAGAGAAACCCCGATGTGAGCGGCATCACCCTGTCGGGGTTTCTTTCACAACAAAGACCGTCTCGCTGTACATTATCCTGTACTTCTAACACGGGGTAGGGTAGTCAGCCTCTTGTGGCGAAAATGAGTATTACAACAACAAACATCCAGACGAAAAACAAAAAATCCCCAGGTTTACCTCGGTGTTACACTGTGGTCGGGTACACAGCAATTACATTACGTACCCACCACCCCTTTGCTTTTCTTCTTTATAGAAATAAAACCCATTTAATTAGTTTTCGCTTATCAGCACCGTGTTATCACCACAGTCGGACGCTACAAACTGAAAATAAAAGTGTCTGAGCTCAGAGTAGCAGGAGTCACAAACAGGAAGAGAGAGTTGACAGACCAGACGATGGCGGAGGATTTGGTGTCGAAGCGAAAAGCAAAAGCTCCTATTTGTCAATATTTCAGATTTTAACCCAACGCTTTAAGGGAACCATAATGTTATAGCGTTCATAGCTGGTGTGCGTGATGCAGCAGCTCTGGGTGGAAACCTGCAGCCCTGCAGTGAAAGCTCAACCGCCATCCAACGGTTAAGATCACATTAAGCACACTACAGATACTGACCGTCAGCCTTTCTTGTACAATGTTCGGTCTAATCGGTAACATCGGTGTTGTGACGGTGAGGAATGTGTCGTGGGTGTAACCCAGACCAATCAGAAACTGTTTTTTCTGTCTTTATGGGATGGAAGGATCGATAGCTTTTCCACTCAGTGTTGTTTTCCCATCCATCCAAAGATGCACTTTATGGTTTCCACTATAGATCAGCGTTGACTAAAATCACTTGTATTGTACCATTTCAAGTGCTAATTGTAAAAAAAAAAAAAAAACTGTTGTGCAGTGGAGACTTTTATTGGGAAAATTTCCTCACCATCACATTCCTATAAAGCACCTGCACAAATTATTATGTCTTCATCTGTTTCATAGATGAGAAAAGGAACTTAGAGAGATCTTCCTGGATTTTTTATTTTTTCCTCACTTGCCTCTCAGGGATGCTCGGAAAAATACACAATAATCTTCAGGTTGTCGGAGGACGCAGGAGGAGGAAGGATTCACCAGATCTTCTCAGGTAGGTTCAACAAAATGTCTTTTTTTTTTGGCAATATTACGAGCAACTTGGTTGTTAAGAAAACGAAGTGTGCAAAAAAGTGGAAACACGGTCAAATCACAGAACCTCTCTAAGATCCAGCTCAGGAAAGATTGCTCTCTAATTCCCCAATTTAGAACCAATTAAAAACTTTTTTTTTTGAAATATCTGGCTCATAAAAACTACAGTGTATTAAAAAAGAACCCCAAAATGTGCATATTATTATTATAATTCTAGTAAAACATGGAAGATTTATTTTGTCGACGTCTTTTAAGGCCGACACTGTGACCCTGTTCCCAATAAGTGACTTGAGGACACCAAGATTTTAGGTAGAAATGATAAAAAGGTGCTATCCACCGCAAAAGTTTCATGAAAAAAAAAAAAAAAAAAAACATTAACGCTGGTGAGCCATGTCATCCACAAATCAATATCTTATGCAGTATTTTTTTTTCATTTTTTAAAATAAGTTTTCTCTATGAAAGCAGAGCTATGTCTGCGATAAGTACTTACGGTACGTTTTCATTTTCCTTGTACGATTGACGTGTGTATATGTTACATTTACAGTAAGAAAAGTGATTCTATTTAAAAATTCAGGTAATAAAGTGTATTCAGTTAACGCTCATCTGTTACGACACACTTAAATAACACATTCTCTGACACAAGCTCAAAATTAGCACTTCAGTAAAGAAAAAAAAAAATCCCAAAAAACAAAAATCATACCATAACTGCATTCGAGCCATGCTCTCGAGCAATCTGTTCACGATTCAGAGAGGAAAAATAAAATAATATATATATATATATATATATGTATAGAAATCAATACAATGGGTACATTAAATAATAGAAACAAAATGAAAACAAAAAAAGGGAACAAATTGCTCTTTTCACACAGAAAACATCGGGTCCACAAAGTTTTCAGGAAGGCAAGTAGAGAAGCAGGAGGTGTGTGTGTGTGTGTGTGTGTGTGTGTGTGTGTGTGTGTGTGTGTGTGTGTGTGTGTGTGTGTGTGTGTTAGACACTGACTGACAGGAGGAGGAGAGGGCGAGAGCCAATGGCGTGCTGTGTAAGGTCAGGAGGGTGGGCGGGGCTTGCTCATCTCTTCCTGCGGCAGGTTCGTTTGTGGTCGGCGTGCCAGTGCTCCTGCTGACACTTGATGGAGCAGTACGAGGTGTTCCAGCAGCAGTGATACATGGCCTCCTCCTCACAGTTATAACACTGGAAACAGCAACACAAACCCGTCAGCTTACAAGTTCAGCGAAAGCATGAGGAAAACTAATGTTATCTAAATTTAAATTAGAAATTTAGGACTAGAGTGCTAGAAGAAGAGTAGACAAAATGAAGAGGAGCTGTTCACACGGCTTTCATTCTTATTTCCACTGTGCTCGGGATGCTGATAATATCTTTTTAACCGTCAACCGATTAACAGAGGTTAAAGGGTTAAAAGAAATATTAACCCCACGTTACGCTACAGCAGGCACGAAGCTAACAGCGATGCTAGTAGCTAACAACTGCTAATGTAGCACAGACACACACACTGTCAGACAATCGCTTTCGTTAAATGTGTGGGGAAAGTGGCTGAAGACAGTGAACGCAGCACCGTGGCTGCTACAGCAACTAGCATTAACTAGTAATTGATTTCCAATAATAAATATATACACATACATTTACATACATCGCAACAGTATTAAATACTTGACAAATCTCCCTTTAAGGTACCTTTTCAATAAAATGTACCTTAAATGCGACTCATTTGCAATTGATCAAGATTAATTTTAGACCATCACGTGATTAATCCAAATAAAATATTTTAATCAATGACATGCCATGCCAATGACAGCCCGAGCATACAGTTATGACCAATAAAGACCTAGAAAAAAAACTTTAAAAGTTTATTATATACAGTATGTGCAGTAAACAGTAAAGGAGTGGGTTAAGGACAGATGACTGGACAATTTTAAAGCTTCAGTTATACAGTACATATGTTGTTTGGCCACTCGAGGGCAGAGGAGAAGCAGAGGGACATTCAGCCATGACACCTCATCGCTTTATAAATACTAAATGACTGGATGAGTCACAATAAAAATGCATCGTTACAAACACTCAAAGTTACGTTGTAGAGCTGAAAACACAAGGATCAGACAGATGATTTGCTCAGAACTCACCCACTGCTTCTTCTTGGTCTGGGAGATGAACTGCTTGTGTTGGGCCACCACTTTCTTCACCTCCTCCACCAGCTCCTCTTTACACTTCTCCTTCACCTGCTTACACTTCCTCTCCATCTCCGCCTGAGCTCCGGCCACCGCCTTACTCACTGCCTGGCGCTTCTCCTCCTCCATCTCGGCACGCAGCTGGAGGGGGACAGAAACAGGCTGGGTTTTCTAAACTGAGACACCTCCACCGATGCAGACATTTCCCAGATCCTCAAACACAAACCACACCTTCTCCAGAGCCTCTCTGACGACCCTCTCCGTCTCCCGCTTGTTGTCGGCCTTCATCATCTCCTTGACGTCGTTGAAGACCTTGGTGTACTTCTCGTGGCACATGTTCTGGCAGGCGCCGTCGCTGTTGGTCTGGGTGCCGCGGTGCAGCGTGCGCGGCGATCCTCCGCTGGCCTTCTTGGTCTGCGTGGACACCGACAGCTTCTCGGGCTGCTGTGGCGCCGAGGACACCGGGATCTCCTGGCTGGAGCTGACCGCCTCCATCTCGGGCTCCGGGTCCTGGTGGAGGAACCAGCATTGAAGCACAGACTGAAAGTCACATTTAATAAAAGACTTTTTAAATACTGAAAACCTGATGAACTGCAGGGTTCACCAAGTTAAATTAAAGACCTTTTTAATACCACACAGAGCGCAATTTAATACCTGTTAAATAGTCAAACCAGCCAGAGTATGAAAGTATGCCAGCAGATACAAAATGTGCAATTAATTTGCAAACAATCACAATAAACTGTGGACAACTGTGATTAAATGTTTTATTTTATTTTGCTATAAATTAGTCTTGTTGGTTTGCCTACAATTGCCTAATATGCCTCTATTAAAATGACAGATAACACAGTATAAATAGTGTGAGTAATTTTCTGACGGCTGAGTAATGTATATAATGTTGGCAGCAAGTTAAATGCATAGGACATATTTATAGGACATTTTAATTGCCAGCCCTAGTAATAAGAAAAATGACAATGTGAATCATATATAAATATATAGTTTTATTAATTAATTTAGTTTCTTTTTTAACGAGTGTGCGATCAAGAGCCAAGTCCCCAGCTCCAGCTGCTGAGGTTGACCAGCTCGGAGAGGATGGTGAGTCAAATCTGACACCTAGTGGTCAAACTGGGTACATGCGGCCAGTGTTGCGGCTTACAGTTTTCTCAGTTGCTGTGGCTCATTTTATGAAACAGTTTTAACTTTTTCAAAACTGTACGAACAACTGTCAACTGTCTGATGGGACATCACAGCTCTACTGCATGATTACAGAAAGTAGTAACTAACCAAAGCCTATTAAATTATTATTAATATTAATGCTTCAGAACCCGTTATTGTGCCAGTAAATTGGCCACCACAATTAAAAGCTGTTTGGTCATCGTGTGAGCCGTACAACATGTTTTTTTCACCTCGTTATGTACAAATCTCTGCTTACTGTACTACACAAGTATGTCAATCCTGTAGTACACAGAAACTGGATATGCACATTTGTGTATAAATAAAAAAGATTCACCTTTTATCTTTGTATAACGTCATATAGAGTGAATAGAAAATTTGCCAAAAATGACATCCATGCCACAAAACAATAACCCTACAATAATTTAAAAAGTTCAGTAAAAAAACAACACTGTACGTCCTCAGTAGCCTACATAACGTCACAGATGTGTGGAACACACCTGTAGCGTCTGTCGTATGGATCATTTTATACACAATGATGAAAGAACGTTTAGTAGTTAAGAGGACGACAACTTCACGGAGAATCAACTCAACGTGTGCAAGTGGTTATCGTGCAAATTGTAGAGTATTGTACTGACGGTGCATTACAACAATGCAATGTGCTGTGCTTGAATGAATAAGAAATTATAATCTGTCTTGAACAACAAACTAATCGTTCAGAGATTTGAGGATATTGTTTTGACTCTCATTCAAGGATTAAGACAAAGCAAATGAGAAAATCTTGACGACGAGTTTCCCAGCTGCTGTAGTTGCAGCAGTGACTGTGTTTGCTGCAGGTCTCATGGCACCGACTGAAACAGCACAAAAAACCTTGTACAGCACATTTCACTGTCAAAATAATCGCGCATAACACGTCCCAACAGCAAGAGACAACATATTTAAGACTTTTCTCAGGTCTTTTATAAGGAAACTGAACTCGATGCTTTTAAGACTTTTCAAGACCTGCAGACACCCTCAACGTTGGACAGACATGATATGATATGATATATCTATGATAAGATATGAACAGCCACGCATTATTTGTCCCAACATTTCCCTGAAACTTTACTACCTTCTGCTGTCATCTTTCAGTTTTTATCTTTTTAGTCTAATCATAAATTCTCTGAACACACCAAGATTTTAGCCTGGCTGGTACTGAATTTTTGAGTCTATCAAAAATACATTTTGAGATTAAAAAAAAAATCTTTTTTTTTCTTCAGCATACAAAAACATGTTAAGGATAAAAAAAAAATATCCTTGTAATATCTGTATAAATCTTGCAATCAAGCACTGCAATTAGCTCATACTGACAAGATATACTGACCAAAACATTATAAGTTTTGCAGTTTTTTTGACGACAGTCTAACTTACACTGGCTTCTTCTTTGGGTTCAACCATTTGAGATCGACGGCTTTTCTTAGCCTTGGGCTCCAGGCTGCCTTTGAGCTGGAAAAAGGAGAAAAAAGAACAAATCATCACAAAATTAACTTTTGATAAAATGTGCATACAGGTTGTTCCTGTTTTCTTCCAATACAAACTGAGAAAGGACTGTTTGGAAATGAATTTAAAGCATTGTACTTAATCGTTGGAAGGGAACCTGGACACTAGAAACTATTTTAAGACAAGTTACAAAAGCTTTTAATTATTTTTCAGAGATGTGGTATTCCTCTGAATGTGTCATAGAGACCATCTGTGTCTTTCTAAAAGCAACAGGGCACTTTCATAATAATAAAACATCTACTGCTCAGCTGCTATCCTCCCTAAAGCCCTTTTATTTCTACTTTGGTATCATTTTATTTATTTATGTTTTATTTGAGGTTTATTTAACCAGGAGTAACCAAGAGTGTTCTGGCCAAGACGGGCAGCAGCAGGGTTACATGTTTATAGACATACAACAAACTGAAAATGAAGACACGGAGCAAATTGCAGAATCATGAGGAAAAAAAAAACAACAACAACAGCATTCAAAACACCTACAGCCACATGAGCTGGTTATCAAGTCTTTTAGAAGCACTTGAAAACATTAGTGAGACCAGCTCTCGACTTTGGGGACAGTTAATGGATTACGTCTAGACTGTTACGTCCGATTAATCAGGCTGATTTTTTGTAATTTTTCCAGAATCGGCATCGGCTGATGCCTGAGCGTATTAAGCCGATTAGAAAGCAGGCACATCTGCGGGCAGCCCGGTGTCCTGATTCTCCAAAAAATATTGGCACTGGCCAACAAAAAAAAAACATATCGGTCGACGTCTAATTACATCCTGTGAGTGAAGACAGTAACTTCCTGTAGGTAAGATGGAAGCAGACCAAGGACAGCATTATAAATAAGAACACACCAGCGGGTCACGCCGATATAAAGAGCAATGGTGTGTAAGGGCTTTAAAATTCATAATAAATGTCAGTGCTCCGTGGTAGGCAGTATCTGAGAACAAGCATGTACGCTATCCATTGATCAGATATAACATTAGGACAACATGGGCGCCCTGACCATTCGCCGGCTGCGAAGCCCCATACGCAACAAACTGCTATTCACCGAATGTTCTGACACCTTTGTATCAGAACCAGCATTAACTTCTTCAGTAATCTGAGCTCCAGTAGCTCTTCTATTGGATCAGACAACATGGGCCGGCCTTCGCTCCCCGTGTGCATCAATGACCCTGTCGCTGGGTCACTGGGTTTCCTTCCTTCGACCACTTTTGGTAGATCCTGACCACTGCAGACCAGGAAGATGGAGATGCTCTGATCCAGTCGTCTAGCCATCACAGTTTGGTCCTCGTCAATGTCGCTCACATCCTTACACTGCCCATTTTTCTGCTTCCAACACATCAACTTCAAGGACCAAATGTTCACTTGCTGCCTAATATACCCCCCACTGCCAGGTGTCATTGTAACGAGATTATCAGTGTTATTCACGTCACCTGTCAGTGGTCGTAATGTTGTTAATGCGTTAATGTTGTTACGGCTGACCGGTGTATAACATCACCATGGTTCAGCACAGACATAAAGGTGGCAACGACAAGCCTCTTTTTGGCGTCAAAGGAAAAGAAAGTCTTGTTTCTAGAATAAAAAAAAACACCTGCTGCTGAATGTGAGACTTAAAAAGCTCATTAAAAATCATGAATCACAATGCCAAGATGCTTGTGTTGAGATACCTTGAACAGTGGTGACAGGTGGGGAATTCAGTGGCTGAGGTTTGAGGTGAGCACGCAGTTCAGCCACCAGGTGGCACTATTTGCTGTGTTTATCTCTACAGTGTTTCAGTGTGTTATATTATTGTATTTCATCTGATGACTTTGTTGTCTCATGTTTGTTCCTTTTATCCTTTTTCTTTACAGCTTTGCATAATTTTAGTTTACATAATGTACACACCAAACTACATGCTGGAGTGGTGTTGGATGTCTATATCAACAGACCTGACAAGAAGGTGGAAGAGAACTGAAAAAGCTCAGCTGACGTTTAAACTCTAAAGTAAAAGGGTGTGAATGTTTTATGTGCTGTGACATTGACAGAAACAAACATGGTGGTCAACATAATGTAACATGTAATTACATCTACACAAAAATAATTACATTAA
Organism: Pterois miles; assembly: GCA_947000775.1. Classification (NCBI taxonomy): domain Eukaryota; kingdom Metazoa; phylum Chordata; class Actinopteri; order Perciformes; family Scorpaenidae; genus Pterois; species Pterois miles. Next base: position 5,699,911 of record CAMQGK010000485.1, on the reverse strand, counting down.
AAATGATGAATGACAGCAAAACAGAAAAGAAAGAGGACGTGCAGCACTTAACCTTTTAGTATATTGTTGGACCGTGTGGTCAGTCTGTGGCTAAATCGTCAGATAATCAGTGGTCACGTCTATAATGTTAAATCCAGCGGGACATGTCCACCAGGTCCGGCAGGGACGCTACAGGACGCGCTGCTCCATTCAACAGACCGTTTAAGCAGTGACGTACCCTATTGTTGATTGTACCTGATTGGCTCCTGGTATTCTGCTTCCTGTTTCAAACAGGAAACAACATGGCGGCCTGCTTGTAAACTTTCTGTTATTACATCTAACCCAGGGGTGGGCAAACTTTCTGACTTGAGGGCTACAACAGTTTCTAAAATTTGACAGAGGGTCCGGGCCAGGAGCAGATGGATGGAGTGTTTGTGTGAACCAATATAAATGACATGTAAAAGCCATTAGATAAAAAGTTTTGGCCTTTAACAGGCAGCAAAGCATGAATATGCAAGGCTTACTGTACAAATTATTATTATCATTATTGTACCGATTAGACGGTTATAGTACAAATTATTTTCCAAATGCATTTTTTTTCATAACACAGTAAAGAAACTAAAGTTCAATTTCAGTGTGAACAGTGTTGTTGGTCTCCCTTTTTTGCCAGAGCATCAAAGTCTGGGGTTAGTTTTGTTGTGGCTCTATCTCAGGATAGATCTGAGGTGTTGGTCAGTTAACTTGTATCTGTGACGGGCTTCGTTGATGTTCATGACGCTGAACGTCTGCTCGCACCGGTAGGTCGAGCCAAACAACGCCAGCATCTTCAGTGCCGTCCTACTGAGGTTTGGAAACGTGGCTTCGTTAAGTGAAGCATGGGGCGTAACTTGCCCATGGCTGGTCTAACCAACCCACCAAAATCTACTTCTGGCAACATTTTAAGTGAGTAATAGGTGATCCTTCATTTAAGAAGTGGATCGACTAGTTTTAGCAGACTGGTCATGCTGGACAGGCCCATTTAAATAAAAGATTGTTTCCCACCTTTTGATTTTGAAAGAGCCACAGCCAGTGAGGAAACCTTGGCCGACCGTGTAACTTTGTCTGCGTGACAGCCTTTTGCGTCGTAGGGCTGGCCCTCTGCGGTCCAGACAAGCACCTGGCACTACTTCCTGCAACAGCAGGTGTCTCCAGGACCACATCTCGTCATGATGACACACAGACACACTCACAAGTTGAAAACGGTAACAACATCGCTGTCACGGCGACTAATTAAGAACTGAACTGACCCCACTTACATGTCGCACCTGCTCGTTGCTGGTGGAGGAGATGCTGGACTCGGCTTCGTCTGTCCGCTCCACCCTGTCCGTCCTCCCGCTGCCCTCCTGTTGTTGCTGCCGCTGACTCTGGTTCTGGCTCTGGCTCTGGTTCTGGTTCTGGTTCTGCTGCAGTTGTTGGAGTGACGGCATGTTGCCTTCCTCCATCTTCGTTTTCCAGAAGCGGCCCTCTCTCAGGAAGCGCTGGTAGACCTCCAGCTCCTCACACGCCTTCTTCCAGCCATTGCTGCGTTTCACCTGCAGCTGCTGGACACTGACCTTGATGTCCTGGATGTTGTCCGCAGGGATCCACGCTCTGGATAAGGCAAGAAAAACAGGGCTCGAGATTTACCAAGCAGCACTGCAGCTTTTTAATTTGTTTCAGTCCAGTTTAAGTGTTTTGGTTCATTCTGGATGAAGTTTGGTTTTGAAAAAGTCTTCATTTTTAATCTAGAACCTGAGGCCTTTACTACGAAGCAGGGTTTGGGGTTAGCGAGACAATTTTAGGGTTTTCAGCCCTACGACGGTGTTTCACTGCTTACTGGGGGAGAGCGCCATGGTAACTTGCCTACTGACCAGTCAGGTCTTGGTGCACAGATCTTATGATTAATATTACACAAAGACAAAGAATTTAAAGTCATAATTGAGGCTAAAAACAACAGTTGAAACTGACAAATGCAGAAAGAACAGCTGACAAAACAGAATAATCAGATTGTGTGAAACAGACTTGGGAGAAAATAAAAATAAATTAATAATTACATCAGAATAGTGTGTTTACAGACCTCTATGGCTCCATGCATTACCCTGCATTTTTGCTATCAGTACTTTCATGTACACTGTGTGTGATAATAAGACATGAAAGCAAGCCAGCTTACTGCTTTGATTTATGTTTTTATTTTTGCTCTCAAGTCTGTTTCACACTGCCGGGGTCGGGGATGCAGCCAAGGATAAAATGTTATATATGCCACAATTTCTATTAAGGGAATAATAAGGTATCATCTAGTCATCTACTATATTTTATAAGCAATATATTCATTTAAGAGAATACATAAAGTAATTATAGTCCCATCTACTCCTACTTTAGATGGGGCAGTGATATAAGACTGATAATTCACCAAACAATCAATGATTTTTGTCTTAAACCAGCTTTCCTTCCTGCATTTTGCAGCTTCAACCATGTTGCTTTTAGTCTGGATTATGCATTTAACTTCTTCGTATTTATCTAATATTATGGTTTGCGCTTGGTTTGTAAAATCTGTCTCTCTGCTGACAGTAGACACCGACTCTTTTATGTGAACGCGCTCATCGCCAGACTGAGAAACCTTGGGCGTGTTGAACTTCCTGTTTAACTACAGACGCCTTGACTCTGAGATGTTCTTAAACTGGTTTCAACTTTAAAAATGTTGTGAGAACAGAAACAGTCGCTCTGTGTGATCTCGAGAGCCAAAAATAATAATACAGATGCCCTGTAGTAATAAAGTCACAAGCGGTCTCAACCTGAGGTGCTGATATACAACCAAAACCAATCCAACAGAAAAGTGATGCAGGGTGTTGTTGTGATGTCTGCCAGCTGTGCTAACCTCTGGTGCTGGTGGCCAAAGAAGCGGACGTCCACCTGGTTTTCATCCCTCTGAAGGACTTTGGCCGGCCAGTAGCCAAATCCTTTCATCTTGGCCCACACCAGGTCGTGGCTGGGGCTCTGCCGAAGTAACACACACACAAAGAAACCTAATAGATACGATCCAGCGACATATTTCAATCACATATCACAATCACATGTAATATGACAAGCTTACCTGCTTAGTTCTTCTTATTTTTGTACTATGCATTTCCAAGACCTTGTTTGTTTTATCTACCTAACTACTATAAGTACTATCACTGCATCTTATAACTGCTACCAACAAAATGCTCGACCAAAACATCAGAAGACTAAGCTGTGTGTTGCTGCATCTGTTGCTGAAGGGCAGTTGAAGCTGATGAGAGCAGGCTTGGTTGTACTCACACAGGGGTAACAGAACCAGTTGTCCGGCCGGGCGTTCGACAGGTAGAAACAGTTCTTACACAACAACAGTTCATTCAACTAGAAGAGAAACAACACAGGAAGAAAGAGCGAATGAGGGAGGAAGGAAAAGGGAAAAAATCAAGTTTAATGTACAAAAATCTGGACTCAAATTTTAAAATCAAAGGAGATGTATACTTATAATGTAAAGTAAATAAAAAATAGAGCTGTCAAAGTACGGCAATAATTTCTTTAACACAATTTGCAATTTTTGAGGTTGTGTGGTCATGTGTAATAGTAATACTAGCTTGTTAAGAAGGAGGTTAAATAACGCCCCTAACCGACACTAGCTGTCAAAGAAGGCTAACGCTTCAAATTTGCACAAAATGTTGGTGAGGAAAAACTGTCATGTCCATTTTCAAAGGGTCCCTTGACCTCTAACCTCCAGATGTGTGAATGTAAATGGGTTCTCTGGGTCCCCACCAGTCTCCCCTTTACAGACATGACCACTTTATGATAGTCCCAGTCAGTCTGGATCAAGTCATAGTCAAGTCAGCACTCTGACAAACTGACAGCTGTTGTTGCCTGTTGGGCTGCAGTTTACCATGTCATGACTGGAGCACATTTTTTACGCTAAAGCCAGAACCTGTGAACCAGAACCTGTGAGGGGTTCTGGGCAATATCTGTCACTGGTTTGTGTTGTTAATTGATTTACATACACATACATACACGATATACATACATTTGATGCATGAAGTTAAATACTTGACAAATCTCCATTTAAGGTACATTTTGAACTGATAAAATTTCACTATGAAATTAATCTTGATGAAATATTTGAATCGTCTGACAGCCCTATGAAGAACTAAAGCTAAACCAAACCTCATGGCATGTGTCGCTGAAGAGAAGCCGTGCGATCTCTGCCTGGTCGCTGTGAACTGCAACAAACAAAACCAGACGACAAGTTTTATTGTTAAATTAAAAAGGAGGTTTGTGTATTATATATATATATATATATATATATATAAATAAAACTTTGACTCACCTCCATACAAGATGGCAGTGTTGTGAACTATAAGCTGAGCGTCTGCTTTGAATTCCTCAAAGGTTTTATACTTTCCATCAGACAGGTTCTGAGAGAGAGAGAGACAGAGAGAGAGACAGAGAAAGGGGGGGTATGGAGGGAGGGGGGGTAGAGAGGAGAGAGAGAGAGAGAGAGAGAGAGAGAAGGGGGGGTATAGAGAGGAGGGGGGGGGGGGGGAGAGAGAGAGAGAGAGAGAGAGAGAGAGAGAGAGAGAGAGAGAGAGAGAGAGAGAGAGAGAAATATGGAAGGAGAGAAAGTTGGTCAGACAGAGGGTCTATTCACATGCTGTGTGTTTGTTTGTGTTTGAGAGGTCCAGGAGAGGGCAGTATACTTATTAAAACACACACACACACACACACACACACACACACACACACACACACACACACACACACACACACACACACACACACACACACACACACACACACACACACACACACAGAGTAGCTGGGGGTGATGCTGTCCTGCCTGACCCCCAGTAGAACATTCAGCGGTTCAACACCTCATACAGGCCGTTCAAACGCTTTCAAACAAACCACTGCATCAAAATTAGTTGCCATAACTCCGTCAGTACAATTCACATATTTCAATATTCTCTGTGATTTACACTTTCCAGGGACATCGTTATCCTCTAACGCATCCTAAATCCACATAGAAAAAAAGATGCTCTTTTTACAATTTTCTGTTTTCTTCAGTATCAAAATAATCAAGAGATCGTTGTTTGAACATCCAGGAGTATAATGCAAACAGGGACTGCTAACAGCTAATTCAGCATACCAACATGTAAACGGGGCAGTTGTCTTGGTTTTGTTATCTAGAAAGTGTGTGCAGGGTTGTTTCAATCTAACAGTCTGAGGTAAATTGTAAAGGTTAAAAACAAAACCTTATAAAACAATAAGGTCAAAAGAAGTAAATCACTAAATGAATACAGTAGAAAAAGAGTTAGGACATGGGCATGATGGTTACCTCATGGATGTTTGAGACTTCCAGCGCAGTGTGGATCAGCCGTTTGTACATAGGATGTTTAGTGTCTTTGCCTTTCTTGTTCAGATCCACTGCCTGCAAATGTAGAGGAGGGATGATGATTTAATACCACTTTATAGAGAGGAGGAGGAGGAAGAGGAGGAGGAGGAGGGGGAGTGTTAAAAGGAAGGGATGAAGTAATGAAGCAGGGACACATGGAGGAAGCAGGGACACATGGAGGCAACATGGAGGGTAAGTGATGATTCTGATACCATTTTTATAGGGAGTGGTGGGATGAAGGGAGACAGGAAGCAGAGAACAAGAGAGGCAGGGAGGAAACGTAATAAGATTCATCACAACTTTAACAGAGCAGTGGTTGGAGAGCGAGGGAAGAGAGAGAAAAGAGAGGGAGGGAGCGAGGAAATGAGCAAGTGGACGGAGATATAACGGATGAAGGGTGGGATATGAAGGGGATGTTTCTTTCCTAACTGGGGGAGGAGTGAGGGTGCTGCTGTGTATGCTGTCAGAAATTAGCATGGTGGTGCAGGGGTCAGCACTGTCACCTCACAGCAAAGGGTCACAGGTTTGAATCCGGCTTGGGGCCCTTCTGTTAGCATGTTCCCCTCATGTTAGTGTGGGTTTAGCTGCATCCTGCCTGTACTGATATCTGCTTATATACTGAACATGTAGCAGCATCAGCGTGCAGAAAACAATGTCAGGTCAAGGGCTTGAAGGGAAAATAGCAGTTTGACACTAAAACATACATACTAATAATTAGTATTAATTAATGAAGGGTTAGGGTTAGATAACAGTAAAAATAATAGGTAGAAACAAATACATGGTTGTCCTCACCCTCTCTTTCATACGCTGGACGATGAAACGCAGGTATTTACTCATCTCCTGTTTGTTCAGGTTCTTCTTTTTACTGCCCTGCAGGAAGAAAGGATGACAGAAAGAGATAGAGGGGGGGCATTTAGATTAGGTCTGATCTGAACCTGTTCAAACAAGCCAATAAAGGCAACAAGAAACAAACATAAAACATGAGAAATACGGAATAATAGTTTATTGTCGTCTCTCTTTATCAGGCGTCTGTGTTTGCAGACAACTTTAAGTGAAACTGACAGGCAGTCAGCTCTCTGCTTGAACTAACATTAGTTTAAATGACAAATATCGAGACACATTTTATTGTGTTTCTGTAACAAACAGATTTTCTTCTCCCTGAAAACAAAACTCATCATCACGGTAGAAGAAAGAAGAGAAACGCAGTAAACTCAGCAGGAGAAACCTGAATTATTTGCCTCCGTAGACACTGAATTATTACAGGAAGGTTATTACATACAAGCATAATGAAGACTTCAACGTACGCTGTACTGTAAGGATGAAAAACAAGATCCTGACTTGTAGAGGCACATTTTATATCCAAAATAAGTACGTCGGATTAAGAGAGGACTGTTAGGCTGTAACTTCAAATACCACTCGCTTGTTTATTTTTTTGGATGTCAGCTTTGGTTTAAAACATGATTTCAAACCAGTTACATGTCGATGCCTAACTTCCCTCCATATCCTAACCTTAAAAGGACTGTATGTACGATTTTACATGTGTAAACATGTTTTAATCATTTTTATGGCCAATGTGTGAACAGGTTGTCACCTAACCTTAAACATTAGACCTTATGCAGCTTTCCTTTTGCCTTTTCCTTTTTGCCTTTACTCTCTTCAGCTCCGTTTCAAGGTTCCGCTAACGCCAACAAACGACCATTCATGGAGAGACCTTCATTTGGTGAGCTTACATTACTGCCAAGCATGTGATATTGTGGTTTTAGCGTTAATTAACACGATGTGTGTCGCCTCACTGTTTTTTAAATGAAGTCCATTTAACCCTAAAACCTACTTTTAATCCTCAAACAGCCCTCTGAAGTAATGTAGGTTATAAGGTTTTTTCTTCCCAAAAATATATTCATTTGGTTATAAAAATATGAGACATTATATCCATTTAAGGGAACACACACTTCCTGTCTGACCACCTACCCTGCACACGACACACTGCCAGTGGGATCCTCCATCTCTGGGCTTGAAGTCCTCCGACACACATTTGAGGTGATAAACCCGAAAGCAGTTGTCACATGCGAGGACGTCGCCCGGTAGGTGGCACTCGAAGCAGTACCAGTCGTGGCTCTCTGCCTCCCACTCCTGCAGGGAAGACACAGCAGAGCACAAGTTTGGGTGACCCCCCCTCGAACCCGCCAACTGCAGCGGGGGGAGGAAACAACCTTCATCCTCCTTTTTTCTCTATGAGATGTACAAATTTATGACGACTGGACTCCTGGGTGTCGGGGTGTTTCAGCTTGGACCCCACACCACTGAACTCAACCTCCTCACTCAATGAAACAAAAGAACCTCTAGATGCCCAAAACCGAATTTGCTCTCAGTTTTTCAGCGATTATGAATTAGTATGAGGCTTGTTTGATCAATGTGATGCTTTTTAAATTAGATTTCTCTTGGGGAAAAGAGCACCAGGTTATGCTAAATGCAGTCAGAATAGAAAATAACAGCGAGCACGTCTCCAAATCTTAAGTAGTATCGGGCGCCAGGTAAGCAAAGAACAAAAGGGACTTAAACTGCTGTCTTTAATCTTAATACAGACAAGTTACAGTAGTAGCTTCCATTAAGAGGTTCAAGTGAAGGGCACAGAGACGGGAAGTATGAACCACTAAATAATCAACTATCAACCTGTAAAGAGTCCAACTCCTCCCACTCACAGTCTGGACCGACTCAGTTGGGGAGAACAGGAGAGTCATGACTGCTGCCCAGTAAAGGCTAGAAAAAAGCAGCACTTTCTTGATCTTTTCTCCATGTGTGCATATGCTGTACGTTGGGTTTGAGCTGGAGAAAACACACTACAGTTACTGAGGAAGCCTAGCTGACATGAGGTTGCTCAACGCTGTGGTTTTGATCACAGAAGAACATCTTACCAGGGAATACAGTTTCCTAATTGACCCTGATACACAGAAGACATTAACAGGAATGAACACATTTAAACCAACTTGGGCTTGAGGCCCTCCGTTGGAAATGTAGGGGTGAAACCAGCCCAAACGTAACCATAAATAGTCATGGAGTGGCCAAAGGAGTGAGGACAGTTTTGACATTCACGCTGCCAGTCAGTGAAGCGGCAACACCAAACGCCCTGATTAGAGATCAGGGTCCGCCAGCAGGAAGCACTAGTCCACACTTTGAAACTCAGGGGCTCACTGGGGCTCTTTTAAAGGATAATCTAAGACTGATAGATACCTCACCAGAATCAAATCTTCCTTCAAGTTTTACCACCCTCAGGGCACTGGTACAGATGTGTATCATCAGTTAATTGATTTGTTGATCAGTTGTTGGCAGAAAAGGAATCAACAACAAAACAATCTCTCAAAAGTAAAAGGTTTACTGCTTTTCTCCGTTTTCCATCATTGTAAATTAGGGCTGCACCCTGAAAGTTGTCTCAAGGTCAGTGACCCTCAGTCGACTTGAAATTCTTGAAGTTGTTTGGCTAGATCTATGAAGAACTATATTAGGGCTGTCAATCTATTAAAATATTTAATCCTAAATTAATCACATTTTTTATCTGCTCAAAATGTTCCTTAAAGGAAGATCTGTCAAGTATGTAATACTCTTATCAACATGGGAGTGGACAAATATGCTGCTTTATGCAAAAGTATGTATATATTTATTACTGGAAATCAATTAACAACACAAAACAATGACAGATATTGTCCAGAAACTCTCACAGGTTCTGACTTCAGAATAAAAATCTCCTCCAATCAGAAAATGGCAAACTACAACAGCTGTCAGTGTGTCAGTGTGCTGACTTGACTATGACTTGATCCAAACTACACGTGATTATCATAAAGTGGGCATGTCTGTAATGGAGAGACTGGTGGGGACCCAAGGAAGCCATTTACATTCCCATATCTGGAGGTCAGAGGTCAAGGGACACCTTTGAAAATGGCCATGACAGTTTTTCCTCACCAAAATTTAGTGTATGTTTGGAGCATTATTTAACCTCATTCATGACAAACTAGTCTGACCTGGTTGGTACTGCTGGATTCATCAGGTTTTCTACTCTACAAAACACAGCAAAAAAGTCTCATCCAAGCATGGTAAATGAGATGGGGTCTGTGCTTCAACTGGGGTCGGGGGGGGGGGGGGGGGGGGCGGTGTCCCGCACGCCAACAGGACGGACGGAGGCCAACCCTGGTCACTGGAGTCCCCCTCCACCGCACCCCCCCCCCCCCCCCTCCCCGCGCCTCTTTTCAGCACCCCCCCCCCCCCCTCATCCCCCCCCCTTTTTCTTCTTTTTTTTTTTTTTCTGTTCTTCTTTTACCTTTTTTTAGTTAAACAGAGTGTAAATTTATTTTCCCCACTTTGGGACTAATAAAGGTAGTTCTTCTTCTTCTTCTTCTTCTTCAACGGGTCGGTTGGTTTGCCGACATTGCCGCAGACCCCTCACACTGAGGACAGTCCGTCCCTGTGGACAGTCATGCCGGGATCCCCCTTCCATACCCTCAGGGAAAGAGGGCACTCCGGCCCAGGGAGGCAGCGAGGTCTGGACAAGGGGTGCTGCAAAGCTCACGTACAGAGCTGCGAGCCACCATCACCTCAGGCCCTTTCAAGCTGAGAGACGGTCGCGCCGCGAGTAGAATCATCACATGGTTCCCATCCGGCAATACCTCCTGAGAACCGCTAACTCAAAACTACTGTGTGTTTTTTATAGGGCAGGGCAGCTTGAACCAACACCTCCAATCTCATCACATTGACTGGACTCCAGGTTGGCTGACTCCTGGCTCCAGTTAGCTATAGAAGTCATTAGCTCAGGGGATCACATACTTTTTCCACCCTGCACTGTGAATGTTTACATGTTGTGTTCAATAAAAACAAGAAAACATATATTTTTTTGTGCGGTATTAGTTTAAGCAGACTGTGTTTTGTCTGTTGTTGTGACTTAGATGAAGATCAGAACACATTTTATGACCAGTTTATGCAGAAATCCAAGTAATCCCAAAGGGTTCACGTACTTTTACTTGCAACTGTATACTGATGCACAAGCATGTGTTTTTGTTACTGAACTCCTAATAGAACTTTTTCCTCGACTTCTGCTTTCAGAGCTAATTATTAAATAAATTATTACTAAAACAAATACTAATAATCAAATGTAGAGGCAATGTTGTAATATGATCAAAAGTAGATATATTTCTATTGTCTTACAATTACAACCGGCCCTTTGAGGGCTACCATAATGCTGATGTGGCCTGGGATGAAACATGGCATGTCTGTTCTTGAGGGTTCACGATTAAAGCCAATCTAGGTGTAAATGTACTCTGAAAATCCACCCACCGGTTCCTCAAAAGGGATTTCTACTTTTTAGAGCCTAACACTCTTCACCCACACAAACACTTGACAATACAGAAATGGTCCTCATGTTCTGTTGAATGTCAAGAGGCACTTCACTATTGTTGGGCTGCCTGATGAAAGACAAGAGGCTGACTTCAAAAGGCTGGACCTCTCTGAGCCAAGGACACAGTGTCTGTGGTTCCACAGCAAACGGTGTTATCGATAGGAGCGTGAACAGACCTTAAAATAATAGCAAAACATATCAATATTTCCCTGAAAATACTGAGATATTCAGTTAAACTACATGGATCCTGAGTTAAAAGATGTTTAAGCCCTAACCAGCAAAATCAGGGAAAAACTTCAAAACAAAGCCAGAAAATCTGCTTTTGGGTTTGAATCGCTTCTCTAAACATCCGTTAAATAGCTCTGTGCTTTTTGGAGGGGGAAATGGGCCCTCGACTGAAAGCTGCCAACAAGGGCAGGGACTTGGATAGTGATAGAGGACGAGTTGAGGCAGCCAGAGGGTTGGCTGTCTTTCGCCATCTCCCTGCTGCTTTCCTACTCTGGTTAACAGCTCTGCACTGTCCGTGTCAAGCTGGGACACGCCGGAGAGCCGAGAGGCTGAGCAGCAGAGCTAGCATGCCTTCCAATGACCTACACAAAAACAAGTCCGGGGTCCTGCTTCACTTGGGAGCCTGGTGGTTCTTAAGATCCACATAAATCTGACACTGTGCTGTAGATAAGTATGAACATTTCCAAGTTTTACCATGATTTCTACAGGTTTTTATTCACCTAAAAAAAACCTTTTCAAGATTTTGGCTGGTGTTCACATGTTGAGGTTGATGTCACATCAAGAGAGTCGTATCACTTTGTGGCTTTATAAAAACATAAGTGCAACTGCCAACAAGGCGGCAGCGGTGGTAAGGTGTTGAGCGATACATACCACTCAAGATCAATCAAATGAAACTAGAAAATCTTAGGAATCCATTGGTACCAACCATGTCATACTAGCTTGTCATTGTTTTGGGTTGTTTATTTTTTCGCTATGGATTTCCCCCACATTTTGGGGCAGCTGTGTCCCACAGTGTAGAGCAGGTCATCCTCCAATTGGAGGATCAGGGGTTCGATCTCCGGTTGGTCCGGTCATTTGTCGATGTGTCCTTAAGCAAGACGCTTAACCCCAAATTGCTCCCAAAGGCATCGGTGTGTAGGAGATGAATGAGTATTTAGATTATTAGAGCCTAGTTATCTAGATCAGATCCTGATGGGCAAAGTTGGCAGTTAGCAGCCTCTGCCATCAGTGTATGAATGTGTGTGAATGGGTGAATGCTGACATGTAGTGTAAAGCCCTTTGAGGGTCAGAAGACTAGAAAAGCACTTTATATTTACATTTACATTTGCATAAAGCAGCATATTTTTTTAAAAAGACAGTATTAAAAAAAAAAAAAAGTACAAATCTATGTTGTCACGGTATGTATCATCATATCACAGACTCATATTTCAGCATTTCCACCAGGACATGATGGTAAGCCACACATTATATAGCCTCTGTCATCTTCTTCCTCAACAATTAATGTTTTATCTCATCAAGTGTATAAACTATTTTTGATATCGTGATGGATTTTTTGTTTTGAGCCAAGTGTCCCAACTCCAGATGAAAACAGTGTTTTCACACAATGAATATTAAAAGTCATCTGAGAGCATCATCCATTTAGACGCTTGTAGAGATAAAAAGATTCAAAAACAAAGTAAAATCACTGAGGAGGACGTGTAAAGATGAATACCATGTTTGAACAGGAAATTCACTGAACTTTGTCAAAATAATGGGTTAGTAAATTACATGAAATCTTTTACAGTGTATAAAAGGTTACTGTCAGTGCACCAACACATCACGTCATGTTCTTCCTCATGCAGTGTACAGATTCAAGTTAGTTTAACCACCAAAGTTACTATGACATTCACCAATAAATATGCTAAATTTAGGTCATGAATTCACAGATAAGGTAATAATTTTGGACACACCTGGATTTAATTCAATCTGACTTGCAGCACATTTAAAGCTGATTTTCAAGAATATGACTGTCATCTTTGATAGATGGGTGTTGAAACACTGTGGTTTTCTCTTTAAGGAGAAAATCCAGAGGTCAACACAAGGAACGCAGCACACGGCAGTTGGATTGAATCCAGGCACCTGTGGAGGGAGAGCTACCTCCATCTAGAAACTGCTTCACACTGCCTCTCACATTCAAACTCTGTCCACAGAGAGTGATTGCGGACCTGAAAGAACCGTTCGGCTGTGTTACTACCAGCAGAAACAGAGAAAACTAAAGAGCACGAGCACAACCACACCTCCCCGCCGCCACCCTGCTTCATCAATTCAAAAATGAAGAAAAAAAAAAGAAAATATGCATGCCAGACAGAGGTTAAGAACACGGCAGAACACACCTTCCTCTCTGAGGAGAACTACAACTACCAAGATCAAAATACTACAAATGCACAGATGCTTGCTACCAACCTGCGACTATGCTAGCATTGCTTGTCATCTCATTCAATTAAACAAACACTGATTGTTGTTCAAGCGCAAATTAACACTTGATATTTGACTCTGGTTGGCAGCGTATGAATGCCAAAAGGAGCTTTGCGCTGTATCAAGTGAGTGTTAACGTTTTTTGTTTTTTTTTGGTTGTTGTTTTTTTTTATTCAAGCAACTGCACATCTGTAGATAAGTAGCGAGCACATATTTCATCAAGATCACTTCCACAAGGAATTTGGCCACGTAGAGACAGCGCTGCGGTGGACTTTCATGAAGCTTTTTTACAGCAGAACTGAATTACAGCAAGTAGCTTCTGGCAGTGTGTTTAACATGAACTGTAGGCAATTTCAAGGTGGAACCCGGGTACGTTTTGTCCCCTTGTGTGATGATTTCGTTTAAGGTGCAGCGACTCCATCACAAGCACAAAATAGTGTAAGAACACTGAATTTCTCGCCCCTGTCACAGAAGGCATTTCCATATAATTTTAATATAGCCTACGGCTTTTGCACAAACCAGAACAAACTGTATGCTGTTTAGATTCTCTGCAACCTGCATAAAAAGATTCACTCAAATCCCTGACTGCACTGCATGTGGCAGAGCCGATTTCTCACAGGATGATGTTAGTTGAGAGGAGGGGAAGAAAATGAAGGGATCAAATGAGGGAACAAACCCTGAATTTAAAAAACAAAAAACAAAGCAGCCCTTACCTTGCTTCCTTCGGCTTTCGGCTCCTGTGATTGCAAGTGATTCAGAGAGTAATGTTTAAAATTCCTGCTGCTAAAAACAACCTGAGCTCCGCTGGACAACAGGGTCATGTCGTTGAGAGCAGATTTGTTTTTCAATCATATGAATATTTTGTGGTGACACCACATCAGTACAGACAGGCCCCACAGCAAAACAACAGGGATCATGATGGAAATAAGTCCTGAACTGTGTTGTGTTATCCCTGGCCGTGTCTTATAGACCATTTCACAGTTGGAAACATTCAAAATATGCCTCAGCTTATTTCCTGTTGCAGTGCAAGGAATATATAAAAGAAGTTAGGGTCATTAGATTGTAACGGAGCATCTCTGTTAGCAATATCTAACCATCCATCAAACTGTTGACGATATTTAATAATATTCAGGAGGGCTCATGTTAGCCAGCTCTCTCTATAACGTTTCCTAATGCCATGAGGTGGCGCTAATTTGATATTCCTCTACAAATCAGGACTTAAAATCATAACTTGCAAAATTAAAATGGTGTCACAATGACGTAATGACCCCTTCCCTGTTTTATATATCCCTTGGTTGCAGCGTGTGTGAATGACATCAGATGACAGGAAGTAAACACGGATCCAAGCTGTTCCCTCGCAAAGCAAATCCATTGAAACGGCCTGTCCCATAGAAATAGAATAGGAGTAAACTGGATATTGATTTGCTTTCTGTGGTTTTGACTAGTACAAAAGTAAATGTCAATTGTTGTTACGGAAACACGTCAGTGGGGCTGCAAAGTGTGGTCGCAGCTTCAGATGGCTGGCTAGTTAGCTAGGTAGCTTGTCCTTCTCTTTAACAGTGAGGAATGAGGCATAACCCTTAAACCCAGCGCTGCCAAGCTCATTTCCTGCAACCAGTGTAGCATTAAAGCTGGGTAAAATTCATAAGCTAGCTTCCTAGCCAGCTGCCCGCTGATTAGCGAGCTAATTCCACTGTGCGTTAATGCTGCACTGGTTACAGAAAATAAGACACTTTTGTCACTCTGGCGACAGAAGTGTGCTTTCCTACGACGTGAAAAGAGTGTGTGGATGAAGCATCAAGCTGTTAAATCTGACTGATTTACACTTCGTAACGTTTCTACGTCACAGCTCATTTTATTTGTTAGTCTACAGCAAAACCTCACCTCCGAGAATCCGCTGTAAACTGCACGTCGGTTTAGTTTATACAGAAGTTAGCCCGCTGCAGCGGTCACAGAGGCAACTGCACACATGAAAATGGCCGCCGCTCTGACCGTCCTGTAATGTTGATTTGAACGGAAATGTCCACTCTAATCCTCTTCTATTTCTATGGTCTACATGCTTGTATTTTTACTACTGTATTTGTAATTTTGTCAAATAAACAAAACTAAAAATAAATTTCTTTCCACCATTCCAACGATACCTTTTCTGACCTTTAATCATAATAACCTTGGATGCAAAGATTTCTTCTATAACATGTTTTGTACGAGAGCAAATCAAACCCACTAACTAGTTTGAACTGAGGAAAGCAGCTCTGGTTATTATCATATTATTCTTATCAGATATCTCTGTGTTTCCTGCATGATATTTCTTTTTTTAAAACCACTGATGCTGCTGCTCTTGTAGTTTAAGTTAGTACCCTGGTGCAGAGAGCACTGGGATTAAAGCAGCCGCCAAATACATGTTAAGGCCACATGCAATAATTCATTAAGTGCTCTTTGCATTAGAAAATGGTAGAGGACACAAGGATTCTCCCCAGGTAGTGCTACTACACTGTGAAATGACGGCACTGCTGTGGCAGAGACAAGTGAAAGCATCGCTACACTGTGAACTAACAAGGGAAATAACGGAAAATGAAAACAAGGACTTCACATGAAAAAAGAAAAATATGAAAATATTAATATAACCCTAACCCCACAATGCTGCACAGCAGAGGGCTGCATGAGCAAGTCAGAAGAAGATAATATTTAAAGTTCTTCATATACACAGAGAACTAAATATTGAAGACTGATTTAATTGAAAATATCCAACTTTTTCTTGAACTTTAATACCTCTCCTGTTGTCTCTTATTTCTTGAAGGGAAAATTTGACACCTTTTATGAGGCTGTCCAATCAGCGCTGATGGTAAATGTAGCCAACAGAAGTAGTAACTTCCTGAGTGCGTGACTGAAAAAAGCTGAGTTCAGAGCCGTGCCACGAGTGCCTACATGTACCAGGATGCATTGCACGCAAGCCTCTGAAGCCCGAAGGATCCCTGCCTGCCATATCCTCTGCAGCCGCAGACTCGGCCTCTCTCCGTTGGATATCTTTGACCGTATACTCTGGCTCATATATCCGACACAGCTTAAACACTGTAAACTCAGCCATAACATCCTCTGACCTTATATTTAGGATCCCGTTTTTGCTGTTGGAAACATGGCTAGTTCGCAATACAAGCGAAAAGAACAAGGAAGTCCTGTTTTTTGAGCAGCGCCCGGAGCACGCCGCCAAAGAAAACAGCCGTGGCCATCATGTTGGATTGAAAACCCTTCTTATATTTATAAGATTTTATTGTCCAACACAGGCCATTTCAGTAGAATATAACAACAGAAGAGAAATAAATTTGTTTGACTTCTGCATGGCACTTTTTAGGCAGACTTTTTGTGCCGTCCAGTAGTTGATTTCAGTCCAAAATGGCAGAAGCATAGCTTTGCTGCTGGGTGCCGATGCTGCAATGGAACGACCAGTTGCCTTTTACTTGGCTGCCTGGCTACCCAGATCCAAGCTGAAACAGCCTGTAGTTCTGCATCCAACTATGTCATTATCACATCTTAGGCTGGGTATCGTTTAATATTATACCAGTACCAGTAACTAGTACCCATAAGGTGATACTGATACCCATAGAATACTTTATTTGATATCTCTTTTCTACTCGATTCAGCTTCTTCTTCAGTTTTTTAGTTGTGTGTACCACTGGCTAGCTAATCGCAGCCGCTCTGCACTGCACTCATACAGTGGTTAGCGAAGATAATACTGTCCCATATAAAATACTATCTGCACGTATCGTGCATATATATATATATATATATAACCAGATCACCAGTAATGATTCATTCATTCATTCATCGTCAACCGCTTATCCCGTTAGGGGTCGCGGGGGGGCTGGAGCCGATCCCAGCTGGCATTGGGCGAAGGCAGGGTTCACCCTGGACAGGTCGCCAGTCCATCGCAGGGCACATAGAGACAGACAACATAGAGACAGACAACCATTCACGCTCACATCCACACCTATGGGGAATTTAGAGTCATCAATTAACCTAAACAGCATGTCTTTGGATGGTGGGAGGAAGCCGGAGTACCCGGAGAAAACCCACGCTTACACGGAGAGAACATGCAAACTCCACACAGAAGAGCCGCAAGCTGGAATCGAACCTGCGACCCTCTTGCTGTGAGGCGACAGCGCTAACCACTACACCACCGTGCAGCCACCAGTAATGATACCGTTTCTGTATTTACGAGGTACTGATGCTCAGCCCTAGTCACATCACATGACTACATTTACCATCAACACTGATTGGAAATCCACATAAAAGGCAAATTTTCCCTTTAACTGCATATTTCTTAATCCTGCTCAGCCACTGCATGTCAGAAATATTTGTTCCATGTAATGTCTGCGTGCTGTGACTCTGTTAAAACTGTGTTCACACTGCGAGCAACTTGACAGATGGGCGGCTGCATCCTGACAGAATCTGTGTGCTGGTCTCAAATAGGGCTCCTATGGCAACTTCATCACCGAAAATGTGTTGCCTAAAGGCCTAGTTTCTCTTTATTAGCCAATCAGTCTGTTTATTGCTGTTGGAGTGCATTATATTAATATTATATTTGTCAACGATAACTAAATTCTGTCTCCCTTTTTTAACATAAATAATTTATCATGCATCTCAGTTAATAAAATAAAAATAAACTGAAGCCAAAAACTAAAGAATCATTGAAAGAGATAGATGACAGTGACACATGCAGCCGTTCTACAAGACTAATATCTATTTAGTGTCATTCTTTCACAGAGCTGCCAACAATGAGTCGATTAATCAGTTAGTTGATGGATTAACTATTTCAATAACTGATTAATGGTTATTGGGATTTTTCAGGCAAAAATGTCAAACATTCTGTGGTTCCAGGTCAACAAATATCTGACGTTTCTGCTTGTACTTGTCTTATATTAAGGTTAATTTAATATCTTTGGGTTTTGAGGTGTTATGTCAAAAAATAGAAATGTAATGTCATCACATGGGGCTCCAGAAAACTGGATGCTTTATTACACCAAATTATTAAAACATGAACCAGTCATGAAAAATAGTCATTAGTGCAGCACTAAGCCCTTCTGATAAATTATTTAGAGACCTGGTGAGCTTTGATTGGCAATAATTATATTTGTTTATTTTGCACTTTACGGCTAAAACTTCATGATGAAACAGTAAAAGGCCAGTATATACACAGAGAACTAAATATTGAGGCCAGTAAAAGCAAAGTTATTCCGTTGACATTAGACAAGTTTGATTTGGGGAAATTTTGGACTTCTAGTGTTTTTTTTAAAAATGTTGCGCACAATGTGAACACAAAAGCATTGAGAGACACCCACCAGGTAGAGATCTGACATAAAACGCTTGCTTTTGATGACCAGTAACGCAGAAAAAGGATTCACTGTGTTAGACACAGGCTAAACTTACCATCTCATCCCCGGGCAGCCAGTATCCCTCCTGCTCGATGCCGGCCTTGGAGCCCTTGCAGCCAACAGTCAGGGTCTCCACCACCAGGCCGTCCTTCACGGCCAAGCTCAGCTGCCTGGCGGTCTCCTTCGGGTGCATGCCAAACACACGGCTCAGGTACCTGGGCAGGTGAAGGTTTAAAACTTATTGAGCTATGTGCATATGGTAGCCATGTTTTTCCTTTGAGGACACCTACATCGTGGATTAATGTTGCGATCTTAAAATTTAATAATTAAGAGGTTGCTCGATAGGGGTGTGATGATGAGGAAATTTTCTCATCTCTAAATAAACTTGTGACAACGCCGGTGTTACCAATTACAACAGCCATTTCACAAGAAAAGATGGTGTACTTAATCTGATCAGGTGGCGGTGTGTCTGGCCTCTGCTTCACCACGCACTGGTGATGAACGCTCTGCCCTCCATAATGTTAATGTGATTATCACATTAACATTATGCTTGTCTTATAGCTCATTGATTCACTCACTCACTCACCATCAACCTCTTATCCGGGGTTGGGTCACGGGAGCAACAGCTCCAGCAGGAGACCCCAAACTTCCCTTTGCCGGTCACATTAACCAGCTCTGACTGGGGGATCCTCAGGCGTTCCCAGGCCAGTGTGGAGATATAATCTCTCCACCTAGTCCTGGGTCTTCCCCGTCACCTGGTCGTGCATGGAACACCTCCCTAGGAAGGCGCCCAGGGGGCATCATTACCAGACGCCCAAACCACCGTCTCTACTCTGAGTCTCTCACAGATGGCTGAGCTTTGCCTATCTGCTCAGCTCTCTTTTAGTCACAACGGTGCGGTAAAGCGAATGCAACACCGCCCCTGCTGCGTCAATTCTCCAGCCAATCTCACGTTCTATTGTCCCCTTACTCGTGAACAAGACCCCGAGGTACTTGAACTCCCTCACATGGGGTAAAGACTCATTCCCTACCCGGAGTAGACAATCCATCGGTTTCTTGCTGAGAACCTTATCTCTTAAATCTGAAATACTGCCAAAAATAGGCGCTTCTGCTTTTTGCTTCGACATCAGATCCTCCGCCATCACCTTGTCTGTCAGCTCTCTCCAACCACAGTGTATGAAATCTGATTCCTGCTGCTCTAAGCTGAGACTCCGTGGGGAGCAGACACTTTCTCTTTCAGTTTGTAGCGCCCGTCATCCGACTATGTATTGATAACACGGTGCTGATATATGAAAATCAACTAGATGGGTTTCATTTCTGTAAAAAGTCGCAAATCAACAGTGGGGGAATGGGGTACTTAATGTAATCGGTGTGTGCCCGAACGTCTAACACCGGCACCACTGACTACGTAGTCTATTGCTCAAGACGCTTTACATCCTTGAAACCAGCTCCAATGACCGTATACTTCATCAGTTAGAGAGCATGAATTTTCTATAGTCTGAAAATCACTTGCCTGTCAGATTTGTCATTTTCCACCAACACTTCCCCAACGCTCCATAAATTATATTGATACTACCCGAGACAGAGATTAGCGATACATGTGGTTTGAAATTACAAGCAGAGACAGTCTTCCTCCTCCAATTCATCCCATCATTTCAAATAATGACCTGCTGCTTGATTTCTGCAGCTGCCTGCTGGCTGTCAGGGAACCTCTCTGAGCAAGGTCATGTATCCTCGACTGTGGCAGACAGCCAGCGAACGGAGCGTCGGTGGGGAATCAGGTGAGTCTGTATTTACTCCAGTGTTACAATAGAGAGGCCTATAGTGTATCTGTGAGGTGAACACCAGTCGGACTGGATTAGAGTAAAGATATTAAAACCAAGGTAGGGCTGTCGTACAGAAGGAATTTCCCCTGCCGTGATGATGATTGGCTCAGTGCAATATGCTATATTATTATCTTTTTTTTTTTTTTTTAGCAAATTACTCAATTTATCCTGATTTCAGTGTTGTATAAATAAGCTTTACAATTAGGCTATTATTAGGCATACTGTATTTGGGGTAATTTGACCACATTATCCCAATTTTTAGCAGCACTTCAGTGGCTCCCGATTCATTTTAGAATAGATTTTAAAATTCTTTTGTTTTTAACTGTCTGCATGGCCTCGCCCCCAGTATCGGTCTGACCTGCCTGAACCGTAACTTAGCAATTAGCCAGATTAATGATTAACTAATTGGTTATATGCAGCCTGACAGCTGATGATGTCAGAGAGGGCGGTTAATTATTTGCCGCTGCCTTGCTGACTTTAATTTCCTCTGTGTCCACAAAACCAAAGTCATCACCCTCTTGGCCACAAAGCCTGTTTGGTGAAATTAAGCTACGGCATGATTGGGTAGCGTGGAGGTGTGTAGGGGAGATGGGTGGCTGTGCAGGAGAGCTGGGGCTATCCGTTGCATGCCGCTGCTTTCTGTTGCCATGACAACAGCCGCTCTCTGCCGGGTATTGATCTGGCGAGCAGCCAGCTCCAAGGTGCTCGCCAACTAGCCGTATGAGATGTGCTAAGTGCTCCATTTAGTCTCTGCTCCATCCATGAGGTCTGGATGAGACATGTTCAGTTCAATTTGCATACTGGTACAATGTGACATTCCCTCCATGGATGAAATAATGTTTAAAGCATGAACCCGACATGCTGTAGATACTATATCAAGACCCAGTGGGAGGGTGGGCGCAACAAAGGGTGGCTGGGTTCATGGCAAGAATGGCAATGAGTGAGTAACGGTTGGAGAATTTCAGAAGACCAACAGCTGTCAATCCAACTATTGATCGCTGCACTGAGTGCCAACAGGGCTCAACAGAACATCCAAGCCTCGTCTTCACAGCTAGCGCCAATACACACATATTAACAACGAGGCCAAACAATTAGTGCGTCCACTGATTAGTCATTCACACTCAAATGTGAGTTTTTACCGCTTTTATCTGTTTTATATTGGGCTGTCAATCAATTAAAATATCTAATCGTGACTGATCGCAAAATTGTCCATAGTTAATTGCAATTAATTGCATATTTTTAATCTGTTCGAATGTACCTTAAAGGAAGATTTGTCAAGTATTTAATACTTTTAATACTGTATTTTTTTATATATACTTAGTGTGTCAAATATCATGAGGTCAGAGGTCAAAGGACCTCTTTGAAAATGGCCATGCTAGTTTGTCTTCACCAAAGCGCAGGTTTGGAGCGTTATTTATCCTCGTATGGCATGGTTGGTACGACTGGATTCCTCAGGTTTTCTAGTTTTATGATGCCAGCATCTTCACTCTAACTTTAAAACTGAGCTGCTACGACCTCAGAGAGATAGTTTGTGTTAACGCATTAAAGAAATTAGTGGCGTTAAAACAAATTTGTATTAGAAGAATTAATACATATTAATACATTATCACGACAACCCTGGTTTTATGTTATTGTAAATTTTATATCTTTGAGTATAAAATTTATAAGCACAACCAGCTGGTAGGAGGCCATGAGGAAGGACTAGGTGGGGAGATTATATCTCCACCCTGGTCTGAGAACGCCTCGAGATCCCCCAGTCAGAGCTGGTTAATGTGGCCCAGGAAAGAGAAGTTTTGGGTCCCCTGCTGGAGCTGTTTTCCCCGCGACCCGACCCGGATAAGAGGTTGACGATGAGTGATAACAATGAGTGACGTTACGTTCAGGTTTGATGGAGCAGCTATATAGCCTGGCACTGATCAATCCAAACTCCATTCAGAAAACAAGGGTTTTAAAAGTTGTTTGAGTGTCATCTTGCAAACAGAATGACAAAGCATAAATTCAGATATTTTACAAACCTGCATTATTATGTTGTTATCTCGGCATCCTTTTGATCTGTTTATTGCAATTAAATCACAGTACATTCTGTTCATTTTTGGTTCATACTGGAGTAGCGACAGTTGGCTTGCTAGATACAGTCAGTGTAATGGCACTGTATGTGAATACAGCTCACCACCGGGTGATGTATGAACCCAGACACAACGACGTTTGGTTTTTCGGACACTTCTGGACTTTCACAACATGCACAAAGCGGCAACAGTGGTTATTTCTTGAAAAGTTGTTGGTATCTATGGAGACAAGCTCCTTCTCCTCTCCGGCACATCTAGTGCAAATGAACCCAAAATGATACTGGCAGGCCAACTTGTGTGAGTAAAGCAAGCTGAAAATTTGCTTCACTCTTGGTGTGAATGCAGCAAAAATTTGAGAAAATAAGTGAATCTAATTTGAACTTCAGAAAATTTTCAATAGCACTTTTTGGCAACTTGATCTTGTCATTTTATAAACTAAAATGATGAACTGATTATTTTAAAAATATGTCAACAGACTGACAGTGAAAATAGTTGCAGCCCTAAATTTTGTGAGCTCTACAGACACAAGTCACCCTGTGTAACAGCATAAAAAGCCTGGGAAACAATTCACATCACAACATGTCCACGTGTAGTAGGTTCAAGTAACAGCATGTTTGTGTGTGAAGCTGTTTTTCTCCCCTCAGGTCATAACTGTGCTGATTTGAATTACCTGAAACCCTTTGCATAGAAAGCTGTTAGGGAATACCTTGCTTTAGGACACATAACGAGGCCAAACCAAAAAAAGTTGTTTTAAAAGGTTAAAAGATCCCTTACAGACAGCATTCCTCACAAAGGGACATGGTATTTGCACCTATAATACTCAAAAAATGTACGTTCTGGTAGAAAAGCGGGCCTAGATGCATGCCTTCTACTCAAAAGCTGAAAAATCTCACCTCGTCTTCTCCGTGTCATTCACGTCATTCAAGGTACACTTTCACAACTTTAATAAATGAATGAATGTATATTTCTGGTTTCTGACTAGAACCACTAGACACAGCGTTGAGCTGCATCTCAAATTAATTTTGAGGTTCCCAGCTTTCAGATGATGTACACCACCTTTATGTGACATCCACTGTTCACCTGCTATCTCCCCCTTATCTACCCCCTAAAACAGACAAAAACAGGTCGGGTCTCAGAGGGCTGAAGCAGTCTTGTCTGTGAATAACTTACTTGGAGATCCTGTCCATGTTTGCAATTTGTTTCTGGTTGCGGACGACCTCGATGGCCGCCCACACATACTGGACCACCTTGGGGTCCGCCTGCCTCTTCTTCACCACGCGTGACATGATTTCCTTATTCATCTCAACTGTGGGGAAACAAAAGGGGAAAATAAATTAATAAATAAATCAGCAGACATATTTTTGTTCTGTTTATATTTGTTGTGTGAATGAAAAGTAAGTTTAAGTATAGTTGGATTGTACCAAAATACAAACATAAAAGGACCACATTCTTAATAGCAGCAATACTACTTATTAAATAATACCAGCCTTATAGTCTGAATATGAGAGTAGTAGTAGTAATATTGGCTGCAGCATCCGTAGTATCATAGTATATCTCGCTGCCCTGTGACAGATAGTCCATAATACCAATCAGCAGAGCTGAACATCAAAAGTGGGTCTTTAAATAATCAAAACAGTGTTCATCATGTTGCCCAAAATGGTCAAACTAATGAGATTTCGTGGTTTTATAGTCAGATTACCAAGAAAATCTGCTTGTTATTAATTTAGAAAGCATAAATACTCCACACATTAATGCAAAATACTGTTCTCACAATGAAGTTTTTAACAAGTCACTATGCTTTAGCGTGCACATACGGCAGCACATGGGATCTCAAATTAACTTTCTCCACCAGCCAAGATCTGGGCAACTAAACAAGAATTTGCTAGCCAAAAATAAGCTTTTATAGTCAAATATGGTGAAAACTCTTCACAACATTGTGTCATTCCTTTACAGGTTTAGCCACAGGGGTGTACTAGTCACTTAAAAGATTATAACACCATGAATTTAAGTTTGCCGTTTGCTGTCAAGAGAGCATTTTGTATTGCTTTCACCGAGTTAAATTTCTTGTTAATGCCTGGCTGGTATTATAAATCAGACTAATCATCAAGACAGCGCGGAAACACAAGTGCAAGTTGCGCAGAGCAGCTTAATAGCAGCCCTTCAGATAGAGAGGGGGACGGGAGAGCACACGGTGATCAGCCGGACAGATGACGACAAAGACCAACGACTGAGGAGAACCATGAGATCGCATGTGACCGTCTTTAAAGACATGACTGACCATTAAAGTCAAGATGAAATGTAAAATGCCTTAACTAACATAACAGTAACACTTACTTAAAAACTTAATATGTAACTTAACATTAACACTTAACATTTAATGTAACCTTAACACTTACATTTAACATTTAACTTAAGATTAACACTTACATTTCCCTCTTTGGTTACCGCATCTTTGTAAAAAGTCCTCTCTGCTTTAGTATCTCAGCCAGCAGCCCCTCGGCTGTCCTCTCCTTCTCATCTCCAGACAGCTTATATGTATGTTTTGTTATGTATGTTTTGTCTCAAAGTGACGGTTCTAGTTGTATTCTTTGAATTCAGCCACGTTAGTTGCAAACTAAGCACACAGCTTTACCACCAACCTCTGCGAAAAACAAACTTGTCAGTCCATGACTTATTATAGACGTTCAGCCTCAGCAGGTGAAACATCACTCACCTTAATTTACATCAATGTCAAAAGTGACAGGAAGAAGCGCACTAACAATACACCAGCAATTAAAAAAAATAAATATTTGTTGTCATTAAGAGGACAATCTTGTAGACATCAAAACAAATACCAGGGTGCTGGTGACACTCAGAAAATGTCAGAGGGAACATGACAAGGAAAACTCTTCAAAAGTTTCTGAATAAGACTGGGTGTCCTCTTTACTGCAGTACGCAAGCCTGGCCTTCCCTGAATATATTCAAATCCAATTTTATGCGGTTCTCCTCTCCGTGAAACTTAAGATGTCACTTTCATAAATCGCAGCCAAAGCTAACCATAATAATGCCTGGAGCATTTTTATATGGAGGAGGAGGATTGGCTTTAGTGCACTTTGTGGTACAAGAGGCTGTGACAGATGTCAGGAGAGGATGTTCATCTTCACACTTTTCTCATGAGAGTATGAACTGTGGTTAAGGGTGAAAGAAAAACATATTTGATGTTGAGAGCAAGTAAGCAACTCATCCAAAAATACATGCAAGTGAAGCAAGAATCAACACAACGTATGCATAGTGATTGATATTTTGGTCATAGTCACAGTGGAGGTTTCTTAAGTTGAGATGGTGTTTGATAATCATCTTTTTATACATAATCTTTTATACTTCTGATTTGTTTCACACTGGTACAGACTAGAGTTGAGCCTGGGCTTAAGACTGCAAATATCAGCCTGATGCATCTGACATTAAGGTTTGAAGTCAGGCTCACCAAAACCACTCATTGTCACCATCTAGATTCCTTTAAATGAACACTTAATCAGTCACATACTATATCTACATGTAGAAAATAAAATCACTATAATATCAATAAACCTTTAACACCTACAGCCGCTGTTGCTATTATAGCTTACAATTATTACAGTCTTTAGTGCACATTTTAGATTATAATTTAAAGTCTCCTCCTGCTCTCTGTGTAAGTACATGTGACTGAATCATCTATTTCTATTTGATTTCATATTTTTTTTTAATGATTAAAAATCTAACTATTTCTTGTTTTCATAATTTTACAAATTATAAGATGAAACAGAGTGCTAGAAACAGGCACAACTCAGGGAGAAAATGTACAGAAAAGTACAAATGTATTTTCAAAATGAATGGATTCAAGCCACACTGACTGTACACCACAATACTGACTCCAGAAGGTAAAAGGGAGGTTTGACACTTGTGTCCCTTTGAAAATACTGAAATTGAAGGATTTACAGTGTTTGTCCAAAAAGCAGGAACGGTGTCACTGTTGGTAACGGCAGCAACGGAGTATAAATATTGTGACATTTATGTTAAGCTGCACATTATACTACGCAGGACTAGGAGGCAAGGTGGAACAATGTTTTTCACCCATCTTTGTTTAAACATCACAGTATCCATGATTAAGAGGGACGCAGAGAGAGGGAAAAAACAATCACTGCAGTCTGGATAAACGAGCCTCACGTGTGCATAATGTGTCACTAGAAGCCTGTCAGTCCATGTGGGAAAGACAGCATCCAGTACATTAAAGTGGGAACATCCTCAATGCTGTGCAGTAGTCTGTCCCCCATACCAGGATCCAGTACCGGGTGAGCAGAGTGCAGCTCACAGCGTGACTCCATCCAGCCCAGACAGCTGAGGCAGAGAGGCTGAAGTCTCCATTACTAGTCGACGAGTTAATCAATGCAGATGGTGTCGTTTTCTCAGACAGATTAAAAAATAAATATAAATATGCTAAAATAGGCCGGCAGATATACCTGGCTGCGTAAATATATGAGCAAGTAAGTAAGAGCAAGCAGAGCAAGTAAAATCTACGCGTGAAAAACACTGCTCATGTGTCTAATAGCTTATAAATTAAATTTATATTAAAACACTAATATTTTTCATGTGACAGAAGGTCATATTAAATTTGGGGGCGGCAGTAGCCAGCTGTAGGGAGTTGGCTTGGGAACCGGAGGGCACCGGTTCAAGTCCCGACATGGACCAAGAACTGAGTGTGAACTGGAGCTGGAGAGGTGCCAGTACCTCTTGGGCACTCCGGGTGCCCCTAGCAAGGCACCAAACCCCCAACTCTCGGGCGCTTTCAGGAGCAGCCCCTCACTCTACATCTCTCCATTTTCATGTTTGTGCATGTGTGTGTTCGGGTCTGCATGACCTTGTATAAGTTAACAACAGAGGAAAATTGATTTCCCCTCGTGGGACTAAAAAGGACTACTTCTTCTTCTTCTTCAAAGGTTGTTTGATAAGTCTGTTTGACTGAATTTGTGCTCATTCAAAGATAGTGTAATGAAATGTTGAATGACTTTATAATAGCTCCGTTTTTTTATATAATGGAGAGGTCTTTGTGTCCCTGGCACAAGAGGGGAATAAGTAACCGCAAAAATAAAATAAATTTAAAAAAAAAAAATCAATATCAGCTAGCAGCCAAATTGTATTGAATGTCGTATCGGCCCAGAATTTTGAAATCCTGCATCCCAACTTCACAGCCTCACAACACAGCTGAAGGAGAAAGAGGGAATGAGAGCAGTGAGGTGACGGTGAGTAATGTCAGCTCCCCTATTCTGTGTCTAGTGTAGCAGGTGTGAAGCAGGGACACCTGTGCCATGATGCCAAGGCAGCATGGCCACTCAGGCTGTCCTCTGCATGCGTCCGCTGGGCTGGCATGTACACAACACACAGCCACCTCAGTCTGGCACTGCTGCCAGCCTGCACCTCTGTCTCCAGAGAGCGCTCACTACATGATGACAGGTCGACGACAACGTGCTCCACAATCAATTAGACATGGTGTGCTACACCGGAGGCCAATTAGAAGACAGCCAGCAACAAGGCTGAGGGGGTTTTGTGGCTCCCAGGGGAAACAATGAGACTACACAGAGCTGTTGTTCCCTCTTAACCTCTTTTACCTGACAGACCCAGTACCGGGTTCGGCTGTGTTAAAACACTGCCAATAAAAACTTCAAATGCTGCTGTGGTGGTCTTTTTTTTTCTGAAAAGACGAGGCCTTAACGTTGGGAAAACATTACTCCAACTCTTTTGTCCAAACAATATTTGTTTGGCAATGATTTCAATATTTTAATTACAAAATCAAAATACAAGAAACTGTATTTTTACTTTATAATATTTATAATGTTATTGATTTTATTTTTATTATCTACGTTTTACATGATGATATTAAATCATTTTTATTGGTTTTATACTGTGCACAATGGTGGAATGTGATGATGCACAGGGTAAATATCATGGCCGAAGGCTCAACCATGTGCACATAGCCCTCCTGTAGTAGACTGTAGATCAGTGGTATTTTATAGCCAGATTCCCTTTCAAGGGGTAGAAAACCCATTTGGCACACTTTGGGTATCAAAGGGGCCAAATGGAGAGTCCTCCTGGTCCTATCCCGATTAAAACCCTTGTATAATCTATGTGCTTTGTGTTATTTGTATCTGTTTTGGCTCAGTAGTAGTCAAGGAGTTGCTGAATGAATTCAGTAGCATCTCTGTGCATGATACCATTACTATAATCTACTGTCTAATCCAGAAATAAATTTAGGGGAAGGATAAAAATGAACCAATTTTCCTTTGGTTCGCCATAATTTACTCAGGTACAGTAACAGTCACAATGTTACAGAGGGCTGAAGTCTCTGAGGTCTTACCTATCCTTAGAGACCAAGTCCATGCATACAGACCTGGTAGTTGTGGAGCTACTCTTGATTTATTTTGGGCTTGTCTGTCAAGGAGAACCACACCTTCCAGCACCCTAGGGCTTAGCAGGTTAATAAGACTTGGCAGAACGTGACTCCATATCAACACTCAACCCTGTTAGTCATTATATCGATGAAATCAACTATGACAGTCACAGTTTTGAAGGATCCAGCGCTTTAGCATGACTCTCTGCCATTCACCGTTAGCCAGCTAATAGCAACCCCATTGCCACTGATACGCAGAGACCAAATGGGCCGATAAATGAACGGTCATCTCACTGTCACACTGTAATTTATAACTCAACAGCAAAGCTCGTAAATAAATGTCACACTAAACACAGCTCGTAGATTTGGCAACAAAGAGGTTAGCCGTGGAAGGCCACGGGCATTACCATTCAATAAACTGGATTTAGCTGCTAGCAGGCTACTTAACGTGCAACACAAAGCTTGTCAAGACAGCATGACAGATTTAACTTACACTAAATAACTCAAACAAGCCAATGCACATTGTTTGTATGTTGAGTGATAACACAACCCACCGAACAAGCACGCAAAATGACTGGTTGGCTAGCAGACAGGCTGTCGTGCTGTTTTGTTAGCGATGCTAATAAACTGTTACGTAGCTAACGATAGCTAGTCGGTTGGTAAACCTAAGCTAGCCAACTTGTCTGCAAACAAGATTCACAATCAAAGCGACGGGCTGTTAGTATTTCGGGTACGCCCGAAGCTCTACCTGCCGCCACAAACACAGCGAAACACAGTCGGCTAACGAGCTAGTTTGTTTTGGAGGGCGCCATGTTCACAATCCTCCATCACGGGATAGGAAAGACAGCTACGGCTAAGCTAACGGCGTTAGTCGCTAGCTAGCTAGCTAGCTAGCCGCAGTGTTGTCACTGAGCCGTGTTGATCAGAGTTTTAAAAAAACAAACTCACCTCTGCTACGGTGTCACTAACACACAGCTGCTGCAGGAAATCCGCGAAGGATTGAAGGTGAAGGCAGCTTACATCAGTGACTTTTCGGGCTAGTTGAGGCTGTGGATGGTGGTTTGTGTCCAGCTGGCCACAGAACAGCAGCGCTGGGCTGGGAGGTAAACAGAGACAGCGCCAACAGAGCCGAGCTGGTGAACCAGAGGGAG
This sequence comes from Pterois miles, assembly GCA_947000775.1. Lineage (NCBI taxonomy): Eukaryota > Metazoa > Chordata > Actinopteri > Perciformes > Scorpaenidae > Pterois > Pterois miles. The sequence goes on along the minus strand of CAMQGK010000485.1, from coordinate 5,669,855 downwards.
AACTCTAGTGGTGGAATCCGACTAACTGCACCCAACTACGGGGGGATTAAAGGGGCAATCCGCCGATTTTACATGTCAAAGTCAACTGGTGCCTTCAAATGTGAGCTCGTGTTCAGTAACTTCTCAGTAAGGAATGTAGCTATTGGCTGTCCTAAATGACGCCATCGCATAATTTGCATAATTTACCATGTACTTGGGTAAAATGAGTAAAAACCCGAAGTATGCTTATAACTTCAAATTAATTTTAAATTAAATTGAATTAATTTTAATTCCACAATTCCAACCCTCCTCCTTTATATCCGAGCTTAAAGTTTGGATCAGAATCATTCAAACTTCGACATCCCACAAATATATATTCTATCAGTGGGATATCTGAGCTTGAATTATTCTGAAATATTAATATAAAAAATAGGAAGTAAGACTGGCTGGAGGGGGGCTTTAAAGTATTAGTATGAGTAGTTAGTATAATTAGTATTATTAAGTTTAATATTGCCCCATTTCAGAAACAATGTGTACTATATAACATAATGTGTTCATCTTTGTCTGTAATATTTCAATTTATCAAAAATATGGAGACAAAATTAGTTTAAAAAGAGTTAAAACACAGACTTTAACCCTCAAATGACTTCTGTCTATTTCAGTCCACAGAACTCAGCAGTGTCTCTATAGCTACAAAGCCAAAGTCCAGCATAGAGAGGCTCAGTGAATGTGGTCTGGACTCTGTGGAGGAGAGTCATGGTTTCAGAGACGCTATAGAAGGACAGAATACCTGCTCTGTGATCCAGGTACACTCCTACTCTGGAGGACCGAGGACCTGAGACGGGGGTTTGGATCTTGTTGTACCAAAAGCTAATTTCTGCAAAACTGCTAAGCTAATATTTCTAAATTGTCTTGTAATTCACTTTAGTTCAACTTTTCTTTTTTATTGATGCCAATAATTCAAATACAGAACATGGAAAACAGATAAAACCCAGATCCGACGCGGTGGATGGAAATACTGCGCTAGCAGAGGAGCTTAACTGCTTTTTTTGCTCGATTTGAGCAGAACACCTCAGCAGCAGCTTCATCATGTCCTCCACCAGCTAACACCAGCCACAAACTCACAGTGGAGGAGCACGAGGTGAGGCGTGTGCTGAGGAAAGTAAAGCCCGGGAAAGCGGCAGGACCCGACTGCATCCGTGGGAGGGTTCTGGACTGCGCTGACCAGCTCTCAGGGGTTTTCACTGTGATATTCAATCGTTCCCTAGCACACACCATTGTCCCATCCAGGCTGAAATCCTCAACCATTATCCCTGTCCCAAAAAAGACCACCACCAACAGCCTAAATGACTACAGACTGGTGGCTGGTCAGATCTCACATCATCCAAGCACTTACACTTTCACTTGACCGCCACCCTCACCCACTTGGAGCAGAAAAACTGTCATGCCAGGCTTCTCTTCCTTGACTTCAGCTCGGCATTCAACACGATCATTCCTGACATACCGGTTAATAAGTTAATCAACCTCGGCCTCCCACACTCCACCTGCATCTGGATCAAGGACTTCCTCAGCAACGGCCCACAGAGAGTCAAAGTGGGGCCTTACCCTTCCCCAGCACTCCGCCTCAACACCGGCTCCCCCTGAGGTTTTGTGCTGAGCCCTCTACTTTACACTGTACACCCATGACTGCTCCCCCTCCCACCCAGGCAACTCTATCGTGAAGTTCGCAGACGACACAACAGTAGTTGTGCTCATCACTGGAGACAATGAGTCTGCATACAGGGATGAGATGGAAAAACCTTCATCCTGGTACAGCGACAATAACCTGGTCTTAAACACAAAAAAGACCAAGGAAATATCATAGACCTCAGGACAAGCAGACCGGACCCCCTTCCCATACACATCAACAGAGGGTCTCTGTTTGCATGACCACCCCCCCACTCCCTGTGCAATAAATATTTCCAGTGCAATATATATTTTCATGTACAATTTCATGTGAAGTTTACATCCCCAGTGCAGTATATTTATATTATTGTCATTTCACTTACTGTATATAAATGTATTGTTTTTCTTTTCTTTTTATTCAGTCACTGTTCTTGTTTTTAAATTATTCTCCTTTTTATCATTCTAGTTTTTTTCTTTTGGTTTGTTTTACTGATTTCTGTTTATTCACAGAAAGCATCAACATTAAAACAAGCAAAACACACAGCCGGGAAACACTGTAGTGAACCAACTCAGCAAAAACTTAAAATTAGTGAAGTATAAATCAGGACACTATCAAGAAATGTCAAACACAGGAGAGTATAATAAGGGCTGAGTAGACCAGACAAAGACATGCAGACACACTGAGGCGAGGTGCTTTAACCTCCACCACATCCCTGGGTAGCAGGATGAGGGCGCCCTCTAGTGTTGTGCATCAGGTCTCACATTTCTCTTGTTAACCTGCTGACCTGATGACATTTAAACACATGTAATATCAAACTATGTCACTTTGTTCACAGGAAACACACCCTGTAACGCTGATGCTGCATTCAGGTACATGGGAAAGATGACAGAGAAGAGTTTACACTTTACAAATATTATTATAACATCAGCTCTAACTTTAACAGTTTTTAAATTTGTGTAATAAATCCTGTTTATTGACTAAGAGCACAAAGACAACAAAGAGAAAAAAGCAACAATTAATAGAAAGTGGCTCATTTCTCTGTGACAAAGCTGTTTTAGAGCAAAGACTGACTGACTGAACATGAACACTGTAGCTTGTTGTGTTTCAGGAGGAAAACTGTCTCAGTTATTCTCTCATATTATATTATTATGACTCTCTCATAAAGGCTTGATGCTGAAACGCATCAGTTTGTTTTTAGTTTAACATGACTATGCCGTTACAATAAAGGCATTTTAATTGACTGCATTTTTTTTTTGATTGTGTGATTTTTGTCTCTACTCTCATATTAGTTTCAAAGTTTCTCCGTCAGCTTTGTTTGATACCCTGGAATGACGACAAGGAGAAAATACTTTATTCATATTTGTTTATTCATCATGTAAACGTAAAATGTCATTTTTGAGCAAAGAGAACAAAATATCTTCCAGAGCACAGCGAAATTTACATTTTCACACAGAGAAATATCAGATGAACAAACATCATCATGAGCAGTGAAACCGACACAGGAAGCAGCGCCAGCTGAAGACACATTTACAGAACAGCTGATGAGACGATGTCAAAGTACCACCATGAAAACCTCATGGTAGAAATGACACAAGTACTCGTACATGTACTCAGAGTCTGGGTGAGGGTGACGCTCACTTCTCTTCATTAATGTTGCTTTTCTGTTCTGCTGGGATAATAAGATACAGCTATGTGCAGCGGTTGGATCCAATTTGATTTCACGTGAATATCTGAGAAATTCAACTCTGGTCCTGATCTCTGGTTGTGGCAGAAAACACCCACTTCAGTCCCTCTCAGGGAGATGTTGTCATCTTTCTCTCCATCCTGGAGTCCACTCTCCTTTGCCTCAGATAATTACAGCTGTGTGTGTGCTGTGTTTGGATCCAGTGTGATTTCTCGTGAATAAAATAAGAAGTCAGCTCTGGTCTTGGGCTCTGGTTGTGACAGTAAAACATCCACTTCAGTCACCGTCTGTGAGACATTGGTCCATTTCTCTCTCAGGACGTCCTGTAGTTTATCTCTGACCTCTGACACAGCCGCCGTCACGTCCTCGAAGTATCTCAGAGGACGGATATTGATGCTGGATGAGTGAGTGGATTCACTGAGTGGTGACAGTGAGGGGTAGCTGAGTAGAAACTGGTTGTGATCCTCAGTGTGTGAGAGCAGCTTCAGCTCAGCATCTCTCCTCTTCAGCTCAGTGATCTCCTGCTCCAGCTTCTCCTGAAGCTCTCTGACTCGACTCACTTCACTTTTCTGCTGGGATCTGACCTGCTGCTTCACATCACAGCTTCTTTTCTCCAAGAGACGGATCAGCTCGGTGAAGATCTTCTCACTGTCCTTCACTGCTTTATCAGCAGAGCGATTGACAGCCTCCACCTCCTGTTGGAGCAGCTTCACCTCTTTCTCTCTGTCCTGGATTCCCTGCTGGATGTTGAGTCAACTCTCCTCCATTTGTTTGCTATATGTGTACTGTTCATTTTATTTGTTATTGTTGTTTTTTTTTTTATTCATTTGTCATTGTTTGAAATAAATAAATAGAAAGAAAGTGAAACAAAATGGTTGTCACTGTCCAGTCACATTTATCAACATTAATTCCACTTAGTATATAAGTACATGAAAATAATATGCAAGATAAGCATATTGTTTGTTTTCATGAACAACAGGATGGTGCTTCTCATTTTTCATTTGCTTTGGTAAATGATGGTCTGGTGTATCCTCTGCTAAAGGACGTAATAAAGGAAGCATTGAAGCAAGTACGTCATCTGAAAGCATACACAGTTTTAAAAGAAGTATACTAGTAGCATACTTAATAATATGATAATAAAACTTGATGAAACTCCCATAGTTCCTACTATTTCTGCTCGACACTGTGTGCAGGACTCAGCAGCAACAAGCAGATGGTGATGTTGTGCTCGTCTGCCTGAACTGAAAGCTTGCAGACTTGGTTTCATTGAAACTAAGCTGGCGCTGACTCTTCTTCGCATCACTCATCCGCTCGCTGCTCTCCAGAATCCCACTGATGGATGAGATTTCCTTTTAATTGTGGCTGCAGGCGCTTTGCTCTATCAGACAGCCTAAACCGACTGTGGCAGTAAAACAGCCTTTTGTTTTCAATACACCCATCAGACACGCCACTGTTAACAAGCAGCGTAGTGTTGAAGCCAGACCTGATAAAATGTTTCCTTCTTGTTTAGTGAAGCTCAACAGTTTTCCACAAACTGACAGAAATACTTGATGGGAGGAAAACGGCTTTGAGAAAGTTACTTTCTGACTCTTCAATTCACTTATTTCCCCACTTTGCTTTACTTTACAGGCCACAATTACCATGCCCACCATGTTCTATCTAGAGACAATGACAAGCAGTTACCAACTCATTTCTCACCATTCGTTTTACCACTTCAGATTCACCCTTCACAGTTTATCAGATAAACCAGATTATAGAGGAAAAAATAATAATGTATGAGAAAATGGAGGAGCATGGATGCATTTAATGGTACCAGATAAAAGGTGTCTCCATTATATCTAAATGTGACGAAACTGTACATGTAGAGTCTTATCAAACCTTAAAGGGCATTCAAGTCAGTTTTTTTCCCCCACAGACACATAGGAAAGTACAGAAAAAAGCTGCTGTAGTCTCATTCACATGGCGTTAAATACTACCCCCTTAGGGGTTTGGGAGGTCACTGGTCCCTTTGGTCTTTACCGCGAGTTTCTAGGAGCTTTTGTTCCATAGTTACAGGCAAAAATGTGAACCCAGTATATGTGGACCCAGTATATGTGAACCCAGTATATGTGGACCCAGTTTGTGGCCAGTATATGTGTATGTAGACTGGGTCCCCCTTGGTTCTTAAGTTATGCTACGAGTTATTTTAAGCAAAACTACAATCTTCTCCTAAACCTGGACATACAACATAGACAATCCATATGCCAGAAATAATACATATAATGTCAACATATGTGAGAAGGTGGATCCAGGAGGATGTCGAGCAGCTTCCTGGCATCATCAAACTGATGTAGCCACAACACAACCTCCTCTCCCTGCCAGGTAGAGCTAGAGCAACATGACCTTGGCGATGGCCAAATACCCAAATGGTGATAAAGAAAAATAATTTCATAAGACCATATCATTAATTGCTGAGAGCAGAATTTCAAAATTAGTGTTTCATGATTCATTGTTGCACTTTTGATTATCATAAAAATACATTTTCATCAGTCTACATTTTAATGCAAATGTCCACCGCACAGTAGAACATGCTGCTCCCTGTAGTCAACTGTAATATTAATAATCTTTCAAATATTTAATTTACATTATAACTGCAGTGGGAGCTGGTCTGACAATGTGACAGGTAGCCTCAGGTGACTCAACAGTTGACAGGCGTATCACATCAGTTTGACACCTTCATAAGATCAAAAAAGGTGATCATTCACATCCACATCAGGTCACACAGACTTTATCAACTAATACCAAGATGACAACGACCAAAACCAAGATGGAAAAGACCAAAAACCAAGATGACAACGGCCAAAAACCAAGATGGCAACGGCCAAAATCCACATCCATTGACATCCACACCGTGGCCCATACGGGGATGATATGAGATAATTAGTTATAAATTCTATATTGTATCGTAGCTGACAAGAGATGATAACAATTATATCCATTATATTATATATATACTTATAATACATAAGTATTTAATAACAGTTTGTTGTTGCATAGTGTTTTCTTTTTCCTCATCCGAACTGAGGGTCTGAGGACAGAGGGTGTCATGTACTGATTGTAAAGGCCCCCATGAGGCAAATTTGTGATATTAGGCTACAGTATATAAATAAAATTGACAAGCCTGGATACAATTATTATCAATGGAAAACTCTGCAGCCACAGAAACTGAAACCCTGAAAACAAGCACCTGCATGAAGCTAGTGTTTCCCTTTTGCTGTTGACATTCACGTATGGGAATGTACGAAGGCTTTTTAATCAGTTTTCAAATGCCCAGGGATTGTGTCAGTCAATCAGTCCACCTTGCTTTGATTTAATTCCAGCAAAAACAACAAAATTGCAGTTGTCGATCGACCCCACGGAGAGCAGCAGCAATGAGGTCCTCATTTAAAATTCAAGCATTCGTCTTCAGCTGAACTTTATTTATCCATATTTATAGCAGCCTCCATGCTGTTTCTTAGCACCCATTTGCTTCACATTCATGCTCAAACACACATTCGCAGTGAGGAGCTGCCAAATTAAATCACGAGGACTCAAATGAACACCTGCCAGGTTTGATTAAAGTCCGGTTAAGCCTTAATACAGAGGGTGACTTTCATTCTGTCAGCCACTTTTACACGTTAGGGTTTCAGTCTCTGCCTGCCGCTAACATTTACACAGCCAATACCTGTGATTTTCCGATCCAAAATGTCATCCCCAAACAAAGGCTGGGTGGCACAGGGGATTGTTATCAAGCTAATTTATGACAAATGAAAAAGGAACATTATAAACCTTGTAAAAATGTACAATATATGTCAGAGCTGTTATATTGAATTGCATTAGATTGTATAGTGAGGGTGACCAAGTGTCCCACTTTATGAGGGACTACTAACCAGCGGTACACCAAAAATAAGCCGAAAAGAGGACAATATAGGGTGTGGAAAAGGTGCACCAGGCTCATCATAAAGATGGGTTTTAAAAGTGGTTTCAAATTGCTTAATGAGCTAGCTAACCTCCCGTAGTCACCAGCCTAGACCTGGTCCCAGCAGTACGCAGGATTTATCCAGCAGCAGTGAAGGAAGTAGTGACGGCTGTCATCACTGCATTGTGTTTGCTGTCAAACTGAACACATGTGGGTCAAGTGCATGTTAAGATTTCTCTATCTTTGCTACCCTACGTCCAACGGGGAAAAATAAGAAATCAACACAAAGTCACAAGTTCTGCAGATTTAGGTGGAAAATGGTGAAAATTAGCACAAAGAAAAGGAAGAGCAGTTTGTTGGGATCTGGTCACCCAGTGTACAGGTGTACCTAATGAAGTGGCCAGTGAGTATATAATCACGTTTTCATTACTCACATTGTCTGAGGTCTTCAGATTCATACGACCAACCTGATTTCATTGAAAGCGTCTTTATTGGCTTGGCTAATTTCTGCTGTCGCTGTCAGGTCTGTTGGACGCTTGCTGGTCTGCTAACATCGCCTGATGTTACTGCACCACTGATGTAATGAAACTTGAAAGCAGCGCAGCTTGTTCAGTTGTCAGTTAATTGGCAAATAATCATTTTGTGTCAGAAGGGGGCGCAATGTCTGTGAATTTGATTGGATAGAATTTAAACTGGTTTACAATGTGACTTTATGTCCATATTCTCCTAATCTCGCATATAGAAATCAATGTAACTGTCACCATTTGTTTCTGGTCAGAGAGAAACTTCAGTCTCCGCTGAAGAATTGGACCTGACCTCAACAAGGTCCAGCATTTGGCTCCATGGCCTCCCGGCATGGCTCTTTAATCAGCTCATCAGCAGACCACACAAAGCAACGAGCTACTCTATAGGATCTGTGCTGCACCCGTTAATTACACATTAGTTCCCAGAATATGCCAGTTAAGGTCAGTGACCTGTAAACTTTACGAGCCACTGACAGGCTTTCAGCTTGTTTACATCCCTTTGAGACATGTAAACAGTTCACTGTCAGTTCTGCATTGATACAGTAACAGTCACGACAGATTACCGTGGTGGAGTCAGGTTTAACACGCTGGGGACTCACAGTGAACCATCTCTTGTGGAGCAGTACCCATCCATGGATGATATCTCTCTGTTTAGACCCCTACAGCAAGAGGATCATCTTTATTATTGATGACAGGACGCAGAAAATCAAGAATTCTTCATGGGCACCAAACTGGAACGTGACTGGAGCTGCCGGAGGAGGGATCAGCCTGGAGCTCACACTCACCATCTCTATGCAGAAGACGTGCTCTTATCACATTTAAAATACTAAAAGTGAATTGTTGAGGCTCAGGCTCAGGCCCCAGTATGCAGGAAGCCAACTGAATTCAATCCCAGAATCCCTGTTGTTGGGGTGACAAAGTGCAGTATTGTTCCAGAGACCGACTCTCCTCTTGGCAGCAGTGGAGGAAGTTAATAACAGCTATATTTAACTTTTCGGCAGGATGACATTTTTTGTCAGTGACTTCCAAAACAAATCACTGCTGGATATAAATAAATGTGTTATATGACAATACATTCTCACATCAGTTTGCAGCGTAGTCATGATTTTAATGTATTTGATTCGTGTAGATTGACACGAATTTCCCATTTTTTGTACAACTTTCAACAACGTATTTTCATGCATATTCCTGCTAATGCTCTGCAACACGTGACACAATTTCTGCTTCAATCGTTTCAAAATGAAACTACTGAGTTAGCTTTAGTAAAACATTGTGGTTTGGGTTAAAAAAAATCCCAGAAGTGGCGTAATTTATGTACAGAAGTTATGTGAGAAATAAATCAACGCTGACGTCTGGTTTCACATGGGACATGAACAGTTTTTACACGGCAACACTGGTGGGTTTATGCAGACCTTTCTGCAGGTGCTGTACTACACTGTACATTATGTTATACTGTATTAATACATTATATTTAATGTTATACTTTATATGCCATACTACTCTATCCCTCAAAAGGCTCCTATTCCCTGGGGAAAGTCAAAAAGGGCTAATATGTGTTTTACTACATAAATAACTATTGTTTGAAGTCATGAGCAGCAAGACAAATGTGCTTAGTGGGATGCATTGAATAGAGATGTTTTTTTCCCACTTTAAGCCAAGAAATTCAATTTACATGTAAAACAGACAGAAAAGTGTTACCAATGTTGGCCGCAATCCAGGAAGCATTTTATAAATGCTAAATATAGATCGGCTTCGCACAAGATACTGAGCATAGACTAATATCGGGTGGTGTTTCTTTCTTTTATTGAACTTCACAGATTCAGGACAAAACAACTGAATGCCTGAAAGCACCCCAGTAAACTCGGCTGCTGACCGCCGACCTGGAATAATCAGGAAACTTTAATTATGGGAGATTTCATCAATCCTACAGAGTTGACAAGGAGTTCAACATAAGAGCAGCAGGTCACCACTGCCCTGCCACAACCATCGTATACTACAGACAACTGAAATCAGATTAATTTCATATAAAGCACTGCCTGAGAGCAAAGAAACGTTGAATAAACCCAAAGTGATAGTATGATCTTAACAGGATAAGCCTCAGAATAATTCCCAACCGCATTCTGTTTAGTCCCCTTAATCCAGGTTACAACAAACGGAAATCCAGGGAGGAGATATTATGTTAATATTAAATGTTGCATCAGATGAAGCCATTTGTTTCAAATCAGGAGGAAAAGCTCAGCGTTTTAAAGGACTCATTCAACATTTTGTCTCTTCATGTAGTGGTGTCTCGGTCTTGGTTTCTGTCTCTGAGCTTTTAGGAGGGGTGGATGGACGGGTAAAAACAGACCACCGTTCATGTCCCGTTTGAACGCAAAAGTCACTGCTGACTTATTTTACCATACGTTTGTTAGATCACTGATGTATTAAAAGCAGCAGTGGGTAGAATTGGAGCAAATATGATTAAAAAACGTTATTCTTATGTATAAAACAGTCACTATATCCTGACAGAAGTGCATGAGACAGGTAATCTGACAAGGATCATGTGCCCTAATGGCACCTGCAAGATTTCACAGACTGGAGGAAAACAACCAATCAGAGCTGATCTGAAGTCTGCTGTCTCAGAGCAGCTGTCAATCACTCGCAAACTCCGATCACACGGTCAAACTAGGCAGCGCTGATCAAATATGAATCAATATTCTGTTACTGTAATGACTATTTCTCTCTCAAAAGTTTTCAGAAACATCTTGTAGATACTGTTTAGCTGTAAAATGAGAAAGTTTGTGACCAGGCAGCCATGTTGAGACCTGTTGAGGAAATACCAAGCACCGCCCACTAGCCGGAGCACAGCCAATAGGAACGCTGTCTCTCTGAATTGACCTGTGATTGGTCAAAGTCTCCCATCATAGAGTAGATTTTTATAAAACCTGAACAGAGGCATGACGAGGTGCAGAAGTCTAGTTTTCTCTCAGAACACTTGAATTACAAAATTCTAAAAGGTTATGCCCAATGATGCCAAAGAAATTTTGTTGTTGTTTGGCACTGCTGGAGCCCTGTTCGCTTGGGTTGCTTGACATTTGCAGGATTTGTTTTTATGTGCATGCATGTCATGCTCCGGAAAGCACTTTGCATTGATCCTTTTTTAAAAAGTATTAATTAATGACAGAAAAAGCAAATAAAATTGATACGATCAGAGCTGTAAACAGTTTTAAAAATGGGCCCATTTTCATTCTGATGGAGCCGCCCAGAGTAGCGTCACGTCCGGAGTGATGCATAGACTGTGGAACAGAAAACACAAAGGCACTTTGATAAACTTTATAGGGCACGTCTTTCCACGGAGAACTGAATATCTGCAGAGCTTCCAGCCAAGAGATACTAATGTGCTGTCAGGCCGCTCTGAGGGAGCGTCCATAATCATAGAGAAAAAAGATTATTTCATGTGTGACAGCGACAGTGAGTGGTGATGTTATCCTGAGGACGTCAGCCAGGCTTGTGTGTGTGTCATCTGAAGACATCTTGACTCTAACATGAGCTGACACAAGAATCCAGACAGCCTGTTACAACATAGATTACAGGAGTTAATATAGTTCTGTACGCAGATCACTATACCAGTGGTTAAAGGAATAAGCTAGCGGTGATTCGCTTAGCTTAGCATCAAGGCTGGAAGCCGGGGGAAACAGCTAGCCTGCAGCTGTGTCCGAAGTCTTGTTGACTGTATAAATAATAGGTGAATAAATAGTCAAACTGGATTTTGTCATTGTCAGTTTAATGTTTGTGTATATTAGGGCTGTCAGTCTGCAACCACTTATCCCGCGGGGGGGCCGGAGCCGATCCCTGCTGACATTGGATGAAGGCGGGGTTCACCCCGGACAGGTCACCAGGGCTGACAACCTTACAAAACTGCATCAGCCAAAGAAGAGAGGTCCTCTGTGGGAAGGGAGGGAGCTTATATCCTCCACTCGGAGCCCACTCTGAGCCCAGGTGTAGCTCATCGGCCGACGACCCTCCACCCTGCAAAACAAGAGGAACCAGCAGAAGGACACCTAGTGGAGTGGAGGGGTCGTCACACCAGGGCGTCAACAACTTTGTTTTTGACGTTACTTGTTTTTTGTTTAATCCACAGCATTAACCATGTGTTGACTGTGACCGTAAAATCATGCCGAGGGGTCTGACAAAGCATCAGTATGATAAGCTGGGACATGTTGGTCTGATCAGCTGTCTCCGATGTTCATGGACGTCTTCAGTGCCTCAGTGGAGACATGTCCAGAACCAGCCCGCCCCAATGACACTGTGTGACGTTCAAGGGGCCTCTTTGAAGTTGGCCATGACAGTTTTATAGTGTATTATGAAATCACCAATGGACCACTGGATTAATTAGGTTTTGTAGTTTCATATGATGCCAGCATCTTCACTCTAGCTTTAAAACTCAGCCCACTACAACCTGAAAATCACAAGATGCAATAAAGAAATTGGTGGTGTTAAAAGAATTTTCACAGCTCTAAATTATAGACAAACAACAAACGACGAGCTGTATTTCTCTTCAGTTTGGACATAAGTAAGGCATGATGTACAGAAAGCCCTGACAGGGCGATGCTGTCGTGGACCCTGATGCGAAGTGGAGGGGTCTCTCATCGCCCTGAACGGGTTTATTTCACAACAACAGCCTGCTAGCTGTACATTATCCTGCTTATTATATGGCTACTTACTTCAGAAATCAATAATTCGCCACAAAAACAGTCCTCCAGAGTCCGACATCAGAACTGGGTCCATAACAACGGTCTGTTATACATAGCAACAGTCTGCTATAAAGAAATAACAGACCGTAGAAAGGCTGTGAACGACCAATCAGAATCTAGTATTAACACGCAGACGTGAGACTGATGTCAATGTTGTCTTTCCATTCTTCGAAGGAAAGCGAAAGGCACATTTCTGACAATGCTTTAGAGCTGCTTTTGTATTTAAAAATACAGAAGGTGTCATCAGTTTCTAAGGAAACAATTTTATCTTAAAGTTTGAAGGTAAAATGAAAGGTGCACTGTGGAGGATCTGGTGGTGATACAGCGGTGAGGTGAGGAGATTACAATCAGCTGAAGCCTCTCCTTCAATGCTGAGCGTGTTGAAGTGCAACGGAGGCCAACTTGAAAACGCAACTGGTCCTCTCTACAGTCATTTGGAGTGAGTGTGTACATGGGAAGTGAGTAGTGAAGCAAGAGAGAGAGAGAGCGGCGCCGACGGGAGCGAGTAACGTTATCGACTCGAGCAGAAAAGGTAACAGAGTTTGGTTTGTCCATTGTGGGCGACTGTAGAAACATGGCGGACTCCGTGAAGAGGAGCCGCTCCCTATGTGGATATAAACGGCTCATTCTGAGGTAACAAAAACACAACAACGGGATTATACACAACAGAAAACATACATATCAATATTATATATGAAAAAGTTCGTTTTTTTCTCTTCGCGATGTCAGAGCTTCTGACACTATTCTAAAGTTACACATGAAATATGATAATATTGACAAATTCAAAGGTCTGAACCTTTCAGCTTGATCTTTTGAAATTCGATTCAGGTTGGAAATGTCAGGCAGAGATCCTCGAGGAAAAGGATGTGCTGTGCTCATTTGCTGTCGAGTAAAACCTCAACAAAAGCTCAGAAACTCAGGAAATCAATCTGGCTCGGATGATTGACGGCGACCTGATTGTTGCAGGTTCGGCCGCGATCTCAAACACACGTCTTGGCTTTCGTCGGCTGAGGCGGAGTGACAGCTCACCCTGCCGACGCCTCTGGTTGTTACCGTAACGACACGCGCCGCCGGTGACCTCTGAACTCCGGCGACGTCAAGCCTCCACCGACCACCACTTGCCCCACGCTGCGCTGTCAGTCTTATCACCCCTTCCTCTCAGTTATACACACAAACACACCATGGCGTCCCCTCAGAGCTCTCAAACACAATCTCACCATATTCAAGTGACGGGTAGAGGACACGTCAGAAAGAGCAAATAAAGAAAAATACTCAGAGTGCTCTGGTGGTAATGAAATGATGACTTCTGCTGCAGCAGTTTGTCTGCATGCAGCCACACAGAAACACCAGCTGGGATGTTTTATTTTACGGCAGAAATCAGGCGCTTGAATAAACTTTTCAACATTATGTCAAATCTGCAATAACAGAACAAAAGAACAAGAAGACTTTCTTTATTGAGATGCTGCGTCAACAAAACAAAGCATGTAGTATGTAGCATGCTAAATCTGCAGTACGCCAAAAATACCCGGATGTCGTGCTGATTTGGAAAAAATCGCCAGTCTACCTCACCTACTGTATCCCACAATGCAAAGCGCTGGGATGCTACAGTCACAACAACAACAGCAGCCCGTTTCATCACTAAATTCACTACTGAAAAGTTTTTGAGAAGAGAAAGCAACTGTGTAGAGTTTGAATATTTCAGAGTTTAGAAGCTCCACAATCTGCTGTGACAGCTAACAAGCGCCTGCTGAGGTCGCTACCTCGCCAGCCGGGCGGTGACGCTCACAGACCGCTATGAGACCAGGGGCTTTTATTTCCCTGTTGACCGATAGTTTATTTAGATATCACAACATAAATGAATAGAATCCTGTGTTTATCTGCCTTTTTGGTGTCAAAAAGCTTTACAATGGCCGGCGGGCGTAGCTCGCTCGCCAGAGTGGCTACAGAGCAGAAAAGTGGTGAGGGAAGGGAGATCCCTGTTAACATTACTCTGATATCAGGCGGGAGATCAGGCCACTGTTTTGTTGCTGTAACTAAAAAAGCAGTAAAACAGTAAATTTTATTTTTCATTTTTCATTTTCATTTACAAAAAGGACTTCTGGGAACAGAGCCTGACCGTGATAATATCAACTTGCTTTTGTTTGCAAAAAGTTGCTTATTTACACATCCAACAGTTAAAGAGCAACATGATGATTCATTAGGAGTCTTTGTGTTTTTGTGCTTATCTTAAGGCCAACCACGATGTTTTCCCTTACCCTAACTAAGTGGCCTAAACCTTACTGCATGGCTAACACATGACACGCAAAAAAGGCTAAAATACATACTCATGACACGTAGAATATCTGTGTAATATTGTATTGATACTGTGAGACTACACAGAACTGTGTAGCTGTTTCATGGTGATGAGGTGTGTTGCTGTTTAATGACACTTTGATAGCCATTTCAGAAAGTTAACCCTGTGATGTGAAACGAAAATGCCTAAAATACGTTGTCATGACACATGTCGTGGTATTTAGAAGTTGTAACAGTACACTTTATGTCCCTTTCTTCAAAGCATGCCGGGATAAACTCGTCACTTCACTTTGACAGCCTTAGTAATAAATAATAAATAAGAATGTCTTTTTTTCTTGTTAATCTCCCTCTTTTAAACTGTTGCCAGAATGTGAGTGCACCAATGCAGGATTACAAAATATATTACAAATCATTACAGACATCATATGCAGTAACATGATGAGCTGTTAGAAACGTGATTACACCCGCTGGGACGCCCCGACACTTCACATCACATCATGCTGAGGACACGGAGAAGCCAAATCCAGAAATATAAATGGTTTAATCTGTAGAGGAATGACAGAGACTGGCAGGATGTCAAAGATCCACCTACGTTGTGGAAATGATGCATCATGACAGATAATGACACCGATCACATCTTCTGCTCCTGTCAGTTCATATTGATGTATGCTTTGTAACAGTGCAGCCTCTGTGTGTGTGTGTGTGTGTGTGTGCAGTGTGAAGTGTAGGAAATACCGTCACACCTCAGCAGAAAAAAAGACAGATTTGGCCTCATCTCACTGGACTACAGATGCATCATTCTGGGTCATGAGCTTATCCGGGTCGGGTCGCGGAGGCAACCTGCGTATATGCAGGCGACACACAAATTCAAGATATTGTCAATGTGGTTTTGACTTGTCTATTTCAATTAAAGATGTCTTTAATTTGGCACATTTAAAAATAGATATCTGATTAGTCCAAGGTACCTTGGAGATATCTTATAGCTGTTTGTGTGACAAATCTTTTTTAAAATATCTAAAACTATTAATTACATTTAAAAGAACAGTGTGTTGGATTTAACTTGTTGCTCAACATTATTTTCTTCAACAAATTAGCAATTTTTTCACCACCTGCTATATTTATTTACATGTCTTTTTGTGTCTGAACTAACATAACCTCAATTTTTTTCGTTGTACAAAAGATTTAAAAAAGAGCCATTAGCCGATTAGCCATGATATCACCACTCTTAAATTGTATTTAAACACATTTTTTTTGTTTATTAAAATAAATAAATAAATGTATTTACATATATCTTTTGCATGTGCATGTTTATGTTCTTTATTTTCACTTTCAAGTAAACAGGGAAAGTTGTGTCATGTGGTAACTTCATTTTGTACAGAACGGTAGTTTGATCCTTCGTTAAAACCAGCGGCAAGATATCGCTGAGTGTCCACACACTAGATTATTACTCCAAAAGCTTTTGTTTTTCACCTGATGGGGTTGAAACGTCGCCTTTTTCATCCCAGTAAAGCTTTGGGAGCTGTGTCCTGTGTGTGGAGACCGTTTTTTTCTTTGACATGAATATTATACCATCTAATTTAATTTGGTTTCAGAAATTTAGACAAAGACACACATCAAATCATGACAGATGTTATTAAAATGCTGTTTTATATAATAATACCCAGCCATAAAGCCGTGCTGGTCTGGTCTGTAGCTCGGAGCCATAAAGCCCCTGTTAGATCGTTTTTAGGACATGGCACGGGAACAAATTGTAGATCAGCATTTTGGGATTTATTGTTGGTGCAAGCAGCAACACAGCAACTCTTCAGCATGGTGTGATGCTGTCGAGAGGGATGAGCTCAGTACAGCCAAGCCTTGTTATATTAACTTTGATGAACTGAAAACACACTGTGAAAGGGTTAAAGTTTTACGACAAAAACACGGACAGCTCCCAGACTGGACATTGCTGTGGTAGCAACCTGTCAATCACAAGGTAGCCCAGCCCTAAACCGTCCCCTCCTTTATGGTCTATTTGACTCCAAATGGACCATAATTTACTAAATGAACATCATGCTGTATTGAAGAAGACGTGAAACTAGCGACTGAGACCATAAACTCATGTTTACAATGTTGACTAAGGTAAGAAATCAGAGAGAAGTAGGCTCATTTTCTCATTGACTTCTATTCAGTCAGACTTCAGAGGAGTCGCCCCCTGCAGGCTGTTAGAACGAATGCAGGTTCTTCAGCATTGGCTTCACATCTCAGACCCGGACGCTGTTTGACACTGGCTGAGACTGTAATTGCAGAACTTGTCAGTGAAGTGCCTCAAAGGTCAAATGATTTCTGTATTTTACAGTTTTCCTCCATGTTTTTATTATTGGCTGACTGCAGTAAAGACTCAGTTTCCCCCCTCTGGAGGACTCCAGTTTCCACGAACAGCAACCAGCGACATGAAGCCGAGTGCTCAGTCATCGGCCTAACGTGGACCCCCCTCGCCCAGCCCGCCCTCTCCCTGCCAATTAGCGCCGTCGTCGCCTCAAGCTGCTCTGTCAGCTCTGATAAAGGCAACTTGTCTTCGCAGAGATGACGGAACATCCAGCTCGCCACCGCCAGGCCGGGCGACCCCTGAGGACGGAGCCGACATGTAGAAAGGACACGAGAGAGGAGGAAGAGGAAGAAAAATAGGGAAAATTAAGAAGTTGTAAGCCTCAATGTCAAGTATTTTTTTTTTCCTAAATTGTGTTTCCATCTCGGGTGCTGAGTGTTGCTCAGTCAGACAGTTTGAATGTGGCTTCCCTCTTAAAATTTGAGCTGAAAAACTGCAAATGAAGCTACTCGTCTCTTTTGACTTGACGCCGGTATTAACTAATTACCTCGTTCTTCTGTTCACTTCATACAGTTCAGAAAAATGAACTTTTTTTTCTGTCACATGCAACCTGTTTAGACAGTTTAGTTCATTGAATGTTACAACTTTCATGGACTAATTATGTTATATTACTAATATGTTTCTGTTGACTGCATTAAAATAACTATTTATGGTCATCAAACAGGCCTTTTTCTACCTCCTGTACACTCACATTAATAGTCAGTACGGCTGGATATCTGCAGACAGATCAGCGATGAGCGTTCTGCAGCTAATGCTGCAGTGTTTGGCTCATCATTAGCAGGTATCTGCTACTCTATTAAAGCCACTTCATACCTCTCCAGTATCAAAAAGACCAGCGTAAATACACCCAAGAAACATCACCTGGGATTCAGACTTAAAAACCACACGGCCCTAAGTGACTCGCTAGACTCCTCTCCTCTGTAGTCCCCCGGTGATGGAATGAGTTACTGAACTCGATGATGATATTGATGATATTGTTAATGAAGATGATGATGATGATGATGATGATGATGACAAGCCACCCTGTGCATTGCCTCTGTGCAGTACCTGTCGGCGTCTGTGTCCGATCGGACTTGAAGCTGTTGTTGGCGGTAACTCACGTCGTTCCCCCGATCTAGACCGTATGTTGCTTTGGACAAAAGCGTCTGCTAAATGAAATTGCAAAATTGTTGTCAAAGAGCTTTTTTACCAGCTGAAATTGAAAGCATCAGTGGCGACTTCAGTCCTCCCGGAGTCTCCACCTTCACTGACTGCCATGACTGTGGTTCAGAGCCGACTGAGCCGTTAGCAAGGCTTCAGCTGAGGCAGAGAGTCCAGGAATGACCCTAAAGGCCCAGACGACAACGGCCGACTGCTGAGCCACCTCAAGTCACCTTTGTCTTGGCCGACAAGCTGCATTTGAACACACTGCAAAGACGACAGCCGACGGCCAACAACCACACAAGAGGCAATAACTCTCCACGCCAGCAGGCTGCGGTAGTCTTATTCATCATTAAAAAAGGGAAACCACAAGACTGAGGACTGCAGATCCTAGATAAAGCTGTTGTTATGACACGTACATAAAACAAAGCAACGTTTACCGACCATTTTCTCACCACTCTCTCTCACCGCTTAGCTTCATTCCAGACGCTCATGTCGCTGAAAATGTCGGTGAAAATATCCGTGTGTTGCAACAATCAGATGAGATGTTTTTCCTCTTGACTTTTCTCGCTGACTTGCTTTACGCACTTCTCTTCTCAGGTAATCACACTGATTTCTCTCACCAACGAGTCAGTTTCAAACACATGAGGCTTCTTTTCTCTTTCTATAAAATCAAAAAGTTTTTTCCATTAAAACGTGTTTGTATGTATTTCCTGCTGCCCTGACAGTTATATAAATTGCATGACGAGAAAGACAGATTGCAGTCTTTGCTCATGCTGTTTGCATTCTCATCAGATAAGTGAAAGAAACGTAATTACCCCCTCCCCTCGGCTCATTCAGAAAACCATCTTCATTAATAAATAGTCCATCGTGAGCAGAAAATCATCCAAAAGCAGCTGGATGCAAAGTGGGAAGAGGAGCGGCAGACTGACAGGGAGTCCATCACCAACATTAGACTCAGAAAACACAAAAACGCATTTCTCCCCTCAGCCTACTGATTGACGATAAATAGCCTTCCCTACACATGGGCTTCAGCTGTGTCTGACTGGACCTCACTTCAATGTGACCAGGATTTGAGTCTTTACACTCTCCGGGAACTGATGAGCGAAGCTAAGACACCTGAGTGTTGATTTGTTTGTTGCTGTATTCACATCATGTGAGTTAACATAATTATCAGTTTCTGAAAGTTTACAAAATATTGTTCACTTCAACATCATATTTGTAGTAACGACGGAGAAACTTTGAAAGCTTTTAAAGCTCCGATATATCCGACGTGGCCCTAAATAATATGCATGTGCCTGAAAAGCAAATAATGGAAGCCCATCAGTCAGACCCTTATAAAAAGACATTTATTCAAGTGAACAGGAAAAGACATTTAGCATTTAGCAAAGAAATTTAGCATACGTTTGGAGCGTTATTTAGCCTCCTTTTCAACAATGTATGTAATCCAGGATTTTTTCGTTTTTTGCGCAATTTTGATGAGAATATTTTTAAAGCACCAATTCTGCCAATTAGTAGCCATCAGCCGAACATCTGGGTATGTTAGGGTTATATTACCTTTAGATGATCCACTGCCTCACATGTTTCAGAAACATTATTACAGTCTGATAATTCTACATTTGGTGTATACCTGATCATCCAAACATCATACCTGAAACATCATAAATTAATAGTTGTACCATCAGTAAGTGAAACTGTGCAGGAATTTTTAAATTTTTATTCATGTGATTTCCTCCAACACACCAGTCACATATTACGCTGCCCCTTTAAATTAAAAAATATATGCAACCACATAAACCACCATCAGAAATAAGCAACAAATGTGTTTTCAATATGCTGGTAATACACAAGAAATATTTGCAATTTTTGTCACTTCTACGTTACAGAACATCAGATAGTAAGACAGTAAAACAGTTGGAAAAACAAGAGCACAGTAAGACTGGCAGTCGTTGTCTTCAGTTGTCAGACGATGTGAACATTTGCATGTTGTAAACATGGGAATCCCACATTGCTACCTTCCATCCCACATAATGTGAATGTGGCAGGAGCTGTTTGCCTAGACGTACCACAGCATAGAATATGTCGGACGGGGCATGAAATACACACTTGTTATCAGCTGATAAAATGGCCGTCGTCGTAGCTGCCATTGGGAGCATAGTTTGGAGGCTTGTAAGGCCGTACTCTTATTTCCTAATTGGCTCAGCAGGCAGGCATTACTGCAGAAAGGTTCAAAACTGTTCAGGGAAGACTTCTACAGTTATGACGAAAGCAAAGGAAGAAGTCAGGTGACGTAGTATAAAGACAAAGACAAACACAGGACTTTCGCCCAGGAGGCTGCTGTTCGTGTCCTATGTGACACCAAAACTAAGCACATGTTTAAAACTGCAACCAATGTGCCTTTTGCCCCATCTAATGAAATACTGGCAGTGATAACAACTGATAACGGCCATCTAATGGGCTGATAACATTTGAAACTACTATAATCAGTTCAAAGTTTTGAAATTTGCAATTTTGAACTGCTTAGAGCTTTTTTTTTTTTTTTTTTGCTACAAACCATTAAATTACCTAAATGTCCATAAAACATGCTCCCTATTTAAATTTGCACTGAGGATCTTCATCTCAAGTGTTAATTTGAATTGTGACGGACTTTGTTACTCAGAAATCATTAATAAGTAAACAATAAACAATAACAATAACAATAAAAACACAAACAGTATCAAAATGAAAAGTTTTAAAGAGTTACATTCACACAGTGCAATGCTTACAAATATAGCCTTTATCAATCATCTTTTGTACGACATTCATGGTGTCTCTATACAAATACATGTGTTGAATAAAGACATGATACTCAGCATCATGGCAGTCAACATTAAATACGGTAACATTACAGTAACATAGACGTCTTATGATACACTGAGTAGCATGGTGACATCCTGTTTGTAATATATTTGATAACATTTTTCTTAAGGCATACAGCTGTATTGGATTTTAATATTTGCTTTTTTGTATGGCAGCTATCAAAACCTCTTATTTCTCACAAATTCATATATTTCTTTGTTTTCCTTGACTTGACTGACAAGGTCTTTTATAGTTGAAACAAATGACAAAAAAAATCATCAGAATTAACAAAAACACCAGAAACTGACACCTATAACTGCAACCAAAACAAATATAAAACAAATAAAGGTATATTTAAACCTTATTCTCTTAACTTTTCCAATGGTACAAGGTAAATTCTACTGCAGCTCATCTGAAATGTGGCGTTTCACAAGGTTCAATCCTAGGCCCCCTGTTATTCTTCAATCTACATTCATGGAAACAGAATCTGTGAGACTAATAAAACTAATGTCCACTGCTATGCAGATGATACTCAAGTGTATCTATAAAACCAAGAGATCCCAGGTTTTCATCTGTCACTGTGTGGCCCAAATTCAGCAAATGTGGCAAAAACATTTATGATTTTCTTATTTTGCTTCCCAGATTCAACAACTAACATCTAAATGTGCATTTGGTTCAGACTTGTGTTAAATAAATATTTCTAATTATTATTCATAATATAATAATTTTAAGGCACAGCGAAGTCTGGCTCCTAGGAAATGTATATTAGGGTGCAAGTTTTGTTTGGGGAGATGTTAAATATGTATCTCAATGAATTCAAAATTTAATTTAAAAAGAACATATTCTAATGCAATTAAAGATATTTGTGGTTTTAATCTTTGTTCACAAAAATTTTCAACAGGATGGAGCACTGTTTTACAGAGTGATGAAGTAATAATCAGGTGTGAAAATCTGATAACTCAAAATAAATCCTTATTCTGTATGCCTTAAGCCAAGTGTCACCAGATTGTTTTTTTTTGTCTTGTGGCAACAATTAAATACAATATGTACACAAATATCCAGCTGCACAAAGCGAGCATTTCTTTTTTTTTTCCTCCTTGTCGTCTCTGCACAATTTACATAAGATTCAACAAGAAATTGACACATTGAGGAACAGCAATGAAAAAAGGCAAACACTGAGAAAATCATGCAACTGCTTAATTGCATTTGCAGCACGAATAAAAGCAACATCATTCCCATTCATAAGCAAATAATCATAATTTTCTTTTAGGTTTCTGTATCCACCTGACACTTCTGCTTTAACTGGTGACTGTTGGAAAAGAATACGCTTGAGGCAGATTGTTGACTGTGAAGTTATTTTAAAAGTGCTCTGTTGCACCTGTAACCACATCAACACTGATGCCACGGTGTACTAACATCCCCTGGAGTACTAACCCAGTCTCAGAGGAAGGCATATAAATACCATGGTATTACACAGACATTCTGCGTATCACGAGTGTGCATTTTAGCCTTTTCACGTGTTTGTGCACCGCTTTTAGCCACACAGGGAACATCAGCAGTGTGTGGCGGCTGTAGTGAACCTGTTGTTTTTTGTTTGCCCGCCAAACGCAAGGCTTTTATTCTGAAATATCTGCAGTACAGTGTTGCAGGAGACACAATGACTTGCACGGCTC
Organism: Pterois miles; assembly: GCA_947000775.1. Classification (NCBI taxonomy): domain Eukaryota; kingdom Metazoa; phylum Chordata; class Actinopteri; order Perciformes; family Scorpaenidae; genus Pterois; species Pterois miles. The sequence continues at coordinate 5,647,024 of CAMQGK010000485.1, read as the reverse complement.
CTTGATTGAATACAATATGCGGTTTTAATTGTAGTAAATTAGTATTATTTACAAATGTGCGCAGGCTTCTTAACCCTTTTCTGTCTAAATAAATATAAATGCTATTTATAATGAAATGGAATGGACTTTATGAAAGGAAAAACCAATGCAACCGTTCAGCGAGGCTGATTCTGCTGATGTTCCCCGTGTGGACGGATCCTTAGTGCGTCATTTGTACACCATGCACAAACATCACAGTTAGGTTAGAAAACCACTAACAATAGTTCAGGCAACAAAACCACTTGGTTAGGTTCAGGGAAAACATGATGACTGTGCTTAAAATAAGAATGTAAACTAAGTAAAATACATAAGGAAACAACATAACCCAACTACAGAAAACACATTACAAATGTGAATAAAAAACATGACAACCATCACTAATATAACGTATAAACACAACACTGCTCAACAGTGGTCTGAAACACCAGCCTCCTGGTTAAAAGTCCAGTGTTTGTTACACTGCAGCAGCAGCTCTTACTGAAGCATTTGTTTGTGGATGTGTTTACTTGCAGTCAGTACCTGGTGTACAAATGGCACACAGTCATTAAAAAAGGCGTACTCATTGCAGGCTAAACAATTTGCACATTATTTTACACCTTTTTTGTGTGAACGGGCTGCGAGTACACATCTGCTTTTAGAACACTGCCATAGCACAAAAGTGCCGGTTGTGATTAGACAATAAAGCTTTTTAGAGGGCCACATAGTGGCTCTAGTTGCACCATAAATAAAACAATTCTTGCACTGCTCAAGGCCTCAACCTCACTGACAGCCTCCTCACCAACAGAAAAACAAACTGGTCCGAAAACATTGAACCTCCTTTACGCAGGTCGGAAATATAGTTTCTTTATTATATATCTTATTATATATCTTCAATTTGTTCCACTCACTTTCTTTTCATCTGTGCAACCTGTTGGCTGTGTAAGGGATAATGTGCAGCGAGGCGGCCATTGTTGTGAAATTAACCCCGACAGGGATGCGGCACAACATGAAGCGGATGGGTGCTGCATCACCCTGAAGGGGTTAATTTCACAACAATGACCTGCTAGCTGTACTTTATCCCACCTATTACATGGCTCAGAAATCAATAATTTGACACAAAAAGGGTCCATAGCGCCCTTAGCAACGGCTTGTTATACATAGCAACGGCCTCTTATAACGAAAATAAAAGACCGTAAAACGCTTCAACAAAGCTGCATAATAATTAAATTTAATTTTAGACATTATTTACATTATGATATGATAATCTGTTGAACACATCGTTCACATACTGTGAAAGAATTAGATGGACATTTCTGGAAAATAACACTATCACTGCTGAAGTGTAACACTCAAAAATCAGTTTTGGGATCCGTATTGTTTCATCCACCTCAGCGCCTTTAAGCAACGTTTTTTTGCCAGTTCAAGTCTTTAAGATTTGGCTTACTAAACCAAATCTTGAGTGTTTGCATTTCTTCAGATTAAAAACATCCCTCTATGGCTGTAAGGGTCTTATTTTCCCTGTGAAATGAGGCTGAGGATCATCAACAGAAAACAGAGTTGTGGGTGGGAGTGATCACAATCGCTGTATGAGCAGGTGGGAATGGATAGAAATCCTACCGCATAGATCAACACACATCACTGTGGGATGTGATCCCTCACTGGCTTCCCACTGAAACCTCAGTCCTGCTCAGATGAAACACATCCCGTCCTGTCCAGGCCTCCCATAAGCTGTATCTGTGATGATTGCATTGAGCTTGACAAATGGTAACGGCACCAATCTCAACAGAAGTTCCTGGTGGACACATTTCAGTCCGAACACCTGCACTGTTTCATTATGACAGATAAGTACAGTATTAAAAACCATGATGGCACAGATAAAAGTTGCATGCACAGCACTTGTCGATGACAGCATATCATTAAATGGACATTAAAATGATGATTTGTCAGAACAGTTTGGGTTCTGAATCAGTTCAAAACAACCCTGTTTACCACTATTTTTACCAGCAGCCCAGACAACCAGGGCTCATGTGCTGACCTGGGTCAAACACGTATTCTTGAATTATTTTCATGAGTGACTTTAACAAGCTTCAAGTATCAGATGGGTGGGTGTGGGTTTATGGACCACAAAATACGTCACTGAAGTAACAAGTTGCTTCATATTTGTAGGAAAAAATGCTGCTGCCTTTGTGCTGGAGTGAAAACTTTGACCTGCACATAACAATGTCTGAAAACCACTGATTTGACTGATTCAAACAAAGACAGCCAGTAGGAAAAGTAGCGGCAGTTTTCAGTCACGTCACTCGTCAGTATCGTTAGTCCTGTGAGTCGCTAGTCATGTGAGTCGCTAGTCATGTGAGTCGCTAGTATCATCAGCCTTGTGAGTCGTTATTCAGTCGTTACTGCAGGATAAACAGACTAAAAATGAGGTTGTGGATGTTGTTACGATTAAGACCCGTCCTTTCTTGGCTCACACAGTTGAAGTAAGTCGTCGAGATTGGTGCAAATATGAATTTAAAAAGTGATTTTTATAAAACGGTGGATATATCCTGACAGTAGTGCATTTCTCTCCTCAAATGTTTTCAGAATCATCTTGTAGTTACTGTTTAGCTGTAAAATGAGAAAGTTTGTGACCCGGCTGTTGAGGAAATACCAAGCACCGCCCACCAGCCAGAGCACAGCCAATAGGAACGCTCAATAGGAACGCTCTCTCTGAAATGACCTGTGATTGGTCAAAGTCCACCCGTCATGGGCTAGACTTTCTAAAGCCTGAAAACAGCCATGAGGAGGTGCAGAAATGTAGTTTCCTCTCAGAACACACGGTTATATTGGAATGAGTGAGAACTGCTTCAGGCCCACAGAGATGTGTAAAGCTAAAACCAAAATCTGCTCTGAAACAACGTGCAGGTCCCACCCATGTGGTACTTCGCCTCACCTTTGTGTTTACACCATCATGTAAAACTTTTTGACCCAGGTCAACCTGGAGACTGTTTGTTTGTTAAAGGATCACTCAGGTCTCACAGGACTGTGGTCTCTGACTGCAGGATGGACTGGGTTCGGGAGTTGCGGTGAAACTGCACCACGTGGTCTGAGCCGTTCCTGGAGGCGAACGCGCTGCTGAAGAGGTGATCTCTGCTCAGACGGCAGTTCAGACACATACTCCGCCACTTCCTCTTGAGCTCGCCCTGAACCTGCAAAAATAGATAAATAAATATGTATTTTAACCAAATTAATGTAAACGTTACAGATACAAGAGAGAATCAAACGTTTTGTTTTTACCTGCTATACTCTGTGAATTAGACTGAATCTTTGTCAGATGTTATTAGTTATATTAACCCCTGAGACCTGTGGGATCGCTGTCTTTCAGAAACTTTAGTAGCTTCAGTTTTAGGGCTGGAGTGAAGCTCCGTATGGTATCATATGAAAGCAGAACTGAATCCATTGGTACCGAACAGGTCATGCTACCATGTCATGAAGGAGGCTAAATAACACTCAACAAGTTGGACTAAATTTTAACACAGAAAAACAAGCATGGCCACTTTCAAAGGGGTCCTTTGACCTCTGACCTCAAAATATTTGAAAGTAAATGGATCCTCTGGGTACCCACCAGTCTCCCCTTTACAGACATCCCCACTTTATAATTGCAGTACAATGTGTTATTTTCTCCTCTTCTAAAATTGTGTGTTTGAATATTTCTGCATACTGGGGTCCATAAACAGTCTTGAATCAAATAAACTGGGCCTCACTGTAAAGCTGAGACTCTGGTGGATCCAATGAGTCCAACTGGATTCATGTGTGATGATGTTAGTCCCCATAGGAGCCATTTAATTGTAGTGAGACTATTTTTATTAACTTGACCTCCCTGTATAAAATGACCTGTGGTGACCTCTAGGATAATCACAGCCTCATGAAACTTTACAGCCACAAACTAGAGACCTACTACTACTAGACTACTACTGCTACTACTACTACATCCTGGTAACTAGAGACCTAGAGCATTCAGAGGATGGATGGCTTTACTAGCTAGACTGACAATAAGGGGGTTTCTGAGCAGTTTAAGATAAGATATTCCTTTATTAGTCCCACAGTGGAGAAATTCACAACAATTACACAACCAAGTGCTCACCATCCAATTGCAGAAAAATACAGTTCTTGCAGAAATCTCCAAATGTGAAAAGTTTTTGATCCCATGTCACAGCATGGCTTTTTCTGCGGTGTCTTGGTGTCTTAATGTGGTGTTTTGGAGGGATTATGATGATTTTTATCAAATCTCAAGTGGTAAAAATTGGTTAAATTCAGCACCAAATCTGTGCGACAAATGGTATCAACCCAAAAATGGCTGCAACAACTTATGACACATAATAAAGCAGACAGATGGAAATCATATACTTCTATCATAATGTTCTAAACCCTTGAACACTTTTACAACTCATTTTAAATAATTAATGAATATGTGTATGTTTATTTCTGCTTTATGACTAGGACACAAATTTCACTTGAAATGTTTGATCACTCTCACTCTTTATATGCTGGTGTTTGCAGCAAACAAGGAGCTGGAGAATTATGACAAGCAGTCCATGTTTGAACAAATCCCACTCTATTGAATAATATAATTCAAAACATTTGTAGTGAAAAAATGTAATAATGTCATTTGGACATACTCATTAATTTTACCTCAAAGAAAAATATAATTAACTGCTGATGAAATGTTCCCACTTAAGACCAAAGAAATTAAACGGCGTATTTTTAAATAAGCATGTTATCAGCTGACTGCAGACTCATTTATATGAATTTATCAGATTATTTATTACTTTGTTCTCTCTCTAAAATCAAATACTACAAAGGAAAATTATGTTTTCATGCAAATTGATGTTGATTGGAAATGCCACACTCAGTCTGAGTGTTTACTTCTCATTAATATTACTATGTACTATAGTATACCATTTCATATAATGGAAACTTACCTCACTGTTTAGGAAACAGTACAGAATGGCCACCACCAGACCCTGGAGAAAACAACACGGTAACGTTAAAAAGCGACAAACACCAGAATTAATTCAACATGATTTAATACTTACAACATGAAGATGGACACAAGCACTTTCATTCATTAAGAAATATTAACGGACTAATAATGCAGCACCTGAAAGGATCCGAGGGCCAGGTCAAAGAATATTTTATAATCCTCTGCGATGGATTCACCAAGAGAAACGAAGACCACGTAGTGGATCCCAAACAGAGGGATCAGCAGGAGAGTAGATTTGGCCAACCTCCTGAGAAAAAAAAAAATCTGATCAGATTCAACTGTCACAGAGGTAATGTTTGTTGGTACTGATGCTGAATGAGGCCATATATTGTCCCTATAGCAGTGGAGGGCAATCATTTCTCCTGGGGGCCACATGAGGAACCAGATTGTTGCCAGGGCCCAAACAAATGCTGTCAGACGTAACCTCTGTTTTATCACTATAGAAAACATACTGTTATTCTTATTTTTCAGCATTTATTCTACTGAAAATCCCTCCAATCAGCAGATTATGAAGAAAATGACATTATATACAGGAGTCTTTGAACCGTACAGGACTGACTGTTTAGGGTAATAATATTAACATTAACAAAACTTAACATTTAACTTAACATTAAAGTGTTAATGTTAAGTTAAATGTTTAGTTTTGTTAATGGAATTAACATTTAACTTAACAGTAACACTTACACTTAACATTAACTTAACATTAACATTTCCATTTCCTTCTTTGGTTCATGCAGCTTTGTAAAAAGTCCTCTCTGCTTTAGTATCTTACCTGGATTTTTCTGCATGTTTTGTCTCAAAGTGACGGTTCTAGTTGTATTCTTTGAATACAGCCACATGTTTGTTGCAAACTAAGCTCACAGCTTTACCACCAACCTCCAACTTATCAGACCATGACTTATTATAGATGTGCCGCCTCAGCTGGTGACGCTACTTCAAACATCACTCACATCAATTTACATCAATGTCAAGTGTGACAGGAAGAAGCACACTGACAATACACCAGCATTTCAAAACAAAAGCTACTTTCTTTACTATTTTTTAGCCATGTAAGTAAAATTGTGTGATTTGTCTGAGACCTCCCGGGCCAGGCAGAACCATCATGAGGGCCGGTGCATGAGATACCCCTCCCAGAGGTAGAACAAAGCACATCAATGTTTATCATATCACTATCCATCGTAAGTTTCCTACATATAATGATTCTTATACACAGAAATGTATTTTATATAGTGGTGCAGTGCTTAGCACTGTGCCTCACAGCAAGAGGGCTCGCAGGTTTGAATCTGGCTTGGGCTCTTCTGTGTGGAGTTTACATGTCACCCCCCACCCCCCACACCCCTAACGGGATAAGTGGTTGCAGATGGATGGATGGTCTCTGTTAGAGCCAAACAGACCAGGTGGGGCTACCTTGTGATTGACAGGTCGCTACCATGTGGTTATTCGGTCTGGGAAATGACCGGATTTTTGTCTTAAAACTTTAACCCTTTCACAGTGTGTTTTTAGTTTCCATCCATCCATCTTCAACCACTTGTCCCGTTAGGTTTGCGGGGGCGCCAGTCCCAGTTCACCCTGACAAGTCACCAGTCCATCGCAGGGCACATAGAGACAGCGACCATTCACGCTCACATTCACACCTCATCAATTAACCTAAGTGCATGTCGTTGGACTGTGAGGAAGCTGGAGAACCCGGAGAACCCACGCAAAACGGGGAGCAGCGTTTGTTTGCACTTAAGATAAGATAAGATAAGATATTCCTTTATTAGTCCCACAGTGGGGAAATTTACTTAGCTCCATCCTCTCCCATTACGCCTTTCACAGTATATTTTCAGTTCGTGAAAGTTAACTGTAAGATTTTGGTCACCTAAAAATGTCTTATTTAGAGTTGAGTTGTACTTAGCTCCACCCTCTTGTGTCACTTCTGGTTGCAAAAAAAAAAAAAAGATGGTGATGGTGAAAATGCGAGTCGAGACTTTAAAACCGTAGTCCACACACCAGTGGGTGATATCACAGTCTATAACCCCACACTGAACAGCACTGACACTGAATCTTCACCTACACCAACAGGAGACTCTGCAGCTTATCCAGGCTTTTCAGCACCTCTCGCCTCTGACTTATATCCCTGTGGGACTCGAGAATACCTGACAGCTCAGCACAGCTCACATTTCCCTGCAGTGTAAAACTGCCTGAAGATTAAACACACAGCCTCTGACTGGGCAAAGACTCAAACACTGTTGCTCCATAAAGGTATAGAGGTTTCACCTCCAACTCTCCTGTTCATGAAGGCTGACGCTTGTTGGCGTCACACTTATGTCTCTGCAGAGCAAACACAGAGGGGATAAAAATGTTGTGGGAGTCTCAGATTATCAGTTTTTGTTTTAGGCATTTAGCTGACTCTTATCCACACAGGTTGTAACGTTTGTGCCCCTTGAGAGATACCTGTATTGTGATTGGTCGTTGCCGCCCACGTCGGGACACCTCAGCTTCTGAACCAAGATCCGAATGATGCTGATGAACAGGATGAAGTTCACCTTGGAGACAGGGAGGAAACAACAGAAGGATCAGAGCAACTGATGAGAGTCAGAAAAACACACAGGGGTGATTTTATTTTGCAGTGCTGGATAGTTTTCTACCCACAGAAAGCAACGAATGTCAAGATAAGACAGAAGAAAAAAACTAAAAACAGCAAACGAGTGCTCCGTCCAGAGAAAAATGGATTGATTGGATTTTTCTCTGGAGCATCTTTGGTTCCCTCTACAGCATTAAAAATGGAAACAATATAGTGACATTTTGGGAAATCACCATTTAGGATTTTTGGGAAATGTGAAACAAATCATTTAAAAACACAAAGAACGAAGCATAAAATCTTACTACTCTTACTCGTTCAATTAAGTTATTACGTATTTCAAAATTAAACAACTGAAAGTGTTTTCTTAGCAGGATAACTAGCTCTGATCATGTCTAGACGGTAACTCACAGGTTGTGAATCTCTCACAAGATGGTTGAGGTCAGGCATTGACCCTGAGTGTGAGTTTTCTAGGTACTGGGAATATACTGACATCACGTGAAACTAGAAAACCTCAGGAATCCATTTCTAACAACCATATCATGCTAACTTGTCGGCAAGATCGCTGAATAACGCTACAAATTTACAAACTAGAGAGATACTACTACTACTACTACTACTACTACCTCTAGGATAATCACAGCCTCATGAGACTTTACAGCCACAAACTAGAGAGGATCATCATATACTTCTTCTCATAGCTTCTCTTTCACTGTTTACTTGAATTAATTTATTAACTCTTTTTAATTTCTTATTAATGGCTGAAACAACTTGCCACCCTGGGCTGAGCTGCATCTTAATTTAATCTTAATCTTAAAGTTCCCAGATTTCAGATGTATGCTGTTGACTTTTATCTCCCTCTGAACATCCCCTGACCTCTATCGCTCTAAAAACAGGCCTGAAAGGAAAAGGTCAAGGTTATACATTGATCTTGAACAGTTACGGTTAGGATAGCTCTTCCATCTGCAAGTCTCGTGCAAATTTTTGCACATTTTCGCAACTTGTGGGTTACCTTCTAGACACGACCACTAGCTCTACCCAGCATTACAAGATATGTCTCCTTTTTCTTCTGTGTCTTCTACATAAATCCACTTTGACGGTTGTGTGCTAAAATGAGAAGCTGCTTTTGTTCACCTCTTTCTGAAATCAAGGACTAATTGCTGAAAAAAATGATTTCAGGTGATCCATCTGCTTTCGTTATGTATCGTGCAGTGCTTTATTGGACACTTTGAGCACCTTTATATCATCATCCATTTTCCATTTGCTTAGTGCTTTATGAACTGACAAGCATGTGAAACACCTGCACACAAAGAGGAGGTAATGAAGCTCAACCTACCAGAATGGAGAATCCGATTGGTCCGTTGATCACCCAGTTGGGTATGGGGTTGTCGTTTCTCTCCCAGCATCTGAGGGCGCCATAAATACGATAAAGTAACTGTTATAGCATCTGAATTTGTAAAGCAAACCTGCAACAGAAAAGTGTGGATGGCTGCAAGCAGAGGGAGAGCCAGGCTGCTACGTACTCAACGGACTTTCAGCCAACTTTCAGCCGACCTGAAAGTTTGATGTGAAAAACAAGTTAGCAATGTTGAGTCTGGCCCAGAGCGTAAGTCTCATGTCCTTCAGGGCAATAAGTCACAAATCCATCCATCCATCTTTGGCCTCTCATGCAGGTCGGAGCAAGGCAGCCCCGGCTTCTCTGTGCTGGGACCTCTCGCTGCCTCTCCTGGCTGTTGGTGCTTCAACATGATGGATCTAGACCTCCATCCTCCCGCAGATTCAGAATCTCTATCAGTTCAATCCAGTCCAAAGGGGCTTACTGCATACTTGCCAAACCTCCCAATTTTTTCCAGGACACTCACATTTTTCATTGTTATTTCATCTGTGTTTCTCCTGCTTTTCCTTTTCATTATCTCACTATGTTTCTGGCTCTGTATAAGCTCTATTGTTTCCACCCGGATGACAAGAGAGCAACACCAACTGACTGCTCATCCGATGGGAGGGTCGCCCTGTGAAGGACAGAGGGTGTCATATCCTGGATAGATTTTGAAGCCCCCTGAGGCAAAACTGTGATTTGTGATTTTGGGCTATACAAATAAAATAAATTGAGCTGAATTGAACTGCACATGACAGCGTCACGACAGCGGCGTCATGGCACAATCCATTAGAAATAACAGGTTTCAGAGCACAATGGTGTCTGAAAGGGCAGAAGGGGAAAGAAATGGAGAAAACTAAAAGAAAGAAATACTCAAGCAGGGGTGAAAAATTAATGAATGAATGAAAACTGATTAATATTTGTCTCTGTTTATACCAGATATTCATGCCAGAGGGACAAATTATTCAGTTTTCTTTTCTGGGAATGAAAAGTAAAACAAAAAGTAGACCTGTTGCAGTGTACTTATTTTATTTTCATTCTTTAAAAGTCACCAGAATGCAGGAAACAAAGTCTCTGAAACTTTTTTTGGGGGGGACCCACAGACCCACAGACCCTGCACTTGTTTTTAAAATCTTCCCTCCAGGTTGGGAAGTATGGCTTATTAGCATAAGAAACATATATTTTCATTACAAAAGCAGCTTTGAACTAAAAACAAAAACGCTGTCCTGTCTCTTGGTTCGATGGTGGAGAGGAGGTCGTGTTGCTAAGCCTCTAAGTTTTTAGAGTTTTTCCTCATCCGATGAGAGGGTCATACTGTAAAGAACAGAGGCTGCTGTATCCTGTACAGATTGTAAAATATTAGGCTATATAAATATAACTGACTTGACTCCTGCATGTTCTGCTTCTCCCTTCATCCCCGGAAAACTGGAGGCATCATTATCAGTGGGCCGAACCATTTTAATTGGTTTCTTCTGACAGGAAAGATCTCTGAGGATGAGCCCCAGACACCCTGCTAAGGAAGCTAATTTCAGCCGCTTGTATCCGCACTGTAATTGACTGTACTACTGTAAGTAACCACAGCTCATGAGGTGAGGACTGGGAAGTAGAGTGACTGAGCTTGGCCTTTGACGGCCAGCTTTACAGTCCGTTACAACGGATTATGACCGATGCACCAATCTGCCTGTCGATCTTGCGATCCATTTTACTCGCCTTCATGGACAAGACACGCCGCAAACTTTCACTTGGGGCAATTTTCACTGCCCAACCATGTTGTCCATCCATCGTCAACCGCTTATCCCGTTAGGGGTCGCGGGGGGCTGGAGCTGATCCCAAGTTAGAGGCATCAATCAACCTAAACAGCATGTCTTTGGACTGTGGGAGGAAACCGGAGAACCCGGAGAAAACCCACGCTTACACGGGAGAACATGCAAACTCCACACAGAAGATCCCCAAGCCGGATTCGAACCCGCGACCCTCACCACTAACCACTGCACTACCATGCAGGCCCCAACCATGTTGTGTTTTCCTAAACCTCACTCAGTGGTTTTATGGTCTGAACCTCAGTGAGTGTTTTTGTTTACTTCGTAACATTATGTACGTGTTTACTGTGACCAAAAAGAGTGACGCCGAGGGGTCTGACAAAGCGCCTATAATTATGAAACAACAACATGGAGACTGCCTAGTCTGAAAAAGATGGAAAACTTTATTACTCCTTTCAAGGGCAGACCAGGCCCACTCCTTCCGCATTTACCTTTCACAATAAAAGCCCTAGACATATAATAGTTGGGGGGAGTATTTCACTACTCAAGGCTTTTTCTGGATCTTTCAACTGCATCTTCCGCCCTTTATCAATTGATTGAAAGCTGCACAACAAGCTATTAAATTTACTTTGTCATGCTACTATTCCCAAGGTTCAGCCTGAACTTTCACGCTCAAGCTTCATTATCATCCCACAGTCTCCTCACACTATGGAGCCGTATCCTTGCTGTCCTTTGTTATCAGACTGTTTTCTCTGTAATTACTGTTGAGTTGTTTAACAAAGTCTAAGAATACGCCCACTCAGTGCGACACGTTCGATGAGCTGCGGTGTCAGCTGCAATAATGTGCAACCCAAGCCGAGAAGATCCGTGGCACCATGCAGGCTCTAATGATAACAGCAAATCCCACCAGCTGAATTATCCAATAATGTGCTCTTTGACATGGAGGATATTTGTCTTAGAATTCTGGCAACCGAGCCACATTCGCAGCAGCTGGCTTAATCTAATCGATAAAATGTAATTTGTGGATTTAATGAAACAACAGATGCAGTCCCCGTTGAATCTCAATGTGTGGCAGTCTCTAATGGGATAAACTATTCCACGTGTCCTATCACATGATAAAGGAGAAAATAATAACGCTTCCAAAGAGCGTGTGATGCATGTTCATATATCCATTTGCCAAAACAAATTATGGATAGTAATTAATCAGACAACACGACTGCAAATATCTTGGTGTTCACGTCACCCAGGACCCGTCATGGTCCTGCTACACCAACACCCTGGTGAAGGAAGCCCTGCGGCACCTCAGGTTCAGGTTCAGGTTCAGGTGACTTTATTTGTAACTGTGGGTAGATTTGCTTTTCAACATAAATAGAGGATGGCATCCATGTCCATCCAGCACAGACACAAGACAGACAAAGACAAACATGACAAAGAGCACTTCAAGGCTTAAGATAAGATAAGATAAGATGAACCTTTATTAATCCCCGGAGGGAAATTTGGGATCTTACTGGGATCAGGACCCAGCAAAAAGAAAGCCACAACAGCAATATAAAAAACACTGAAATACCAGAACAGAAGACACAATAAAAAGACAATAGGATAAACTTTCCATAAATATGTTTAAATGTTGCTCGGATATGTGTATAAGAACAACTGCAACCAGAACAAAGCTGTTCCTGCTTTGGTCTACACTCTGGGACCCTGAACCTCCGACCGATGGGAGAGGCTGGAACTCACCGGATAGAGGATGAGAGTCATCGTTCAAGATATAGCTGACTATCTGCTGCTGGTGTACAGGGTCTCTGAGCTGAGCTGTGACTCACCCATCAGCTGACTGGACCGTTTAACAATCTGACTCAGCCTATTTCTGTCCTTCAGAGGCACATAACCAAACCATGACATAGACAAAAGAGTTTCTTCCACCTAAGATGACTTTAAACTCCCACTCAGGATGTCCAGGAGCTTCTACACCTGTGTTATAGAGAGCATCCTGTGTGGGAGTATCACCACCTGGATGGGAAACCGCACCAAGTGGGATCATTTGGCTCTTAGGACTGGGAAGAGGGGGTGGTCCCGATGGTTCTCTCATCCCCAATCTGCATGACATCTACATCAAACGCTATAGGAAAGAATGAAGAGGATCGCCGGGGACCCCAGTCACCCCAACAACGACTGTTCTCCCTGCTGCCTTCAGGGAGACACTATCGTCTGCTGAAGGCCAGTACAGACAGAATGTAATTCTGTAAATAACTATTATGTAAGTAAATAATTACCTCAGCCTCCTGTCCCTGACCGCGAATCCTGTCTTAGCGTTCCTGGTTTGTATCTGCTCCTCCAGACTTTGGACATTGTTTGTACTTCTGCATTCGCCATCGTGTGTGAGCTCTCTGCTGTTTTGAATTGTTGAATTGTTTGGTGGAGACACCCACCGGTACTCCGCTTTGCTCCAGCTGGGTCAAACCTCCGAAAGTCTTTGGAAGTTTCCTGTCTATCTAAATCAAGGCTGAGTTTAATTACTTGTTTGTCTTGACTCCTGAGCCTGTTGTGAATAAAAGACATTATACTGCAAACTTACTTTATCAGTGTTTGAGCTGTATTTGGGTGCCAAACACACCTGTTACAGTTTGCACTTTTGTTATATTGGTTTATTGTTTGTGTTGGCTGGTTAATGTCTTTAAGTCGTGTACAGCTGGATAGGTACATAAGCATTTCACTGCGTATTATACTTGTATAATTGTCTATGTGACGGATAAACTTGAAACATGTGATGCAGATGCACTCACTCACCCTGTGTCCTCCAGGTAAATCCTCGTCATCACCCACACAAAGACGAACACTGTGGGGATTCCTGCAAAACAACACAAAGAAGACATTAATATAACAGCCTGTTGTCATTAACAGGGTGTCAAATAACCGACTCTTTGTCACGGCGCTCCATACAAGGTATCCTTCAGCATATGCAACGCATCCAGCTTTCCATCAGCTACCATGTAAACCCATCCACCCATCCACGGCCCCTGACCTCCACCCTATTTAGAGTTTCATTCAGTCTATCCTACAGTGGGACAAACACTGTCGCTGTCGTCTTTAAACCTTCCGGTGATCCACCGTGTGAACAGAAGATGAAACCTACTATCGGAAGTTGGCTCACATGCCCCGCTCCCACAACTCCCACAACTCCCACAACTCCCACAACTCCCACCATCATACCAACTTTGAAGTTCCTAAGTCAATTAGTTTCCAAGTTCTGCTTCAGAAATGAAACAGAAGTTGTAAATAATCAGAGTTTTGAGAGAAAATGAAAATAAAACCTTTACAGCACCACCCTGGACTTCTAACTGATGATGGTGATTTGTTTTTTTTATAGCCAAGCCGATTTTTTACAAAATCAGGACAGTCGATGGCTGATATATGACGCCAATCAGCAGACGGACGAACGGACAGACAGAAGGATGCTGAACGCTACTAAATACCCCTGACTACGTCGTCACGGGGGAATAAAAACTCACCCCAGCCGATGAACATGTAGACGATGAAGTGTCTGTTCTCGGAGAAGATGACGACGAGCAGAGTGTGGAGGTACAGACCCTCCACCAGCAGCCAGAAGAAGTTGGCCATGATGAAGTACTGGAAAAACACCAGGCTGGCTTTACATCCCACCTGATAAACACAACGGTCAAAGATCTTAAACCAAGTCTCATATAGTGCACATCCTGTTGTCTGTGTATGTGAACGACGTGTATCCACAAGACAATGTAGGTTCATCGGGCAGTTATGTTAATTATTCTGATATGTTCCCCATTTCCAGGAGCAATCAGCGAGTTCACCAGGAGGATGAGCTTTAATTGTACATCCCAACATTACATTCTAGCAGATGGGAGTATTAAGGTCAGAGCACCCTGACAGCATTCCTTCAATTACAGAGACGTTTCACCTCCAGTATGAACACAAATGACGGCAGGTAGAGGAGGGACAATAAAAACAGTAACAAAAACTGAACGTGTCCGTAAGATTCTTGTTCGGATTAGATAAGAAAAGATGACGGGAATCAAACTAAAAAGAGATGCAACATCTTTCTGGATTCAGACAGTGGACGTTGTGTAGTTGTCATGTCAACTCCGAAGCCCCGAACGAATCATTTGGATAATTTTACCCAGATATTTTATTTAGATAACGTTCTTGTACAGCTGTGATTAAAGGAGAGCTCATTTGTTTTGTGTTGGTCACGACTGGAGCTGCCAGGTTTCATTTAAAACTCTTACTGCTAAATTAAAGATTAATAAAATATCTCTTCTGCACAGTAATTATCTTCCCAAATTAAAACTTGGCCATGCACACCAAGTAATTACTTTAATATTTAGGCCTGCTAAGCTGTCTGATATAAAACAGCCCTCCAATAAAAGGAGGGTTGTTCAGTTTCAGTTCAGTTTTTGTTGAGGCGGTTTTAGACAGATGTGTTTGTGGTGCTGCTAAACTGAAACAGGTGTTTCTGCTATTTCGTCCATCCCATTTACATCAATGATGGACGGCTCAGTTACACTTTTCTGTATAATTCAATATAACGGCACCACAAACCACATTTTTCACAATAATAATATTGATCTTCTCTGTAAAAAGAAAATGTCTTGGTGACTTAATGTGGTATTTTGGAGGGATTATTGGTCATTTTTATTAATTTTTGTATAAAATGGTTAAATTTAGCACCAAATCTGTGTAACAAATAGTATCAACCCAAAAATTGCTGCAACAACTTATCAAACATAATAGAGAACCATATACTTCTTTCATAATGTTGTAAACCCTTACACTCTTTTATCATTTATTTTAAATAATTAATAATGAATTCATTCATGTTTATTTCAGATTTATGACTAAAAGAACGTGTCACACAGTGCTGAGCTGCATCTCATCTTAATCTCAGGTTCACAGCTTTCCAATGATGTAATTCAATTCATTTTATTTGTATAACCCAAAATCACACATGATGTCCACCACTTCTACGTGACATCTAGTGTTGACCTGCTGTCTGCCCCCAAAGACCCCCTGGACCCCCTAAAATGACTAAAACTGGTCTGTTGTGGGTCTCAGATGATTTTAACCTTTGATTTGTTTTGTAAAATTAAAGTGTTTGCAAAATATGTCCAGTAAATAAAAAAAGTTACGTCTCATCTGTGTAAAACCTCATTTACATTCTGATTTCATTTTACAAGCGGTGGCTGGAAGCATCACGCTGACATGGTTTTTCCGTCTGTGACAGATGTGCTGTTAGCGCCCTGTTTTCCCTCAGGATGTGACGCCACATGACGCCACGTGACGCCACGCCACGCCACGCCACGCCACGCCACGCCACGCCACGCGACGGCGGACAGAGGCGGTGACAGAGGCGGTGACCTCACCAGTGACGGCTGGTTGGAGCACTGCGAGGTTCGGTTGAAGAGGATGTCGTCTTTCACCAGCACGGCCACGGCTCTCAGGACGAAGGAGAAGAAGAGGTTGAGGTGGATGTAGTTCCTGGTGCAGTGGAGCTTCCTGCACACGTTACACACAAATACACAACATGAAGATTATAGAAATGTAGTTTTGTCGTATAGGACGCGTTACATAATGACACATTCAGGTTTGAAAAGCTCCTTTTCCAGATTGTTACCTACCTGATTTTGGACCAATGTTAATTAATCATGGCATGAATACTACCATGATTTCAATTAATTGATGTGGGAAAGCCTTGAGCCACCCGATCATGTAGTCTGGTCTGGTTCAGATCAGTTTCTGAACCCATCGGCTGTCAGTCTGAAGGCAGATACATTTATGGGGGGCATGGGGCTATATTTCCGATATCCGGGACTAGACTTCCTTTTCTGTGCTCTGCTCATTGATTACAATCTGATTAGCAACTTAAGATGGAGCTGGATAGCAGCCAGTTTACAAGCTGATTTTAAAGTGCTAAAAATCATCAAATCATCTCAACCACTGCTCTGAACACAACCAACCCCTTCTCACTCCCACCTCTTAAATACCGTCGTTTGGTCTTTGCCGCTTGGCATCGCAACCCGACGGACGGAGGCAGCCTTTAGCGACAGCATGTGACGACATGCTTTCAGCAAACTCCAGTGGAAACCCACCTGCTGGTTGGTTTCATCACAGGGAGTCACTCAGTGTAGTCATTGAGTCACTTTTCAAAAGTACAGGGAGCATTTTATTCTCTAAAGATGGATTTTTGTCACTAATGTTTATCCACAATAACTGAGCTTTCATTGACGGATCAGAGCTGTAAAAACCTGTAGAAATCTGATACCCATGGTGTAGAGTTTTAATCTAAATAAATTATAAGAGGATTAACCATCATCAAACACATGTACACTGAAAATGTAAATGACTGCTGTCATTAAAAGACAACACTCTTCCTTAACCACTAAAATGTGTAAATTGTTGAGATAAATGAGCCGTTAAAACCTATTTTTCTTGTCTCTTGTTTAGAATATCTATGTATATTTACTAAAGCTTCACTGTTCTGGTCAAACCTCCAGTGGATTTTTTTTAACTAATCCCAACAGCAAAGCAAAATAAAGCAGAAGCTCCAATCAACATAATTTAAATTAACAAACTGAATAAATCTAAATCCAATTAAGCAGTAAACACACACACACACACACACACACACACACACACACATTAGTTATTGGCGCCTGTTCATTTAAAATCCAATTAAACTGACAGGTTTACATCAGACTCAGCTGAAATATCAATCAGCACACGAAGAAACAAACAAAGAGTTAAAAGATGAGCCTGACATCAACTCCAGCCGCTCTTCTTCAGTAATTAATCATAACTACTCGTTTTTTCTGTATCTTTTTGTGGCTGTTTTGTATTTTGGAGACCCAGCTTCCACGCTGGGACCACTGAGGTTTTATTTGATGTGATAATATTAGGGCTGTCAACGTTAACGCAAATTTGTTTTAACGCAACTTGTTAGTTTTACCTCATATGGGGCTCAGTTTTAAAGCGAGGAGATACTTAACCTCAACTCCTTGACTACAACTGAGCCAAAACAGATAGAAAAAACACAAAGCACGTAGATTATACAAGGGTTTTAGTCAGGATAGGACCCATGGACACCCAAAGTGTGCCAAATAGGTTTTCTACCTCTTGAAAAGGAATCTGGCTATAAAATACCACTGATGTCTACTACAGGAGGCTATGTGCACACGATGGAGCCTTCGGCCATGATATTTACCCTGTGCATCATCATATTCTACCACTGAGCACAGTATAAAGTCAATAAAAAATACTAAATTGTATAGTTTTGACTCCAAATGGAGTAGTTTGAATTTTACACAAACTGTCATGTCCATTTTCAAAGGGGTCCCTTGACCTCTGACCTCCAGATATGTGAATGTAAATGGGTTCTCTGGGTCCCCACCAGTCTCCCCTTTACAGACATGCCCACTTTCTGATAGTCCCAGTCAGTCTGAATCAAGTCCTAGTCAAGTCAGCACTCTGACACACTGACAGCTGTTGTTGCCTGTTGGGCTGCAGTTTGCCATGTTCTGATTGGAGCAGATTTTTATGCTAAGAGCAATATCTGTGAGGGTCTCTTGACAATATTTGTCATTGTTTTGTGTTGTTAACTGATTTCCAATAATAAATATATACTGACATTTGCATAAAGCAGCATATTTGCCCACCCCCGTGTTGATTAGACATCGTAACATCCGGTCTTACCGGAACAGACAGAGGATGGCGCTGCCCGTGGTGAGGGCGATCAAAGACAGGCTGTGACCCAGAGTGTACAACGTCTGGACGACCACGTAGAAGACCAGCTGTAGCGACACACAGAGAGAAGAGGAGCAGGGTTACTGTTATATTATCCTTATTATTCTTTATCTTTATCAGGACAGTATCAGAAACTCAGCCAGCTGTAAGGAAAAGACCACTAAATATTACCAATCCTTGAAATCTTGAATTAGTGTCGTTACAGAAACAGCAGCACCCACACTCATACCACTGTGGCTCAGAGGGTAGAGAGGTCGTCTAAACCTGAAGGCTTAGCCATGAATGAGCATTTAGATTAGATCTGCTGGTCAACAGCACAAGAAAAAGATGGCCCTCCTCAGTGACTATGTTCACATGCACATTAATATTCCACTATTATTCCGAAAATGACAATATTGTGACTTTGATACAGCTCACATAAACAGCATATTCGGTGTGGATAATCTGAATTAGGCTTTATCCTGAATGGAGTATTTTGCGATGAGGACATGTGAGATATGCTGATATTATTGAGGTTTTAGGAGTATTCTTTGGACGTGTATACAGCACAGACAGAATATGCATCTCAGTTGGGATTGTTTACTGTTCACACAGCTTCCTGTCTTCTTATGGTCAGCTCTGTGCATTGTACACAAACCGACAAGCTGACAGTTTGCAGAGATGCATGCTCAAAAAAAAAAATGAGGAGAAATCACCTACTGCTAAACATTAGGAAAGACTCAGATAAACAGGTTTTTGGATATGCACAAATATGGAATATAATTTTTCAAAATGTAGATAATAAAACTGAATATCTTGTGCATGTAAATGTCGTCATTGTCTGTCACTGTAAAACTACAGCAACGCTGACACAAACAGAAAACACACAAAAAAGGAAGACAAAGTAAAGAAACAAGCATTATGATATGATAAAAAAGATTGTCCTCATTGGTTACGACTGCAGATCTGGCACTATTTGTTGAATGCACTGTCAATGAAGCTCACTGAGAGACAGAGAGAGAGAGAGACAAAGAGAGAGACAGAGAGAGAGGGATAGAGAGAGAAAGAGAGAGAGAGAGAGAGAGAGAGAGAAAGAGAGAAAGAGAGAGGGGGCAGTACAGCACAATGGGTAATTCAGCAATGCCATTCGTGACACAAGATGAGCCAAACAAGAGGAAGCTGCAGACAGGAACCGACAGGACGGCAGAAGTTTCATTTCACAAATGTGACGACCAAGAAAGACACTCAGGAACAACACAAATCAGGTTCTTCACTGAAACAGCAACATCTCTATTGTAGAAATCTGTATGATTTGATGAGAAATTATACCTTTCTTCCATGATTTGTAGTCCTTTCTGCTAAAACAAGATGCAGAAGCAGCTCACACAGCACAGGGTGATCGTTTTTAAGTGAAAACTAAAGAGATACCAACATATTTTCGGTTGCCTGCTGGTACAGCATCATACTGTTAGTTTTCCAGGTGACAGACTGACAGCAGGCAACTCCGAGGTCAGAAAAGTGAAGCCAATGCAGAAGATCCTTAAACCTGCATTCTCTCTAAAGGCCAGCAGGGGGCGACTCCTCTGGTTGTATAGAAGTCTATGAGAAAATGAGCCTACTTCTCGCTTGTAGAGTCACATAGACCATAAAGCAGGAGATGATTTAGGGCGGGGCTACCTTGTGATCGACAGGTCGTTACCACTGCGTTGTCTGGTGTGCGAGTTGTCGTCGTACAAGTTTACAGTGTTAACAGTGTTTTCAGTTCATGAAAGCTAATTATAACCTTCTGGTCACCTGAAAATGGGCATCTCTTGTGTTTCAGCATAAATGAGATGAGATAAGGTCTTTGTGCTTGAAATGAAGGCTTGCATCAGATTGATGGAGGCTCATTATCATGTAAGATTAGATTTATTTTTGTAATGATTTATTTTGTATATTACCTTGTTTTGACGCATTATTTAGAACGTATGTAGGTTAATTACACATCTCTGACAGTATGATAATAATGCACTTCCTGTGACCATAATGAGATATAGAGTATTTTATTAAAATACAGACAGAATACAGTCGAACACAGGAGACGTTTCCATGCTGCGAGGCAGACAAGCGCTGGCGTCTGTCTATCTATTCACATTAGGAGAGCAGTGAGACGTCAGATGAGTAGGCGGTCCTTAATGTGGCCCAGACCACCTCTGAAAGTGGTCTGAAAGATCAGATCTCAGTGCGTCTTGAGTGCGTTCACACCTGTACTTAGTACTGTTACTGAGGACGTACGTTAGTATCAGGTCTCAACAGGGCCGCAGAGTGTGTTTTTTGTGTTTTTTTGTGTGTTTTGTTGATGGGAAAACTACTGAAGGAACAGATAATTTCCTGAAACAGAAACAAAGAGATTAAAATCTGCTCCGTGTGTTTGTCCTGTTATCTTGCTTCCTCAGAAAAAAGGTGTTGTGTGTTTGATTTCCTCTTTTCTTGTGTGACATAATCAAAGAGTGACTGTTTGACGTCAAACATATATTCAGTTTAAACAGACAGGTCCAACCCTGTGTGTGTGTGTGTATGTGTGTGTGTGTGTGTGTGTGTGTGTGTGTGTGTGTTCATCACCATCTGTCTTCAGATCAAACCGACTTCAGGTTATCTGAGCACACCTCAACTTCGTCAGGTTTAGGCAAGAAAGTTACTTAGTTAATTTTAGGACAAAAATGTAGTTAAGTTCTGCCACACTGGAAGTTATGTGACAAAAACAACTTATTTAGGTTTAGGCAAAAAAACGAAACCTAACCGTCCAACTTAAACCTAACTGCGGACATTTGCGTGGCATAAAAATGACACACAAAAAGACAAAAATATGCACTCATGACACGCGGTATGTCCATGTATTTTCATTATATTTATATATAAAACAAAAAATGTTGCATTAAAATAAAAAAATACTTTGATTTGTATTTTAACCAGTTATTTTCCTGGCAGAATTAGTTAAAAAAAAATCTTAAAATTACATCTGCAGTCAGGTTCAGGTGAGAAAACCACTTAGGGTAAGGGAAAACATCATGAATGGAAATAATAAACTACGTAAAGCATGAACAGAAACAGCGTAACAGAACTACAGAAAACACGTCACAAATGCCAATAAATAACACGCTACAATCGTCGGTCACTAAAGTAGGTTACACAACAAAACGGCAGTCGACAGCAGTGTCCTGGTTAAAAGTCTGGGGTTTGCTGGGTCCATCCGCCCACTGTAAGTGGTCTTTCTCACTTTTTATACTACACCACTAACTCTTACTGTAGCATTTATACGTGGATGCGTTTACATTGCAGTCAGTACAGGATACACGGCGTACAAATAACACGAGGAAATCAAGAAAGGTGTACTCATTGTACACTAAATGCCTTGCGTATTATCGTGATGTTCATATGCCTTTTTGTGTGAACAAACAGCGAAATCTAAAACGGTGAGCGCAGAAAATTCAAAAACATCTAGCCTGCTGCTCCCAGATGAAAGATGTCATTTTGCCTCTTTTTAACCTGCAGCAAACAGCGAAATATTCACTTATCATTCTTAACAGCATGAAGCTCCTTTGATTTCAGGTTAACTTCATCCACTGGTCAAAAGTAAAGCAGGACATCTGTCCAACAGCTCTTTCGTTTCTCTTGTCTGAATTTTAAAAGCTCATTCAATCATGTTTTGGCCTTTGAATCCTGGCACAAAGCTACTGAGGTATTGCAGTAATACACGAGGAGTCTGCAGGAAATAAATGCATATTTTCCTCCTTTGTCCTGCAAAATACCCCGACCAAAGGTGGACCATGTTTAACAGACAGATGTGGAATATTGTTCAGGATGTTTCTGGGGCAGTGAGCGGGAGACCTGCTCAGGCTGGGAGACAGCAGAAAGCAAAAAACACATCAAGATGAGAAAGACAGGAAGAGAAGGAGGGTGAAAGACAGAAGAGAGATGTGAGACAGTTAGTTGAACAAGCACAATGGGTGATTCAGAATAAGACCAGTCGTGACCCAAACTGAACCTCAGCAGTGAAAGAAGAGGGGAGCAGCAATTATCAGCATCCAGGCCAAACGAGGCCAAACGAGGCCAAACAAGGCCAAACATTCTCCTCACCAAAAACTTTCTTCTGCTTTCTGTTCTGGTTGAGGAGGAATCACAGCACACACAACAAACTTCTCATAACGGCCTCACGACACCATCACATGGTGGCGATGGAGACATCCCACTTAGCACTGATTCGGTGAAGCGTAGCTATACTGTACCTACGAAAAGTAAACTGTGCACTGTAATTTGTGTATGTCCCACAAAATCAATTTGTATGTAATCTAAGTAATAGTGAACAAAGAAGAGCTGCGAGCGCAGTATTGGGAGGAGGTCGGGCTGGATGGATGTGTCAAAAAACACCAGACTGTCACTCGACCAGCGTTCATGTCCTGTGTGAAACCAGAAGTCAATGTTGATTTATTTGTCACGTAACCTCCGTACTTAAGTTACACCACTTCCATTGCTATTTTTTAAACCAACCCACGATCTTTTCCTAAACCTAACTAAGCTTTCTTGCCTAAACCCAAGGAAATTATTTCCTGTAAAAATGGAAGTTGATTTTGAAAAGACTGGAGCATAAATTGATGCTGGACATTTGGAGGAAAACGCACGACAATATGAGGAATAATTATTCATACGATATCATGCAAACTGTTGCATGAGGATATGTTGACAGTACCAGATGACCCTCAGACCGGTACCGGTCTGCAGGCCGGTGGTTGGGACCTCTGGTGTAGAGCACTTTGAGTGGTCAGATGACTAGAAGAGTGCTTTATAATCCCAAGTCAGTTTACCATGTTGAAGCCAAAACCAAGCGCCCACCAGCCAGAGCACTGTGTTCACGGTGAGAAGAGGCGTCAGTGGTCATTAATTCAGGCTTCAACTGCATAATTTTGTTTTGTAACCAGCCTGTTACCCGAGTTCGCAGTAAGACATGTCTGACGTGTCTGACCTGTTGACTTGTGTTGCCAACATTACAACTTTTCATGTTCAGACCCCTCTAACGACTCTTTTTCAAAAAAGCGACTAGCAACAAATCTTCTCCTCTTTTTCTGGTGTTATTGGAGACATTTGGAGACTCTGACAGCAGGTATCGTTGTTCCTCTTCTCAACAAGCAGTGGATGCTGCTGTGAACTCCTCCCCCGTCCAAAAGCAATCCCAGGAGGAACCAAAGTAACTCCCCATGATGTTACTCATCTGTCCTGCAGTGTCCATTACAATTTCATGCACATGGTCAATTGTGCAAATTCAGTGATGACGTCGTTTAGCGACTTCTAGCGACTGCTAGGACAGCCAATAGCTATTTTTCTTACTGAGGAGTTGGCAACACTGCCGTCGACCAATCAGATGCTTACTAAGTGTTTCATTGCAGGTTCAGATGTGAAATGTCCTGGATTATATGCCTGCTGGCCTTCGGGGAAACACAAAATTACAACACTTTGTTAAACCAAATTGCTCCCATTAGAGTTAAGTCTAATTAATGACACAAAATCCAGGCAGGTACACACAGCAGCACACACGCCACCATTAAACATGCAGCTGGGCATATTGACCTGCTAAAGATGCGACCGTTCACCATGTTAATTAACAGTTGAGCCCTGCAGGCTTCATCAATTACGGCCGTTAATGGTCCATGCTGCGTTGCAGCTCCTGTTCCTGCTGCACAGTCACAGTTCGGTAGGCTTCAGGTGACATTTACAGCAACAACAGAAGACATTTACCTTGTCCTGGCTGGTGTCCGACCCGCACACGCTGGTGATGTTTGGGAAAACCTCCGACCATCCCGCTGATGTGCAGTTCCTGCTGATGTTACCTGCAAGAGATGAAGAGATGGTGGCAAATTTTCTCCACACTTCACCCCTACACCAGCTTTCTGTTCTTCCTCCAATTGTGTTTACTGCAACACAAAGATGCACTGTAGGTTTGGTTGTTAAGGATGTAAGGGTGGGGTGGATCATTCAAAGGAGGAATAAAAGAAGAAATAGATGGTTTTGATATGAAACAAAACAAAGTGTTCTCAACCTTTTGGGAACATCAGATGTGTTTTATTGGTCGCCTTTATATTGTAGATCTACTGTGTTTCCTGTTTATGTGTAAAATGTGTTTAAGGCCCAGACACATCAAGATGGCTGACTGTGGTCCGGCCTCATGTTGCCTTTGTCATTGGCTTGTTGCATTTGAACGCACCGCAAATCAGCTCAGAATTGTGTCTCAATGCATTTTATTAGCAGCAGTCGACAGTGTCAAGAGTGCTTTGGGAGGTTTCACAGTTTTTTTGGAGTCGACACCTGGATGAGGGAGGACATATGGAAATATCAAGTATTCTGAATATTATCATCAAGCCTGTATAAACATAAAAGTAGCATGGAGTATAAATCAAAACCCTGTACTGTAAAGTGAAGCTCAGTATCACTCAGTGTGTTTCAAATGAGTGTCATGTCCAGTAGGCAGTGGAGTCCTGGGGGACGTTTTCTGGGTGTCCTAATGCCAAAATCACTGCAGTGCACTGAAAGTTCATGTCTCTTGGAAATTCCCAGAAAAGCTTGCAGCATGTCTTGCTCACTGACTGGAAATAACATCACCACACTTCTGCCTCACTACACACTTAACAAACCCTCTTCACAGCGTCACAGCAGGGTGAACACAGCTGAAGCTAAGAGAGCTTTTTACTGGCTAACAGCAATTTACATCAAGGTGTGAAGTGATGTTAATACTGATCACTGCGGGACGCAGAGCAGCTAAACGTCTCAACAAACTTCATTTAGAAACCTACATATTGTTGTGGCTTCATTGGCCCTGTTCACACCTGCTGTTAACATGCATCTTTGGGACGATCCGATTCTCATCCCAACTCGTCATATACCGACACTTGGTCAGACCCTTCAGTGTCACTCTTTTCAGTCACAGTAAACAAATGCTTAATGTTGTGAAGTAAACAAAAACACTTGCTTAGGTTCAGGCCATAAAACCACTTAGTGAGCTTTAAGAAAAAACAACATGGTTGGATTTAAAGAACTATGTCTGTACAGTGAAAATGACACTTGTAAACATGGGACACGAACGAACAGCTGATTGTAACGTGACACACAGGGACACAAACAGCGGTCCCTTGGGTGAAAGCCCTGTGTTTGTTGGACCCATCCACCTCCTCCTCCCACCTACCTGATGTGTCTCTTTAAACATTGCAGTTAATGGAAAGCCCGCTGTGTCTCACAGCGATGCTTAAAAAGCGCCGTAAGCATCGGTATCTAACGGCAACGGCTATGACAGTGCCTTCATATTTGACACCCGCGAAATGAGATCAGGCTGTCTGATCACAAGTGGACAGCTCAATACATCAGTTCAGGCATTAAAATGCATCTCCACATGCATCTCAAGTGGCCACTTCCCCGCTCTATACGCACAACCTGATCCCGTGGATGGTGTATAAATGGAATGACATGTTAATGATATTCATGTTAACACATTTTAAGCTTTTTGTGTATGCAACAAGACTTACATGTGCCATTTGGTGAGAGCAGGCTGAAGTCTCACATGTTCAGCTGAATCAACAACACAATTATTCTGAAATGGTTTCTGTTGATTCCGAGTCTAATCTGCAATGCGACCAACCCTTTCACATTTCATAGTATTTGATGTTAATGTGGAGAAAATATTGCTGAGTAAAGTTAATAAAGTAAAGAAAAATTTAAAATGCTATGAATTGATGTAGAAAAATACAATCAGCTTCATTTGTGCCAAATCTCCCTTTGGAAAAAAGCCTTATTATTTTATTGTTTCCAGACATCCAGTAAGTTCGAGATAGTGCTCAGATTCCTGCTGATGCTTCATGTTCCTCTTACGCCTCATTTCCACCGCATGGTTCCACTCAACTCGACTCACTTTTGGTACAATGGCCTTTTTTTCCATTTTATTTTCCACTGCAGATCGTGTAGGTGGGATTCTTAGCTGACTGCAACATGCTGTCACACAACATTTGATATCTTAAGTAATCCCTCATGGTTATGTGTTTTTCTATGAATGCCCAGCATCAATTCACACCCCAGTCTTTTCAAAATAAACCTCCAACTTCACAAGAAACAACGTGGTTAGGATTAGGCAACAAAACGACTTTGTTAGGTTTAGGAAAATATTGCATAACTTAAGTACAGATATATGTACAGAAATAAGTACAGAAATATTGCTTAACTTAAGTACAGAAGTTACTTGGTGGTTTGTGCAGGATGCCCCGTGTCGCGCTGACGATTCTGTTTGACCAATCAGCGGTCTGTAGGGTTTTAACTCCACCTTCTAGTATCGGCTCACTTGGATCCTCAACCAAGATGGTACCATAAAAAAATATCAGGTGCTATCGACAACTTAGGAAGTTGAGTAGAGCCATGCAGCATTACGTAAAAAGTACTTTAATATATCTGTAAAATGTAGTAACCTCAGGGGGTCTGGATCGGTCCCAGACTGGGAAGCATCAGTGGCTCTGAAGAAGCTGCTACGAGCTTACATAATGTTTAGTCATCAATGTAAATCAGAGCATGGCCTCAGAGTGGAAATCCAAGCCGCCATCTGGTCACTGGCTGGAAAAAAAATCGGATGGATTCAGCAGGGAATCCTCTGCACACATTCACACAGACCGGCAATAACCGAGAGTGAATAACGAGAGGAAGAAACAAGGACAGACAGCCCCATCAGGTTAAATGGTAAACCTAACTTGTAGCGTGCATCACAGTAGTCTTTGTCTGAAGAGAGCAAAAGCCCAGATTGGGTTAATCAACATTTTATCATTCAAAATCCATCAATGGAATCATAATGTTTTGATCATTTCTGATACACAACCCTTTAATCCAATGTGACTGTATGTAGGAGGAAGATGGAGGAACAGCTGCAGCAGAACAATATCAGTGGAGTCTGGAAAGGCCTAAAAACCATCTCAGGCCACAAGAAACCAGACTCCAAGGCTGTGGGAGACCTAAAGTGGGTGAATGATTTGAACCACTACTTTAACAGGTTCAATAGTCACCTGCCCCTCCCCCGGCCCAGTCCACCCTGCTGCAACCCCCCTCCATCTACCACTTCAAACAGTGCCCCCCTCCTCCTCCTCCTTCACCACCTTCAGCACAACAATAGCCCCCCCACTACATTACACCTACAGCTCTACCTATGCTCCAGCAGACCCTCACACAGACAACCCCCTCTCTCCACTACACAACTCTACCCCCACCCCCCTCCTCTCCTCTACACACAGCCCCCCTCTCCAGTTTTCCTTCACAACACTTCAGGTGAAAACCAGTTCAAGAGGATGAACGTGAGGAAGGCTACGGGTCCAGATGGCATCAGCTCCAGGCTCCTGAAGTCCTGCGCAGATCAGCTGTGTGGGACTTTGACACCTATTCAACCTGAGCCTGAAGCTGAGGAAGGTACCACAACTGTGGAAGACATCCTGCGTGGTACCTGTGCCCAAGACCCCACACCCCAAGGACCCCAGCAGCTTCAGGCCGGTGGCACTAACATCGCACCTGATAAGGCCCTGGAGCGCCTGGTCCTCCAACACCTCCGCCCTGTGGTGAGTCCATCCATGGACCCACTACAGTTTGCCTATCAACCTGCATTGGGGTGGATGATGCCGTCATCTTCCTTGTGGACCGAGCTCTGTCTCACCTGGAGAAACCTGGCAGCACTGTGAGGATCATGTTCTTTATTTCTCCAGTGCTTTCAACACCATCCAGCCGACACTTCTGGGGACAAACTGGAGACTGCAGGGGAGATCAACATCTTACATCCTGGATACTGGACTACCTCACAAACCGCCCACAGTTTGTAGGACACAGGACTTCATTTCAGACACGGTGGTCTGCAGCGTGGGGGCCCCGCAGGGAACGGTTCTGGCTCCGTTCCTCTTCACGCTCTACACTGCAGACTTCACTTACAACTCACCAACCTTCACCTGCAGAAGTTCTCTATACTCTCTATCGTCGGCCTCATCACTGATGGGGACGACGCGGAGTACAGAGAACTTTCCCAGGACTTCGTGGACTGGTGCCTGCGGAACCACCTCCAGATCAACGCGGGGAAAACTAAAGAGCTGGTGGTGGATTTCCGCAGGCAAACTCATCCCCTCCAACACCGGTGAACATCCAGGGATCAGACATTGAGATGGTGACATCTTATAAATACCTGGGTGTTCACCTGAACAATAAACTGGACTGACAACAAACTCCTCTCACTCCATAAAGCCAGAGCAGGCTGTATCTGCTCAGGAGACTGAGGTCTTTTGGAGTGCAGGGGACACTCCTGAAAACTTTTATGACACCGTGGTGGCATCAGCCATATTTTATGGAGTGGTTTGCTGGGGCAGCAGCATCACAGCTGCAGACAGGAAGAGGCTGGATAAGATTATTAAAAGGGCCAGCTCTGTCCTGGGATGCTCTCTGGACACAGTGCAGGTGGTGGGAGAGAGGAGGATGACGGCTAAGCTGTCATCCATGATGGAGAAGGACTCCCACCCCATGAGAGACACCATCAGAGCTCTGGAGAGCTCCTTCAGTGACAGGCTGCTACACCCTAAGTGTACGAAGGAGCGTTACAGAAGGTCCTTCCTGCCTGCAGCTGTTAACTCCACAACCAGCACTCTCCCAGTAAACCACATACACATTCACAACAAACTCACCGGACAACGTGCAAAAGGACTTTATGTACAATTATATCATTATATTGACACATTTTTTCTGTCTTTACTTTTTCTTCTATTTTCTATTATTATATACTAATTTATTTTATTTTATTGCTCTGTAACGTGTAAATTTCCCCACTTGGACAAAAAGAAACTTATCTTATCTTATCTCGTAAGAGACATTTTGAAGCTTTACAAGACAAAAGGCCTGAAGCAGAAACCACAGGAGGTTTCCTAAACAACACGACTCAGCGTGTCCGGTCAGTCTGTGAATGTGTGGTTGAATTATTACAGATAGTCAGTGATCATGTCTATAATGTTAAATCCAGCGGCACATGTCCACCAGGTCCAGTGAGGACACCAGGGGACACGCTGCTCCAGTCAACTGGCCGTTCAAACGATGACGTACCTGTCTCTGGTTTTCTGCTTGCCTTTTCAACAGGAAACAACATGGCGGCCTGCTAACCAATCCACCAAAACCCACTTCTGAATATATTTTAAGCGAGAAATAGGCTATGCCACTGCTCAGTCTGGTTTCATTTGAGAATTATTATCGTCTAGTTTGACAGCTTGGTCCAAGTTTTGTGAGCCAGATGCATTGAGCTGGATGAGGTCATTTTCATTGCAACAGCCAATGAGGAAACTCCAACACTCGGCCGACCAATCATGTAACTTCATCGCTCAGTCAGTGACAGTCTGTTGCGTTTGTTGCCTTTGTGGTCCAGCCAAAAATATATTTTAAACTAGAGACTATGTCGTGATGAGATTACACCAGCCGCAATGCCAAATCACACCAGGGGCGTGAAGTCGGGGGGTTCGGCTCCCTTACTGGGTCTCACCCATTTGGGATTTTTAATTTTAAAATCCAATTTTTAATTTTTTGGATCATTAATTTTGATGACAACTAAACACCAAACTTCACGCTTGACTTTGGAAACCGCAGTAGAGAAAACAATGAATGAAGACCATGTGATGTGATCGAAAGCCCCAGGAACAGCTACAAAATGGAGCTTTGTGGTGAGACTGCTGTTTCTGAGGACAGTCAGGAATGAACTTTGAACCTCATGTTTTACTTTCTCTTCTTTTGTTTGGGAACAGTCAGCATTTAGTTTTTATTTATACCTGCTATGATGGTATGTCATATAATCCCATGAGTGAAACACATACAAAAATCAATCAACTTTTCGACACCACATGATCGACCATCTAGTATATATATCAGTATATTCTCTTGAAGTCGCCTTGTTAATATCTGACCATCAATTATTCATGTTTCCTTCTGCTTTTTATTCGTCTCCCCATGAATGTGAAATAAATAAATACAAAAGAAATAAATTGAAATGAGTAAATAAATGCATGAATGAGTAAATAACCCACCATTTCTGCCAAATACAGTCTTCAGGACTCGAGGACAGGGGATGGTGACGGTCTCTCCAATCTCAGTTCGCTCCCAGCATGCAATGCTGTCCCACGCTCCTTTGCATCCCGGCTCTGTCAAAAACCAAAGGTGGCTTCATGAGTATGTTTTCACATAGAAACAACATTCTTCTCCAGAAAAACAAGAGCATCAGTCAGAGGCATGTAGTGTATATTCACTATTCACGCCACGCTCAGATCTCTCTGATATACAAGTTGACCACTCGCATGTCTGCACAAGTAAAACAAAATATTACAGGCTACGTATGGCTGTAATCCACCAGTAAACAGAGAAGAAGAAGAAATTACAAACCAGAAAAACAAGTCTAAAATAATACCAGATGGTTTGTTACACTGAATCAATCAATGTGGCTCTAATCTCTCTGGTGTGGAGAGGAGGTGGTGTTGCTCTGGCTCTAATCTATCTGGTGTGGTGAGGAGGTGGTGTTGCTCTGGCTCTAATCTGTCTGGTGTGGTGAGGAGGTGGTGTTGCTCTGGCTCTAATCTATCTGGTGTGGAGAGGAGGTGGTGTTGCTCTGGCTCTAATCTATCTGGTGTGGAGAGGAGGTGGTGTTGCTCTGGCTCTAATCTGTCTGGTGTGGAGAGGAGGTGGTGTTGCTCTGGCTCTAATCTATCTGGTGTGGTGAGGAGGTGGTGTTGCTCTGGCTCTAATCTATCTGGTGTGGAGAGGAGGTGGTGTTGCTCTGGCTCTAATCTATCGGGTGTGGAGAGGAGGTGGTGTTGCTGTGGCTCTAATCTATCTGGGTGTGGAGAGGAGGTGGTGTTGCTCTGGCTCTAATCTATCTGGTGTGGAGAGGAGGTGGTGTTGCTCTGGCTCTAATCTATCTGGTGTGGAGAGGAGGTGGTGTTGCTCTGGCTCTAATCTATCTGGTGTGGAGAGGAGGTGGTGTTGCTCTGGCTCTAATCTATCTGGTGTGGAGAGGAGGTGGTGTTGCTCTGGCTCTAATCTATCTGGTGTGGAGAGGAGGTGGTGTTGCTCTGGCTCTAATCTATCTGGTGTGGAGAGGAGGTGGTGTTGCTCTGGCTCTAATCTATCTGGTGTGGAGAGGAGGTGGTGTTGCTCTGGCTCTAATCTATCTGGTGTGGAGAGGAGGTGGTGTTGCTCTGGCTCTAATCTATCGGGTGTAGAAAATTAAATTTGCAAATTAGCTGTCTAAATTAGTTGTAAAATGTTTGGTAACACAAACAGCTGATTTGATTTATTGTTATATTTATTAACATTTACAACAATAACATATAGCACATTAAAAGAAGAAGAAGAAACTAAATCCTGTTTTAACAATTACACTCCACATGAAGCATTTTGGATTTGACATAATCTTTCCTAAACTGCACAGTAGACATCCATACGTACGACTGAGACACTTTTAGTTCAGAATACAAGGGAGGAGTGGCCCTGAATGAATGTACAACTCCCACCCACCCTCCAGAAACAAAACAAACAAACTGCCTCCCAAAATAGCTCGAGCAGCTCTTCGGCATGAGCCTTAATGGGTGCAAAAGTGCTGACGGCAAATTGAACAGTCAACAGGGCTTTTTAAACGGTAGATGAATGGAGACAGTGTGCTTGGTAAAATGCAGCCCTCATCTCCAGCATCCCTGCTACAGAAACACAGCCAGCGACCGAGGCATCAGACTGTGACGAGAAAAAACAGCTATAAAAAGAAACCTATTAATGTCAAGTCAAGAAAAAGAAACACATAGCTGGGGGAGGTGAAAAGCTTTCACTGTGGCTCCTGTAGCATTTGAAATGTTAATGTAATACAAACTGCACACGATTAAAATCTGTTTAGCTGACAACTTTCTCCAGAGCGACGGTTGTTTTGTCAGGTTACATGACGGATGTGCTCTTGTGACGAAGAGCTGGGAATTCATCATCGGCAGCTTGTCCCAAATTTTCTGGTTTTTCAAAGATCCTCATCCCAAATAAAACGCTAAGCAGATTTATGGACATTTATTTTCTGTTTTGCTGTCTTTCTTCTTTATTCCTTCACTACTTACTGCTTGTCTTATGTTGTTTCATTCTGCTCCTTTTTTATCCATTTCTCCATTTCCTTTTCTTAGTATTTTCTCCTGTGATACTTCTCTCTCTGTCTTTCCCACCAACTGTCCTCCTTGATTGGAGGGTTATTCAGATCACCTGTTGTGCAGGATGTAAGGTATTGACAGCAGCTTGGTCGGGCGTCCTTCTTGACTTGTGGTGCCTTCAAATGGGGTCGTTTTTACCGTGTTTACGACTCGGGTCCATCTGAACGCCAGTGGAGTGAATTTCTCCACTGTGGGACCAATAAAGGAATATCTTATCTTGTCTTATCTTATCTCATGTCGTATTCACGACCTCATAAGTGGAAAGTTTCTGAAAGCTCAGAGCTTGTGACGTGTTTGCTGCCGTTGTGAGAAATGGTGGAACCCATGGGAGTTATATTGTTCTACACCCACAGGCTTTATTTTATTTAGTTTATTGATTTATTTTCATTGAAACCCTCTTTATACACATTTCCTTATTATCAATCATTTGTTTATTATTTAAGGGAGAAAAAAGAACCTTTATCTTTTTTATAAATAAAGAAATGGCTGGCTGGAAAAAGCAATGACGTGCTGTATTGTAGTGGGCAAATTTGGAGATGAGGGGAGGCCAAATAAAGCAGTCAGGGGGGTATTTATGTTGTAGGTCTGCTCAAAGGTTTTAAATACCTTCAACCAACAGCGGGTCAGTTTTGAGCTTGTCCAGAATGTATGTAAATGGTCAGCAGGGGAACACTGGCATCTATTACAGGCGCCGCTTCTGTCTGGATATATTTTTGTCAATTCAGTGTTGTTATAATGGGCTTTATGGAGCACCATACACTGCATCAGGCCACTGAAGAGACATTTCTTTCATTATTACTGAGGAGGCATTTTAGTTGTGAAGGCACTTGTGAGAGTAAGTATTTCTGAATGGAGGACTGGTTCTCAGGATTCTTTCTGATGAGCTGAAATCTGGAGAGTCAAAGTAAAGTAGAAGACTAAGGACACAAGATCATCTGTTCATGGACTTCCTATTGTGTGTCTGAAGCTTAATCTTGTCTTGACCTCACTATAAAAAGCCTGAACTGAAAGTGAAGAGTGAAAGTGCAGGAGAAAGCGATGAAATGGCAGAAACACTGAGAGGGCAAGAGAGGACAAAGGAGGGACAGAAAGAGACAGATGTCTTTGGGTAAAAACACCGATCCAAACTCATCAGTGCATGAAGAAACGTCCATCTACCCGCTAAGTGATCCATCCTCTCTGTTCGCTTTCACAGAAACACAATGTACAGCAGCACACATCTGGAGGGAAATCCTCTCTCTGCTTTATGGTTTTTCTTATTCTTTATTCACTAGAAAGAGACGGCTGGCTGAGCACTCTGCCTTTTGTCAGCATCTCCTTCGACTTCATGCAGTTAGTTAAACAAATGGCCTTTTAAATGTGCTGCATAACAATATGCCATTAGCCTTCATCGACAATAGACCCTTTTCCTTTAGTGCATTAAATGTCATGTTCAGTTCTAGTTATATCAGCATCCCGAATTTAATATATCATATGATGCACCCCCCCAGCATTTGTGGCAGTTCTGGCTTCGAACAAACCAGCCCAGCCCGTGCAATAGTCACAAAATTTGGTGTATTGATTCTTGTACAAAGACACAAATTTCACATTGTTTTCGTGATGGTCAGCATGAAATCAGTTTGTATGTAATTCATGAAAGTGTGAACCGGGATGTATAAAGATGGAGGGGGTTTAGGTGGATGGGAGGGTCAAAAAAAACACAGGACTTTGACCCAGGACACTGCTGTTCATGTCCAAAGTTGATTTATTTGTCTCGTAACTTCTGTATTTAAGTTACGGCCATGAAATGTACGCCTTTGTGGTTTTATAGACGTCCTGGTTTCAAGCTGACGTGTCCCAAGTCCCAACAAATATCTGTAAAACACTCAAAAGTCACAGTTTTAAACATACTGACCAAACAGTGGTTTTGCTCTACCAGACAAATACCAATAATTCAGTATTTCTGGCTGAAGTACTGCATGTATAGAGCTGAGACCCAGCCAAGAACACGGACATCAAACAAGCTCATTTTATTCAGGACAGGCCAAATAACTGAATTTGTCTCAGATAACATCACAGTCTGTACAACATCAGACACCCTTAAAGGGAAAAAAGTAGAGGTCGACCGATATGGGTTTTTTATGGCCAATGGCATTTTTTTTTCTTTTTGCCGGTATCTTTGGCTGGTTTTATTTTTCCCTCCATCTGTTAAAATATAACAGCTTAATAATAACAAATGATACACAGAATTTCTTGAGTAAACATTTATTGAACAGCACTTATGTACGTAGTACGTCACACGTACTCTGTGTCGCCTCACGGCTGCGTGATTCACACCTCTGACGTTCACACCAGCTGCGTGTTAGCTGCATTTCTGCTGCTTTCTGTGTAGAGTTTGACTTTCATAATGGCCATTTCATGTCATTATTATTGTCATTTATATTTATTTTAGAAAGAAAGGTCAAGAAGCGTGTGCTCATTTGTAAATAAAAGTAATAATCCACAATTAAAATCCCATACTATATTCATTCATGGAGCCCTGCATGTTCTACAACACTGTCCTGTACATATTTCAGAATAAAAGCGTTGTGTTAACAGAAGAAGGAGTCGAATAATCGGCCTGATTAATCTGCCGACCTCTAAAAAAAAAGTGTGCCTTTTTACACAAGGGGCATATAATTGCAGGCAACACATGATCCATGCATATACGTAAATGAAATTGGCCAATTCTCCTTGAATATGCTGCTGACGGGGACACATCCATCTAGATGCATTAACTTTTTCCCACGAGAGCCCTAAAGTAAGAAAAAAAAAACAAAAAAAGTAAGATTATTTTGTTGTTCCTTGCGCATTTAACATACTTCACAAATGAAACACATGAGAATAAATCCTGGAGTTGCGTTCCTCATTGAATCCCTGCAGCGTTTCGGTTGATTAGCTAAGTTAAGTGGCTCCAAATGAAGAGGGGAGTCAGTCGTACTCGGGCACCTTGGCGGAGGTCTGCGCTCTCTGCTGTGCCATTCTAGTATTCTATATATCTATAAAAATTGGAAACTCATTATTTCAGTCATTTAAAAGAGTATATAGCATTATTATACTTTATGTCACATTACTGAGTAGGATGTACCATTACTATGGATGGGTTGACTGTCCTGGTGATGTGGTTGGTGGAGAGTCAGAGGAGTTGATGGTTTCCTCCCATATTTCTCCCAATTTATGGCAAAAATGTTCACACCTTTCTTTTCCTTTTCCTCAACCTGTTTCTGGCTCTGTACACCGTGTAGAAATTACTACTGTTTCCACCCGGACGACAGTACAGCTACATCTAATGTTGTTTACTGGCAGAAGAGAGCTGTTGGCGACATAACGTGGTTTGAGCTACGCTCGCGGCACGTCACAAAGCACAGCGCCTGAAGTCGGGCTTTGCTCGGCGCAGCGAATCGTCGTCGTGGCGTGAAGCAAACTATTGGAAATAACGTGTTTCAGAGTTTTTAGAGTCACACAAGTTCACACCAGAAGAATCATTCTGTATTCATTTCTGAAGATTAAAATTTAAATTTAAAGTATTGAAGATTACAGAAGTTGTTGTGGTGTACTTATTACTTTGCCATTTGTACTATTTAACAGTCATCAGAAAGCAGGACACAAAGCCTCTGCTCTGAAACCCTCAAAGTCTCAAGGTTGTCAAGTATGAGTTGTTTGGTTGTATTGTTAGCCAGACTGACAACTTTCCCCTTAATAGCAGTGATTTTGAATGGACCCAGCATATCGCTCTCCATTTTCCCTCCTTTTCACTGCTGTTCTTTGTTGGTGTGTCAGGCCTGCAAACACCTCCTCCCTCATCACCAAACCCTCCACTTCTTCTGTTGACACGTAAAGTATAAAAATACCAAGTGGTGCCATATTAAGCTGATAACTTTTGTTAGCTTGGCTTGAATCCGTATGTTGCCAGACTAACAACTGTCTCCCAGACAGCAGTGATTCTGGATGGACCGGCGTATCACTCTCCGTTTCCCTTCTGTTCTCTGGTCATCGTTTTTAGGACATCTCTGACTTCACTGTAGCCCTCCCATGCTTTTCCCACCTTTATTCTTTTGCTTTTTTGCTATACTTGCTATACCTGTTTGTGTCAGGACTTCAAACACCTCGTCCCTCATCATCAAACCCTCCACTTCTTCTGTTGACACCTGAAGTATAAAAATGCCCAGCAGCGTTATATTGACCTGGCTGGAATCCACTCCTCTAGCTCTGTGAATGCTGTAATTTGGATCGATATTGCCCACTGTTTTGTTTGTATTATTAGCCAGACTGACAACGTTCCCCGTAATAGCAGTGATTTTTGAATGGACCCAGCATATTGCTCTCCATTTTCCCTCCTTTAGCTGTTTTTTTTAGGACACCTCCAGCTTTAATAATCGTCCTCTCAGACTCTTTCCAGCTGGTGTTTACTGATATTTGCTTGTGTCTTTTGTACATTTTCCTGGACTGTACTGTACACTTCTTTTTGGTGTCAATCCTTAAAACACACCTCCTCTCTCCCATCAACAAACACTCCACTTTTTGTGTTGGTACCTAAAGTACGAAAATGCCAAGTGGTGTTATACTCCAACTTACTGATCCACGTAATCATAACCACAACTTAACTTGGCTTCAATGTTCTTGCGGTGACCGGTAATATGAGGTTGCTAATGAATGTCAACAGATGTAGGAGGGAACGCTTTCCCGCCTTCAGTGACGCGCCAATGCAAAAGCAGAGCATTCTGGGACTTGCAGTATTAGATGTTCATGCGCTATATAGCAGCAGGCACCCATGGGCCTGTGAGTTTGACACCTATGCCCTATGTGACGCATCTAATAAAGTTTAAGCTCCACCTGGTCAAAAAAAAGCTCACTTCAATCTTAAGCTACAGAACAAAATGACTCATTGTGATTGATGATATATAACATGAATACTTACCCTTGAGCACAAGTGTTGCAGCTCTTCTTTCTGTGGCACAACGCTGGCGTTTGCCGAGGCCCTCCGCAAATGGAAGTCCATGATTTCTTCAAAAAGGTTTGCCTCCATTTTTTTTTTTTAATTTTTCATTATTTATTTTCTTTTTTTTCTGTCTCTCTACTTTCAACACTGTTCCACTGATGCGCTCTGCCAGTTTGCACTAACTCCATGTGGTTGAAACCCACTGTTTTTGAATGAGATGATCACATCATGTTTGGGTGTTTATATACTTCTGGCCATATATTATAAGCTATTGTGTGCTTTCTATAGCTGATAATCTCATATTGCAAATGAAGATTTAACATCTAACCTGTACGTGTGTGTCATATTTACACGGTTTAAATAGCGTATAACACAGCCTTGAATAATATAATAATATTTCAGTCCTGGTTGATTCAGAGGTCGACTGTGTTTGAGTGAAATAATGGAAATGTGCTTTAGCAGTGGAGTCATTTTGTTGATTTATTAAATGGAAAAAAATCCATTTACAGTATATTAAATGTACATGAGCTTCAAGTCTCCAGAGCTGTGTGCATAAATTCATTTTTTAGGCGCATTTTTCTCCGGGGATATCACCACAGACACCAATTTCATAATACTGGAAATATATAATATTCACTTTCATCAGTGTCATAGGCTCAGTCGCTATTGTGTTAACTCATCTGGCTACAGATAGTGACTTATTACGGTGTGAATGTGTGAAATGGTGTCTGTCTGTATGTGGTGACCTGTCCAGGGTGTTCCCTGCCTTCGCCCAAAGTCATCTGAGATCGACCCCAGCCTCCCCGCCACCCTGAACAGGATAAACGATTACAGACAAATCGGTGTTAAATGGCTGTTTTGTGTAAAAAGTATGCTTTTTTGCCCCTTGAGGTTGTCACATATTTTACAGATTATGACGCTATCTGAGACTAATTATTTTTTTTGGCCCATCCTGAATAAAATTACCTTGACTGCTTTATGTCTTGTGTTCTTGGTGGGTTCAATTCTAAGTTTAATGCATTTTTGGTCTGAAAAACATTTATTTTTTACAGTGCAGTTTATGGGGGATCTCCAGACTTCATTATTTATATCATCACAGACATTTGCTTCATTGATTTCCAACACATTTTGAATTAACTGTTTTTTATTTATGTTAGTAAATTGTTGGTAAAATACCAAAACAGTGTTAACAACTGAAGACAGTAAGTGAGCAATTATGGTGTTATTTTGAAACACTATTGTGACGACGCCTGGCTCTGGTTGAGGCGGGGTCATCATCAGATGATGAGCTACATCTGGGCCCGGTGTAGCCCTCTTCATAAAACCCTTTTCCCCATTCAGCTCAACTTCTCTCCATCCTCACTCACAACACTCGTATGGACATCGAGGCGAGGCTGTTCCTTTTGTGTTTTCCACTCACACGATGCCAACATCACTGATTACTGATACTGATCTTAACATTTAGTTGTTAATTTCTACATTTCTGTAAATTAAGTTAATGTTATTTTGCATCGACCTAGTCTGCACTTGTTGTAGCCTAAGAGTAAATGGTAAAAAGACTTGCATTCATATAGCTCTTTTCGAGTCTTTTGACCACTCAAAACGCTTTACACTACATGTCACATTCACCCATTCACACACTTTCATACACTGATGGCAGAGGCTGCTGAGGTGCCAACTTTGCCCATCAGGATCTGATCTCAATACTCATTCATCTCATTCACACACTGATGGCTGAGCCTTTGGGAGCAATTTGGAGTTAAGAGTCTTGCTCAAGGACACATAGACATGTGATCAAACAATCGACCTTCCGACTAGTGGATGACCTGCTCTACCCTCCGAGCCACAGCTGACCTGCAGCTCCTAGTGTTTCTAATAATATTTGCAAGATTCCAACCAATCAGGAGGAATAAAGTTTCCTCCGTTGGGATTATGGAGCAACTTAACTTCTTCGCTGTGTAATATTCACGTTCTTTGTAAAAGTATTGAAAACAACAGTTCATAAAAACTGAATGATGTCCCTGATGTGCAAAATGGCCAAAGATGCGTTTAGTGAGGTAACATTGACCTTGACCTTTGACCTTTCATAACTTAATTCTACTCAGTTCATCCTTGAGTCCAAGTGGAAGTTTAAGAAATTCCCTCCAGGCGTTCGTGAGACTTTTACATTCACAAGAACGGGACGGACAGAAAACCCAAAAGCAGAATGGCCTCCGGCCACGGCCAAAGCTGTCGGCGGCGTCATAAAATCATCTTCAATTTGAAAAATTGTTTATACATAATTGGTTATACTTCATCATGTTTATACTGGAGTAAGCTTTACTGCCTACCTGCATGCATCTTATCATGTGCAGCGCTATATTCGCCCCCCTTCCTCTGACACACCATGTGAATTTCTCCACTGTGGGACTAATAAAGGAATATCTTATCTTATCTTATCTTATCTTATCTTACCAAGTAAAGTTCCACCCTGCAACATTAAAATGTACATTTCTGAGGACCAGAAATATCCGGGCCTGTTGCTGTTGTCCACGACCATATCTGACAGCCAGACAGTAGTGTTTGTTTTTAGCTGCACATTTGATGTTTTCTAAAAAGAAATAATAAATCATTCAGGAGTTTATCTCTGATCCAGAGTTTAACCTTCAACAGAATGACAATAAATGTGTGATGCATATCAAAATAGATTACTGAAATACTGAAAGGAAGTGTGTGTCTTTAATATTAGTTACATCTAAATGAGGCCAGGCAGAGAAATAATCTCATATTTACATGTTATACTATCTGATGAGTCAACTCAGGTGGATCTCATATCCAGATTTAGTCCAGATATGATTTAGCTGGAATACATCCCATCGTATATCAGTGTATCAGTATCTATTAGAGAGAACTTGATGCAAGTTTTCAGATCCATTTCAGCTCTAAGTTTCACCAGCTCTTTCTTTGTTTCTGGTGGAGGTTTAGTTTAGTTTAACTGTAGTTTAGTGAATGATTGTGACCTTTACGGCTGCTGGCAGCGTCCTCCTCCCTCAGCCTCCTCAGACACTCCGCCTGGTCTTTCTCCACCTCCAACAGGAAGTTACAGGTTGGATGTCGCCCGTCAACCTGTAGAGGACAAGTAAAAGTATCCTGTTTAATCTGCACAAAGCCATGTTTCATGTTATAACAAGCTTTTACTGTGACAGTCTAAGGCACACCTGTGCAATAATCCTGCTGTCTAATAAGCATCTGGATATGCCACACCGGTGAGGTGGATGGATTATCTCGGCAGAGGAAAAGTGCTCACTAACAGTGATTTAGACAAATTTGTGAACAATATTTGAGAGAAAAAGGCCTTTTGTATACATAGAAAAAGTCTTTGACTTCAGCACATAAAAAATTGGAGCAAAAACAAAAGTGTTGTGTTCATATTTTTGTTCAATGTAAATCACAGTTACCTACATGGATTACATGTGATGTGAACTGATTTCATGCCATGACCATGAAAACACTGTGAAATTCATGTCTACGTGCACAAATTTCTGACTATTTCATGAAACTAGTCTGTCATTAGAGCGCTGCCTGCTGTAATGATGTCTGATCTCTTTCTGCTCATACTGACTACTTACATTAGCTCTTCTTCTGTTGACTTAAACCAGAAACTGTCAAATGCATCACTTCCTGTTCACTAACTGACATTTATTTACATGTGACTGTGGATGGAGATTTATTTGACAGCTGGATGAAAACACTGTTAAACACACACACACACAGAATTAATCGGTGTCAGATGCTGCTTTTAGTGGCTTCTACCAGCTCTACTTTCTTTTCCATGCCACTCATCTGTCGTCTTTTTACTCCCGGCTTTTCTTCCCCTCTGGTGTTTGAAGTAAAAGACATTTTACAGTCCTCGTTCCCACACCTGTCTGATAGATGTGTGTGTGTGTGTGTGTGTGTGTGTGTACAGACAGCTTGCACATAGCTTAATAGCTTATACATATTAATCACGGTACTGGGCGGCTGCTGTGCAAGATAAACGTTACAAACACAAAGTCAGCTGTAAAGTAAACTCCTCAGTGACTTTATGTTCATGCATGTGTAAGTAAGCACAGGTATAAAACTCCATGTTTCATCCTGAATCATCACATACTGACGCTTTGTGGCGTCACTTTGCAATCGCAGTAAACACATGGTCAAACA
The DNA here is from genome assembly GCA_947000775.1 of Pterois miles. NCBI lineage: Eukaryota > Metazoa > Chordata > Actinopteri > Perciformes > Scorpaenidae > Pterois > Pterois miles. The sequence continues at coordinate 5,605,160 of CAMQGK010000485.1, read as the reverse complement.
AAAACACTTTCTTAGGTTAAGGCAACAAAACCAACTAGGTTTAGGAAAAAAACAACATGGTCTTTTTCAGTCCCAATACCGACAGTGATACCTGGGCTTTAGGTATTTAGGTACCGATCTGATACCAGTGTTTAATTAATAAACTGTATGCCTCACTGTGTGGAAGTGACTGGGATCATGATTTCATATGTAAGGTAACATCAGGCTTGACTTTAACATTTTTTAAACTTTGTAAAGCAAAATGTAACCAATAAATACATACAGGTATACATTTACTGAATTATTTATTGTTTAAAAAATAAATTGTACACAAGCTACTTGGTAAAAAATCTTCAAAATTAACAAAATTACAGTTCAAGTGTAAATTTTTTAGTAACAAATTGGTCAAAACTTAAAATTTTAAATCCCAGTATATAATTTATATAGTGCATAACAGATCGGCACCGTTGTCACGATATCCTATCCAGATGTTTGGGTCAGTACTGGCCCGATATCTGATCCGGTATTGATGCATCCCTACTAACTGAATGCTGGTTTGGGTTTTGTAATCACATACTTGTGAGCAAAAATGGAATTTTTCCCAGAAGAATGACAATTAGAAAACAAGCGGTGCAGACGTGTGATGTCCACAGTTTAAAGCCACGGCACCTGTTCTGTGAGGCTGTGTCAACACCAGCATAGCAACGTGCACACAATGACAATTTAAACACACTGATGTTGACCAGCTTCTGTTTCTCTTGGAAATGTTAAAAGTTTTGATATTTGCATAAATTTGAATGTTGATCTGCTAGTGATGCAAGGTGAAGCCTTGAGGGCTCAATAAAGTTATTACTGTGCATCCCGAGGGGGACATGAATGTCCGAGTCAAGTTTCAGACATTTCAGGCAGAGCCAAAGAAGTCAACCTGCTGGTTGCACTATATTAAAAGTCAGGGATTGATAAATTCATGAAGGTTCGTAGTCTGGGAACACTGAACGTCTGTACCAAACTCCATGGCAATCCATCCAGTAGTTGTAGAAACTCTCCCTCCTCGTCCGTGTTGCCAACTTAGCGACTTCGTCTCTATATTGAACGAGTTTTCAGACCCCTCTAGCGACTACAGACAAATCTAGCGATTTTTCTGGTGTTATTGGAGAGTTTTGGAGACTCTGATGTGAAAGCAGGTATCGTTCTTCCTCTTCTCAACGAGCAGCGGGTTTTGCCGTGGCCCAGTGGCGGACCAGTCCTCGTCGTGCAGCAGTCCCTCCCAGCTGCAGTCAGAGCAGGAGATGTTCACGCCTCCACGTCCAGACTGCAAATGAATCCTGCATGCAAGAAGCTGCCGCTGGCTGAAATTTTTTCTTTGTCTTAAATACATAAATGCACTAAAACTAAACACTGCGTTTGACTCACACAGCCTCAGTCACTTCAGCCTCACCTCGTCCACTGTGTGTGAACCTCTCTGTGACATAAGCTAACATCTAGCTGGCTAGATCGTAGTGTTCCCGTCTAAACTGTACACGCAAAATTAAAGAAAGGAGTGGGAATAAAACGCTGATTTCAAAGGCTGGCTGAAGCTGTTTTTTTAGAGATACATAGCATACTGCATGCATTGTCAGGCTGATGTCTACGCCAAACTTTGTGATGTTAAAAAAACACCTCAAAAACACCTGACAACTAAAAAATACAGTCAGTTCCACCCAAAACCAGCTGCCATTTATGGTAAAAAAAAAAAAAAAAAAAGACTGCAAAAAAGGCTGAGGCCATCATGCCGTCCATGACAATTTCAAGCACATGGCCAATTATGCAAATTAAGTGATGACATCATTTAGCAACTTCTAACGACCTTTAGGACAGCCAATAGCTCGGCTTCCCTCACCACTCTGCTCCTCTGTAGCCGTTCGGTGAGCATCGCAGGCCGCCAGCCGGAGCTTTTCAGCTCCATAAAGACAGATAAACAGTTTCCTGTTCATTTATAATGAACATTTGTGTTGTGAAATAGCTATGAAAAATGTAAAAAAAAAAATATGAGCCGTTTTGACTGCTGTTGTAACACGCTTTGCATTGTGGGATACAGCAGGCGAGGTGGTCCGATCCAGGCTGGAGATTTTTTCCAGATCAGTAGGATGTCTGGGTATTTCTGGCATACTGTAGGTTTTGCTTTTGTTCACATACTACATGTTGGCCAAATCAGTATGTACTACTAGTGTATTATGAGGTTTCCAATACAGCCAGTCAGTTTAGTGCAACTTCGATGTCTTTCTAAAGTCCAACAAAAACACAGACACGTTGTGCTGAAGGCCCTGTGTAACTGAATAATACATAGCAGCATCAGCATATTTACTTATTAAAGTGTCCCCTCATTTCTGAGCCTGACAAATGCTAATGAATCCGTCTTATCTGCTTCTTTCCTTGTGTGTTTTCCTGCCGTGGCTTCGCTCGGCACTGATGCGCACCAGTGACTGCTGGCTGCCATCAAATGAGCTTTGGGGGATGATTGTGTTGCCCTGAGTAGTTTTACTGTTCACTGGATTAGATATTACAGCAGAGGTTGAATCAGGTCCGGACGTAGGCCTGCCAAGCCTCCGTGGACACATCTAGCACATAAACTAAGATCTGCCAAAAAACAACAAAGTATGATGAAGTCTGAGAAGCAGCAGCAGACACTCACCAGATACCTGCTGCGTTCCCGCCATGAAAAGATGGAAATCCCAACTTTCTGCTCGTAAAACTATGATGTATTTATCTGTCTGATACTAAATGAATGGTACATCTAACATAATAATAATAATAATAATATTAAAACTGTAAAGTACGTTGATTCCTTAACTACAACAGTGCACACCCTAAATAATGTGTGTTTTTCTTCTCTGTGGAGTGAATTGTTAAGAAACAAAATTTGTCCAGTCAAAGTAAAAAAGAAAAAGCTGAACAGGAGAAGGAACACGTCGCCTTGTTGCAAAGTGGATAAAAACAACAGGAAAAGTAGAAAACGACAAGTTCAGTCACTGTCAATCACTTAACAGCTGTGCTGCTGGGCTCTTTAGCAGAACGTGTTTAAGGCATAAACGTTAATGTGGAGCAGATCTAAAGGTCAGTTTGAACTAAACACTTCTAAACTAAACATTTCTTTTAACTCTTTCTGCTGCATTTCTTAAAACTTCATCATGAAACGACATAATCAGACTTAATGAGAGCCGGATGTGATCAGATTTATGCCACAACAGGTGCAAAATGTACCAAATACGACTATTATTCATGATGCAGAACTACATGTTGAATGTGTCCATTCAGACAAACAGATCTCAGGGGAAACAGGAATAAATAGCACATTACGAGGACTGTTTGTACACAAGTGTCATTTCTATTTATCTTAGACAGAGAAAGGGCGAGAAACGTGTGGTAATTTATAAATAATAGTAATAATCCACAATTACAATCCCGTACTGTATTCATTCATGAGCCCTGCAAGTCACTGCATGTTTTACAACACTGTCCTGCAAATATTTCAGAATAAAAGCCTTGTTAAGAAATTAAGGAGCTCTGTCCACAGGAAAAAAAAAACAACTTGATATTTTACTTTGAAATGAAAGCAGGAATTGTTGATTTAAAAATGAATCTTTACTTCACTCATTTTCTACAGATATAGACATCAAAACTGTTGTAATGTTGCTGATGTGACGTCAATATACAGTTAGAAGATCACCTTCACCGTCTGTGACATCTTCTACAGATGTCTCAACTTTGAAATTGTGGTAATGCTGTTGATACGATGCCAATAAACTGTCAAACGATCACTTTCACTGCTGTAAACCGTGCGGCTCGTGTCAAAGATAGTCGAGACGTTCAATCTGTAGAGGAGACGCAGCAGAGATCTCCTCTCATGTGGGCAGTGTGGCAGCTCTGACCCGTTAACATGGACACCGAGATATTTTTCATCATGCTCACCATTTTACAGCACAGTTTGAAAGTATCTGCAGTAAAACAAGATATGGTCACATTAACCAACATGTCCCCCGAACTGGGGAGCAAATTATGTCGTCTGTCAAAATGACCGGACACGATTTCACGCTTGACCTCCAGCTTGGATCTCAGCCTCGTCTTTGAATGCTACACAGTCGGTGATGACGGCGTCTGGCAGGACGGGAATGAGGGTTTGAGTGGAGGACTAGTGGTGACTCGTGAGTCAGATTTAAGCCTGCGGCATCACACGGCTCATCACAGGAACGTTTAACACTGAATTTAACCAACACGTTACGTTTATATTTCAGACATGTTGTGAGAGCTGCAGTCAATGTTCAGTGTATTTACATTCTGTAATCACGCAGTGGTTTTCATTGCAAAGTCTGCAAATCTTGTGGTAAATTTAAATTGTTTTCACACACACAGGGGACATCAAGCACAACCGTCACAAGTACTCCACACCACTTCTATGTGACATCTACTGTTGACCTGCGATCTCCATCTGTTCCCCCCTAAAAAAAGACTAAAACGGGTCTATTGTGGGTCTCAGACTGTTAAAGATTATAATTTTAAGACCCTAATCTGCTTCACACAAACTCAAATATATTGTTGAGGATATGGAGAGTGATTAACATGCCTCACTTGCTTTCTGTCTCACCTGCAGCTAAAAGTGTAAAAGTAGAAACATTTGAGTTCACTCTTCATTCCTGCATTTAAATGTTGCTTCAATGCATTTCTATACCTTATGTAAAACACTTTGAATTGCTGCTGTGTTTATGAACTTGCTTTACAAGGGATGACTAATCATATTATTATGAAATCAATCAGAAAATAAATCCTTGACATGTTGTTTATTGAGGAAATGAATCATATTCTTCACATGAAAACCTAAAGCGCCTCCAGATTAAATGTGATATCAGACATCAACAAATAGGCAATTGTATTTGTGAGGCAGATCCCCAAAGCAAAGTCTTCCAATAAAAGAGAGTTCACAGTCTTTATCAGAGCACAGTGTGTGTGTGGGTAGTAAAGCCTATTAGGACACAAAGCTTATATCAGATTACAGAGATGCTGGGAAATGTGGTTGCTTTTATCACAATAATCACACTGCAGGGGCGACTTGGAGCAACACGAAGCTCCACATCTTCAACGAGCTCATATTGTGGTTCCCTGTTACGGTCTGACATGGTAACTGAGTCTCATCTCAAACTTCAGCATCCGCCATCTGAGAGATTCAGACTGGGCCTGTTCAGCTGCAGTGCCTTGCACAAGGGCTCCCTGAAGGCGAACAGTAGCAGCAGCAGAGGAAGGCTAAGACCGCTGCTCCTTCACTGCTCCTGCTAGTGCTTCGGGTAACAAGCCGGCCCATATCTACTTCATGCAAACAAAATGAGACTCGGTAAAGATCCAGATATGTGACTGCTGACCTCAGAGTCGGCTGTGAGGCTCCACCATCTGCTTCAGGGCTTCACACCAAGTCCTCGGTGTGTTCAGTCCTCCTGGCACATCAGAGCACTGTGGCAAGCTGCTTTAACATTTAATGGCTCAGCACAGGATATTCATTACAAATATCTGCTACCACATTTTCACCAGTAAAAACTTGAATTCAAGATATCCCTAATTCTATTTTGACTCGTACGACTCAAACTACCTCTGCCATTCATGTGTATGTGGTTTCTCATTACAGATATCCACAATCTGCAACTGCAACCTGTTTCAGATATCGTTACTTCCCCTCAGTTGAAGACATATACACTTAATTTTGACTAGTAAGAATGATGTTGTAGATATCTTCAACTGGAGTTACAGATAGTCAAACTGTAATTATGGACATCTATAGAGTTTTGACTATGTGACATGACGAACAAACAAACTATGTCGCTGCACTGCAGCCGTATGGGTTTATCAAGTGTGACTGGAGACAATAAATCTACAACACGCTGTAAATTTCTACCACAGCTCTCTAGTGAACAAAGCTCTGCTTGGCCACAGATTCCTTGATGATGAGCTCTTTCTATTTCATCTCATTTTCTAACTATCCGATCCACAGCGGTCCCTCACCACTCGTCTCACAGCCGGCTGCACATAGAGGCCGATGTCATGTGTCCAGCTCGGAGGACGGCTGGTTGGGATTAAAATGAGGTTGTAGCTCGTCGTCTACCTCACTGCGGTTAGAAAGAGTTCAACAAGTTATGAGTTATTGATCCAGGAAGTTTGAATCTGTGAATATCTTTCCAACTTTCCAAATTGTCCAAGTTAGTAAAAGCTTCTGCTGACACTGTTCAGATGGTTTGTTGGGCCGATATCCAATGAGAAGCCTTGATGAGCGTCATGACAACAATTCAGACTATAATGGGGTTTGAGATATCTGTAACTGTTATTTAGGATAGTCAGAACTGAATTATAAACATCTGTAACCCTCGTTTACAGTCATAATGTAATTGTGAGTATCTCTAATGTTAATCCTGTGTGTTAATTAAATGTTAAAACAGCTTGCAATAGAGCGAACAGCTTCCCTTTACGGTGAGGACACAGAATAAACACAGGCCGATGTGGTGTTTAAAAGCTGATACTCTTCTTTTTTTGAATCATGCTTTTTATTGTGTCCTTATGGAAGAAGAAAAAGCAACAATAATAATGATAATGATAATAATAATAATAATAATTTTGACAAACAAACAATAAGAAATACATGCTAATAAAAACAATGCATTTAAAATAATAAATAACTAAATAAATAATGAAGAAATATAAATAAATAACAATAAATAAATAAGTAAATCCACACACGCCTGCTTATACACCTGTGGTCTCGCCCCCACATTGAATGCTGATATTCTTTGAATAATAAAGCTTTTCTATTTGGCGAGTAGGTTTTCATTTAGAAGGTATTTGCTTCGGTATATAAACCCAAACTCTAAAACCCACATTAAGGAGCAGACATTCAAAGGTTTTATACTCTGAATACATTTAGGCTGTTCTGGAGGCAAACACAGTCCGACCTGCAGCCTACGAGCTGAATATATTTTCACTTCACACAAGTGCATTAATCTAATCACATCAATACCACTTCAGCTGAAAATACAAGGAAAGGAACTCGAATATTAAAAGATAACCTTTGTGATATTCTATGTTTTTTCTTATTATCAACAAAATTACTAAAAAACAACAGTGAATGTATCGACAACAATTATTTTACATACAATAATTTCCCTCCGGGGATTAATAAAGGTTCATCTTACCTTATCTTATCTTATTAAAAACACATTGCTGAGCCACACTGCTGCACTGGGTGACCTGTTCCTTCATTATCATGAACACAACTCTGCACTTTATTGTGACTATGACTGCAACGGATCACAAAACTCTCGGACAACTTGTATCTCAGTTTTGAGTCGTGAAACAGCAGAAAAAAGGAGCAAATCTAACTTTCAGAGATGCCCCAATCCCGTTTTTTGCTGCAGATACAGATTAGTGATCGTCAGTATCAGCGGATAGAAACTGACTATAAATTTAAATGGTATCCTTTTACTTTGTTATTGTCACCTATAGCGGTTATTTGCATATAGAAAATAAAAGATTATATTTTTTTGTGTTGGGAAGTTAAACAGCTCATAATTCACTCTCTAATATCTATTTTATATTCCTGTGAAAACATCTTCAAACAACTGGATTTTAAAACTACATTTTACAAGTTTTTTCTTGAGTCAAGTCATGATAACATTAGAATTCAACTTTGCCCAGTGCTCATTTTACTGAAGAGAGCCTGAACACAACATAATGTAAGTCAATGGAGCCTCTGTAAGTTAACTGCTCCGGTGCTGAAACTTTAGCTTTCCTCCTGCGGATCCCAACAAGGATAAAAATATCAGGGATCGGCGATTAGACAGCGTTAATGCCGATCACCCAATCGCGTGTTTTTACTGAATATCGTCTATCATCGTATCATATTTCACACTATGATGGTTAAAATGTGTAATTAATCCACGGTTCACAAACCACGAGGGGGATGCATACGGATCACGGATGAACTATGAAGCGTTAAATTTTGACTCAATCCCACATACGCCGTCCTACTGCCACATTTACTCCAAACATGGATTAAAAACTTGAACTTCATTTGATTTGTGATATACATACATGAAATTTGACCTCTGCCTATAACCCATCCTGAGCGCTTAGGAGCAGTGAGCTGCAGTAAAACGCCCGGGAAGCAACTTGTCTCGCTCAAAAACACTTCAACAAGCAGACAGTTGGCGACAGGGATTGAACTACCAACTTTGTGGTTAACGGACGTTCACTCCACTCACTGTGCCACACACGCAAATGTGGATTAATCCGCTGGAGAAAATAGTCCCTAACAAACGCACTATTCTCTCCTTTGAGTAATGTTTGATCAAAACCACAGTTACCAGCTGTTTCAGAAAATTAATGTTGTTCCTTTTTGTGAAAAATGTTGTGCACTGATTTTACATTATCAGTAAGAACGATTGGGCTTGGGGCTCAGAGACACAGACTAACACTTTGTTAGTTTTGGTCTTTTCATTGGATTTGCTGAATGAGTAACACCACAATACATTTTGGGACAATAAGCAGTATCAATCCCATTTAGGTCTATTGAGCTGCTGCTTTTATCCAGTGTGATTTACAGTGGAATAAACCTACAGTCACCCCAGATTAAGAGACCTAAAAGACACCGACACCAAAGAAAGCTGCTAATATTTTTAGTGCCTCCATTATATTCTGCTCCGTGCCGGCTGCGTATAATGGAAGAGAGTATTTCATCTCATTGTGTTAATGTTCATGGCACAAAAGCAACTGTTGGTAAGAAAGTGCACATGAGGAATCACAGTACTATGCTTAATCTTAATGGGTTATGCCTCGGTGCTTTCTGTGGCCTAAATACAAAAAGACAACAAACAGCTTTCCAAAATATCCTCCCTTTGAAACAAGATTACTCCCACTCCCCCAAACATTAAATATGTATGACTGTGGGCAACTTTAAAGGTTTGTTGACCAAACGGTGACTCTTTCTGGATCTTTCAGAGAATCTGTGATGAAAACTGTAGTCATTTTTCTTTCTAAAATGGTCTGATGTGAAAGCAAGAAGGGTGTTTTGTGTTTTATTCAGACTGACAAATTTGTCACAACAGGCTAATTTTAACTAAGATGAACTACTCTAAACTGTTTTATTTCATATTTTTATTGAACTCTGCCTGGCCACATGTTAAAAAGCACCAATAAATAGCTTCATTCATAAATAAAATGAAGTTATATCAATCTGGAAATGGAAGATGTGAATATAGGTGGTGTCCATAGTCAGGAAAGTCATCACCAGCATGGTTTAACTACGAGATGGATGGATGCACCCTGAATTATTGATGTCAGAGAGCTGGAAGTGCACTCAGCCCCGGTGGGTGTCATTTGGTCCTCTGATGTCAGCTCCATGTCAGCACAACCAAACCAAGACTTTCATCCAGGAGGCTGCTGTTTGTGTCCTGTGTTTCACTGTCACGTCCCGATCAGTTGGTCCAACCAAGGGGTTGGACCATACTTGAGACTTTAAAAAAGGGAGGGTCTCAAAACCAAAGTTGGGGGTCTGGGGATTAATCTTTTCATCCGTTTTTATTTATCTTTGCTCCTGCTTGAGTGTTTCTTTCTCTTAGTTCTCTCCATTTCTCTCTCCTCCCTCCTTAAGATACTTTCAACATGACAATGCCACCACTTCGCTCTGAAACCTGTTATTTCCAGCGGTTTGCACCGCGCCACGATGGCTTTTCGCTGTAGCGCCCAAAGCCCGACTTTGGATGCTGTGATGAGTGAAGCTTAAACATGAGCTCAGACTGCGCTGTCTCATGAACATGGACTGCTCTCTGCTGCCGGGAAATGACAGTTGCTGTCATTTTGTTGTCGTCCGGGTCATCAATGTTCAGTTCCAGAAACAGGCTAAGATAACGAAAAGGAAAAAAAAAAAGTGTGAAAATCGGGAGAAACACGGAAGAATTGTGATCCGGAGAAGAAAGTGGGAGAGGACGATGAAAAACGTGAGTCTCCCTGGAAAACTGGGAGGCAAGTGTGTGTGTGACAAAGAGTTATTGTGAACAACTGTGGTTATATTTAGGCAACAAATCCACTTATACGTTTAGGAAAAACATCATGTTTGGGCTAAAAATAAGCACGCAAACTAAGTAAATAAATGTGGCATGGAAGGAATAATGTACAGTGAGCCAGTGGTTGTGAAATAAACCCTGACAGGGTTTACGTCGCCCTAAATGGGTTTATTTCACAACAACAGCCAGCTTATTACACAGCTACTTATGTCAGAAATCAATCATTTGACACAAATATGGTCTGGTGAGCTATCAAGAAATAGCAGACCGTAGAATGCTGTGACTGACCAATCAGAATCGAGTATTCAACAATGCTGTGTAATAAAAGTATGGAAAACAACGTCGCTTTGAAATAACTCAACAACACTTGGGGACACAAACAGCTGGTTGAAAGCCCTGTGTTTGTTGAACCCATCCACTTCACCATCCCACCATCAGCAGTCTCTCTCACTTTTTATTGGATGTCACCGGCTCCGAGCGTCGCATATTCACACAGATGCATTTTCATTCTCTTATCTTGAGGTCAGAGGTCGAGGGAGCGCTTAGCAACAAGCTAGTATGACACTGGTTGGTATTAGGGCTGCCCTGAATACCATTTTTTAGGCTTTGAAGCTTTGGTGAGTAATATTTGAAGCTTTGCGGTGCAGTTCGGCAGACTGACATGTTCTTCTGTCCGTCGCCATCTCCCTCATTTCAAAAAGCATTTGAATACTGATATGGAGGTTGGTTACCATGGCAATGGTTGGAGCTTCGAAGCATTGGGGTCAGCCTTAGTTGGCATTGCATCTTCACTCTAGCTTTAAAACTGAGCCCGCTACAACCTAAAAATCTCAAGTTGCATCAATGCATTAAAGAAATTAGTGGCATTAAAATAAATTTACGTTAATTATTGCGTTAACTTTGACAGCCCTAATTTTATTTAAAGGGCTTGGACTCACTTCCAGGACATCAAATACCAACGTACGAGGCGTCCTTTCGTGTATGTATGAGGCACACTTGGCGTTCAGCTAACCGATGTAAACCCATCTACATCGTTAGACGCAGAGCAGCAGACGAAGTATCAAGAACGAGAAGTCCTCAGCGACAAGATACCACACAACAGGCTGGAGGCTTCTGTGGCAAAATATGACGAATGGGGATGAGATCAGGTTGGGTTAAAATGTTAATCTCAGTAAAGCTTCCATTCATCAACACACACCTAGTGGCACAACCACTTCATTGCCTCAGAGGAGCAGCTTTCTATTCATCTCCACCACCAGAAACTGCTGTTATCCTTCCAGTGAGGTTCAAACATGTAAAGCAGTAAGCTGACTACAGGAGGTCGTATCGCCACACAGCCTGGCAGTGATAAATCAATACATTTCCATTTGGGAAAGACGGCAGCTGAGGCTCTTCGTCCCCCCGCCATGCGATCCCACTGTGGGTCTATGTGACTCATCCAATTTGTTTCTTTGAAAACAAGCACCACAGTTATTACCTGGCGCCATTACTTTGTACATTCAAATATATTCTGCCTTTAAACAACCAGCAAAGACGAATTGCAGCCTTTGTTTAACTGTCTGTGTGACATCAGAACTTGGATGAATCTGAACTTCCTCAATCTTAACAACAATAAGGTGCTCGGTGTTCGGACACCCAAACTTATTAGACAGTTTAGTTAATACTCTCGGCCCTTTGACCGCTTCATAAACAGACTTGTGTTAAAAATCTTGGTGTAATCTTTGACAACAACTTCAGTTTTGACAAACAAACCAGCTTGTGGTAAAAAAACAGCTTTTTTCAGTTAAGGCTTTTGGCTAATGTAAAGGACTGTCTGTCTCTCAGCGATCTGGAGAGAGTTACCCATAATGCTTTTATTACCTCTCAGTTACACTGCTGTAATTCTTTGTATGTGGGTTTACAACAGTCGGCTGCAGTTTGTACAAAATACAGCTGCTCACCATCTGACTGGAAAAAGGAAAACGAGCTCTGGCCTCCCTTCACTGGCTTCCTGTCCGTTTCCGGATTGATTTTAAGATTTTATTGCTTGTTTTTAAGGTTTTTAATGGGCTGGCTCCACCCTGTCTTTCAGAGCTATTGTACCTTTATACTCCAGGGGTCGACCAGTCAGATGCTCCTGGATGTCCCCAGAACTAGACTCAGAAACAGAGGCGACCGAGCCGCTGATCTCTGATCAGTTTACCTCTGAAGATTAAAACAGCTCAGGCTGTAGAATCACTGAAGTCTCTGCTGAAGTCTCACCTCCTCTCGCTGGCGTTTAAGTTTATTTTCTGTTGTGCTGCTGCTCTTTTATTGCTGCTTCAACTGCGGTTGTTTTTAAAAGTGCTACACTAATAAAGTTTGACTTGACGTAAGGTGTAGCTCACATCACAAAATGTCAATGTGTCATCAAAGTAGCTGGTGGATTGAACGTCCTCACGCTCTGATGGCTCCAGCTCTGTTGAGACAACTTAATACTGCTTCAGTTCATATTTATTTTTTATTAGTTCTAACAGGGACAATATGGATAGCTGAATTTCATCATCATCATTCAATTACTTGTATCAATTACTGTCCACCCTTTTATGACATGTTGCAGTGTGGAAAGATGGGTTGTGTGTAGGGATGAATGTTGCTGAGTGGTAAAACACACACAGCGCCGCTGCTTCATTCATAAAACAAGGAAGTTCTCTAGTGTCTACTACTCTAATATTTAGGACCATTTGGCATTTCTCCTTGTTTGATAACATTAAAAGTAACTCTGCTGTCGGCTTCACCACTCATTTCAAAAAAGACAGAAAAAAGAGGGATCGTGAAGGCGAGCGGTAGAAGAGAGAGAGAGACGCAGTGCGACAGTTATTTCCTGATTGATTCACAGTGTTAACGTTATAAAGCACAAATAAGTAACCATCAAACACTCGTGTTAACGTTATAAAGCACAAATAAGTAACCATCAAACACTCATCAGATGATTTAATGTAGAGACAGACATTTTCCTCTGCTGCATTTCATTCATTGCCTGCAACATGCATCAGTAAATATATGCAGCAATACGCATCGTCGCAGTGAGATACAGATTTATTTATGTGTTTTTTGGATGAAACAGGCGGATGCACTGAACTGCAGGCTGCAGAGTGGTTTTCATGTCAGCAGACTAATTTGGCAAAATCTTCACAAGTCTTTAGACGGCGGTGGAAACACAGAAAACAGTAGCTGAAGGAACCTGTTGGTTCAGAAGAAGAGGCAGCCCATTGAGTCAAATAGACCATGAAGCAGGGGATGCTTCAGGGCGGGGCTACCGTGTGATTGATGGGTCGCTACCACGGTCTGTGTTTTCGTCTTACAACTTTAACCCTTTCACGGTGTTTTCACGTCATCAAAGTTGATTATAACCTTTTGGTCACCTAAAATGATGTATTCAGTGTTCGGTTGCACTTAGCTCCACCCTCTTGTGTCAATGCTGGTTGCAAAAAAACAAGATGGCGACAGCAAAAACCAAGATGGTGATGGCCAAAATAACAAACTCAAGGCTTCAAAACTGTAGTACACAAACCAATGGGTGACGTAATGGTGACTATGTCCACGTCTTATGTATATACTGTTAGGGGTGGGCGATACATCAGATATAGTCAATCTGTCACAGTTTGCATTGTGTATAAAATCACAAGATCATAAGACAAGGCTCCGGTTAGAAAAGCCCGGATTCAAAAGACTTAAGACTTAAGACAAAATATGAACTGCCTGGTCACAATTTTTTTTTTTGCAAAGAAAGCTCTGCCGGAGATTTACAGTACATTACAGTGAGAGAAAAGTCGAGTGGTACCTGAGTATCACTCTACATTAAATCGACCGCTGGGAGTTGAAGAGTAATTGCCTTCAAACAGACTTCTTCCTGGATGATCACGTGCCAGATAATCGTGCAGTTTAAAGGATGCTCTCGTGGCAAGTGTGCATCACCACCAATAACGAGGTTAACAGAACCAAAGCTGTGAGCCTGAATAAGCTGACAAGACTGCAGTGTTTTGGCCATACGCTGCACCTCGCGACGGGAAACCTCGACTTTAGGAAAATAATTTATTATCAGCAATGTTGTAACAGCTTACCGGTAGAAATAAGTTACTGTTGATTGGATTCAGTATGAACTCAGTATATCTGCAGTATATCACCCCTTTTAAGTAGGCTGTTTGAGTAAATATGCAGAGCTTTAGAAGCTTCTTTTTCTTATTTTATTTAAGTTTCACTAATGAGCAAAAAGAACTACCCATCTCTGTGTTTTTCTGACAAACGTCTTCTTGTGGTCGTGCAAATAATGACCATTGCTGTCTGTGGGAAGCAAAGGTGGACGAAGTGTCATGTTGTCATAGCCCCTGGACCGAGACGACCCCCAGACAGACGTAAGAGGTGGTTATTGTCATCAGCTTTCTGCTGCTCTAATATGAAGCGTGTGACCTCTCCATCACTCTGCAACCTCTGGAATAAGATATTATCAACGGCGGCTGGAGAAGTGTGCAGTCTGACCGTTCCCGGTCATTACAGCGCTGTGCACCATTTCATCTTGCCTCTCAGAGAGAAATGAGACTAAATCTCACATGCTTGTTTCAAGGCTTTAGTCTGGAAAACATCCATTAGAATGGACTGAGCGGGCAGCTGGAAGTCCGGGCCAATGAGCAAACTATAAGACCAGAACAGCAGGCTGCAAAGACCCGGTCTGTACCACACACACACATTGGTACACCATCGATTTCTGACGTCCTAATCCATTATTTTCCATCACAATGAAAGGCAATTGTCTAAACCCAACCCTCAATCAGGATGTTGGTCAATTCTGAGTGTTTAACTGAATTTCTTCCTGTTTTGCTCAATAAAACAGTTTCCAAATCCACATGAAAACGATAAATCTGAGGGTTTCTGGCCTGTCGGTTATAGTAGAGGGAGAGTGTAGATCAGTGAATGTTGTTAACAGGACCACAGCGGAGGTGTTTTCACCGTTTATGACACTTATTCATATTAAGAAGCTCCTTCTTGGTTTAAGGAACGTGTGTGAATGATAGTGTGCTTATCTCTGTTGGAAGCGATGAATAAATGAAGGAATGAATGAAATGTTGTCTAAAGGAAGGAATTACACATGTGGCACTACGCTGAGACTGTTTACCTCTGTTCCTTCTTTTTCTTAACTGGTATTAAGAGATTATCCTAAAATGGAAACCTGTCAGACTTCTTTTTTCATCTTAAAGCTGAGGACACACAAAGCCGAAATCAAAGCTGCAACCACCCGCTGAGTTAACTCACGTCGCCTTTGTCTTGCACTCAAACACACCGCAAAGACGACAGCTGACAATCCGCTCTCACGTAGATAAAATAGGTCTCCACACCAGCAGGTGGCGGTAGTCTGTATTCATCATTCAAAAAAGGGCAAGCAGCAGACCGAGGACGGTGGATATAAACGCCGTTGTTATGATACGTACATGAAATCACGCAGTGTTTGCCGACCATTTTCACACCACTCTCTCTCACCACTTAGCTTCACTCCAGACGGCCACGTCGCTGTGAAAATATCCTTACACTGGAATGATCAGATGGGATGTAATTTTCGTCTTCACTTTGTTTCCTTTGGTTTTCCTTTGAGAGATTTCTCTCAACATGCTGAATTTGTGCAAAACTTTCAACACGGGCAAACAAGCGCCGACGATGCAGGACACGCCAAAAAAAACCCAAACTCTCCGTCGGCCAGCCGTGGTCTTGGTGTGTCGGGGCCTTAAGTCTCTAACTTTAATGGGCTTTGTGGTCTCTGTACATGGATTGTCTATAGACACTGTGGGTGTTTTAGAGCTGGATGCGGTACAGCACCGAGGAGGTTGGGCGACTGATCCATTTGGACACACCTGGTAGTTGCTTCTTCATATTTTACAATCTATAATTTTCCAGATTGTCTACACTACTACAATGATGTTGATGTGCCAATTTATTATTTGCAGCTCTTAAAAGTTTTTTTACTTCTGTACACTACTCTTTGACTTAAAAAGTGGGAGCAGAAACAAAAGTGTTGCATTCATATTTTCATTCAGTCTGATTGCACCAAGTCGCATAATCACAAAAACACGAGGCACTATTTCTGCATACTGTATTTCATTGCTGTTAGTGAATCTCTGCAGTGATTCAATACTTCAAAAAACACACAAGCAGGATTTCTTTCCTTCTCTCCTGAATGAAAACACATTTTATCAGCTGTGTGGTAACACTGTTATCCACAGCTGATTCCAGGAGTCCGGTACCATTTGTTCTGCCAGACAACATCAGACAAACTCCACACAGACGACCTGGAGTCGGGCCGTTGGCAGCGTGAAAGTTTTCAACATGAACCCTCCTGCTGTGTACTCGTTTCCACTAACTGAGTCTGTGTTGACAATCCCCTGTGCTGATTTGGATCTCCTGCAGCCCATGTTCAGACGGATGAGCTTTAATATACCTCCGTGGCCGGGAGCCCGTTCACACCTGAGTCCCTGCTGTGCTCTGGTGCACTGAGGCTGCAGCAACCGTGCACAGACTGGAACATTAACGGGGACAGATTAAGGAACACAGCCAGTACAGGAGCAAATA
The DNA here is from genome assembly GCA_947000775.1 of Pterois miles. Lineage (NCBI taxonomy): Eukaryota > Metazoa > Chordata > Actinopteri > Perciformes > Scorpaenidae > Pterois > Pterois miles. Next base: position 5,588,532 of record CAMQGK010000485.1, on the reverse strand, counting down.
TTGGCTTAACCTCCTCAACTCTTAATTATCTCGTTATAATTCTGTCTTCATTCAACTTATCTTCATGCAACCCTGTCTGCGACAAAATTACATTCCTGAACAACTAAACTGCATTCTCAGTTATGTTTGGAGGGAAACGTATTTCCCCCTGAATTATAGTTGGTGAGGGTTAGTAAAAATCATGCTTTGGCTTGACTTTGTTTATGTTATTAAGCTATAGCCATATATTGAAATAAGTGACCATAGTCTTTTAAGACCCAGACACGCCAACCAGACATCAGAGAAGCAGCAGCGCCGAAGCTTTTTAAAGAGCTGACGTTTCAGAATGAAACGGATCACTTTGTGGTCCTGTGGTCTGGTCTTGTGGAGCCTGACTGGCATCAAAACAAACAAACGCTAATTTATTAGCGAGTTTATTTAGTTGAGAATTTTCTTTGCTAGACGAAGGTTAACATTCTGCGATACTTTGTACGCCATCACAGACAGACTAACGCACAACATCGCAGTCAGGTGAATGTGCCACGGCCCACGGCACCACCACCTCCACCAGTGTGTGCTCCACTGCTGGAGCTCAGGACTGAGGTGACACTCATCTGATTCCCCCTCCCTCTCACACAGCACACCTGGCATATATACCTGTGGTCCAAACCAACAATCAGCGGCACACATCCAGTCCCACAATCAGCTCACCAGCAGCACTGGAGAGCTCCTTCAGCGGCGAAGCGTGTGAAGGAGCGCCATCGCAGGCCCTTCCTTAACCACTCAACCAGCACTGCTCCCAGTAGACCGTACACAAACACACACGGACATTATATTAATATAAATTTGTAATATTTCACCTTGTTTATATTCCACTTTTATATATTCCCTTCTATTTAAACTGTCATTTTATGTCTGTCGACTTTTGTGTCTGTTTTGGCACTATCCACTTTGCTGCTGTGCACTGCAAATTTCCCCACTGTGAGACTAATAAAGCAATATCTTATCTTATCTTATCTCAAATTAGTCTACAATATAACCTTAATATTTACAAATGAATATTACATAATACAAATGAAATCATATGCATGATAAATGGATTAAATACCAAATAAAAGTCAACTTAAACAAACTCCTCTGCCCCTCTCTCTTGGTTCAGCCTAACAGGCTGATTGAAATCAGCTGGAGACCTGCAGTTTCAGGTGTGCTCCTCGAAAACACTCCCCCGGATGTAGGCATCAAAGAGAGAGTTCCTACAGGAGGTCGCCAAAATAAAAGCACAACATATAAACCTGACCTTTCTGTATTAGTCTGTTTTCCTGTTTTCCCTCACATGGTGATACCTGTGATATTACAGCACCAGTCAAAACAATCTCAGTTCAGTTTATTCTGCACCAAACTCCATTCACTTTACTGGCAATTTCTTGTGATATTTTTTAAAAAGGAATGAAAAGCAACGGTGCGTCCCGACTTGGAGTCAAAGTGATCCTATGAATCTGGTGTGACATCAGCATTCAGCCATCCTTCTGAAGTGCCCTTGAGCAAGACACACTTAATCCCTCCCAGCATTTAAGAGGGGCGGAAAGAGAGAGCGGCTGGTAAGGAATCCGTCCTTACGTGAAAGGGGTTTTGTGTACTTTAGGTGGCATCGGTTAGATAATTAAACCCTCACATTTGTTTTGGGTGATGTGAACACTTTGACAGCCCGGTCTGCTTTTAGTCAGAGGAGGCTTGTGGGAAGAGAGCACTGTTTATCCTGAGAGGTGGATCGGCGCTGGAAAAGGCCAGAGGGATAACAGCTGGAGGACGGCTCCACGACCACAACAAGCAGCAGCAGACAGCTTATTTTTCCATAACTTATCTTAATTAATGAAAGGAGAAACAACTGTGGCTGTCCTCATGTGTATTACTCCCCACAGAAACAAATATTTTCATTATCGATTTGTGCTATCTGTTTTTGCGGCTAGTAAATTAATCAGAAGATTGATGTTTGCAGACATTCAGTTTATGATTGAACAGGAAAGAAAGAAAAAACTCATATTTGAGAAGCTGGATTTGTGGAAATGTTTGGCTTTTTTCACAAAAAAGGCTTAAAAACAACTAATTCATGAATTATCAAATTAATTGCTGGTTAAATTTCTAACTGATTAGTTTCAGCTTCAGTAAGATTTTGATAAAAAATAGCCACAGGTCTGTGACTGACCACACCTCATAGTATCAAACAGACTCACTATAATCACATTTCAGCTGATTACAGCTGAAACAATTAATCAATGATTGATTTATCAATTGACAGAAAATGCATATGCAACACTTTTCGTAATCAGTTCATCATTTACACCATTTTATTCATTGGTTGCAGCTCAAATTTGAATATGTGGTGGTTTTATACCACAGCAAAGTGAATCTTTCCGGAATAATAATAGATTCACGCTACATTTTCACTGGAAGCCAGAAACTGACGGCCAACACTTGTTGACCCATGACGCATGTTGTGATACGCTACGAATCAGCTTTGAGTCTGACTCAACTTTTTTCAGCACTTCAATGACGCAACAAAGCATCAACCAATCACATGACTTTGTTTCACCATTTCTGGTCCCTTGTGAAAATGACGAAGAAACAACCAAACATCTGATTTATGAATATTGGTACACAGGACTATTTCCACACTCAAACCAGTCATTCCGTTAATCTGGAAGCCAAGCATAATAATATCACAATATTATGCTATGAAAACAAAAAACAGAAAATCCAGCTGACTGTCGATTTATTAATTTAATTAGGTAAATTTCACATCCTGAAAGCAGCTTCTCAAGGTCTCGCCCATCATTTGACCCCTTCAGGGCTGAATGTAGAAAGTACTATGAGTTACAGTGCTAATTGTCATAGTATTTGACATGGCTGGAAAGCCTTTTTATTTACCTTAACAATTTTCCAATTTGCAAATGGCGAGAAGCATTAATTGCAAGTGTGTTTTTCCCAGATGGCCAATTTTTCCCCTTTTTCTTTGAATTGTACTTGTTTTTGAAGTTTCATCATCATTAGTCACAACACCAACAGTACGCTTGTGGTTTTTCCTGGCAATGTCGCCACAGACACCCAGTTAGTAATACTGCAAACGCAAGGGTCTCCATCAGTTAAGGCATTTACTTAAATAAAAATCTGCAAGATTATTACTACATGACTGAGAAAAACAGCACAAATAGAAACCAAATTCAGGGCATTTTTATGCAATTACTGTCAGCAGGTAAAGTGGCAATGGATATAATTGGTTGCAGCACTGTAATAAATTATCACAATAAGGGCTTAATACTCACAGACTTATTATACTGAATATTTACAGTAAAACAGCAGAAAACAAACCACGTAGGACAACTCCACACACAAATACACCATCATTATGATGAGGAAAGCACATAAGCTAATAAATAGTGTTGATAAAGGTCAGCTAAAGGGATATAAACATGTTCTTTTTATCTGTATAATAGAACAGATAATGGTGTAAGTGGATGTGCCTTGGTGGATATGTATATGAATGCATATGTAGATGTATATGTAGCTATACTGTACATGAGGTCGGTTGTATGAATATGAATATGAACTTAACTCTTTATTTTTAGATGTTTTTGCTGCGGTCTTTATGTCCCTTTACACGTATGTGCATGAATATCATTAACCTTAAACTAAAAAACTCCACACACAAGTCCATATAATAAGAATATCATTAGCAATATAAATGTGATATTACATACAGGATTCTCTATTTGCCCTTGACATGTGTGTCTTTATTAATCAGTGGTCAAATGTTGGCCATCAAGGTGTAAACTGGAATCTGAGCTTTATTAATTAAAGCTATAAATGAAACCAGCATTAATATCCAGCAGCTTCTGTGTGAACAGCGCAGAGAAGCGACTCACCGTCAGGAGACACGCAGACAAACACAAGCTGACGAGGAGCGAACTTCTCATGGTCACTGCTCAGGTGGAAGCAGGTCTCAGGTCCTAACAGGTCCCCACGCAGGTAAGAAACACAAACACTTCATTTAAACTCCACTTCAGACTCGTTCAGCCTGTCGACGGGATCTGAGCAGTGTTTTAATTCCATGACTGTGGAGGAAAAAAAGCGCTTAAACAGGAGGAGCAGCCGGTGATGCTGATCCACGCGGGTCTCCTCCACGGAGCCAATGAGCAGAGATCAGTGACCCGCTGCAGCTTCAACTGTCAATGTACACTGATAGGCACGGACACTTCCGGGACTGCATTTCAAAATAAAACATGCATTGACGATCACTGGAACACATAATAAATCTACTAGTACTTTATCTTTTTCAGTTTTAGCAGTATTTCATTACTACTTTAAATACAAAACGTAACAAAATGCAATTATGCTTATTAACATTCAACATTACTGTTGAATGGTAAAAATGGAGCAAATGTTTTTTTTTTTTTTTTTTAAAAGGTATTTTTATAAAACTGTCACTATATCCTCATTCTTGTGCATGAGACAGGTAATCTGAAAAACGATCACATGTCCTCTACTGCTCCTAATGGCATCTGCAAGATTTCATAGCCTGGAGGAAAACAACCAGTCAGAGATGAGCTGGAGTCCACCCGACCTGACTATTGAACAGGCGTTATCAACACACAAACTGATAATAGATTCACAGGGCTGTTATCTATCTGGATTTGAATCTACTATGTTGTAAAACTGAATGAAACTTCATGTTTTAAACACAAACAAAAAAAAGGCTTCTTTGCGTTTATGCAATAGAGCTACAACTTCATTAGGCTTAAGGAAAAACATGTTTTGGGTTTTAATAGCTATGAATACAAAGGTCTTCACTTTGTTGGTTTCACACAGGATGTGAGCTCCAGTCTCCTGGGTTAAAGTCCTGTGTTTGTTTGACCCATGCACCACCACCACGGATTTTTTTTGCCCAGCGATGCCAAAAACGTAAAAATTATTACATAAAAATGTTGTACTGATTGTCTTTATATTGTTTTATGGTTGTTCAGGAGACCAAAGTGCAGGGCTGGAGGCTCTGGACATTTAGGCGTTTCCCCTTTAACCTCATCAAGTGGTTTATTTTAGAGGACACACTAAATGAAGACAGTTGACCGGTCTGCAGGGCAAACAGAGAAATGTTCTTCCCCTCCCGCCGAGTTAAAGGAGCCCTGATTGCGTTCTGATTGTGTTCTGATTGGGCTCACCGGCGCTCCCCATCAGCTCATCAGGATAAAGGTGGACATGAAACACTTTCTAACAATGGTCTTATTCTTAATCCAGGAGACAGGAGCGTTACATTTCACTTTTACGTTACATGTTACCCGTGTTCACAACGTTCAGTTTCATTTTCACTGTAGAAATGTTGTAATTTTAAGCCCAACCATGTAGTTTTTTCCTAAACCTAACTAAGTGCTTTTGTAACCTAATCTTCAGCAACTGTTTTTGTTTAATTCACATTAACCAGCAGTGTTAACTGCGACCTAAAAATGACACAGAGGGGTCCGACTGTCAGTATGAGACGAGTTGGGATGAGAATATGTTATTCACCAGATGCTTCTGTTGCACAGTCATTTCTTGTGGCATGCTGGACACTTTAAAATCCTTTAAATTTAACAATATGGGGCGCTGTTGTAGCTGACTTGGTAGAGCAGGGCCCCCGTGTGCCGTCTGCAGCAGTTCGGGTTTGAATCCAGCCTGGGGTCCTTTGCTTCATGTCATCCCCTCTGCGTCCCCCTGTCAATACTGCCATAGTCAATAAGATCTGTTTTTAAAAATGCTCCAAAATAATAACCTAAAAATATAAAAAAGCAATATGAGAAGCATAGGTGCAGTTTATACTTTAAAGCTGTGGGTTCACTTAAAGAAATCTAATAATATATAATATGTACCACGCAGAGAGGTCTAATGTATTTGGATGTGTGTAGCCTTCATATTATCCACTCCAAACATAATGCGACGCAACGGAGCATCAGTGACAAAATCAGTTTGATTGCATTGTTTTCTATTGGAGTGAACTAACTGGCCGCGAGCGACGAAGCGCTGCTCAACGTGCGTGTCTGAGCTTTTGCCAGATGTTGTTTCTGTTTATTCCTTCCTGATGATCTTTCTGAGGTGGGTATTTATGAAAGCTGGAAAGCTTGCCTACATCTCGTCCAGTCATCCTCCAGCACTCAGCACCATATAGAAGGACAGACAGCTGTTGTATAACTTTATCTTGGTGTTTGCTAGTATCTGTTGACATCCAGATGTTTGTCCTTGCTTTTCCTAATCTGGCCTATTGTGAGAGGGAAAGAAACTCTGGTTTACAACTCCGCTCTAAGGCCATAACCTGTTATGAGGGGTCACACATAGAGAGAAATTTAAAGGGCCAAATAAAGGGCCTTTCCCTCAGGTTGTAGAGCACCGCAGCATGTAAAGGATAATAAACAGCGAGCCAGTCGCTGTGAAATAAACCCAGCTTTACAACCTGGCTCAAATGCTGCAACAAAAACAGGAGGCCAGATGAGTTTTAAAATGGTAAAAGACATTTATTTATTTATTCATTTATTTATCTTGCCCGGCTTTAGAAATCAGTAATTTGACACAACAATGGTCCTCCAGAGTCTGACATCGAAACGGTTATAAAGTAATAACAGACTGCAGTTTCACGTTCATGGTCAAAACAACTTTACAGTTAGAACAACTATTGACGTTAAAGAAGAGAAATTATAGAAAATAAAACTTTTAGACAGTTAAAACTTCAACAATTTCTTAATGTTGTCTGAAAAAAACCGACTTGACTTCTTAGAAAATTGCTTTGGGGGTAATTTTACACCAGAATAATTGAGACTGACTGGGAGGAAATGGTTTTAAATAAAGTAAATACAGCACACGGACAGTTTACAGTGTTGAGACTGTGTCCGAGCTCCTACTGCTCTACAGGGCTGTGATCAATAATGTGGACCAGTTTGAACCTCAGACACAGTCCTGAGGTTTTCCAGACAATGTCATATTGCGTTGTGTCCTATATTTTTTTTTCTTTGTTGGGCCCTTTTCTCAATTGAGACTATAGAAATGTTTATGAATTACTGTTGTGGTTTTCTTACACTTTTTGGTCTCGGGCTTTCTCGATGTTTTCTTTATCATGTTGCTGGTTATTTCCGACTGTTTCTGCCACATTTCCTTAGTTGTGAGAGACATAGTCTTGGCGTTGCATCCACAGATGAACCCCATCTTCCTCTCTTCCAGATGGTGGCTGTGACTCACCTGAGTTTTTAAAACTGCCGTTATGTTTTGATCGATCACGCTGACGAAGACTTATTGCTGATTGTTTGCCCAACATAGTAACGAAGAGTTTGGAGAGTTTGTTCCTTCTGTTCTTGCTACTACCTGGCACCCGATACTTTTCAAAATTTATAGACATGCTCGCTGTTATTTTCTATTTAGCATTTTCTGCCACCTTTACACGTGTAGCTGATGTTTGGTTAAGTTTAGACGACTTAAACTACTCTGTTATGGTGAGATCATGGTCATGATAGCATTGACTCTGGTAGGAAATGGGATACAAACAGTGGTCTTCAGTGTTACACAGTGTACGTCCAACCATCCACTGACCTCTTCCTGAAGAAGTAGTGCAGCCCTATAACCTTCATTCATTTCTTGTACCATTCCACATTCATTTTTCTTATGAAAAACATAATTGCTTCATGTCTGTCTTTGTAGTTATTTGGCCCATGATGCTCACCGCCTGCAGTTCACAGTTTATCCACTTCTTTAATTACAGCTGAACTACAGACGGCTGTAATTCAGGCCTCTTTTCATCCCCGCCGCATTTTTTCCCACCCAGACAATCGGAGCTAAACAGAGGCCCTATGTTGCATGTTTCCCCCATAATACATGAAGGCTGAGCAGAACAACAGGCCGCTGGGTCCAATGGGGTTTGTTTATGTGAATCAAACTGTGAAGCCTGAGTCCAAACACTCACATCGGCTTTAATAACCCTGCAGCCTGGGGCTTCCCAAAACCTGAGCTAGGAAATAAACTGTAAACTGCAGCTTTTGTTCACATTCTGTCCATTGTTAAAAGAAGGTAAAACCAGTTTTGGGCATGTTTGTGGAAACAGCACGTTTTATTCCTCTCTGGGTTGGTGAAACCGACTGAAAGCACTGATTCTCTCTAGATGTTATGCTTCACCTGTGTGGACACACTCATTTTTGCCCCATTTGATATGTGACACACTTTGAAGTGACTGTATAATTAATAAAACCAACAGGGATTTGGACAATTTCTATAATGTATTAACCCATTTTCATTCATATATCTGGAGGTCAGAGGTCAAGGGACCCCCTTTGACCATGGCCATGCCAGTTTTTCCTCACTAAAATTTAGCCCAACTTTTTTTAGCCTGCTTGCTGACATGCTAGCATGACATGGTTGGTACCAGTTAGGTCTTTTAGTTTCATGTTATATCTGTAGTGTCACTCTAGCCCTAAAGCTGATCCTGCTACAGCCTCTGAAAGACTCGGTCGGTCGGGATCGCCCCACCGGCCCCACGGGTCTAGAGAAAGACAGAGATTAAACCAGCAGAGCAGAGCTGAAATGAAGCCTTTAAACCTCTCAATGCAGTCAGTCTGTCAGATTTTCATCCACAGTTTGAGGTTATGGAGACTGTGTCTTTGACTATGAAGTGAAGAGATTTATGTCAGGTTATCAGTAAAAATGTTTCTTCAGACCCTGAGGGGAAACTCGTTGATTCAGTGGGGAATACAACAGATATCCAATCTCCCTGTTATAAATGCACACTGTGTCAGACGTGTACATGGTTTCTGTCTTGGTTACAGTAAACTCGTCAAAGCGGAGCGAGGATGACGTGACTCATATTTACACAAAGCCAGAGACCATCAGCTGCTCCGCTGTGGGCGAAAGTATCAACACTACACACGTTAAAATGTGCAGACAGAAAACGTAATGCAGCCGCTCTCCGTCCAGCTGCTTCCAGTGCTTTATGGTTTGTGTACAAACTCTACATTTAAACAGCATGACGGTGTTTGAAATACTCAGCGCGTCCATCCTGAACCAGACGAGGGAAGGAAAGTATCACGTCATTTTTAGTTTTCTCTCATTTCTCCTTTGTGTTATGTTTTTTCATGATATGTATCCTTTAATATGTTTTTTAATCATATCTTCTCTGCGGGAAAAACACCTGATAACAGCTAATAAAAGTTTAATCGAGCTGATAAGTTCGCTCTAAAAAGTTTAGCTTGTTTTTCAGAGATATGAATGATTTGATTAAAACTTTATCTGATTTAGACACATAACAGAGACACTGTTTAATAGAGCAGGATTGATTTGACTAACCTTTTACCTCACAGGCACTAATGTGTTTGTGCTGCACTGGTTAACAGTGGTGACGTTAAAGGTGCAGTGTGTACGATCTGGCGACGTCTAGCCATGAGGTTGTAGATTGCAACCAGCTGAAACTTCTCCCGTGTGCCAAACTACAGTGGCCGACACAAAAATGTCAATGTCCCGCTCTAGATCCAGTGTTGGGTTTGTCCTTTCTGGGCTACTGTAGAAACATGGTGGCAGGCTCTGTGGAGAGGACCTGCTATAATACGCACATGACGTTGTGCTCTTTATACGCCTTCCCGTGAGGCTAGAAACTTGTCAGTATACCCCCACATGGTCAGCACCCCTCAGCATTGGAGACCGATGCACAGGGTACTCCTGTCGAGATACTTTTGGACAGACAGCGTGCCAATATACACTTGTGTCCTTTCAAAATAAACTTACGTTTTCACAGGAAGTTCGGTTTAGGCAACACAACCACTTAGGTAACGTTAGGAAACAGTCGTGGCTGATGTCAACGTCACTGACCTTTGACTCACAGGGCTGACGATACCAACGAGTCAAATGACTCGCGACTGGCACGACAAACGGGTTTCAAACGGGACACGAGCAGAGGTCTCCTGGCTGAAAGTCTTATTTGTTTGTCCCGTCTGCCCTGAACGGACTCTCACTCCGTTAATGCTACATCGCTTGCTCCGACCGTTGACCAGCATTGTGGGTTGGTTTACATTGGAGTTAGTTGAAAGCCCGGTTTGTCCCATTCTGTTGTTAAAGGGTTCCTCCATGCGCCAATACTGTGGGGCACTTACTAAACGGCGGTATTTGACGAGTTGGGAGAGAGAACTACTGTATATAACTGCAGATGTTTGCCTGCCGTAAATGACAAGCTAAAAAGCGTATTCATGTTACGCAGGATGTCGGTATAATGTCTTATATACGTTCCTGTTCCTGTGAGATCAGACTGCACTGTTTTGCACTAATTCACACACAGAAATTTTTCCAGCAGAATAATCAAGCACAGTAAACACAAGTTTGAAATCCATATCCCTCAGGTCTCAAGTCTATGGGTGGAAGATGAATTAAAGTGAAGAAATAAGATATAACATAGTAAATGTAGAGTACTTCATGCATGCATGATCAAGGCATAACACAGGGCCATACTGTATAACCTGTATATATTAGCTTGAAAGTGGATAATTTTCTCAAAATTAACAGCAGCACAGAGGCAGCGGTGTTACATTTAAAAGCAGTGACGTGTAGGTGTGAAGAGAAGGCTGAAAACACTGCTGATGTCCAACACACAACTGTAAATTACTGCTTGTCATTTCTCTTAAACTAATCAAAGGTAGTTTCACATATGACTGCTTGATGACTAACTTTTCTCAAATAAAGGATAAAAATATAGAGTATAATAAATAATATACTTATTTATATATTTTATATAAAAATACATATAAATGATGATAATATATATATATATATATATATATATATATATATATATATATATATATATATATACATACATACATACATACATACATACATATATATACATATATATACATATACGTATAAAAGAATATACTCCATCCTGTGAATTTACAGTTTCCAAGATTTTCTGAATAAACGACAGCTAAACAGAAAACTGCTCTGATATCTTTCAGTAAAAAACCATCAACATTTTTACTCTTGTATGAAACATTTGAGATGTGGCTACATAGAGAATAAAGAGTAAAATCCCACTAGGCCTTATTACAGGAGTTACATTTCAGACGTGATCAGCCTAGTGGAGCTCTAACCAAGGCTGCCAGTACAGTATATGGTCCTCTAAGTAACACCTACAGAGACGCCGTCTGTCCGTCAGATCAGATGATAGAGTTTGATCATACAAGTTCATGTACAGTATGTGAAGAGTTTGTCACAAAAAGCTGCTTTCACATCCCTGCTGCTTCTCTGTGCTGCCCTGAGATCTGTGTTTAAGATGTGAACATACAAACCCAATCACCATTCCCATCCACTCTGCAAATTACAAAAGCATGATCTGGAAACTTGAAAGCTCCAGTTCATACATATACACATGCATGTATCATCACCAGTCATGACTGTATGTCCATTTGTGCAATAAATGGTTAAATCTATGACGAGAATGTTCCTGTCTGAACACAAACAGCTCTCTCTCGGATGAACGCCTGAGTGTTTACTGTTGCTGCAGATGGGTTTACCTTCTAGTTAATGGAAGAACTTTCATAGCAGCTTTTCTAGTCTTGTGACCACTCAAAGCGCTTTACACCACATATCAGCATTCACCCATTCTCAGTACACTGACACACTGATGTGCCCATCAGGATCTAATCTAAATACTCATTCACACACCGATGGCTAAGCCTCTTGGGGTTTCGTATCTTACTCTTGCTCAAGGACACATTGATGTGACCGGAGCAGCCGGGGATCAAACCACCGACCTTCGGACTGGTTGAAGACCTGCTCTGCCCTCTGAGCGACAGTGCGGTGGTATTGAATGCTGATGGCTGTGTAAAAGCCTCTGTATTTGACTTCCTGGGAATGAGAATGGGCTCCTGCAGACCACGATGAGGCAAGTAATATTGCTCATGTCCCATAGAGATAAATTTTCACTTAATTGAGTATAAATGTAAAATGCGTCTGTGAGGGAACTTGTGGCCTTGAGCTTGAAAATAAAACCCATCCTTTTCTGCCTCAGTTGTCTGTTTCTCTTCTCTTACCTGAACAGTCTGGACACACGGGATGATTATTGCCTCGGCACTGTGGCTGTGTAAATTGCTCTTCTTCCATCGTCATATTAGGAAACACACCGTTCCTCTTCCTCCCTATCATCATTTCTCTATGTCATTACCCTGCACTATTTCAGAGAGGAGAGAAAATGAAATGAGAATGATGAACATGACAGTGTTATATGCTGCATCTGTCCTACATGACGATCCAAAGTCATTACTTTTAGTTTGCTGAGAAATGTCCTCATCTTGATGTCTCAGTGATTTGGTCTCTTTTGATGCTCTTGATCTGAAGAGATAGAGTCTTGCTATGATGCATCCAATCACCAGAGTACCAGGACGACTTCAAGATAATCTACTTAACCTCAGGAATCTGTTGAATAGCAAACAGTGGGCGAGTAAAGACATGTGGGCACGAAGATACAGAATGATCGTCGTCGTATATCGTTGTATACTGACGCTTTGTCAGACCCCTTTGACCCCTGTGAAGTAAACAAAAACATTTACTTACAGTATGTTCAGGCCATAAAACCACTATAGTTAGGTTTAAGAAAAAACAGCATGGTCGGGCTTAAACTATGTTTATACAGTGAAAATGAGACTGAATGTTGTGAGGAGGGGAGATGAACGAACAGCTGATTGTTACTTGACAAACGAGACATGAACAGTGGCCTCCTGGATGAAAGCCTTGTGTTTGTTGGACCCATCCACCTTCCCTCCCACCTACCTGGTGTGTCTAGTTCACTCTTCAGCATTCAATGTTTAGGCGGATGGGTTTACATTGTAGTTAATGGAAAGCCTGGTGCGTCTTATACTGTGTCAGGGTACACTGTGTGCCATGTCCTGTCGACTTGTTGTCATGTACTATAGTGGTGTTCAGTGTACCATTGTTGTTGTGTCATCCTGGCTGCTGTGACAATTTAATTTCCTCCAGGGATTAATAAAGTCTATCAGATCTATCTATCTCTATGTCTGTTTGTCTGTTTGGAGGGCAGCAGTCTAAGCAGGGATTTCCAGACGTCCCTCTCCTCAGCAGCGTTTTCCAGCTCTTCATGGCGTTCCCAGGCCAGACGAGATATATAATTTCTCTGTACCTAGAAAACCTCCAAAGGGGGCGTCCAGGAAGCATCCCGATCAGAGGAACCACCTTAGCTGGATGCAAAGGAGCAGCAGCTCTACTCTGAGCCCCCTCCGGATGTCTGATCTCCTCACTCTATCTCTAAGGCTGAGCCCAGCCACCCTACGGTGGAAACTCCTTGTATCCGTGATCTCACTCTTGGGGTCACTACCCAAAGCTCATGACCATTGGTGAAGGTTGGAACGGAGATGGACCGGTAAATCGAAAGCTTTGCCTTCTGGCTCAGTTCCCTCTGAAGCACATCGGTCTGATACAGTGAACTTCCTGTCCATCTCTTGCTCCATTTTGCCTCACGCACAAACAAGACCCCGATATACTTAAACTCCCTCACGGACAATCCACCAGTTTCCGGCAGAGAACCACGGCCTCAGACTTGTAGGTGGTGACTCGACCCGACCTCGTCTGCAAACCACCCCAGTACGTTCTGAAGGTCTCGGTCTGAAGGTCAGAACCATGTGTAATCATTTCCCATTGATTGAACATGCATGTCATATTGGTTTCTGAGGAGCATAATATAAAAGCTAATATAAAAAAGTAGTCACAAGGAAGAACATGTGCACTAGCACAGTCCAAGCGGGAGGTTTTATGTTCTTTTGTCATACTGTGTTTATTTTTTAAACAATTGTTTTTGTTTCAAATTTTAATTCATGCGCCTCCCATAAAAGTGACACCGAACTGAGCAGCTTAATAGTGTACTATTTTTTAAAGAGATTATTACATTGCAAATTTCAGATTTCAAATATTTTGTGTAGTGTCTCACTTTACTGCACAATCCCCCTTTTTTCTCAGAATGTAAATCACTGTGTATAATGTGGGTTTATACTCATCTATACTCATATAGTTTATCAATACTACCATGACATCTAGTGGGGAAAATCTGCTATCAGCACACTGCTCTGAATCTGCTCTAAATCCATTTATATTCCACTTCATGATGTTCTCTTATAATTTTACATACTGTGTCTTTAAACACCTGCACTGCCCACTTATGCGCTCTAAATTACAACCACGTGAACAGCAGATTAAGCTCCAACACTGCAGGCAATAAACAGGATGAACTGGTCGAAGGTCAAAGGCTTGTACCCCTGACGGCATGAGTGACCGGCCAAGTGATGGAAGAATGTCGTCTTAACTTTGCTTCAGCAAAAAAAAAAAAAAAAAAACATCATATCTAGGCTATAAAAATGTAAAAATGACCAGGTTAGCTAGTTATGTTATTAATGTTTTATTGCTTTTCCATCCTTTTGATCAACAAAAGTTCATCCAAATGAGCTGCACCACATGAGACTAAAAGCATACAGTATATGAATATGGATTTGCAGCAATGAATTTGAGAAGCAGTTGCAGATGGATGGTATCTGCTGATGTTGTTGTAGTTATACGGGGCAGCACTAGGTGCCACCAAAGCTCTTCATTTGCTGTACTTTTAGTGGTCACTTGTATTTGGCCCTGAACTGTGAGGGCAACTGGATTAACATGACGGGTTAAAAGAAGATAAAGTAAGATTATACATTTAGTCTGCACTCACAGTCTAACTGGTTTCACATTTAAATCTTCTTAAGTAGCTGCTAACAAAAGTCCTCCAGGTTGAACTGTTGCTCTGGTTAGCATTTGATATTCTAAAACAAAGCTGTACTTGATTATTGATGATCATTGGTCCACATAGGTCATTCACACATGGGATAAATGTACTAAATGCACAAGTGGTGCTTAAAACTCAGACACCAACTCAAAAGCTTATTGCATTGTCAAAGAAAGAGAAAGCTGCACATCTTAATGTAAACTCAAATGTGAAATAAAATAATAATGACTACAACACACGGTAAACAAAGAGCACAGCAACGTAAAGCTCTCCTAGAAACAGAGAGGAGGGAGTAAAGGGAAACCAGCTCCCACACACACACACACACACACACACACACACATACACACACACACATGCACACACACATGCACTAAATAGGTGCAGATGATTGAGGCGTGTTTTTTTGTCGGCAGCATCTGCAGCAGAGGACCGTCACCGTAACGATGATGATGAGGACTGTGAGCAGGATGAAGACTATGCCGACCCACGCACCGAGGCTCATCTCTGGAGGGACAATGAGAGTCACAGTTAGACCGATGGATCTGCCACTTTAAAGCTGCGATGTGTAATGTCTCGCTACAGGCTACGAACAGATAGGGGGCAGCATTTCAACTCTACTACTGGGGCCATACAATCTTTACATTTCCTCAAATTTAGATAGTAAACTCAGAAAAAAAGTTTGGAAATTTGTGTTTAGTGGATTATTTCTCTGTTGTTATAATGCTAACTGTCACTGTATATTACATAGTTGGAAAGCCTGTTTATTGTAAGGATCATGCCTTTTCATGCAAGATCATTTTGCATCTTTTCACATTCTCAGCCAATGCTAAATAGGATGTCCTCAGGCACCACGAGACCAGACCACAGGATCACAAAGTGATCCGTTTCATTCTGAAAAGTCAGCTTTTTAAAACCAACATGGCTCAGTTCAAAATTTGGTTTCAAAACTCATCTCTTCTCTGACATGATTTTGACATCAAATAACTTGCTACCAATGACCTGGAGCTCAAAAGAGTTAATACCAACAGGAGACTGTCCCACTGACAAATATCTGTAAAACACTACAATATCTATCTATATCAAATTACCCCAGTTTTCACTACAATTAATAACGATATCATACTTATATAAATGTTTACCACATAAACGCACAAGCAAGCGATCTGCAAATGCGCAAACATCATTCCACGTGTACAAGTTGATGCGCAAATGCATATATATCACTTCACACGTAAACACGTAACATTTTTATGTGGAATTAAAATACAGTGAATACATATAGTGAAATATTTAGAAGTCATGGTACACATTTGTGGATTGTCTTCTGTGGCTTACAACTAATAAAGTCCAATAAAAACTTCCATAGTTCTGTCCCACTCACTCACTCACTATCCTGTTGACTATGTTAGTTCATTGTTTAATGTTTTTGTGTGCATTGCACCTTTAAACACACAAATTACAGTTTTTAATCACTAGTAGCTCTGTGGAGTGTTTTGATGTGCAGGTCTCTGACCACATTAAAATCTAATCACAGCACAGGAAGTGTTGAAGGACCACCACTGAGACCAAGCACCAGAACGCTGCATGTGAATTTTGTGCAAAACAAAATTCACATGCACATAAAACACATGGGTGGAATTGTACCTCACACAGTCTTTCAAACCACAAGAACACCAATTTAGCAGTTTTATGAGGTATTAAATGCCTGTTTGTCAGGCCTGGGGTTAAAACATGGCGGTTTACATGAGAGCTCTCAGAGGCTTAGGAAGTCTTAGAAAAATAACCGCAGAGCATGTCAGCTGCAACGGTCCCTAAGCACACAGACAAAACAACTTCTTATCCGTAAGACTCATGATCTGGACTGCCCTCCTTTGCCAAAATGTGCATTTTTGTAGTTTCCAGTGCTGGTGTCCCTTCAGAAACCCAGGAGTGACAGTATGTCATGTGAGTCTTTGCAGTCTTAGCCACCACACAAGGGCTGAGGTGCAAAGATTTCACAGGGATCACTCAGGGTTGTAGTCTGAGGGCAGTACCTGCTCTAATGTGATCTTTCTGCTTCCATTTAAATAGAATATAGCAGTAGAAGACATTCCCATTAAATTCAATGTGGAAGGATGGTCAGAGCGGCGGCCATTTGTTTTGGATTCTGTTGCCATTGCCAACATTGTTTCGCTGGTTTTTGGTTTTGGTATATGGAAGTAAACAGCACAAATGTTACCATTCCAGCCCTTTGCATTGTGGGATACAGTAGGTAAGGTAGACTGGTCCGATGCATCTTGGAGATTTTCTCAGTACCTCATACTCTGGTGGAGTATGAGGTTTTGAAAACAGCCTCGGTCTCTGGAGTAACAGGACGGGAAAGGAGGTGGCAGCTTGTCCGGAGGCTGCAGCTTTCATTTGTTTGGTCTTCCTTTGATTCAGTCTAATGTAGTTTTATTGAATTTCCTTGATTTTTATTTTCGCCCTTTGTTTCCGTAAACTTTTTGTTAATAAATGACACTAAAAGTTTTCCAAACCACCTCATCCTATCTCAATGGCCCACACCCTGTGTAGTGTAGTATCCAGAGAGTGTGTGCACCTTGTATGGTGTTGGTGTCTCCAGGTGTACACAGCTGTTTGCTCCAGGCTCCCTGCTGGGTGCTTTTGGGTCTGGTGGGGATGAAAGCTGCCACCATGAAGCAGTAACTCTGTCCTGCGTCCAGCTTCGGCACCTCTGCTGTACTTGAGTCAGATATGATGTCTCTCTATCAGGTAAGAAGGAAATATGCAACTGATGAATTGCTGTACATATATAAATCCAACACATTGAACTTCCTCTGTGGTCATTCTAGTAGTTATTCAACTGCTTGTATATGACTGAGCTGATTGACTGTACCTTGCCTGTACTTCCAGACTTATAGTAGCTTATCTTATACTTGAGGTCTTTTTTGAGGATGTCTCTGAGGCTGAGCTGCTTCCCACGCTGATGAAGACCAGTCAGAAGATCTGTGATGTTGAGAATTACTCTGCTCTCATCTACAGCCTCCACAGTGAAGTTCACAGCACTGATGTTACCTGAGGAGAGGACAAGTCACCCGGGGTGATGAGCCCACCTGTCAGGCTTATTCATACAGGTTGAAAGTGTCTTATTTGTAAAGCTGAAGGGTGTGAGTCAGTAATGCCAGCTCTATCACCTTTTTCTGATCACTTGTGTGTTCAGCCTGTTCTCATTCCCGAGGCATCAAATACAGACACTGTGTCACGGCCATCAGCGGTTGATACAGCCGCACAAGGCACCCTGTAGCGTTAGTATAAAACGCACCAGGCATTCCATTAACTACAATGTAAACCCATCCGCAGCAACAGTAAACATTGCCAAAGTGTGCTGGGACGGTGTTGATGTAGTTTAAAGAGTGACAAGAGGGGAGGTGGATGGGTCCAGCAAGAACAAGGCTTTCATCCATGTGTCCATGTTCATTTATGTCCCGTGTTGGCAACATTCAGTGTACAAAGGCAGTAGTTTTAAACCATGTCATGTAGTTCTTTGCATGGTGCCAATACCAGCGAGGAGGTGTGAGGCCAACGGCAAGGAGGGGCCGTGAACAGCGGTCTCTGGGGTGAAAGTCCTGTGTTTGTTTGACGTCCCCATCATCCCCATCTGCCCCAACCACCTCCTTATGTGGACTTCAATGGACTTAGAAACATATTTACATCAAAAACAAACATAATCTGGGAGAGAATCTGTTTCTCTCGAAGCATAAGTGACAATGCAGTTAGATTTTATGGGAACGTAATTATCAGGCGAAAGGGCTGCTCACCAACAACTGTGATGAGTGTTAACGTGTGGAGCTTTGTTCCTGTGTGCATGCGGTACCTACTCTCTTTATAGGGGTTGAAGTGCCGGGAAAAGGTGTGAGGGTACTCCTCCAGATCATAGTCATAGTCCACGGTCTCAGGTTCTGTTTTGATGTAAGCAGAATAGCTCCTGTCGAACAGGAATACATGAATATGTAATGAATATTAGACGTGAGAACAGCAAGAAGATGATTAAAAGTGAGTTCACTGAAAGACTACGAGATTAATGAAGATGGAACAACATGAATCCTCAACCGGTTCTCACTCCCAATTCGTCAAATACCGCCAACTGGTAGTGCCCCTCGCCATCTTTAGCAACAGTATGTAACGAGCCAAGTTTTCAGCTAACTCCTATGTAAACTCTAAGCTAAACGCCCACTAAGGGAGGAGGGGGTTGGCTGGATGGGCCAAACACAAGACCTTCAACCAGGAGACCGGTGTTCATGTCCCACGTGAAACTAAAAGTCAACGTTGGCTTACTTTGTCATGTCAGTTGTTAGTCATGTGACTCGTTGGTATCGTCAGCCCCGTGAGTTGCTAGTCAGTGAAGTTAACATACTCTGCCTACGTGGTTGTGTTGCGTTAACCCTCCTGTTGTCTTCTCGTCAACCCTGCAACTTTTGTCTTCCCAGGTCAAAATTAACCTGGTTTGGTTTGACTGTTTATAAAGCATACAATATAAATTATCACCCAATTTTGTGTTACCTTTTGACCCAAAGACAACAGGAAGGTTAACCTAACTTCCTGATTTTTTATTTTGAAAGGACACTATGCATGTACCCCATGCGTCGGACTCCGATAATAAATCAAAACTAAGATAAAGATGTGTAAGTTCACAGGCATCGATAATTATGATAACAGAGAAATATCCGTTTCTGTAGAAATATTTTAAAGCATGAGTGTTGTTAGAAATTAAAAATGAATGTGATGTATGTTAAGTAACTAAACCTACCAGATATCTAAGCCCAGTTAAGATATTAGAGAGATATTATTCAGGGTTTGAAGTGATGGAGGTCGTGTTCCTACCTGTCGGAGGCTTCAAGGTAGCTGGTCAGATCACATTCTGACTCTGACACCCGGATACAGTCGGGACTCTGCATCCAGTCACCCTCATTACTGATAGTCACATGACAAGACACAAAAAACAGGAGAATAATGCCTTAAATACATTAAGACCCACAAACTGCTGAGTTAGTGCAAGATCCCTTTAATACAGGAGCACATACACATTGCCAATAGATAATGAAAGAAACAAATACATAAACCTTCATGAGAAAATTAAAATGAGAAGCAAGTGAGGGAAAAAAATTGTGGTCATCCTAGTCCGAGCTAAACTGTTTTCTCTCCTGTGTTTATGACTTCAGGACTTCAGCTTATCTTATTATGCGTATCTTTATATGTATATGTGTATTTATCTCTCTCTCTCTCTCTTTTTCTTCCAGGTGAGCTATAAATGATGTATCTTGTTACCACTCAATACATCAGACCTGGGCATTATACTGGACCTCATGATGGTTCTGCTCAGCCCGGGACGTCTCAGACAAACCACACAATTTTACTTTTGAAGCTAAAGAAACAGTAAAGAAAATAATTTTTGTTTTGAAATGCTTGCGTATTGTTAATGTGCTTCTTCCTGTCACACTTGACACTGATGTGCGTGCTGAGGCGGCACGTCTATAATAAGTCCTGGACTGATAAGTGTTTTATCACAGAGGCTGGTGGTAAAGCTGTGTGCTTAGTTTGTAACAAACATGTGGCTGTATTTAAAGAATACAACTAGAACCGTCACTTTGAGACAAACCTACTTAACCTAAACCTACTTTAAGACCTACTTCATGTCCATACTGGCCAGAAAGTACTAAGTATATAAAAGAAAACTGGAACATCAGTCTGTTCAGTGCTGCTATATAACTGCTGCTTCATTACAGAGTGTAAAGTCCAGAGCACCTCAACTTTTAGTGGAGGTGCAGCTCCAAATGCTGTCTGGAGTTATTGCTCTAGATCCTGATGTGGAACAATACTGGTTGATTGTAGGCGTTTGCTGCTGGTTGTTTACAACCACTTTATATTTCTCTGACTTGGCATGTGCCTCCAAAGACGCCCAGTGATCCAAGTTTCAAAGTTTTCTTGCAGAGGATGCAGCAGGCTTCAGATACGTTTCCAGGCACTGGCTTCAACCACACACGAATATCTTATCTTATCTTAAATTCACTGTTCTTTAACCAGAGCTAACTGAACTTACATTTTACCCGCTTTCACGACTCTATGATCCTTTACTAGTAAAAGTAGAAGTACAACAATGTAAAAATACTCTGTTCTGTGCAGTGGTGCTGCCCGTCCTCCCTGTGCAGCTGCACTGGATGAGTGTGCACGGCTGCAGCTGATCAGCAATCAGGGAGGAGGATGACTTACCCAGTGGCCAAGCTGCAGTGTTTCAGAGGCTGTCCTGTGGTCGCGTTGGTGGTTGATGTGTGTGTCAAAGTTGGCTAAAACTTGTAGTTTTTTTCAGTTGTTTAACTGTTCGCTGCCTCTTTGGAGCAGTAAATTTCTTTTGAGTGTTTCCTGATTGGTTTTCACAGCACCTGTCAATCAGTCGTTTCTATTTGAGTGTTTTCAAAGAGGGTGTTGCTTTAGTTGTTAAGTAGCATAATTAACTCATGCGTTCTGTTAGAGCAGTTTTAATTTGACGTTTGTACATTTTCATTGGTTGTTAATAAATTGTATAATCTTGTTTTTGCAGTCAACCTGTTGTCAGATTCTCTCGTTCCTGGGTAAAATATTTTTATCCCTCCATCCCCTGGACCCTAAACAGGGGAACAGAACAATAGGGGGCTCATCCAGAATCACACCCCTAGACCACGTAAAAGTACCATTATAGTTTGGTCAAATTTGACGAATTTAAAATCTTCCATTGTGTGTGTGTGTGTGTGTGTGTGTGTGTGTGTGTGTGTGTGTGTGTGTGTGTGTGTGTGGGACTCACAAAGAGTATGCGACAGTGTATTTGTAGTCAGATGGTTTGGTCGTCCAGGTGAGGATGGTTTTAAAGTCCAGAGACACCCAGCGTACGTTCTCTGCTTTGGGCACATCTGTGAATAAAACGTTACAGCGGACCAGTTATGCTCATTTTCAGGTTTCTACTAGAACTTGTTTCCTTGCTTTAATGTTAAAAAAAAAAGCCTCGTACGCTCTGATTGGTCAGCTGTCCCACTGATGTGATTGGTCAACTTAAACTCTTTGGACTCCACTCTAATGTTTTGTTTTAAGGCGTGCCAAACTTGCCGTGCAAATGTGTTACTTTTTGACACCATCACGTTACGGCGGAAAAGGCGGGACTTCAGTCACAGCGTTTCAGACAATTCAGGAGCAGTGTTTCTGTGGGGGAGAGAAACTCCGTTTGGCCTAGACTTTGGGACCTTTTACAGGCCCAAAAAACTACATAACACACTAACGGAAAGGGAAAAAGCACAAAAGCGTACACTCGTCCGTTCTCTCTGAAAACCCTCCCTTCCTGATTTTGTTTTCTTGCTGTAATGTCGTATCCCACCGATATCTCTGATAAATCAGCTGAGCGAAAGAACAACTTTGACAACCACCTCCCCATCCCCTTCTTTCTCATAAACAGACCATAATTAAAGCCAGACTTTGCCAGTGAGCAAAGCTGAATATTGGCCAAAAGTGATACCGTTACATAACAGAAACAATCTTATAAATGCAGTTTATGCACTTTGAGATACTGTATGTCCAGCACAATCTTCTAACAGTCCACCATGTTGTGATGGCGTTCATTTCTTTCAATGTCGAAAGAATTTTGTGGAACATTTTGTTTGGTTCATTAGTTGCTTTAACATTTCCACATCTAAAAAACATGCTGAGTCATGATTAGGTAAGTACCGCCATGAACATCTAGTGATTACAGAACAACTGGAGAATGTTATAAAGTTCTTATTGCACCCGCTGTGTTTTATCTACAGTGTGTATATCGGGAATATTTAATAGGTTTTACATTTAATAAACATATTTAAAATTTATACATATAATACCAAATATGAAAGCGATCATTATCTCTTATGTGAAACTCCTCTTTATCCATTCTCTATCAGAGACAGTGGAGCTCAGCTGTGAAATAAGATGCATCATCCTGGAAACAAATCAGTATATTTGATGAGCTGCACTACTTATATGAGGTGTCGGGGCCAAGGGGTAACCAGTGGTGACTAAAGTCTGCCCAACATAATGGAGATAAATTAATCCAGAGTTCACTGTCCACAGTTTGCATTGTTTTCTACTGAAAAATAGTCCCTATGAAAACTGTCCACTGGGAACTCTGTGGAAATCCCATTGATCTCCATTGTATTGTATTGGGGTGGGGGTTGGAAATCGCACACGCTTCAAATGTTCATGCTTCAAGTTTCAAAATCTAAACAAATAATAGCAAATCTTGCATAGCTTAGCATAGCACAGCTTTTTATCAGAGGTGACTGCCTGAAATATGGTAACATCATACATCATTATGTCCTCATTACATTAAGAACAGGAACGTAGGAATAAAACGTCAAACGACAGAGATGCAGTTACAAGCTGTAAAACAACTGAAAGCCATAAGCAAACATCTTTGAACATGGCCACAGTTCCCTCTATGGCGCCCTTCTAGTAGAGAAAACAAGAAAAAAAGTGCCCAACACCTTCTGGTAGAGAAAACATGATAAAGTGCCCTCTAAGGCGCCCCTCCATTAGAGAAAACAAGACAAAGTGCCCTCTAAGGCGCCCCTCTCAGAGATAAAAAGGTGATAAAGTGCCTTCTAGGGTGCTTTCTAATAGAGAAAACTATATGTGCACTAATGGGTGCCTTAACAGTAGAGAAAACATGATACAGACCTCTAGGGAGCCCTTCTAGTAGAGAAAACAACATGCAGTGCCATATAGGCTGCCCTTCTGACAGATCTATCTATCTATCTATCTATCTATCTATCGAAACATGGTTTTACCTGCTGTAGTGATGATCCCAGCAGACAGACAGACTCCCAGATAAAGCACAGTTTTCAGAGAGGCCATGTTGGTACAGCTCAGGATCCCTTCTCCTAGAGTTGAGAGGTTGCTGTGGATCAGAGGTTCTTCTGGGTTTAAGCTGCTCACACTGACTGTGGTTGGTGGTGAACAGGACAGGAGGGTGGGAGCTATAAGTGGGGGAACTGGGGGACGCTCAGCCTGCTGATCCCTCCCACATGCTGCTCGGCTGATGGGGGATTCTACAACGATTTGCACATTTTGAACTCCTCCTTTCACCGGAGCACAGATTACATGGATGTCCAAGGGCTGACACACAACACCCCGTTAAAACATAGAAACTGTCCCTCTGTGACGGACACGTGTGAACTCAGAAACATGAGCCGTTAGTTAGCGGTGGATACGCCCAGCCGGACAAGAACCAAAAAGCTGATTCTTTCTTCATGGGAGGGGAATTCTTCATGCTGCTCATGCATTCAACTGTGTTTCTGTGAAAACCAAACAGCTTGAAGTCCTGTTGCCTTGACGGCTGATAGAGTTCATTCAAAGTGGTCCAGTTCAAGATCTCCAGGAAACCTACTCACCTCTTTCTTAACTCACACAGCAACACTGGACAACATGGACTCATCTGATATGTGATGGCAATACTGATACCCACTATTACAGTTTTTGTCTCATTTCTCGAAACAGTCTTCACTTTCTCTAAACTGCAAGTGTTTGATGGAAACTCCAAAATAATTGATTCATGCTTCAAAACCAGTCATTGTGTCAGTAAACTGGCATCGTGTGAGCCATCCCTGACACTCGCACGTCTTGCTAATCAAAACTGATGAGTCGATTCTCAGTGAACCTCTCGTCCTTTTCCCAACTACTAAACATTATGTCGTGGTTTGAGCCGTCACATGCAAAATGATCCATTCAGATAACAAAATCTGCCAGACATACATGTATTCTCCATAAATATCTATGTTGTTTTTTACTCACATACTGCAGCTTTTTCTGTTGTTGCATTTTTTTTGTTGTTGTTGTCGTTGCTGTCTTTATTGGCATGGATGCCATTTTGCAGCAAACTTTCTGCTCTCTGTATTTGACTTTACATGAAACTGAACACATACAAATGTGCCTTTTCTTTATGTGTACCACAGTGCTGTACAGTATTGACTTTCTTCCAGTAAACTTTGACCTACTGTTGAAATGGGATCAGTGCGATACAGAATAGCATTTAGCTGACGACACTGACATTCTTGTTTCGTTCCACAGTGAAAAAAAACATCTCAACATTTTGACCATTACGAATCACATGATGACAAAACAAGCTTTCATTTCTGCAGCCAACTTACTGACACAATAAGTGGTTCTGAAGCATAAATCAAATGTTTTGGGAGAGTTACTACCTTTTGCAGACGTGACATAGAGTTGTGATGCTCCATTAAATAGTTGACTATTGCAGAGAATGTCAAAAAAAAGAACCAAAGTGATCGAGAATTGCTGTAATAAATAACCATTATTTAATCAGGTCATCTCATTGTGTTCAAGATCAAGAGTGCAGCAGATGAAAAGAAGAACAAACATCCAGACAAACAAAAGCACATTCAGCATCATAGACATGACTAAACAGATTTACAGATTTACAGAGACTGTAGTTATCTTCTTGGTGCTAGATCAAGATCAGCTGTTAATAACAGACGCTTGTGAATTTCTCCACTGTGGGACCAATAAAGGAATATCTCATCTTATCTTATCTTGCAGCTTATCACAGACATATTATATTTACGTATATGTTGTCTGATAAATTATTGAAAGACAAAGAAATGCCAATACCAGTTACCTTTAAAAATAATTAGAGCTGTCATTCAATTAAAATATTGAGTCAAGATTATTTGCATGATTGTCCATTGTTAATCATGATCAATTTCACATTTTTTATCTGTTCAAAATGAACCTTAAAGGGAGATTTGTCAAGTATTTAATGCTCTTATCAACATGGGAGTGGACAAATATGCTGCTTTATGCAAATGTATGTATATATTTATTATTAGAAATCAAATAACAACACAAAACAAAGATAATTATTGTCCAGAAACCCTCACAGGTTCTGCATTTAGCATAAAAAATATGCTCAAATCATAACATGGCAAATTGCAATGCAATAGGCAACAACAGCTGTCAGTGTGTATCGGAGTGCTGACTTGACTATGACTTGATCCAGACTGACTGGGATTATCATAAAGTGGGCATGTCTGTAAAGGGGAGACTGGTGGGGACCCAGAGAACCCATTTACATTCATACATCTGGAGGTCAGAGGTCAAGGGACCCCTTTAAGTCAGGCTCAGAAAGCTCAAATTGTGGCCGGGAACGATGGATGGCGTGGCAGATTTTTAAGAGATTTAGAAGAATCGTAAGTTATGTAAATGCATTAAAGTAATCAGAGGAGTTAAAATGGATTGCGTTAACACGTTATTATCCTAATGATAGTGTACTCTTTCATCAAATAGTGTGCCACAGGTGCTCCAGGACAGCCTGTAAATATGCATTTGACACACCTCTGATGGACCGGGCACGATGCACAGTAATAGTGCCCATATTCTGACGTAGCCTACTTATTTTTGATGCGCTATACTTTCTGCGACACCGTCACTATTAGATTTGCTCCAAATGTTTGCCTTCAGGAAAGACTTTACGACTGGCAGTAAAACAGATTCCTCCCTGATGTGAAGCAGCTGTCTGTTTGCAGTACTTACACGGCTTTGTTATCTTTTAACTTCTTCTTTTGACCATGGGAAAAAACATATTCATATTCGTTCTCTTTACTTTAAAATGTAATTCTGGTCAGGGTGGGGATGTCTCTGAACAGCACAACAGCATCCATGGACTCTACTGCTCTCTCACTGAACTAGAGGGTATTGTCATGTCAGGTTTTACTGCACACTTGGCTGAATAAAGTCCTCCCACACTGAGTCGATCTCGATCCTCCTCTCTGCTCCATTACATCTCTGACTGGGTGACTGGCTTCATTTCATCACATGGCTATGACGTGTTTGCAAGGTGTTAATGTGAAGGTTTTTTTCTGATGTGGATGTGTGTGAGATTGTTGTCGTAACTGTAATAGTCATGGAGTGCACTGCATCTTTAAGGGAATGGCCTGAGACAGGTACGGTGGTACGGAGGTACGGAGAGACCAGGCCTCCTCCGGGAACCCCAGATATGACCTCTGACCTCTCCAATTAACACTTTTCAATGTAGTTTTTTTAGTACATTTTATTAAATTAGTACATTAGTTTATAGTGACTTTACTACACTATCAATTGATCCTGTTCCCATTTTACAGTGTATAGTAAGTGCAGGATGAACAACCGCTCCGCCTGTCTAAATCTTAGAGAAGGTACTGGAAACATAAATGAGTCTGAAAGGAAAAAGAAAAGACATCCGCATACTTCCACACAGTATTTCACAATATTCTTTAATACTAAACTTTCAGTTAGTCAGACCTTTATCAGAGCAAATGATACTCAAGAAAGGACAGGCTGGTAGAAATAACAACTCCCATTCTCATTATCGGTAGTGTGTGCACAGCCTGGCGGTGGTAGAGGCTCCACCTTTTTTCAAAACACAAAGACAGTAAACACATAGTGAATGGGGCTATGAGAAGGATCAGGCTTGAGCCATCATAAATCAGAGATCCCCACATCTATTTGAAAAAATAAACATCCCATATATATCATCAGGAGAGGGCCATCATAAACCATAGATAAACCAATTCTACACAGAAATAAAGAAACTGGGATTACAACATAACACTCAGATCAAAGTCCTTGTTAGGCCTGTAGGCTGAGTGTATCTAAAGCAACCCAATATCTTTCTTTCCATACCTCCCCCTCTTGGCAGTACAATGTGTTCAACGCCCTGTAAGCCCTATCACCCCACCTCCTCGTGGCGAGGAGACAGGGTGAGCTAGTTAGAGGATAGTTCATATCATTGCGTCTGATAGTGTATAGTGAGGAAGTCCAATAATTCGGTCCTCAAGACACTCTGCCCTGAACATAACGTTATTTTTAATGAAGCTGTAGTTTCAAGGGGGCAGATATTGTACTAATGAAATGTTGACAGTGGACGTTTTACAGATATAGAACATTTTGCCAATATAACCGCGTCCTGCTGACACACAATCTGGGAAAAAGAGTTTCCTACAAAATGTTGATGCAGATGAGATGTATGTGAGTGTAACTGTTAGGAGGCAGGGTTGAGTAAACAGGATTCAGTCTCTAAGTGTGTTTCTCAGAGTTCCTGTGTACGTCTGTGGAGGCGAGGTCTCACTGCAGCAGTCACATGGTTTCTAATTGGTACCAGGAGGTTTCCCCCAAATGACACTCTGACACTGCTGCAATGTTCCCACACAGTTCCTCCACAGCACTGTGTCCGTCCGAACACGTCGCAGAGCCTCACTGCAGATCTCTGATCGACCTGCATGCCATGCCCTGAAATAGATGACATTATGGAATCAAACCCACCGCTTTAGCTGCGATCTCTGCAAATAGCCAGCTGGTGTGTTTCCACTTTTCTTCGGTCCCACATTCCTCAGCTGCTCTCCTGTCCCAGAGGACCAATAGAAAGAGAGCCGAGGGCCATTTCACATATTATGTACCAGATTTTAACTTATAGCAGCACAGTTTTTAAGATAGTAAATACAAAAAACAATGTAGTGTGGTTTCATATTTTAATAGATTTGATAGTGAACTTCGCTATAGTGGTGCAACACCGAGGCAACTTTTACAACCAAACGCCCCAATGGCAGTGAAGCAGGAAATCCCCTAAAAAGCTGCATTGCGATTATTTTTTAGGGGTCATTTGGTGGCAGCAGAGCAAGATTTAAAGACAATATTGACATTTTATCACCTTTAAAAGTTGTTATGGGGAAGTTGTCACCTATTTACACTTCCATCAGACACAGTATCAGTAATGTTTGTGTCCAGCTGATATAAATCTAAGTCCAGTATTCACTCTGTTTTGGTCTCCACCAACTCCTGAGGGAAATGTCGCTCTCTTCAGCTGCTAAATGTTTTTCAACCTGAGAGTTAGAAATTTCACACTGATAAGATGCAGTTCAGTTCTCTGACGGTTCCCTTCACCGCGTATGGTGGAAATTACATACGGCTCATGAAATGCTCAGTACTTTAAAAATAAAACACAGAATGACGGCTATCTGACACTGAGAGCTGCTGCAGAAGCATGATCATTCAGCGATGGGTTGACCCAACTGTTGTTCATTTATTGTCCCTGAAGTCAAACACAAACTTCGTGTTAATATGGAGTCAAATAAGCGAGCAGAACTCTCATAGCATCCACTCTTCGTAAACAACCCTTGCCCAAAGCTGCATTTATTACAGAGTTTTGTTGTAAATAAGCTGAAACCACAGACAGCTGTTGTTGATCACTGAGACAAAGAACACAAACACACAATGAAAATGAACAAAGCATCGCGGTACTGTCAGTCCAACGGCTATTGTTCTAGAACATTTAGCAAAAACAATAAAAACCGACAGCTCTTACAGCCCACTGACTCATCCTCGGTGATTCGGATCAGTGTACCACAGGCATTTCCTTTCTTATATAAGATGATAAGGTGTAAACAGTAAAATGCACTCCAGTAGACCTGAGATCCAAATATATCTGCATATCTGTTAAAGTCACACAGATCTTCATGTGTTGCTCTGCATGCTTTGTCTAAAAACTGAGAGAATGAATATGATTTATTTACAAATAACCGGGCCGTCTCAGTGAAATATCGACGGCCCTCACAGTGCACCCAGCGTCTTTATGAGGAGCTCAGTGCTTTCAACGAACTCCAATGTAAACCCATCCGAGTCATTATTAGACTCAGAGCAACTGTGAAAACTCAAGGCTCAATTTTAAGATATTTTGTCACATATATGACTTTTTATGGGAATTAAATGCAAATTTTAAGTAAATAAAATCTAAAGATTGACTTAGTATGCCAAAGTTTTGAGATATTATGTTGAATTTATGACAGAAAAAATAGTTAATTTCAATTTTGCAGTTAAATGTACTTGTAAAGGTACTGTTTGTATGTTGGGCTGGATGATTTTCAGAATGTACCTCATTAACAGGAAGGAGACATCTGGAGGTGTTATGTCCAGGTCACTGTGGTTTTACTGTCCCACTGGACATCAGACTGGACTGAATGTGGCCCCTGAACTAAAACGAGTTTGACCTTTTATCGACTCTGAAACCACCATTTTAAACTGTTTCATCTTTTAAATCAGGTGTTTAGTGAGATCTTTGTTTTTTTGATTTTGCTTTTTGCTTTTTTATTTCCCTAACCCTGGTCCATGTTCCACTGCTTCTGCTGAACATTTCTTTGTGATTCCCCATGGTGGTTATTACGGTGGCTCAGTATTGAGTAATGTTAAGAAGCTGAGAGTCACTGTGTTGGGAGGCTTGGCACCCACGGTGAGGTACCTCCACCTATTGTATTTGAGTTAAGAGCACTGGGACACAAATAGACTGAACCATAGTTTTACTGTGAGGTTTTCTGCGTTGCACCCAAGGTGAGAAAGTGATGACAGTAGTCTGCCTCTCCAACAGTGGCCTCAGCTTAGTGTTGTTTAGTTTAATTTTGGACTGGCAGTTGTAATATTTGAAGGTTTTAAATTCTGTAGTAGCCGTTTTTATGTATTGTTAAAGTAAAGAACCGTTCTAATAACCCAATATTAATTTGTGTAATTTTTAATCCCTTTAATCATCTCTTCTTAACATACAGCTCCAGTCCCTTGTTATTAATGCTTTTTCTTTTATTCTAATAAAATATTTGAGTTCTTTTGAAAAGAAGTCTCTGCCTCCTCAGAAACAAACGTGTGTGCCAACACTGCAAAGCAACCCAAAATAAAGAAGACAGACTTATCTAAAAGTCTGACAGTGTTGGTGAAACATTTCAGAAATGGAGACAAAATGTGGCTAATAGTTTAGCCTTCTGCTCACGGCTGTGGCTAGTGCACGGCTATGACAGTAGCCCAATGCTAGCATCATTTTCTCTATATTTCTATAGTTTAGCCTTCTGTGTGAGCTCACCACTGCAGCACAGCCATGACGGCTACACTTTCTCTCTGAAATGCTTCGGACAGTAATTCTCATAGAGATGCAGCGATGTTCAAAATGAATGACTAGTGGTCATTCTGGGTGCTGTATGAAACGTGTGCATATGCCCTGCTCGTTTGGTTGGAGGAGCTTAGGACAGAGGAGGTAGACAGGACGGCTGCAGGATGAGTATTTCTGTATTTCCAAATTTGTTTTTTTAGCTCTTGTTGTTCTTTTGTTTTGTTTTGTTTTGTTTTTGTTGTTTAAACACGTTTAAAATTAAGTATGTGACGAGTTGGCAACTAAGTTGGCCATGAGAAGGGTCATCTCAGATTTGTTGCATAAAAAAACAAAGTTGTGAAGCAATACATAACAAAATGTCCAGAAATCTGCTCTGTGCTGTACTCAACCCAGCGTACTCCTGTGGGATCTAAGCGGTGCCTCAGTCTGGCATGTTACGTTAGGGATGGCAGATTCCAAGAAGACAGCAAGTCTGGACACACTCAGACTTTTTATGGATAGCCAGTGTGTAATATTTCAGCAGAACGTCCTCCCTATCTTGGGGTGTGGAAAACTCCACCAGTGATGCATGTAAGGAATGCCAGTTTGCTGGAAGTCTGTGGGACGTCTCAGCACGCTGTGTCATATTCCCACTAGAATGTAATCAATGAATGAATGTGATAGCTGACCCACCCGATCACTCATGCTTGTGACTCACACATTGAATAACTGCATGTGTCTCAGCTTTAGTTAGAATGCAGCAGATGTTTTCAGTAACCACATGCCATTACATGTGCACACTGACTTCCCAGTTACTGCTCTGTGGGATTTGGATGCTGTAACTTCGCAGTCGTAAATTTCGTCAGCTGCAGCTGGAACTGACTTGTTTCTATCATTAGAACAGAAGTGATATTATATATAGTATTAAACCCAAATCATCGTCTTCATTGGAACCAGCGTGTTTTGAATGGAGCGAAGCACTGACGTAATGGAAACTGAGACCCTCCCTCTCCTGTGTCGTCACTAGAGCTCCAGCTGGGAGAGTTTCTGTGGCCACTTCTCACGTCCTGACAGTCAGGCCAGTAAGATGAAGCATCACTAGTAGTGTGAGGTAACCATCAGTGTCTCTAAAAGATTATTTACCCACAAAAAATCGGATATATAAACATGTATATTAAATACTGGTAGATATATCTTTACATGTATATAGATGTTTGATATTAAAAATATTTGTTTTATACATATTTAAAGTTATATGTGCAAACATGCAGCAAACATATTTGAAGTCTCCCATAATGTGACATAAACTATGTGCAGAAACTAGATTCCATTATCTATTTTCCACATATGGATAAATTGTGAACATGTCACAAACATATTTGTTTTGCACCTATATAATGTAATGTATGTAAACATAAATGCATTTTAAGTTAAAATACAATGTGCAATATATAGTCATGTAGTTAAGATTTTAATATTTTTGATGCATTTGGGTTTTATGCAAATCAGTTTCCACAGGATGTGTATATATAATTATACATTTTAGAGTGGATTTTTGGACTTGTATTGCGACAGTCTGAGGCAAGAAGAAGAAGAAGAAGATCTACCTTTATTAGTCCCACAAT
Source organism: Pterois miles (assembly GCA_947000775.1). Lineage (NCBI taxonomy): Eukaryota > Metazoa > Chordata > Actinopteri > Perciformes > Scorpaenidae > Pterois > Pterois miles. Next base: position 5,556,185 of record CAMQGK010000485.1, on the reverse strand, counting down.
GGGGAAATTCAATTTACACTCTGTTAAACTCATACATGGTACATGCAGACCTGAAACACACATACCTGCATTAATGGAGAGACGTCAGAGTGAGGGGGCTGCTCCTGACAAGCGCCCCGAGCAGTTGGGGGTTTGGTGCCTTGCTCAGGGGCACCTCGGCAGTGCCCAATAGGTAAACTGGCACCTCTCCAGCTACCAGTTCACACTCAGTTTTTGGTCCATGTCGGGACTTGAACCAGTGACCCTCCGGTTCCCAAGCCAACTCCCTACAGACTGAGCTACTGCCGCCCCCAACCCAACGCCCCACACCTGTGCAATAATCCTGCTGCCTAATCAGCATCTTGATATGCCACACCTGTGAGGTGGATGGCTTATTTCAGCAAAGAAGTGCTCACTAACACAGATTTAGACAAATTTGTGATCGATATTTGAGAGAAATAGGCCTCTTGTGTGCATAGAAAAGTCTGAGATCTTTGACTGCAGCTCATAATAAATGGGAGCAGAAACAAAAGTGTTGCGTTCATATTTTTGTTCCATGTGCATCCATGGTACCTGCCTGCCACTTCCTGCCCCATTCCTGTGGTTACTTGTTGGGACTTTGAGCTCAGGAAGCCTCCGTTTCATCATGTCACCATTGTTAACGTGACTGAACTGTTCCTGTGGATCCTTGCTGCCTCAAACACGTCCCACGACCAACTGACAGGACTTTTGTCCCTTTTCGTACGTTAAACTGCAGCCTCTGCTTTTAGTCCAAAATGGCTCACACAGAGAGAGGGAGGGAGTAATAAGAAACCATCTCTGCATCAGATAAACATAACCTCAGTCACGCCTGAACTGCCCAGACTGAGGGCACGTTGCTATGTTGTTGTGAAACAACACTTTGTGGAGCTGTGCTTCTGCCAAAGTGCACAAAGAAAGACACAGATTCAGTGGTTGAGTAACAACCTTTTCCCACCAAAATGAATGCATATATACAGGATTTTACAAGGAAAACCCACTGAAAATAGGCCATAGACTTCTTTATCATTTCCAGTATGGATGTGTCAGCCACTATGGTGAGTCATTTTCGACGTTACGAACAGGCTGCACCGGATGCAGGGTTAGTAAACAGTGAAAATGTTTAGGACGGTTACTTTTTTGTTATGTCTATTATTCAGTCTCTCTCAGACCAGAGCTGCCATTGTTGGAAGAGTGGAAAGACCAACAAACGGTTTTGATTTGATTTGATTGAGTTTCATTCAGTTTTGTAACGTTCCGCTAAACATAGGTGATGGGTTTCCTTGTCTTTCATGTTTATTGTGTGCACTTCCTGTTTGATTGTGAAATCCTAACCCTCCCTCTCGTTTCAGTGCACTTCACTTCCTGCCTGCATGCTCCCGCCCCTCTGAATGAATGACTTCACTGACCCACTTTTCGTCCCCACTCACCTGCGTCTGATCGTCTTCCCCCGCCCCTGATCGTGTCCACCTGTTGATAGTTAATCACTCCCCTCACGGTATTTAAGCTGTGTTCCCCTGCCCTTCTGTGCCAGTTCGTTTTGATCCTCCGTGACAAACAACCAGCGTTTTTTCCCTAGTGCATTCCGACTTCCGTGTACCGTGTATTCTGCTTGTGTTTTTCGACCCCTGAGTTTTGCCTGCCGATTTGGATATTGTCTGCCTGATTGACTGCCTTCACGTGTACCGACCCCTGCCTGGTAATAAACTTCTGCGTTGATTGAATCTGTCTGTCCTCTGAGTTGTGCTTTTGAGTTCTGTTCTGCCTGCCTTACCCGGCGTTACATACGAACTGGCCAACAATAACTCAGCCAACTCAGACCGGTCAGTCAGCGATCCGCCTCACGGAGAGCGCCTGCTCCAGCATGAGGAACAGCTCACCGCCGTCCGCCAGGGCGTCCAGCAGCCACGGCGCACCAGGAAAACTTCCGCACACCATGGGTGAGCAGGTAACCAGCGGGGAACAAGAGAGAACTATTAACTTTGATTGAAAATCGCCCTGTTCCCCGGCAGAACCGCGATCACACCGGGTCTCCCACCCGCTAAGCACGGTTCCGCCGCCCCTCCTCTTCCTTTACTTCGCGGCTTTGGTCGGTTCACCTCATCTTGCCAAACCTAACGTTTCACCGGAGACTCTAATAATTTCGTGCTTTTTTGGTCCAATGCGGTCTCCATTTTGAATTACAGGCAGCCCACTTCCCATCTGAGCGATCCAAAATCGCATTCATAATAACTCACCTCGCCGCAGAGCTGAAGCCTGGCCACAGCGGAATGGTCACGGAACGCACCGGTATGTTTTTCTCTACAACTATTTACTGACACTCTCGCAAAATTTTTGATCACACCGCTCCAGTCGGAAGCAGCGCGAGCGCTGGTTGGACTCCGTCGGGGAGGAGAAGCGTGGCTACTATGCCATCGAGTTCCGCACACTCGCCGTGGACAGCGGCTAACACGCGTCCCTGTTGGACACTTTTCTTCATGGTCTCTCGGACCCCGTGAAAGACAGTTGGGCCCCTGATCTTCCTCCCGACCCCGACCCGTAATACCCTCCTATCCGGATTGACAACGCTGCGGGAGAGGGAAGAGAAAGAGAGACGGAGAGGGAACGAGAAGACCTGCATTTCCACCTCCAGCCAGACGGGCAGCAGGCGCCCTCGACCATCTTGGCGCTCTTCTTCACCCGCCTCCTCCGAGAGCTCTCCACTGCCTCCTACTCTCCGGATGAACCCATGCAAGGGGAAACACTCGGCTCACTCCAGAAGAGCGACGGCGCCGGCTGCTGGAGGGCCGGTACATATACTGCGGCCAGCATGGACACCTTTGGCTCGGTGTCCACTAAAAGCCAGCTCACCAGTGACGGAGAGGATTCTGGTGAGCCACACATCTTCTACTAACCTCTCCTCTCGCCCTCTTTTACAGGCCCAGCTCATTACTCCCTCGCAGTCCTTTCATCAGCCTTTCTGGTGGACTCTGGCTCTATGACTTTATTACAGTCAATTACTGGACTCCCTGGGCCTGAAGAGGTTTCCTTTGGCAGAACCTCTGAAAGCTAGTGCATTGGACGGACGCCTGCTGTGCCGGGTTACCCACCGATCCCAACCGGTAACACTAATTATTGAGGGTAATCATTCGGAACTCTTAGCTTTCATTTTTTGACTCTTCTGCTCAGCCTCTTATCCTGGGCCTTCCCTGGCTAAAACTACACAAACCCCACATTGACTGCTAATGGGAAGGTAATAAGCTGGGGGAGGGGTGTAAACTAACATGCACTAACTCTGTTTCTGCTCCGGTGAATAGGGGAGCCTCCCGGTTTCCCCAGGGGCAGGGGTGGGAACTCCCTCCACCCTGAAAGACCCGACCTAACCGGGTTCCTTCCTGTTATCATGACCTCAGGGAGGTGTTTAGTAAGGGTAAGGCCACCTCTCTTCCCCCGCACCGTGAAAACGATTTGCCATTACCTGCTACCTGTACCACTCTCCCCAGGGGAAGATTATTTTCTCTCTCAGCTCCAGAAAAGCTGCCATGAACAAACATAAAGCCTCACTCGCAGCAGATCATTCGCCCTCCTCTTCCCCTCTGAGCGGTTCTTTTTTGTTGAGAAGAAGGACAAATCTCTCCGCCCCTCATCGATTACAGAGGATTAAATAACAACACCATTAAAAACAGGTACCCCCTCCCTTTAATTTCCTCTCTTTGAGCTCCTTAAAGGGCCAAAGTCTTCACGAATGACTTGAGGAACGCTACCATTTGGTCCGAAAGGGAGGGGGACGAAGGAAGACTGCCTTTAATACCCCCAGTGACATTATGAATATTTGGTAATGCCATTCGCTAACTAACGCCCCCCCCTTTCAAGCTTTGGTTAATGATGTTTTGGGGACATGTTGAACATTTTTTGTTTGTCTATCTTGACGACATTCTCATCTTTTCCGCAATGAAGGCTCCCACATCCACCATGTCCGCCAGTCCTCCAAGGCTGCTGGAACACCAACTCTTTGTGAAAGCAGAAAAATTGAGTTTCACGTGCCAACAGTTTCCTTTCTCGGCTTCGTGATTTCCCAGGACACAATTCTATGGACCCCGAAAAGGTCCGGGCGGGGCAGATTGCCAACCCCTAACAGCCGAAAACTTTTCAAGGTCCTGGGTTCGCCAACTTCTACCGCCGCTTTATCCAAACTTTAGCGTATCCCGCCCCCTTACATCCCTCACTTCCCCCAAGTAAAGTTCCACTGTCTACTAACGAGAGCGTTTAACAGCTAAAACATTCCTTTACCTCGGCCCCCATCCTCACGCTACCTACCCCCAACGCCAGTTCATAGTGGAGGGACGCCCGACTCTGGCTGGGGGCGGCCTTTCCCAGCGTCGGCCAAGGAAAAAGTTACACCCTTGTGCCTTCCTTCCCGAACTGTCTCCACCAACCAATTATGATGTGGGAAACGGAACTGTGGCCGGAAGGCAGCCCTGGAGGAAGGCGACATTGGTTGGAGGGGGCAGAGCAGCCGTTTTTAGTGTGGACCGACCACAAAAATTTAGAATATATCAAAACGGCAAAGCGTCTCAACCCAGCAGCCAGAGGGCCTTATTTTTCAACCGCTTAACTTTACCCTTCCTATCGCCAGGCAAAAACGCAAACCAGACCTTTTCCCGGTTGTTCGACTCTGGTGACGGCACTAAGAGTCTCTCCACCATATTCCGTCATCATTGTGGGGGGTCTGTTTCATGGGAAATTGTTTCAACGGTGCAAAAAGCTTAGAAAATTGGGACACCCCCAGGGTGCTCGACAAAACTTTTGTTCCCAGATCTTACGTTCGCAGGAATTCACTGGCCCACACCACCAAGCTCGCCTCCACCCCGAACACGCCGCACCATGTTTCTGATCCGCGCGTTTTTGGTGGCCCGCCATGGAGAAAGACATTCATAATATGTCTCTCCTTGTGGTCTGCGCCCAGAACAAGCCCTCAAACCAGTCTCCAGCGGCTCCTGCAACCCCTTCCTATACCTCAACGCCCCTGTCCACGCTCTCTGACTTTGTCACAGGTTTACCAGTATCTGAAGGTAACACCACCATCCTTACGGTAGTTATAGATTCTCCAAAATGTGCACTTTATTGCTCTCCCTAAACTACCCTCCCCAAAAACCGAGGAATCTTTCTCACGTCTTCCGTTTACATGTTTTCCCAGAGACATTGTGTCGACCGGGGCCCCCAATTTGTTTCCAAGTTTTGAGGAGTTCTGCACGTTGCTAGGAGCCTCGGTGAGCCTCTCCTCGGGTCATCACCCCGAATCTAACGGTCAGACGGAAGCTCAACCAAGAGCGGAGACTGGCTGAGGTGCTTGGTGGCGCAGAACCCAACATCATGGAGCAAGAACTGATCTGGATAGAGACGCTCACAACACTCTCCCGTCTCGCATCTGCCTGTCTCCCTTCCAGTGCGCCACGTTATCAGCCTCCTCTTTTCCCAGAAGCTGAATCCAGTGTTCCCTCTGCTCACGCTCTCATTCCGATGTAGCGCATCTGGGGGGCTCGCCAGATGCTTCAGAGAGGCCGCCAGGACAAGAGGTCAGCGGACCGCCATCGGAGACCTGCCCCGGCCTACAAGCCTGGCAAAAGGTGTGGCTCTCCACTAAAACCTCCCTCTCGGGTGGAGTCCCGCAAACTGCCCCAGGTTTGTAGGCCCATTCCCTATCACACGCATAATCAATCCTGTGGCTGTAAAACTTCAACTCCCCAGGTCCATGAAGGTACACCCAACGTTCCACGTCGGCCGTCTAAAACCAGCCAAAGGTCCACTGTCCCAGCCTCCAACCCCCTCCACCCCCCGTCGTCTGGGGGTCCAGTTTACACCGTCCGGCGGCTGCTGGATGTCAGACAACGAGGGCGCGGCAAACAATACCTCGTGGACTGGGAGGGCACGGCCCTGAGGAGAGGTCTTGGGTCCCCTCAAGACACATCATGACCCAGACCTCATCCGAAATTCAACCAAACCGCCGAGCCCTCCTGGACTTCTAGCCGTCCCTAGAGGGGGGTCCTGAACGTTCCGCTAAACATAGGTGAGGTTTCCTTTCTTTCATTTTATTTGTGCACTTCCTGTTTGATTGTGAAATCCTAACCCTCCCTCTCGTTTCAGTGCACTTCACTTCCTGCCTCATGCTCCCGCCCCTCTAATAATACTTCACTACCCACTTTTCGTCCCCACTCACCTCGTCTATCGTCTTCCCCCGCCCCTATCGTGTCCACCTTTGATAGTTAATCACTCCCCTCACGGTATTTAAGCTGTGTTCCCCTGCCCTTCTTGCCAGTTCGTTTTGATCCTCCGTGACAAACAACCAGCGTTTTTTCCCTAGTGCATTCCGACTCCGTGTACCGTGTATTCTGCTTTGTTTTTCGACCCCTGAGTTTTGCCTCCATTTGGATATTGTCTGCCTATTACTGCCTTCACGTGTACCACCCCTCCTGGTAAAAACTGTCTCGTTATTAATCTGTCTGTCCTCTAGTTGTGCTTTAGTTCTGTTCTCCTCCTTACCCCGTTACAAGTTTCTGTCGAGTTTGAATAATGTGAGTTTTATGATGATCAGAGAGGTAAAATTACCTAATAATTTCTGTCAGTGGAGTGTGGTGGCTTCGAGGAGAGCGTATTAATTGTATGTTTTGTATGTTAATTGTAGCAATTGTCTAAATCCCTGTTATTTATTATATATTCACTTCAACGTGTCGCATAGCATCACACCGGAAAAGGGCTGAAAATTAGCGTGTCCCAGGAATGAATGCAGATTTTCACCTTTCCCACTGGAAACAAAAGCCGGATGTTAGTGATTGTTAGTGGAAAAGGGGCTGAAAAGACATTATGTTATCAAGCTAAACGAAGGTGTTTTTTGTTTGCAGAGTTCCTGGAAAGTTGATATTTGAGATTTTTACCTGACAACATTTATCTCATGTTGACTGTAAGATCTGAATCTGCAGCCTTCAGTTCCACGAGGGCTTAACCTCTGATTGTATTCAGGGTTTAAAGCCAAATGAACCATCTCACATCTTCAGCTGGTACAAAACGTAGCTGCTCGCTTTTTAAACAAACATCACATCAGCCCTCAGCCCCCAGTTTAGCATTAATTTTAAGATTTTTCAAGTAGCACTTCATGGTTTTGCTCCCAGTTACAGTGCTGAATTTGAGAGATCTGAGGCTGCAGAATCTGTGGCGTCTGACGTTTTTATCAATTATTATTTTAATCATTGTTGGGATTATTATTAAATCCTGGTTCTACCATGTAAAGGAACTTGAAAAGTGCTGTATAAACACAATTTGATATTATTATTTCAGTACAAGCATGCGCCAACACTTGCCGTCCTCCAGCGACAGTGTAAATATTTTGTACAGATAGAGTCCTAATAGAATAATAACTGGGTGGGGTGAAAGTGGGCCGGAGAGCATCGCAGCGCTACCAAATATCACACTCTTGGCTCGAACGTCTGCTTTCAGACACTGTCTCATACTGACCAGACAAATGTAGACCGGAGGCTACTTTTCTCTGACTTTAATAAATAGCTGTAGCCATCACACAGCACAGCAGCAGGATTAACATATAGGACTCAAATGGAGAGAGAGCCTATGTGCATTAATTAGTCCAACCCTCTGATATGGCAGCATGAACTTATTAATCTAAATGCTTTTCTGTAAACAGGTAAACTGCTGCACACAGACTGCAGGTTATACTGTTGTCCTGACCCTGAGTCATACTGTGTGTCTTGTAGTTGTGAGGCTTTGTGCTGTTTTCCCTCCCTGCCTGAGGGTGGCGCTCTTCTCACTCCTCTGTGTGCTTTTCACTATGTTGAGGTGCAGGTAGTGAGGTGCTGATTGGACCAGAGACCGATGGCACCTACTTTAATTACCCCTCTCTTTTCCTGACTCCCCACCAGACAGTCATCGCTGGTTTTAGAGTGAAAGATCAGCTGATCTGTGCTGTAAATATCCTCTAATTGATCCGTCCTGGTGGCTGCAGGGGTGAGAATAAGTCCAGAGGAAGAATGACAGTCACTGATGTCAACTTTAGTTGTGGCCAAATGGTGGAATTACAACTTTGTGTCTGTTGCGTGATGCCATCCATCCATCTTCAACCACTTATCCCATCAGGGGTCGCGGGCGAAGGCGGGGTTACGCCCTGGACAGGTCGCCAGTCCATCGCAGGGCAAATAGAGACAGACAACCATTCACACTCACATCCACACTTACAGGACATTTAGAGTCATCAATTAACCTGCATGTCTTTGGACTGTGGGAGGAAACTGGAGCACCCGGAGAAACGCCTACATAGGGAGAACATGCAAACTCCACACAGATGAGCCAGATTCAAGTCTGTGACCCTCTTGCTGTGAGGTGACAGCACCAACCACTGCACCACCACGCAGCCCTTGCATGATGCCGTTGGGCCCAAAAAGACTTTTTCCCATAGACTTACATTGAGAAAGAGATGTCTGTACAGAAGCTTCCAACCTCAGTTCAGAGCCACAGATCTTTTCTACATTCAACTTACTGTTTTAACACTTACAGTATGAGACGGACATGTTTTTGTTTTATGTTTGATGCTATTACTTATAGTGGTAGACGTGAGTTTGGCAATATGTTAAAATGTTCCAAGCAGTGTGTGTGCAGTGCTCCCCAGTACTTTATTATTTCAAAAATACAGCAACAAAATGATCAAAAATACACACTATTTTACAAGGTACATCCTTCCTCCCAGACTAAGCCGACCATTTTGTTCTCCAGCAACAACAATAGGGTACATTGCATTAATAATAATAATAAACTCATAATTACTCTTTAGTTGGACTTGATTTGTACAGTATAGTTCAACCAATGAGATTTATTTCCTTCTCAGATTTTTAAGGTTTTTCAGAGGCCTTAAGCTATAGAAATACTTCCTTCCTTCTAATAATATTGTGGCTCAGATTTATCATAGCCCTCAGGTTGGAAACCAGTGAATTAAAACCACCCGGCCGTCTTTGAATTAAATTCATCCGGAAATGAAAACTGTAAATGGATTTTGACAAATTATACTGTAGAGGTGATGATTCATTTATAGTTTTTCACAGTGTATTTTTTGTTCCACATACTTTTCTACTGCATATCAGTCTCACTTTACAGTGTTTATAATGGTTTCACCATTTCAAACATTTTCCTGTTGAATGAAGACATTAAATGGAGCAGACATTAGATGTTGGCTGTGGTCTTCCTCTCTGTTAATTCTTTGCGCATCCAGAGGATACGCTGTCATTGTGTGAGATGTAATAGTAACCCACTCCCAAGGCAGTCAGGATGTTATTAAAGCTCCGCTTGTCTAAACAATGATCCGGTCCAACCTCAACATCAGACATCTGCTGCACAACATAAGAATAACATGAAGTGTTGGTGAAAAATGTGTGGGAAGGCCTCCTGACATACCTTCAGACTACATAAAAAGCATTCCTCCCCGTCTAACGGCAGCAACTATCGTGTGTGCAGATCACACTGAGACATGATGTGGTGGGATGCACATCACCATGACTTTACTGTGTGGTGGAGGAGCCCATTTTGAGTCACTAAATCTCACTGAAAAAAATGTGTTGAACTTACAGTATCTCAACATGTTTGAGGCATCTCTACCACTAGGTTTAGGTATGTTAAGCTACAACAATCCACTAGATGTCACTGTGTCTTTAAATATCATGGCTTTTCAGTCTGCGTCCTTACAGGAAGATAGCAACAGAAAAGTGACCCATTCCAGACACAAGGGCTCTTTTTTGTTGTTGTCTGGTTGAATTTAAGCTTTTTGTTGTTGTTGTTTTGGACTCATAGTTTCTGAGGTCTTACTGAACAGAGTTATGTAACTTGATACAACAATAAACAAAATCTGATCTTACATTGTGTCTTAACTGGATGCAAGCGTCCGACTCGTGCTGCATTGGACGCTCTCTGTCCACACTGAATACACTAAATATGTAAACAAACCACGTACATATCAGCTGTGAGCTCCATATCTGACTGGACACGTAACCGGACATTGCTGTTACAGAAAAGACACATTTTTTATTGTAATATTTACTAGAAATGATAATGGCAATATAACCTGTCGTGCATCTCGCTCGTGCCTGGGATGCGACACCACAGGCAGTGACACAGACAGACGCAGAGATATGAGTTAAACAACAGATTAATCTAACATTATGACTGATTTCTTCATAACAAGACTTAATAAAGACTAAATGTGGATGTTTCACTCACCAGGTGTCGTCTCCGCTCACTCATCGGCCACTTTATTAGATACACCTGTTCAATTGCTTAACACAAATAGCTAATCAGCTAATCACATGGCTGCAACTCAATGCATTTAGGCATGTAGACGTGGTCAAGACAACTTGCCCTTGGCCCCTTAGTACCAATTGAGCATCTTTTAAATGCTGCAGCCTACCTGAGTATTGTTGCTGACCATGTCCATCCCTTTATGACACAGTGTACCATCTTCTGATGGCTACTTCCAACAGGATAATGCACCATGTCAAAAAGCTCATATCATCGCAAACTGGTTTCTTGAACCTGACAATGAGTTCACTGTCCTCCAATGGCCTCCACAGTCAGCAGATCTCAGTCCAACAGAGCCCCTTTAGGATGTGGTGGAACGGGAGATTCACATCATAGATGTGCAGCCGACAAATCTGCAATATGGACCAAAATCTCTCAGGAATGTTTCCAACAGTTAAAAGTATGCCACCAAGAATTAATTAAGGCCGTTCTGGAGGCAAAATGTGATCCAATCTTACAGTAAGCTGTATACTTTGACCTCACAGTACAGGATATTACTGTAATTTTAGCAGTATGCTGCTGTAGAAGTACTGTATTTAACTGTAAAATTAATGGCAATCAGAATACGGAGAATATGCAGTATGCTGCTGTGGAATTTAAAAAAAGCTTATTTGATGAATTTTATTTAGTGAAATTGCAGTATTTTGCTTTGTTATTCAGCGATTCATGGAGTTCATGACAGTGTAGTTTGATAACTCTACTAACCTACTGTCAGACAGCTGCTCTAATCAGTAAAATTGAGGAAGAGTTTATGAGAAATATGGAGCCATCACCAAGAAGTACTTTAAAACTAAAAACTTAAAAGCTTTCAAATGTGGAGCAGGTTTTAAACGAGGCTTCATTGTAAATGAGGAAACAGCAGCTATGTTCCAAAACACATACTTTTTACTTTCACTACATACTGCAGCTGCCCTTACAAAGTACACACTGTTACATGCAGTATTAGGACATACTACTTCATCTTGACCTTTGACCCTCTTCCTCATATAGAGGACTGTGGAAAAGCATGCTTGAGTTAAAAATGAGTTAAAATTCACAAGCTCCTCTTCCTGGAATGAACCACAGCTTGATAACCCCTCCCTCCTCTTCCTCCTCTCTTGTTTCCTCCCCTTCAGATCTACAGTTTGAAGATGGGTGTAACCAACATGGTGGTGCAGTGAGAGCTGACAGGCTAAATCCACCAACATGTTGTTTAGATCAGAGCCCAAACTAGTTTCACTTCTCAGTAAGTGAAACTCAGACAGTCGTTGTCACTGAGAGGTGAAATGGCGCAGAAAGGAGTTCATCTGGAGCGGGAAACCTTGTCTTGTTCGGTCTGTCTGGATCTACTGAAGGATCCGGTGACTACTCCTTGTGGACACAGCTACTGCATGGACTGTATTAAAAGCTTCTGGGATGGAGAGGATGACAAGAAGGTCTACAGCTGCCCTCAGTGTAGGCAGACCTTCACACCGAGGCCTGTCCTGATGAAAAACACCATGTTAGTAGTTTTAGTGGAGCAGCTGAAGAAGACTGGACTCCAAGCTGCTGCTGCTGATCACTGCTATGCTGGACCTGAAGATGTGGGCTGTGATTTCTGCACTGGGAGGAAACTGAAAGCCTTCAAGTCCTGTCTGGTGTGTCTGGTCTCTTACTGTGAGAAACACCTCCAGCCTCATTATGAATCACCTGCTTTTGAAAAACACAAGCTGGTGGAGCCCTCCAAGAAGCTCCAGGAGAACGTCTGCTCTCGTCACGATGAGGTGATGAAGATGTTCTGTCGTACTGATCAGCAGTGTATCTGTTATCTCTGCTCTGTGGATGAACATAAAGGCCACGACACCGTCTCAGCTGCAGCAGAGAGGACTGAGAGGCAGAAAGAGCTGGAGGAGAGTCGACTCAACATCCAGCAGGGAATCCAGGACAGAGAGAAAGAGGTGAAGCTGCTCCAACAGGAGGTGGAGGCTGTCAATCGCTCTGCTGATAAAGCAGTGAAGGACAGTGAGAAGATCTTCACCGAGCTGATCCGTCTCTTGGAGAAAAGAAGCTGTGATGTGAAGCAGCAGGTCAGATCCCAGCAGAAAAGTGAAGCGAGTCGAGTCAGAGAGCTTCAGGAGAAGCTGGAGCAGGAGATCACTGAGCTGAAGAGGAGAGACGCTGAGCTGAAGCTGCTCTCACACACTGAGGATCACAACCAGTTTCTACTCAGCTATCCCTCACTGTCACCACTCAGTGAATCCACACACTCATCCAGCATCAATATCCGTCCTCTGAGATACTTCCAGGACGTGACGGCGGCTGTGTCAGAGGTCAGAGATGAACTACAGGACGTCCTGAGAGAGAAATGGACCAACGTCTCACAGACGGTGACTGAAGTGGATGTTTTACTGCCACAAACAGAGCCCAAGACCAGAGCTGACTTCTTATTATATTCACGAGAAATCACACTGGATCCAAACACAGCACACACACAGCTGTTATTATCTGAGGGGAACAGAAAAGCAAAAGTAATGAAACAACATCAGTCTTCTAGTCACCCAGACAGATTCACTGATTGGCATCAGGTCCTGAGTAGAGAGAGTCTGACTGGACGTTGTTACTGGGAGGTGGATCGGAGGGGGGCAGGACTTTATGTAGCAGTAGCATACAAGAGTATCAGGAGAGAAGGGTGGTCTGATGAATGTTTGTTTGGATTCAATGACAAATCTTGGACATTAAGATGTGATAAAGACAGTTATACATTTGTGTACAACAGTGTCGAAACCCCCGTCTCAGGTCCTCGGTCCTCCAGAGTAGGAGTGTACCTGGATCACAGTGCAGGTATTCTGTCCTTCTACAGCGTCTCTGAAACCATGACTCTCCTCCACAGAGTCCAGACCACATTCACTGAGCCTCTCTATGCTGGACTTTTGTCTTTATCACAAACACGTCACTGCTGAGCTCTGTAAACCACAATATACAGAAGTCATTTAAAGGTTAAATTCTGTGTTTTAACTCTTTAAACTCATTCTGTCTCCATGTTTGTTGCTGAGAGCTGATTGTTGTGTCATTTCTACCATGATGTTTTCATGGTGGTACTTTGACATTGTCTCATCAGCTGTTCTGTAAATGTGTCTTCAGCTGGCGCTGCTTCCTGTGTCGGTTTCACTGCTCATGAGGATGTTTGTTCATCTGATATTTCTCGGTGCTCTGAAAGGTATTTTGTTCTCTTTGTCCAAAAATTACAATGACATTTATTTGTTTGTCAGACCTATGAGCTTTATAATCCTGTAATCGTCCTGATCATAATCAATAAGGAGATCATTCATTACTGTCTTTTAAATCACTGAGATTCTGCTCAAACCGATTGTGTGGATGAAATGAATCTGTATATGATTATTGATGGCATGTGTGAACAAACTGGAGGTTTACGTGATGAATAAAGAAACATGAATAAAGTATTTTCTCCTTGTCGTCCTTCCAGGGTATCAAACAAAGCTGACGGAGAAACTTTGAAAGTAATATGAGACGTTTTCCTCCTGAAACACCACAAAGTCCAGTCTTCATGTTTAGAGTCAGTCAGTCTTTGTCCTTTAAATTAAGACAGTTCGTCACACAGAAATGAGCAGTTTTCTATTAACTGCTGTGTTTTTCTCTTTATTTTCTTTGTGCACATAGTCAATAAACAGGATTTATGACACATTTAAAAACTGTTCAAATAGTAAAAATTCATTTTTTGTGGGGAGGTTTTGTTGAGTTGTGACACGAGACAACAGATACTGTGCATTTGATTCTTTACATTACGAATGTCTCAGTGATTTTTTAATCAGAACTCAAGAAGTCAGAGGTGTTGTTGTAATATTTGTAAAGCGGAAACTCTTCTCTACCATCTTTCCCATGTACCTGAATGCAGCATCAGCGTGACCGGGTGTGACTCCTGTGAACAAACGGACATAGTGTGATATTACATGTATTTAAATGTCTCTTTACTGATGATGTTTGAAGCTGCCAAAGGCTCAGTGAAGTTTTGACATGTCTTCCTGCAGTGAACATCACAGCAGGTTAACAAGAGAAATGTGAAACCTGATGCACAACACAAGAGGGCGTCCTCATCCTGCTACCCAGGGATGTGGTGGAGGTTCAAGCACCTCGCCTCAGTGTGTCTGCATGTTTTAAACCTGGTTTTTAAGCCCAACAGAAACTTTCTAATAACTCATACATCGGGGTCAGAGGGGTCGGACTTGCTGAATTCCTCTTTTTTTAGTAAAAACAAACAGAAATGAGTGATTTTCCTGGTTTGGCTTGTGTCCCTCACTCACCGAGGCGTTTACTGTATATCCTCCTTTATTTCTCTTGTTTTTAACTTTTTAACACTGTTCTACTGTATTTAGTTTTTTTCTGCCAACTGCTGAGGTTCAGGTTGACCACAGTGTTTTGGGTTGTGTGTCAGAAGGTTATTCTTGTATTGATGGGGTTTTTTTTTAGAAGAATTGTGTTGATAGCACTGATCAATAAATATCAGTAGTGGAGGCTGAAGCACTTCAGCTCGGTTTGTCTACAGTTTCAGCTCAGAACTTATTTTTAGTCTGGTAAAAACCTTTATAATAAAAGTGCATTTTGTCATACATCACATTAAATGGTGCCAAACTGATAGTTCTTATTTAGTGAGGAACCATACTGTCACTGATTCAATGCACCACCCTGCCAGCACGCTCTGTGACCCAAATCAAACACACCCGACATGTTGCAGTCCAACAGCTGCACGCTGGATCTGGCCAACCTGCTAAATGCTAACATGCTCACGGTGGATCCTCCAGCGGTGACTGCTGCGTTCACCGAGCAGCGTTTACCGTCAGTGAGCTGTTTGTGGCAATAATCCCTGATGTGACTGCAGCTTATTTTATCCTGCTGTTATGTCCCTAGACTTCTTATTTATTGTTCATTATTTTTGTTTAATTGTCTGAGTTTTGTCTTTTTTCTGATTCATTCTCCTGGGAGGCTGTTGTGTAGATATAACTGATGCCACAAAGCTCATATCATCTCAAACTGGTTTCTTGAACATGACAATGAGTTCACTGTACTCCAGTGGCCTCCACAGTCAGCAGATCTCAGTCCAACAGAGCCCCTTTAGGATGTGGTGGAACGGGAGATTCACATCATAGATGCAACTATGTGATGCTGTCATGTCAATATGGACCAAAATCTCTCAGGAACGTTTCCAACATCTCGTTAAAAGTATGCCACCAAGAATTAAGGCGGTTTTGGAGGCAAAATGGGGTCCAACCTTTTACTAGTAAGGTGTGTATATATATATATATATATATATATATATATATATATATATATATATATATATATATATATATATATATATATATATAACAGTATATATATAACATACAGTGTATGTATATAGTGTATATGTGTGTGTGTGTGTGTGTGTGTGTGTGTGTGTGTGTGTGTTTATGTGTGTTTATATCATTTTAGCAGTATGCTGCTGTAGAAGTACTGTATTTAACTGTAAAATTAATGGCAATCAGAACATGGAGAATATGCAGTATGCTGCTGTAGAATTTAAAAAAAGCTTGTTTGATGAATTTTATTTAGTGAAATTGCTGTATTTTGCTTTGTTATTATTCAGCTATTCATGGAGTTCATGACAGTGTAGTTTGATAACTCTACTAACCTACTGTCAGACAGCTGCTCTAATCAGTAAAATTGAGGAAGAGTTTATGAGAAATATGGAGCCATCACCAAGAAGTACTTTAAAACTAAAAACTTAAATGCTTTCAAATGTGGAGCAGGTTTTAAATGAGGAAACAGAGTTAAAAATGAGTTAAAATTCACAAGCTCCTCTTCCTGGAATGAACAGCTTGATAACCCCTCCTTCCTCTCCCTCCTCTCCCTCCTCTTCCTCCTCTCCCTCCCCTCCCTCCTCTCTAACACAGCCAGCTTCTCTCTCTCCATTTATTTCCTTGTTCCCTCCCCTTCAGATCTACAGTTTGAAGATGGGTGTAACCAACATGGTGGTGCAGTGAGAGCTGACAGGCTAAATCCACCAACATGTTGTTTAGATCAGAGCTCAAACTAGTTTCACTTCTCAGTAAGTGAAACTCAGACAGTCGTTGTCACTGAGAGGTGAAATGGCACAGAAAGGAGTTCATCTGGAGCGGGAAACCTTTTGTCTTGTTCGGTCTGTCTGGATCTACTGAAGGATCCGGTGACTACTCCTTGTGGACACAGCTACTGCATGGACTGTATTAAAAGCTTCTGGGATGGAGAGGATGACAAGAAGGTCTACAGCTGCCCTCAGTGTAGGCAGACCTTCACACCGAGGCCTGTCCTGATGAAAAGCACCATGTTAGTAGTTTTAGTGGAGCAGCTGAAGAAGACTGGACTCCAAGCTGCTGCTGCTGATCACTGCTATGCTGGACCTGAAGATGTGGGCTGTGATTTCTGCACTGGGAGGAAACTGAAAGCCTTCAAGTCCTGTCTGGTGTGTCTGGTGTCTTACTGTGAGAAACACCTCCAGCCTCATTATGAATCACCTGCTTTTGAAAAACACAAGCTGGTGGAGCCCTCCAAGAAGCTCCAGGAGAACGTCTGCTCTCGTCACAATGAGGTGATGAAGATGTTCTGTCGTACTGATCAGCAGTGTATCTGTTATCTCTGCTCTGTGGATGAACATAAAGGCCACGACACCGTCTCAGCTGCAGCAGAGAGGACTGAGAGGCAGAAAGAGCTGGAGGAGAGTCGACTCAACATCCAGCAGAGAATCCAGGACAGAGAGAAAGAGGTGAAGCTGCTCCAACAGGAGGTGGAGGCTGTCAATCGCTCTGCTGATAAAGCAGTGAAGGACAGTGAGAAGATCTTCACCGAGCTGATCCGTCTCTTGGAGACAAGAAGCTGTGATGTGAAGCAGCAGGTCAGATCCCAGCAGAAAAGTGAAGCGAGTCGAGTCAGAGAGCTTCAGGAGAAGCTGGAGCAGGAGATCACTGAGCTGAAGAGGAGAGACGCTGAGCTGAAGCTGCTCTCACACACTGAGGATCACAACCAGTTTCTACTCAGCTACCCCTCACTGTCACCACTCAGTGAATCCACTCACTCATCCAGCATCAATATCCGTCCTCTGAGATACTTCAAGGACGTGACGGCGGCTGTGTCAGAGGTCAGAGATAAACTACAGGACGTCCTGAGAGAGAAATGGACCAACGTCTCACAGACGGTGACTGAAGTGGATGTTTTACTGTCACAACCAGAGCCCAAGACCAGAGCTGACTTCTTATTTTATTCACGAGAAATCACACTGGATCCAAACACAGCACACACACAGCTGTTATTATCTGAGGGGAACAGAAAAGCAAAAGTAATGAAACAACATCAGTCTTCTAGTCACCCAGACAGATTCACTGATTGGCATCAGGTCCTGAGTAGAGAGAGTCTGACTCGACATTGTTACTGGGAGGTGGAGAGGAGAGGGACAGGAGTTTATGTAGCAGTAGCATACAAGAGTATCAGGAGAGAAGGGTGGTCTGATGAATGTTTGTTTGGATTCAATGACAAATCTTGGTCGCTGGATTGTAAACAAAACGGTTATAGATTTTTTTCCAACAAAGTCCAAACCCCCGTCTCAGGTCCTCGGTCCTCCAGAGTAGGAGTGTACCTGGATCACAGAGCAGGTATTCTGTCCTTCTACAGCGTCTCTGAAACCATGACTCTCCTCCACAGAGTCCAGACCACATTCACTGAGCCTCTCTATGCTGGACTTTGGCTTCGTTATGATTATGGAGACTCTGCTGAGTTCTGTAGACTGAAATAGACAGAAGTCATTTAAAGGTTAAGTTCTGTGTTTAAACTCATTCTGTCTCCATGTTTGTTGCTGAGAGCTGATTGTTGTGTCATTTCTACCATGAGGTTTTCATGGTGGTACTTTGACATCGTCAGCTGTTCTGTAAATGTGTCTTCAGCTGGCGCTGCTTCCTGTGTCGGTTTCACTGCTCATAATGATGTTTGTTCATCTGATATTTCTCAGTGCTCTGAAAGGTATTTTGTTCTCTTTGTCCAAAAATTACAATGACATTTATTTGTTTGTCAGACCTATGAGCTTTATAATCCTGTAATCGTCCTGATCATAATCAATAAGGAGATCATTCATTACTGTCTTTTAAATCACTGAGATTCTGCTCAAACCGATTGTGTGGATGAAATGAATCTGTATATGATTATTGATGGCATGTGTGAACAAACTGGAGGTTTACGTGATGAATAAAGAAACATGAATAAAGTATTTTCTCCTTGTCGTCCTTCCAGGGTATCAAACAAAGCTGACGGAGAAACTTTGAAAGTAATATGAGACGTTTTCCTCCTGAAACACCACAAAGTCCAGTCTTCATGTTTAGAGTCAGTCAGTCTTTGTCCTTTAAATTAAGACAGTTCGTCACACAGAAATGAGCAGTTTTCTATTAACTGCTGTGTTTTTCTCTTTATTTTCTTTGTGCACATAGTCAATAAACAGGATTTATGACACATTTAAAAGCTGTTCAAATAGTAAAAATTCATTTTTGTGGGGAGGTTTTGTTGAGTTGTGACACACGAGACAACAGATACTGTGCATTTGATTCTTTTCATGACGAATGTCTCAGTGATTTTTTAATCAGAACTCAAGAAGTCAGAGGTGTTGTAATATCTGTAAAGCGGAAACTCTTCTCTACCATCTTTCCCATGTACCTGAATGCAGCATCAGCGTGACCGGGTGTGACTCCTGTGAACAAACGGACATAGTGTGATATTACATGTATTTAAATGTCTCTTTACTGATGATGTTTGAAGCTGCCAAAGGCTCAGTGAAGTTTTGACATGTCTTCCTGCAGTGAACATCACAGCAGGTTAACAAGAGAAATGTGAAACCTGATGCACAACACAAGAGGGCGTCCTCATCCTGCTACCCAGGGATGTGGTGGAGGTTCAAGCACCTCGCCTCAGTGTGTCTGCATGTTTTAAACCTAGTTTTTAAGCCCAACAGAAACTTTCTAATAACTCATACATCGGGGTCAGAGGGGTCGGACTTGCTGAATTCCTCTTTTTTTAGTAAAAACAAACAGAAATGAGTGATTTTCCTGGTTTGGCTTGTGTCCCTCACTCACCGAGGCGTTTACTGTATATCCTCCTTTATTTCTCTTGTTTTTAACTTTTTAACACTGTTCTACTGTATTTAGTTTTTTTCTGCCAACTGCTGAGGTTCAGGTTGACCACAGTGTTTTGGGTTGTGTGTCAGAAGGTTATTCTTGTATTGATGGGTTTTTTTTTTAGAAGAATTGTGTTGATAGCACTGATCAATAAATATCAGTAGTGGAGGCTGAAGCACTTCAGCTCGGTTTGTCTACAGTTTCAGCTCAGAACTTATTTTTAGTCTGGTAAAAACCTTTATAATAAAAGTGCATTTTGTCATACATCACATTAAATGGTGCCAAACTGATATGTTCTTGTTTTTATTTAGTGAGGAACCATACTGTCACTGATTCAATGCACCACCCTGCCAGCACGCTCTGTGACCCAAATCAAACACACCCGACATGTTGCAGTCCAACAGCTGCACGCTGGATCTGGCCAACCTGCTAAATGCTAACATGCTCACGGTGGATCCTCCAGCGGTGACTGCTGCGTTCACCGAGCAGCATTTACCGTCAGTGAGCTGTTTGTGGCAATAATCCCTGATGTGACTGCAGAACCTCACTGTACCACTGTACAGAGAAGGACCTTAGTCCTTAGACTTCTTATTTATTGTTCATTATTTTTGTTTAATTGTCTGAGTTTTGTCTTGTTTCTGATTCATTCTCATTCATTGCTTCACTAGTGTGTAGATTGACTTTTTTTTGTAGCCTGAAGGTGTAACAGCATTACTGAGACCTTTGTCAGGTCTTTGGACAGATTTAGTCACCGTAATAGCATCGCTGTGCAACAAACAAGTCACCTTCACTGGCCATTTTTAAGTTGGCACAGCTTCACAAAACTGATAAATTTCCTCCTTCAGTAACTTAACTTTGGGGTGTGTGTTCGTGGGTCGGCGCTACAACCAGTGTCCTTGTTTGGCAAGAGTTGCACCTTATGGGTGTTTTTCAGCAGCTCCACTGCTAGATAACCACTTGTGATGCGATGTTTCTTTATCTGATTGTCCAACAGACTCCCGTCTCCACTTTTGTGCTGTCATACTTCAGGGAGATGATGTCTGGCTGTATGTATCACTCTGTGCTTGATGCAACATCTGTTGGGGCACCATTTGGTTCGGATATCACATTCAACCCCAGGGAGCCGGTGCTCAGTAGCCTGGCCACGCTACTCCTTTCACTCAGTCAGCAGTTGGGTCAGAGTTACTGTATGCGTGGTTTCAGGCCAAGCTGGGAGGACATCACATCCCTAACAGCCTTCTGCTCCACCACGTACCAAACAGATGAGGACATGTGCAGCCCTCTAACTACAGGCCCAGCCATTCTCTTCCCATTGTTGAGTTCAAAAGGGAGACAAGCAGCAGGTGCGCCGGTGTTTTATAGTGTGTGATTGCTGCTGATTGGGAGGCGAGTGCTAAGAGGTGCTGGGTGCTGAGGAGCACATTTAGAAAGAAAGAAAGAAAGAAAGATATTCCTTTATTAGTCCCACAGTGGGGAAATTCAGTTTTACACTCTGTTGTTCACACAGTACAGTTCACACAGTACATATACATGTCAATGGAGAGGTGTCAGAGTGAGGGGGCTGCTCCTGACAAGCGCCCAGAGCAGTTGGGGGTTTGGTGCCTTGCTCAGGGGCACCTCGGCAGTGCCCAAGAGGTAAACTGGCACCTCTCCAGCAACCAGTTGGTCTTGGTCCATGGGGGGTTTGAACCCGGGTCCTCCACATCCTAACCCAAGTCCTTACGGACTGAGCTACTGCCGCCCCCATTTGAGCTGTAGCTAACAATTATTTTCTTTGTTGAATAATTATTTTCTTGATTAATCAAATAGTTGTTTGGTCTAGAAAATGTCAGAAAATTCCCAAAGACGACGTCCTCAAACTTCTTCTTTGGCCACAACTCAGATATTCAGTTTACTGTCATAGAGGAGTAAAGAAATCAGAAAACAGTCACATTTAAGAGGATTAAAAAGATTATTTAAAAAACTAATCAGTTAATTGTTACAACTCTACTACACACATACTCATCGTACTACTATTTCTACCGCAGAGACCCGGACCCACAAACACTAAGTCTGTCACTGTGGGTGCTTTCACATCATGGACCCAGGTCCGGATCAAGTACATTTGTCACCAAAGTCCAGTTCATTTGCTTAGTGTGAACGCTCCGTACCGTACAAGCGATTCCTGAGTCCTCTTGAGAAGGTGGTGTGGGGTACAGTTCAGGTGTACTCGGGTACAGTTCACTTCAGGTGTGGAAGCCAACCGTACCAAAACACAGAAGTGGACTTCTATTCAAGCATTCGCCGATCTCGTCCTCTGAACTACACAGCAGTGGGTGATAAAGCAGGAAGGCAGGAGAGAGGTTAAAATATAAACAATAGTAGGCGACAAGGTCAGGTGATGTTTATTATTATTTTGTATATTTAGCTGGGGGCTGCACGGTGGTGTGGTGGTTAGCGCTGTCGCCTCACAGTAAGAGGGTCGCAGGTTCGATTCCAGCTTGCGGCTCTTCTGTGTGGAGTCTGCATGTTCTCCCCGTGTAAGCGTGGGTTTTCTCCGGGTACTCCGGCTTCCTCTCACAGCCCAAAGACATGCTGTTTAGGTTAATTGATGACTCTAAATTGCCCGTAGGTGTGGATGTGAATGTGAATGGTTGTCTGTCTCTATGTGCCCTGCGATGGACTGGTGACCTGTCCAGAGTGAACCCTGCCTTCACCCAATGCCAGCTGGGATCGGCTCCAGCCCCCCCGCGACCACTAACGGGATAAGCGGTTGACGATGGATGGATGGATATTTAGCTGGTTCAACGGTCTGCCTCTGAAGAATGAGAGCTCAGACATTTTTATTACCAAAGAAAAATGATATATGACTTAACATATACTGTACAATATTAACTTATTATGCACCGATTAATGAACTTCCTGGCTCCACCATTTCTCACAACGTCAACAAATACGTCACAAGTTGTGAACTCTGAGCTTTCAGAAACTTTCCACTTACGAGGTCGTGAATACGACATGAGGGGGGCGTTTAAATGGACCCAAATAGTAAACTGAAGACTCGTGACCCCATTTGAAGGAACCGAGTGAGCAGAAAACCAGGGACCAATTGGGTGCGTAACAACAACAGAGGGTTGGTCACCTCTTGAACAGCCTGCTGGACGTGTACCGCAGGATTTAACATTACAGGCATGACCACTGAGTATCTGTGTAACAATTTAGCCACAAATTCACAGCCTGACCACACACGGTCCAGACATATGTGTTGTGTTGTTATGATGATAAATGTTCTGCTTTAACTTACGCGGATTCTGAACTACATACCACAATTTACTAGAAATGCTTCTAAGCTCTCATAGCACTCACAGATTGGAGCTACTAAATGAGTCAAGTTACATCTCAGCTTCAATCAGGCTTACAACCTCTCCCTCTCAAACACACAATAACCCTGTGAGCCTTCTTCATCGGGTAAGTGTGCCAGCTCCCCTTGGTTTCCATGGCTACCATAAAACCCCGTCACCACATTAATGTGGAGCTATATCCCCCGGCAACAAGACACATTTATGGAGGAGCAGTGGAGATGTATAAGCCATCGCTGTCTCTTTACAGCACACACACAGGTAAGTACCCATTCACAAGCATACAGGTCCATACTGTGTAACAGCCTCGCCCTATTTTCATTCATCTTGTCCACTCAGATCAATTCAAAATCTCTACCGTCACAATCTACTGGATAATATGATAGAAAGCAGTGTAAATACATTTGTTTGCTTTTTATTTAAAGTTCATCACTGACCTACCGGTGGTTATACTGTACAGTCAAACACTGCGTTAACCTATAACATTTTGAAACAGATGTCTGAAACATTTTACAGCAACTCATCTAATATTTTCAAGGTATTTCAGTCTGGACCTCAGACCCTGATCAGGTGAAATTTATACATATACACAACACATGTATAAAGTCTGTGTGTCCTTCACATATCTCACATATCCGATTGACTTCACACTTGGTGGGTGTATTGCTGGAGATCCCAAGGGAGCACTTTCACTTTCACCCAGATTTGGTGTAATCTGGATACACGACACTTTCAATATGAATAAACTTTATACAAATGAGCACACAGCAAGAAGGTCGTAGGTTCGAATCCGGCTTGTGGGCATGGGGGCACGTTCTCCTCATGTCAGCGTGGGTTTACTCCGGTTCTCCCTCAATGGGATTATCATAAAGTGGGCATGTCTGTAAAAGGGGAGACTGGTGGGTACTCATAGAACCCATTTACATTCACATATCTGGAGGTCAGAGGTCAAGGGACCCCTTTGAAAATCGCCAAGCCAGTTTTTCCTCATTAAAGTTTATAAAGTTTAATTTTTTTTTTTTTTATCCTGTTTGAATTGCTCCATGAATTACACATATGATGTTTGGCAGTTTAAATCATAATTGTGCAAGTCAAGAAAGTCTCAGTTTGTTGTAAAACTGCTGAAGTATCAGACTGAAAGTACATAATCAGAAAGACGACACACCCCAAAGTGACGTAGTGACGTCTCTCTCTCTGAAGCTACGACGTCTGTGTGTTTCCTACAGGGATGAACTCGCACCAGCTACAGGTCTGATCCTTCTTTCTCTTCTGGCTGATAAAAAGACCACGAGTCTCTGGATAAAACACACCAGGTCAGATAGAGTTTCATCAGTGTGTGTAACGTAGCTCAGTTAGTTAGCTAGCAAGTGTTGGTGACGTATATTGTCCCGAGACGAGACTTTCTTGACTTGTAAAATTATCTTTTAAATTGACAAACATCATATTTGTGACTCATGGCGCAATTCAAACAGGCTCAAAAAAATATATTTCTCCCTCCGTTGACTACCGTTCATATTTTTTCCCCAAAATGAGGTCCCATGGGTCCACCCAAAGGGGCGGGACTTAGGCTGTCTATAAGGCAGACTGTATTAAACTGCCAATGACCCATTACCAACACCATTATATTATGTAATGAAAATGATCACTGTGTGTGTGTGTGTGTGTGTGTGTGTGTGTGTGTGTGTGTGTGTGTGTGTGTGTGTGTGTGTGTGGCAGGTTCACTGACCCAGAACCAGCTTCAGTCATCCATATGATTCCATTAGCACATACTAAACTGCATGAATATATACGAGCCATTCGACCTCAGTGTGTGCACAGTCAGAGCTGGTATTAGTACCATTATTTGATATGAATAGAGTAATACTGTTTTATATCTATGAGAAGTCCTGTTGTTGCTTTTATTTCTTGAATTGCAGGGCTGAGTTTGGGATCTGCAGCTGTAAATGTTGACTATCACCACCACAGACTGTATATAAGAAGTGGACGTTGTCACCTTGACATCACCCACTGCTAGTAGACTGCTGTTTTGAAGCCTTGAGTTTGGCATTTTGGTTCTTGGAGCCAGAGGTGACACAAGGGGGTGAAAGGGGTTAGAGATGAAAACACGGACAACGCCGTAGTAGCGACCTGTCAGTCACCAGGTAGCCCCGCCCTAAAGCATCCCCTGCTTTATGGTCTATCTGACTCTAAATGGGACCATAATTTACTAAATGATCATCATGCTGTGTTGAAGAAGACTTGAAACTAGCAACTGAGACCATAAACTCATGTTTACAATGTTTACTGAGATAATAAATCAAGTGAGAAGTAGACTCATTTTCTCATTGACTTCTATACAATCAGACTTTATACAACCAGAGGAGTTGCGTCGAGCGTGAATGGTTGTCTGTCTCTATGTTGTCTGTCTCTATGTGCCCTGCGATGGACTGGAGACCTGTCCAGGGTGAACCCCGCCTTCGCCCAATGCCAGCTGGGATCGGCTCCAGCCCCCCCGCGACCCCTAACGGGATAAGTGGTTGACGATGGATGGATGGATAGAAAATTACTTATTTTAAACATTATTTAATAATTATATTCTGCTATTTCCGAATAGCTGGTAATTTATTTAATACATTTCCAGGAAAATAATACAAAGTTAACTGATATGCTTTATTTCAATGTTGATACCTAGATAATAATTAGCAAATACTTCTTTTAAAAACTCCCTGAATCATCACATTAGCTAACAGGTTACATGTGTGTTGACTGATTCTACACAAACCACGAGCCGATTCCTCAACATCAGCACTTTTTTTCTCCACTTTTTCCAGTAATCAGAGTGTAGCTATGAAGATAACAACGTAGGCTATTATAAATATAGTTCGTAAAACACAGCTTACCTCTGATTCTCTCTGCAACATGGACATGCCACACTGTCCACATCTTCCTCGCTACCAGCAAGTCCATATAGTGACGTTTCAGCAGACAGGATGGCTCAGATAATCAAAGCACCACATTTCTGCCTTGTCAGCATTGTGACCAGTACTGACCTCTGCTAGCAAACTGACTTTACCTGCCTCGGAGCTTTCAAACCAATCAGTATTGACAGCCGTCAACAGCCAGAATGACCCACGAGAGCCGACGGGATGTTTTTTCTCTATTTTACTCATACAGTGTGAGCACATAAATCATGAGTTTTGGCTTTATATTGCAAATGATTTACTCAGTAACATTTCTAAAATCATACGTGCTTTAATGGAGATCCTGTCGGTGCATTGTCTTCTTAATGCCACCAGTGTTTTTAGAATGATTCACAATAATATGCTAATTTTTAGCATTTACAGTGTTTTGGTGTTTTGGTTCGTACACAGGCCTGTCTCTTCTTGCTTGCACGTCATGTGGGATGCCTGTCGGATTAGATCAGAGCATGCCTGTCTGATGGAGGAAGATCCAGATCGTGGAGGTCTATAACAGATAAACGTTGTTGTGACGTGGCCTGTAGTAGTAGCAGCCGTGCATGTCTGGAGCGACATCCACCTGGGCCTCTCCTGACTTTTACGCTCTGTTTCCAAAACAACCAACCACACGGCTTGATCTTGTGTGAGAGTCTATGATGACAAGGATGCCGTCTCTGTAGCCTGGTTTCCCACCGTTGCTAGGTAACAGTGTGGGGGTTTGCCCACATGACAACACAGAGCCTCAGAAGCTGTGTCAGGGTGTGTGTGTGTGTGTGTGTGTGTGTGTGTGTGTGTGTGTGTGTGTGTGTGCATGGCGGAGAAACAGCGCTGTCTTTCAGCGACGCAGGCACACGCTTACTGACTCCCGACACGTTTCCTCCTCTCTTTCCTCCTCTCCATCTGTGGAAACCAGCCTGGCCAGTTTACGTATTTTAAGACTTTTACTGGACAGTTTTTGAGCTGCTTTTTTCTTATGGAAAGGAACGTGACGCTAAATTGGCCCTTCAGTGAACATATTGAAGTCAAATCCTCTCTTGCTTAAAGTCCCCCTCCAGCCTACTTTGGCTTCTCTCTGATATTTCATATTTATTTGAGCTGCAATTTGTTTTTGACAACTTAATTTTGTGCTCATATTTGAAAAAAAGAGAATTGCTGGTAAAAATGTGAATATGAGGTATGAGTATAGTAGAAGCTGCAGGTCAAAGGTCATCCTCCAAGCTGCAGGTCACTCATGCTCGTTTGAGTAAATCTGTTTATCTGTCTGTCAGTTTGTCTTTCTAGTTAGTAGCTAGTTAGGTGTAGTTAGCTTGCCCAACTTGTTGCATTACTTTTAGCTAGCTATAGCCCTAAATGGGACCATAATTTACTACACGAACACCGATTAGACTGCTGTCAGGCTATTAAATAGGCATTATCAGTCACTTCCCCATAGATGTGGGTCAATAGGGGCCTACTACACCCACTGGTAGGTTTTGTCATCTATTCACATGGTGGATCACTGAAAGAAGGTGTAAGAGAACATAACAGCGACCTGTAGCGACCGTGAGTGAAACTCCTCAAGGTGGAGGTCAGGGATGATGTATGGGGTAAACGCAGGGCTGTCACCCCAGGAGACCAGGATTCGCATCCCATGTGAAACCAGCAGTGTGTAGTTAAGATAAGATAAGATGAACCTTTATTAATCCCCGGAGGGAAATTCGGGTGTCTTAGCAGCATCAACAACAGTACAGATAAATACAGTACAGTAAAAAGTAAAAGAGAAGGTGCAGTGAATGAAATAAGGTGCAATGAAGAAAATTGACAATAAAATAAATAACAGTAATGGTAATAAGTAAGTAAAGTGCAGCAGGTGGTGGGTATTGTATATGCACAGCATATGTACATGTAGTTATATAATTATATGTAATTATATACATTTGGAATAAATACGGAGCAGATGATCAGAGTCACATGGGGGTCAGACCTTGGTTATGGAGCCTGATGGCCACCAAAAGAAAGGACTGACCCAGACGGTTTGTAGTGTGCCGAGGGGGGATCAGTCTCTGGCTGAATGTACTCCTCATCTGGACCAGTTGGTCATAGAGGGGGTGGGAGGGGTTCTTCAGAATAGACTCCAGCTTCCTCCTGGTCCTCCCCTCTGCCACCACCTCCAGACTGTCCAGCTCACATCCAACCACAGACCCAGCCCTCCTCACCAGTTTGTTCAGTTTGGTGGCATCTCTGGTGCTGATGCCGCCCCCCCAACATACCACGGCAAAGAACAGGAAGCTGCTACTACAGACTGGTAAAACATCTGAAGTAGCCTGTTGCACACATTGAAGGTCCTCAGCCTTCTCAGGAAGAATAGTTTGCTCTGTCCCTTCCTGTAGAGGGCCTCGGAGCAGTCTTTTAATGTGAAGGCTGTCATTTCATGACAGACATGAGGCAGACGTCACCGGAAAATCTAACAAATCTAATCTAGCATCCATTAGTCGTAAATATCACAACCACACGCATCACAAAAAGCCAGAGTGCCCACAGTTCGTTAACCTTTCCTTCCCTTTGTGCCAGAGACTTCCTCTCATCTCTCCTCTGTGCGCTCAGACAGTAATTGATTTTCACAGCCGAGTGTGAAGTCAGTTACATTTTCAGCATCTAGGCGCTTTGATTAGATGGAGTTCAGAAACACACACCCCTCCCCACGGAGGCTCATGTGATCACATTTGCCTCGGTTCGGCTGTAGAAGCATGCAGACAGCCATACGCACCCACACATGGTGATGAACTGGGACTAGACATAGAAGAGATATGATGAATGGGATCACTTGTATCAGGAGAGTTGAATAGGAAGACCTTTGTGGATAAATAATAATCTATGAAAAAGCTGCAGCTGTCAGTCAGGACTCTTCAAAGGAAATGACTCTCTGAAAATCTCTGCGTTGGTCAATGTTTTTAAAATTTAGACAGAGGCAGGCTCGCTGTTTCCCTCTGCTTCACACTTCATTTTTTCAAGTTTGCAGATTTCATGGTAATGAGGTGATAATTAGCACGCAACCTAAGCAAATATAGCAAATATTAAATATATTTACCTCAAACTGATCAAAAATTACTTTTTAATGAACATTATTTAATAAATATATTCTGTCATTTTCCCAATATGCTTTATTTTCATGTCTGCTGGTAAATTGATGATAATTAGCAAATAACTTATATGAAATGTCTTAATCTGCCTCAATCATTAGCTAACAGGTTACATCTGTGTAGACCATAAGTCGCAATGGTGAGATTTGTGCCTGACCAGAAGTGCTTTCTATTAGTTTTGGTTTTCCACCTCTGATGAAGAGCTTCTCAAGCCTAAGGGTCCTATTTTAGCCAATATATGGTATTTTAAAATATAATTATAAATCATGTTTAAAATAAGAAATTTTCTATTCACTTTGAGGCAAATATTGGGGTAATTTGGCAGTAGTTTCAAAGATATTTCAAATAGGTTACTTGCTTATTATCTCCAGGACATTTACAGACCTATAAAATGAAGTGTAACCATGCTTTAGTGTATCTGGTGTCGTCTCAGCCAGTAATTATAATGGATTTGCCCTCGTTTGTTATGATAGATGGGAAGCTGTCAATGTGGTCTGAGGAGCTGTCAGAGACAAGACACGTACTGGCCCTTTAATGGCTGGACCGCTCCATTCATATCCAAAGGGGAGACCTGACTGGAGAACAGCGACATGGACTCAAATTTAAAGTAAATACGGAGAGTCGCGTTGGTGGACTGGACTCGGTGACGGTAGAGACGCTGTTGTTCAGAGCGTTCATGCGCACAGTGGATGTGAAATGCGGTAACGAGCAGTCAGGTCGCCTCTGCTCTCCCGGTCAGCTGCATCGATCTGTCTCATTGCAGACGCGGAGCTGCTGGCAGCCGCGTCAAGCTCGACACCACTAGTGGAGCAGTAACCGGAACATCGGTGACTCTATCCTTCAAAACAAAAGCATGAGCAGGTTGAAACTTACAGTACCTAGAAGGTAACTGTTGCTGTGTAAAAATCAAACTTCGCTATGTTTTTATTCACTACTAGTAGTATATTTATTCAATCATGACATATAATACAATAAGTATGAACAGTAAAAATTATATATATGTAAATAAAATGCTTATATATACCTTATATTCTAAAGCTAAAATAATTCACACTTGTAATCCTCAAAAATAGCTTTGCAAACCATTCTTTCCAAACCAAAAGCAAATTATACAGTCCATTTATTATTATTTTTTAAAATACATCTCCTTTTTAATACCTGTGTTATCTTTTTGTACAGTAAACTTACAAATACATCTCAGATCATCTGGGAGTGACTTTGATTTGACTCTGAACATTATTTGCATTGTTATATAATAAACTAAATCATTAAATTTCATAGCATGGGAGCTTAAAAACTGTGGATTAGTGTGATCACAGTAACCAGCATTATTGATAATACATATGGCTGGTTTTTGTAGTAAAACGATTGAATTTATAGTCATTTTTAACTACATACACTGAATTATTTCACTCTAAGACAAACTTATATATTTTAGATCTATTTGTTTTTTAGTTTAATTTGCACATCTGAAACCGATGGATTGTCTACTCCGGGTAGGGAATGAGTCCTTATTCCAATGGAACGTGAGATTGGCTGAAAAATTGGAGCAGCGGGGGCAGTATTGCATTCGCTTTACTGCATCACTGGGACGAAAAGAGAGCTGAGCCGGAAGGCAAAGCTCTTGATCTACGGGTCAATCTTCGTTTCTACTCTCACCTATAATCATGGGGGCTGGGTCATGACCCAAAGAGCTGGATCACGGATACAAGAGGTTGAAATGGGTTTTCTCAGGAGGGTGGCTGGAGTCTCCCTTAGAGATAAGGTGAGAAGCTCAGCCATCTGCGAGGGACTCGGAGTAGAAACACTGCTCCCTTGTATTGAAAGGAGCCAGCTGAGGTGGTTGGGCACCTCCCGAGGGAGGTGTTCCAGGCACGACCAGCTGGGAGGAGGCCACGCGGAAGACCCAGGACTAGGTGGAGAGATTATATCTCCACACTGGCCTGGGAACACCTCAGGATCCCCCAGTCAGTGCTGGTTAATGTGGGGTCCCCTGCTGGAGCTGTGGCCCCCACAACCCAACCCCAGGTAAGCGGTTGATGAGTGAGCATATTTTGACTATAGTGTTACATTTATTAGAGGCACACCCAGTATGCATTTTGTGCATTCTTGCGTTGAAACAACTGTTACCATTATCAATATTTTAAACACAACTCGGCCTTTATTGTGACAGTAGTAACCGGAAGCCGTGGTTGTGTTGCCGGTAGCTTGACGGGCTGCTGCTGGCTGCGAACAGGATGCTGTCAGGCCGAACAGACGCATCAACCCAACGGAGAGAAACCGCAGCAGCATCCTTTGTTTTCTGGAGCTGGATATCCAGGTAAGCACGGCTACCTAGCTTAGCAGGGATGCTAACCTGGCTGCCTGTCACACCTTTAACGACTGAAACGTTACTGAAGCCGTTACTGATACGCAGGACCCTGTTTTTTTTGTCCTCCTTCATTTCCAGACATGTCGAAAAAAAATATGGCTATTGTTCGGCACACTGTCACCCAGGCAAGCGGCTAAGCGACACGTTGATTGAACGCAGCGGTGGTGCGTTCAGGTGACCGTTAGCGGGCTCGTGTTGTGTTTCGGCTGCGGCTCGGTGCTCCGGAGCTAGCTGCCAGCTCCGGAGCTCCGAGCTGTGGCACATCCAGGGTCGCTGGTGCTGCCGTGTCGGTGGGGGTTCGGCATTGCATTGCACCACCTCTAGCGCGCACGCATGCATGCACGCACGCACGCACGCAGGCAGGTACGGTGTTTGTGTCAGCAGCTGGACGCGCAGCTCCTGCCACGTGCAGCCTGCGCTCAGCAGCTGGACACAGTCAGTGTGGGAACAACAGCTGTCCAGAGGTGGAGGACATACCAAAGTGCTTTGTCCACTCGTGTCTCCAGGCTTTGATGATCCTGTTCACATCCCAGCTGTTGTGGCTGTGACAGGTATTAGCTCTGTCAAGGCCAAGGGGCCGAGGAGGCGGTGTTTTCACCACCCTGCGCTCTGTCTGTTGGCGGGATTACCCTAAAAAAGTTTGTCATGGATTTGAATGAGATTTCTTCAGAGAGGTGGGGTGTGGCACAGTGAACAATCCGTTATGTTTTGGTGGCGATCCGGATCACATTGTGGTATTTCCACATGAAGGATTTCCAACAGGGATGGGATGGTTCATAAAATTCATGGTTCAGTTCATGTCACGGTTTGGGGGTCATGGTTTTTGGTTCGGTTTGGTACAGCGGTAAACTGTGTTTATGGTACAGCAAGGAGGCCAATTTCAGTCTGAACAGCTTTTCAGTTATTTACCAAAATAAGTCAACTGTTGGCTCAAGTACTCTAATCTGAAATGCAGCGTCCTCCACGACTGCATAAGACTGCATATCGTTCGCTATAAACCTCCCTGATGCTTTAGTTGTGTTTTTTGCTCTGTCTGATTCTGCATGTAGAGGCTGTTTAATGCTGCTGGGAGAAGGAGTTGTTCTTTCCTCCCCGACTCTCTCCTCCTTGTGCTATAACGGACACACCGGAGTGATGACAGCTGTACAAGGAAGGAGGCGGGGTCACATGTCATCAACACGTCATATCTTTGGCGGTACAACACATGCGCAGTAAAATCTGGTCCGGCCTCGCAGAAATTGAGCCAATAACAACGCACAACGGCAGCTTCAGTTACACTGTGTTATCTCATATTCCTGTCCGCCGTGTCTCAGCCTCTCTCCATAGGCCTTGATTTCTAGTGGGACAATAAACATGATGAAAAAAATACACAATCGGCTTCGTAACCTATTTCAAATTAACCGAACGATACATACACGACCTGAACTGTTCCCGTCCCTAATTTCCAATCAGCCACAACATTAAGACCACTGGGTCTAACCATGGATGTACAAAGAGGACTGGATCCAGCATCGGAGGCGGGGCTCTGTTCATTCCTATGAAAGTCATTAAGTGGCGCATTAACTTACGTCTTATGTCTGGGAAAGTACCCAGATCCTTTCTCAGTGTAAGTCTATGAGAAAAAGTCTTTTTGGGCCACATGACATCACGCGGTGGAAACAGAAGTCGTAGTACCACCGTTTGGCCACTACGAACATTGGAAACAATGACTGGAGCTCCTCCTGCTGGGTTGGTTATAACACAAGTGTACACAGTGTAACCGATGAAGCACTGATGGCGCCTGACCCAGCCTCCTCAGACTCAGTGAAATTAGAGTTTAGTTCAACCAAAGCACACTTTATTGGAAAGAGTAACGAAGGCGGTTTAGGTGAGGTTGATTTTGTTTCTATCCAGTTTGAATGAAGTGTTTTACGAAGCTCCGCTGCGTACAGCTGATTTCAACGTAAACAAAAATACGTGCAGGTGATGGTGCAAGCTGAATGTAAGGGGGAGGCAGTCACATCCGGGCACCTCGCCGGAGGTTTGCGCTCTCTGAGTGCCGCTCTAGTTCGGGGTTGAAGACCTTCTGGGGGTCTTCCCTCGGAAAAAGTTCTGGAGTGAAATGACCTGGAAGTATGCAAGTGGCAGCCATGATAAGAGCTGCTGATCCTCTAAACGTGAAGGAAAGGTGCTTCAATGCTTCCTCTATTATCTCCTTTAGCAGAGGATCAGTGTCCGAATTAACTTTTTGACTCAGGGTACTAGTAAATGAAAAAATCCACCCACCAAGCATATTTTTAATAAATTACCTTTTACCAGAGCTTATTAAAATATTAATTTAAATATATTGACAGTTAATGAAGTGAAGCCTGAGTACTCTGTTTGGGCAGTATTTCGTATACTTTCCTGACATTCCTCCAGGTATAGACTAATTCCTGGATGGCTTTGTTTCACAGGGTGTGGACTAAACCCTGGATGACTTGCTTGGTGCAGTCACCATGGACTGATTAGCAGCACTCGAGATGTCGTGGTGTATAATGGACACATTCAAGTGATGCCATCTTAAATGGGAGTTGCGTGTTGTCCTGACACATAACCAACTTTGGTTGAACAATGTTGGCACTCTGTTCAATGTCACTGCAACTTCCTGGGAAAACACAATGCTCCCAAACAATAGTGGTAAATGACATTGGAGGATCTTCCAGCTCAGGTTTTTGTCATACTGATGACATTAACAATATGAGCTGTACCTCCAGGGATTGACCCCACCAGCATGCTGTACAACTGTCACACTGCCAGTTTTCAAGGTGGAGTTTTTGTTTTGTACTGTACATTAGAGCTGGGATTATTCTCCTATTTCCTAGTTCAGCACTGTGATGATATTTGGGTGCCGATTCGTTATGTATTGTGATTCCATATTGCGATTTTTGTGAACATTTTTAACACTAGCACTAAGTTTTTATTTACTTTCACTTTTACTTAGGAAAATCTCTAAATGTTTACATGCTGAAAATGTTTGATTTTCAGCATATATGTAGTCCAGCAAACCAAAAATTAAAGAATAAATACATTTTCATCACAAATTAGTGGTATTTTCCTTTTATAAGGGATATGTAATGTTTTATACTTCTTGTGAATATAATTCAATCAATCAATAGATGTATTTTGTATAAACAGTTCCCTTTAACACTTTATTTTGAAAACCAGACGTAGTCCCAGGTGTCTACTTCCTCTAACATCTCCAAGGTGGTCTCTAGCTCTCCGTCAGCTCCGTTCTCTTTATCCATCCATGGTCAGCTCCATCGGGGCTGAATGAATGCATTTAACATAAATGTCAGTATGTGGAGCTCTACAGTCGTAGCGTCGGCCCGTTGGACCACGGAGACGAGAGCGCCAGCCGGCCGGACCGCACGTTACCGCCGTACGATAACGTTTCCCATCCGTGACGGAGTTAGCGTGCAGCTTTAGTCGTGATGTCTAGTTCTGCTGTTCCTGTGAAACTCAAAGTGTTTCCATCCTTTACTGGATGTGTAGTGTTTACCACGCTGGATTTAACATGGAGGATGCAGGTCGGATCTACGCCGACGCTCCACCGAATTCCACTTTCTGGCTTCTGCTTCCTGTGGTTTTTTTAGGTTGATGGATACGGAAAGGATATAACATCTCGTTACTACAACGATAAAAGCAGTAACTTCCTTCTACCTCCATATAGACTTAAATGAAACAATTATATTGATTCTGCCGTTAAAAATCAATTCACCCTGTTGCACATATGTCCTAGTTCCCAGCTGTAATCACAGTGAATTAAGTTAAGGGCAATTGTTTGCATGGCAGGGTGTCCCAAACAAATGGTTTGTGGTGGTAACACACCCCTACTTTTTTTTTCCATCAGACGAAACAAGGCAAACCTTTCATGTGCATCACGTTTCCATGTCGCCGGCTTCTCATGTGCTCTGACAAACAGGTCATTTTGTAATGTAGCCCTCCAGTCAGTGGCAACTCTGGGAAAATGATGGGAGAGTGCAAAGCCAGCAGAGCATGGCTGGATTGGTTCGCAGGGAAAAAATGAGCCGCTGGGGCCCTATTAACCCAGCTCCTTCCACACCCTACACTTGTTCTAGTCTAGAAAACTACCTGGCCTCAGATTTGCTGTGTGGCTTCATATACTATTTGTAATATTCAACATATAAGCACAGAACTGAAATAATGAGTGTCTGAAAAATAGATTTAGACACAGGGGCTCTCTACATGAGAGGGCTCGTGATAATAATCGATCACATAAGGTCTTATATGATAGAGGCCTTACCCTCCTTATCATATCAGTTAGTAGTGCTGTAGTTCTGCTGTATACCGCCAAACAAATGTTCAGTTGACAGTAGAGCTGAGATAATTCACCTATCTCCCTATTCAATACAATTCAATTTTCCCATGGTCTATTGTTAAATAAGTCACAATAAATTACAATATCGAATAAGCACCCGAGTATTATGATAGTATTGAATCAGGAGATAGGTGTGTCGTCCCAGCCCTATAAAGCAGGGTTTATTCAACCAGGTGTTTGTATTAAAACACATTATTTTTACACGTTAAACCTTGTTAAGTTTGGTTAGGTTATTGCACAGCCCAGACTTTTACCTCGTGTTGCCCCTGTTGTTTTCGCTGTTTGGCAGTCTGCAAAAAACTGAACTTGAGTGTATCTGTGCAGTCGATAGCACCGCAGCACCATTTTCTCACTGTTTTCCATGTTGTATATACACTCAGATCGGAGAGACGTGACCTTGCATGCTGTCTGCGCTGTCGAGGTTTTTCGGTTATTGAGGCCCTTCGACCTAGTTGTAGAGTTATGGAAACATTGTGGAATTTAGCATCGGGGCTACAGTGAGAAGCTTGCTGACAGTGCACTGCTTCTGCCTGCAGTCTTGATGAGTAATGCTGGATAATTTAGTCTATGCAAACAGCACCAGTCAGGCTTTTTCCTGGCTCTGACTGGAGCCTCAGCGTTAGGCCCAGGGCTGCAGCGTCCAGGAACACAACAGGGATTTCATCACACTTTTACAGTATTGAGGGGTGAAATAAATTAAGCGAATGGTACATTTGACTAGGTAATAAAACACACCATTTCCACGTGTATACAGGTCTTTATACAGCGTATGGGCCTTTAAGACACCACGCAACAACAGCACCACAACACTGAATGAGTGTGAGGTTGTCGGTGGCGTCATAGCTGTAGCAGACAGTGTGTGAACAGTTTATATGTCGGCTACGCCTCCTCAGATAAAGACCGGATTCAACTTCCTCAATCTTTCAATGCAGACTCAGACTCTCTTAAGGTGGGCTGTGAGTTACTGTAGCAGCCACGGTGCTGCGTTCACTGTCCCCAGTCCACCATCAGGAGAGTTACTGTAGCAGCCACGGTGCTGCGTTCACTGTCTCCAGGTCTACCATCAGGAGAGTTACTGTAGCTGCCACGGTGCTGCATTCACTGTCCCCAGTTCACCGGAGGGTTACCTCTTTTTTTTTAATATTTCTGTTTTTTTTTTTTTCGAGAGTTTTTACCATTTTTTTTTCCCTTTCTTAGGAGAGTTAATTTAACCCGGTGCTGCGTTTCTTTCTCCATTCTACCATCAGGAGAGTTATTGTAGCAGCCACGGTGCTGCGTTCACTGTCTCCATACATCAGGAGAGTTACTGTAGCTGCCACGGTGCTGCATTCACTGTCCCCAGTTCACCATCAGGAGAGTTACTGTAGCTGCCACGGTGCTGCGTTCACTGTCCCCTGTTCACCATCAGGAGAGTTACTGTAGCAGCCACGGTGCTGCGTTCACTGTTTTTAGTTCAATTCTAGTTCATTTGGTGTTTAATTTTTAATTATAATGTATGTTTGATCAGGTCCTTCGGTTTACATACTGTTGTTTTCCAGGATTAAGTGAGGTCAGTGTGTGAGTTAGAGAGGCTGTGTGTGTGTTTGTGGTTGGCCATGTAATGTTTCATTTGAAGAGTGTGTGCGTATGTTTCAGCATGAATAATGAATAGTGTATTGGCTGAACTAGGCTCTCTGTCCAGATGCAGCCTTACTTACATTACTACACTAAGTGTGACCTCACAGAGATGGACGTTTGGTTCAGCCTGTAGAAACCAGGCTAAGGTGAGGGGGCGGAGCTATTCACATTGGTCCACTGCTTCAGTGGAAGTGCAGTATCAAGTCACCGGAGCGCTGTTTTACCTTCACTTTGCAGCTCTATGGTGGTCATTTCTGCAGATCCCAGGATACGTGGGCATCATAGCCATCATGAACACACAAACACATGCTTAAAACATGTAATGTGTACAGTATAACTAGGTTTCTACCAGTAGTTCCCAGACTTTCAGTCTCTGGAACTACTTTTTAAAGTACTAAAAGGTTCCTTCAGCCCAGACCTGTGAAGATTAGGCAACATGGTCGGCTGACGTATGGAAAAGCAACATGACGTGACAAAGGCTGCTGGTGATAACAACAGTAAATGCACTCTGCAGCCTGCAGTTCAGTTGGGGTTAGGGAAAAAAATTAACCGCGAACCGACAAGATTAGTGCATCACATGCAGCGGTGTGCCAGCTGTAGTATATGAGCACAACAGACAACTGAGTCACCAGTTCACTGCCAGGAGAGTTACTGTAGCAGCCATGGTGCTGCGTTCACTGTCTCCAGTTCGCCGTCAGGAGAGTTACTGTAGCAGCCACGGTGCTGCGTTCACTGTCTCCAGTTCACCATCAGGAGAGTTACTGTAGCAGCCATGGTGCTGCATTCACTGTCTCCAGTTCACCATCAGGAGAGTTACTGTAGCAGCCACGGTGCTGCGTTCACTGTCTCCAGTTCACCATCAGGAGAGTTACTGTAGCAGCCACGGTGCTGCGTTCACTGTCTCCAGTTCGCCGTCAGGAGAGTTACTGTAGTAGCTACGGTGCTGCATTCACTGTCTCCAGTTCGCCGTCAGGAGAGTTACTGTAGCAGCCACGGTGCTGCGTTCACTGTCTCCAGTTCACCGTCAGGAGAGTTTCTGTAGCAGCCATGCTGCTGTGTGTAGTGTCGAGGACACTTGCAACCTCTTTGCCAGTAAAAGTCTCCACCACCACAGTCAGCCTGTCTGTCTGTAGTAGTAGTAGTAGTATTGTATATATTCACTTATTTTTTTCATGTATCCATGAAAATAAATCCTACATGAGCGGTTGCGGTCCCATCTGTCATGTGGTCTCTGAAACCATGTTGGAGAGACTTTCAGACTGATTTCAGTGTGTCTGCATGAGACATCCTGCCCGTCACGCTGACATGCTCAGTTTCACATTAACACAAATACACACTGTATACACACCGTATACACACTGTATACACACCGTATACACACTGTATACACACCGTATACACACTGTAGGCTTTCAACATGCTCTTTATGCGTTGTTTTTATTTTTGGTAGGGCATCTTCAGATGATGTAAGGGGAGATGGTTAACTGATCGGTCACATTTGGGTGAATGGGTGTGGGTATGTGTGTATGGGGGGTGGGGGTCTTCCAGATGGCTGCCCCAATCAGATTAGAGATTTTAAACCTTCTACTTTGCCACCCCTCGAAACAAAGGCGAGTGGTCTGATCTGTTCTTCACAGCACTGAAGTGGGGCACCAAATGTTTACAGTAATTCTCCTTGAGATTAATTAATGAATAAATGCCGCAAATAGTCGTTGGAGGGAGTGTGACGATCTGGGCATTAACTTTCTATCTCCGTCACTTTAAAGTGCTGCTCTGTAATATAACCTTCCCCTCACAGATGATGAGTTTGATTAAAACCCTGCTGTCACACGTCCTGTCATGGTGATACGGCCCCGATGGAGCTGACCATGGATGGATAAAGAGAACCGAGCTGACGGAGAGCTAGAGACCACCTTGGAGAAGTTAGAGGATGTAGACACCTGGGAATACGTCTGCTTTTCAAAATAAGGTGTTAAATACATCTATGGAAATAAGATTGAATGATTATATTCACCAGAAGTATAAAACATTACATGTTAGTTATAAATTTAAAAAGAAAATACCACCAATTTGTGAGGAAATGTCTTTATTCTTTGATTATTGGGTTGCTTTTAAAAATATAGTAAATAATTCCTGACAATGATCCTGATATATTTGACTTCAGGACATCTCTGACTACATACATGCTGAAAATTAAACATTGTTACTGTATTCATTTAGATATTTTCCAAAGTAAAATATTGAATCTCAATACTTAAAAATGGCAATACATATTGGCAGCCAAGTATCATGACAGCACTGAACCGGGAGATGCTGTACGTGTATCGACCCAGCCCAAATATTTTTTTGTCAAGCAGCAAAATGGTTGCTTTTGTGGCGTCTTTGTTTCCTTTCCAAACTGTAGGAGCAAAGAAGAAAACCACAAACGCTACCATCTCCCATCTCAGCAATACACAAAGTACACATGATGGAAAATAAACCAAAATTGCAGTAAGTCATAATATTGAATCGCAGTACTTAAAAATCAGAATACATATCGAGTCAGCAGATAGGTTTATCGTCCAAGCTCTATTAGGTACAGTAAACATAATATCCACAAAACTCATTACTGCTTTGTCATTTCCTGCATGTGTTTCACAATAAATGCACTTTAATGTGAAGGCATTATTAGATGACAACAGCTTTAGAGGCCTGTAGGTAAGCTTAGAGAAGCCTTTTTCCGTGTGGACACATGGGACAGTGAATGCAGCTCTGATCCACCCAAACATGGCTGGGAAAATCCTAACCTCAGTGGAGACGGATGCTGCTGGATCATCCACGAGCTGTGACTTCCAGACAGGGATCACTGAAATGTTTGAGTTCATCAGAGCGTGTTAGTGCCATTCATGTGGTGACTTAATAACGTTACATAAGAGTGTTTTTTTTTTATGTTCAGCGACATCTGCTGTACTGTGAGGGTAATGAAGCTGCAGAGAACATCAGCTTTTTAGACTTCAGGCTCTTCTCAATATCTGCCATACTTTGTTTAAGTCATATTATCAGGAGCACTGGACTGTTGTAAAACCCCGTCTTCTAATCAACATTGAACTTGTGCTACTTCACACTTTCAGGTTTAGTTTAAGCTCCACACGATGTGGTGTGAGTTGCAGGGAGCTGTAGATGTGAGGACTGTGATGTGCCGCTGGTTTTTGGAGGGAACAAGCTGGGTCTTCCTGCTGCTTAGACAGAGGTTCTGTATTATGGCCTTGGTGACCTTTGCAAGCACAAATCTTAATTTACAAAGTTACAAATCAGACTAAATAAATAACACAACATGCAACAGACCATACTTTCTATACTCAAAGAAAATGTATTATTTCTTCTAGTGTTACATACCAGAAATCACTTGTTTGCTTACAGAGGACCTATTATGCTTTTGTGCTTTTCCCTTTCATTTAGAGTGTCATCTAGTATTTTGTGCATGTAAAAGTCTGCAGAGTTACAAAGGTCGATTAGATTGTTTTCAGGTTATTAAATAGGTGTTATCAGTCGCTATAAGCCCTATTATACTAGCAGGTTCTATCATTCACATGGTGGATCACTGAAAAAAGGTATAAAAGACACGACAGCGACCTCTAATTAAAGGTGGAGATTGGTCACAAAACAGGGTTTTCACCCAGAAGACCAGCGTTCACATCCCAAGTGAAACCAACAATGTGTAGCTGACTTTGTGTTCATAGTTATTTTAATCCAAAACACAGTGTTTTTCCCTAAAGTTAACTAAATAGGTTGTTTTTTTTGCCTAAACCTAAAGAAGTTGTTTTGTTGCCAAAATCTAAAGAAGTTGCAGTTTTGTTGCCTAAAACTAAAGAATGTGTAGTTTTATTGCCTAAACCCAAAGACATTGTAGTTTTGTTGCGTAAACCTGAAGACGTTGTAGTTTTATTGCATGAACCTGAAGAAGTTATAGTTTTGTTGCCTAAACTTAAAGAAGTTGTATTTTTATTGCCTAAACCACCAGAACAGTTGATGGAGGGCATCTCAACACTTTCCATTCATTTCCTCTGGAACGCAGGACAAACGGTGGCCCAGTATATGGTGGGCGAGTTGAAGAGGGTCTATATTTGCATTTGTGGATTTAGCATTATAGACATGACCACTGGCTATGTGTGTAACCGTTTAGCCACAGATTCACAGTCTGACCACACACAGTCCAGACATACGCTCGGGTTTGAGTTTTGTGTGACTGTGTAATGATGTTGTGTGGGAACATCATCAAAGTCAGATAGTATTCAATCTGGCCTGCATGTCTGTCATGGCACAGTATGCGTTTAGTCAGATTAGTGCGCGGTAGCTGCTACTGTA
The DNA here is from genome assembly GCA_947000775.1 of Pterois miles. Taxonomy (NCBI): domain Eukaryota; kingdom Metazoa; phylum Chordata; class Actinopteri; order Perciformes; family Scorpaenidae; genus Pterois; species Pterois miles. The sequence continues at coordinate 5,514,634 of CAMQGK010000485.1, read as the reverse complement.
TTTCCACCGATCCTGGTTTTACCTCACGCCTCATTAGCATTGTCTGCCTCCAATGAGAGCCAGTTTAATTAATGACATATTTATTGGACACTTAGTGTAATTACTACACTGATTTTTTTTAAAGATGAAAATGACAGCCATTTTCAAATCAGCAACAGATGGGAAGAAACATGCCTAAATACTTCTAAAACTGGTGGATATTCAATTTAATGTGGGATAGTGCACATTAATCCACATTTGCCTGTAAATGTGCCACTTAGGCAAGATTTGAATTTCATCTGCAGTCCCTTACCATATTGCTCAGCTTACCTGCAGTGGTGCCATTCAGGCCTGATAAAGGATAAAGGTTTTCTGACAAATGCTGCTGCTTTTTGTGCCACGAAAGATGTTGATTTAGGATATCCCCTCCCTCCCCAGTCTCTTCTCCCCTCAGCTGCATGTGACTTCCACCACAAAACTGAACAAGGAATTTGTCCAGTCAATAGAAAGGCCTTACAAGTGTGTGTTTGTGTGTGTGTGGTGACTGGATTGAGGCCACCAAATCCACAGAGTTCAGCAGGCTCACTGTCTATCCGTGGCATTCAAAACCTGGCCTGGATTAACCTTTGTGTCGCCTCTGATCTGGTTAGCGGTGCGTCTGTCAGAGTGCAGCTAGTACTACCACTGACCCCAAAGCAGACCTCAGGACTAGACAGCAAATATGACACATATGTCTCCAAAACATAACGAAACCTTTTTTGTTTTTTTAAATATCACGAGCTCATGTGAGCATCACAGGATCACGTATCACATGAAAATCGTAAGTAATGCATTTGCAGCAGCATCCTGTGAGGAGCTACTGGCAGCTCTGGATGTGGTTTAATTATGTGTGATGACACAACGTATAGTCCGATCATCAGCCACAACTTCAGTGCTCACACTCTACAAGCAAAGTAGAAAAAATACAGCCGGTTGGTTCTGGTTCCCTCTGACTGTTGACATAAAGATTTGATTAAAAGCTCTGAGGCAGGTAAATAGAGGTCGACCAATTAATTGGTCGGCCGATTGATTGGGCTGATTATTTGACTTTTTTTCCCCATAATCGGCATCGGCCTTATCAAGCAGGCACATCAGCGGGCAGCCGGTGTTGAACACGTGACTCCGCCCCTTATGTCAATCAAACTGCCGTCCTACCAGCAGACCTCAGCAGTGTTGCCAACTTAGAAACTTTGTCATGATAAATGTAAAAAAAAAATTTGTCTTAAATAAATCACTGCACTGAAATCTGCGCTGCATTCCACGCAACAGCCGAAGTCACTTACTCACCTCGTCCACTGTGTGTGTGCCTGTGTGAGCTGGTTTGCTAGCAAAGATATGTGCAGGTCACAGTGCTAACAAGGCAGAAACGTGCTGCCTTCATCATCTGAGCCTGTCTGCTCAAATGTCTAAAACAAGAGGCCGCAGCATAATGTTATACGGACTCGCAGGTGTCTAGGAAGACGTGGACAGGTAAGCTAGCTGCGTTTTACTAGCTATATTTATTGTACGTTGCTATCTTGATAGCTACGCTCTGATTGCTGTATGAAGAGGAGAAAAATCGGGGCTCGTGGCTCTGCTTCAACTGTCAGACTGTCCGACGGCCGGTCGGGAGGAGTTCACTGGTCCTCGGTCATGACAATGATGCAGATGAAACTGAAGCTGCGGTTTGACTCTAAAATGAGTCGTGTGGCTCAAAATTTGGTCTAAAATCGTGAAGTATATGCCCAGTTTAAGAGATTAGACAATAGCAGGAACACCCCAGTCAATAATGCAAATGCATTTGATGTTTTTTAGACCCTGTAATGATGTCGTGTATGTAGATTGTTTTCAGCTTCGCCTGCCTGTCTGTGGTGGTACAGTATGTGCTTAGTCAGATTAGTGTGCTGCTTTGGATCCGGTTTTGTGTGCCGACACGGAGGCGACTGTTTGCTCTGAACAGCAATGGCGGCTCCTGAAGAGGTTAGTGTAGAAACTGAAACTGAAACGGCATCAGTTCTGGACAGTATGTCTTCACTGAAAGAAGAGCTAAAGAACGGACAGAAGATAAAATGATCCTTGTTTGCTGTTTGTAGGGATTAGTCTCTGAACTGATCTTGGCTCTGCTTCCTCTGGCGTTCCAGTTAGCATCATGCAGCCCTGAACCACAGCACAAGCCTAAATACCAAGCTCCTTCTTCAGGCCTTCTCTTCCTCAACCTTTTTTCTTGAGATGTCAGTGTCTGTCTTTCCCAGATAAAAAGCGGAAGCAGTGCCAACGTCAGATCAGAAACTAATCCCAAACATGGCAGAGACAGTCTTGTCAAATGGTTTCAAAGATGCGTACTGAGCCTCTTTTATTTCTAAAGAGTGATTTTATGTAACTGGGTTCCCCAAGGTGTCCTCGACTGCTGTGGTGATTAAGGCAGTGGGGTAAATCTGTCTGTCAGATGTGACCTGCAGCTCTGTGGTAAACTCATTAGCTCGGCCAGACGTCAGCTTCGCTCTTGTGCTTCTTAACGTAACCCGGGCTTCAGGGATGCCCCTGCTTTCTGAACTTTCTCTCGCATTCAGATTTCTGATGAACATTCTTGTAATCCGGCTCTTCTTCTATCAGTTTAACATCCACGATGCTTGCATATAGATGTTGTGCTGATACGAAATGTTAAGTGAACGGTGGACTAACTTTTAGCTTATTGTGAGGCGGGGCGAACCTACTGTTGCCATGGGCAACAATGTGTACCGTGATTGTGTGCTTCCTCATTCGCCAAGTTATCAAATGCTTGATAACAGTGTGGAATTCCAGGAACTGCTCTTGTGGTAAGTCCACCAGTTTGATTTTAGTATGTAGAAGTGTGATGTTATCCAGCCTTTTTTTATGAAACCACTTTGACTTTGAAAAGACTTTTTAAAGAGTGGGCATGTCTGTAAAGGGGAGCCTGGTGGGTACCCATAAAACCCATTTACATTCACATATCTGGAGGTCAGAGGTCAAGGGACCCTAAAACAGAGACGTTTGAAAATGCTGTTAACCCTGTTTTAGTTTTCAAACTCCAGGGTTGCATTTTAGTCTGGACGGACAGAAACAGAGACTTTTGAAAACAATGACACAGATGCCCACGTTTGCTTCTGGAATGGATCTTATCTAGGGATGCTAAATTTAGGGATGTTCTTAACCAATAACTGACCCTCGTTAACTGATTATTAACCGTTAACCAAAAGGATTTGTGCCCACATGCAGAGATGCTCCAGCTGTCGTTTTGGCTTGCTGTGGTTTGTTTTGGTTGACAGATAGAGAACGGATATGATGACTACAGCAATAAAAGCGGTAACTTCCTTCTACGTCCACATAGACTCAAATGAAGCAAATACAGTATATGGATTCTGGCCTTTTATTTTTTTAAATTGTTAAAAAAAAAAAAAAAGTCACAACATATAGTTGAATCAATTTTTTTCCCAGCCTGAATATGTAGGCAATGAAACTACATAATAACTCTCACATCAGGTGGGCCAGATCCCATGAATGATAAAATAGGATTATCAATAAACCTAAATATTGGTGTCACCTTACTAAATATATATATACGTTTTCCGCTCTGGTATTTAGTCATTCATTTGTCATTCATTTTTTTATTACTGTGCTGCTTTATGTTTCCCTTCACTCTCTTTCAAGACCAACTTGCTCCACTCTGCCTCAGTGGGGATTTCAGTTATATGAAAATGTAATGATAACAATGGTTATCATTACCACCACCACCACACACACACACACACACACAGGCTCTGCATAGAAGAGCTGAAAGCCTGTAATGAGATTAGAGAACGGTAGAACAAACTGGGAGAGAGAGAGAGAGGAATGGGCAGGTGAGAGAGAGGTCATGCATTTCACATTCGCATACAGTGCAGCTAATGGTAATGCTGCAGATACACAATATCAAACATGCAGGTTACACAAAACACTGTACATGTAGGAGGTGTGGATAGTTTGTGTGACTCACCCCTCTCTTGCTTTCACAGTCCCAAAGTGCTTCGTACTGTTGGCACCGCTAACCTCAAAAGTAGCATGGGTGCTGAATCTAAAACTCAGTGTACACTTCATGTATCTGCTAGAGGTGGAATGAAACGGGTTTACAACGATACGATACTGATCACTTTCCATGATTCTGATACGATTCAATGATGATATTTGGCTCATCTAGAGCGATACAGTGACTTGAAATCAGCACTTGAAAAACAAGTGAAATAAATATCAGGATGCAGGTCAGGAGTCATCAAAGTCTTTCCTCTAAGGGAATCAGGGAAAAATTAATCATGGATATAAACAAGTAAACAACGATCAATAACAAATACATACATCTTTTATCTGAAAATAATAAAAAGCTCATCTCCAGGATTTGCTGCTTCAGTTCTCAAGATACAAGGCAGAGAAATATTTAACAAAAACTATAATAAACCAACTTTTATTGAAGTTAGATGAACAGTGCTTTAACCTGCTGCTTCTGTTTTCATTTTCAATATAAACAGTAGATCAATAATACAGTGATCAACTACTGATAGTCATCAAACAGCTGTTGGGACAGAATCATTCCTATACAAACACTATTTAAATAGTTCACTTATAGTAATCAGTTGGTCTGCTTACAGAGTTCATTTGGGGTCTTTTCATACATGAAAACATCTGGAACAACATTTTAAAACTATGTTAGACGTTAGATGAGTTGAATTTGTTTTGTTTTTTAATTTACTCCTGTGATAATTTGCCTTGCAGACCGGCAGCTTTCCAGCTGAATATGTGATGCTGCTGCACGCTGATATCACGATGGGAAAAATGTCACAGTAAACACTAAAATGTACGGGGAAAGCCTGTATTTGTCACGCCTAAATACAAGGTGCAAGTTCTTACTATCGAAACAATTGATTATTTACCATGCAGATCGATTTTAGATGGATATACGTCCCAGTGAAGGACAACTTGCCGAGTACCTATAGATGTAGTTGGATCGTAGGAATAAACTGTACATCGATGGAGTAGATGAAGCATAGTATCTGCTGTAATAACTCCACAGGGGTCACGTCAGGGTTTGGAGGCTAGTCAAAATGTATGACCCCTCGGACGCCATGTGGTCCAACACGCATACAGGCTGCAGATGTGTGGATCGTGCACCAGGGTTTATCCTGCATAGAGAATTACGAGGCGACCACCTCCGTCAAATTTGATCCCGCCTCCAGCTCTCAACAAAGCTGTAATGGGTTTCTTCATTGAAAACACTATTTTCTAGCAAGTATTGCTTTTAATGGATTTCAGTCATTTGTAACTGCAGTGGCAGCATTATGCCAGTGTGGTGGCGCTGCCAAAGAGAAAGAAACAAGCCGCCTGTTTTTGGCTGGACCACAGCTAGCAAAGCAGGCACAACACTTGAAAACAAAACTCTTTTTCCCCGTCATTCGATGTTTTAGTATAGTTTTATATGTCAGATGGCATTTCTAAATGCTGTTACAAGCTGCAGTCACGTTTGTTCGCTTCACCATGTGTGCCTGAACAGTTTCATAATGTACCAAAAATACGTTTACACTTCTCAATGGGTGAGCTGGCTGGCCCTCACCGGGTCTATTTCCTCCACTGTGAGCTTTACAGCGCCCTCCAACGCTCCCGCTGGGCCGTGGACTGTGCTCTTTATGCCCTCTCTGCCTGTGGTTTTGTGGTATTTAATACTCTTATCAACATGGGAGTTGGAAAATATGCTGCTTTATGCAAATGTATGTTTGTATTTATTACTGAAAATCAACTAACAAAACAAAAAAATGACAGATATTGTCCAGAAACCCTCACAGGTTCTGACTTCATAACACGGTAAACTGCAGCCCAACAGCTGTCAGTGAGTCAGAGTGCTGACTTGACAATGACTTGATCCAAACTGACTGTGATTATCATAAAGTGGGCATGTCTGTAAAGGGGAGACTGGTGGGGACCTAGAGAACCCATTTACATTCCCACATCTGAAGGTCAGAGGTCAGGGGACCCCTTTGAAAATGGCCATGACAGTTTTTCCTCACCAAAATTTAGCAAAGGTTTGGAGCATTATTTAACCTCCTTTGCGACAAGCTAGTATGACCTGGTTGGTACCGATGGACTCATTAGGTTTTCTAGTTTCATATGATACCAGTATCTTCATTCCAGCTTTAAAAAACTGAGCCCACTACAACCTAAAAATCAAAAGTTGTGTTAATGTGGCATTAAAACAACCTTGCGTTATCGCGTGAACTTTGACAGCCCTACTGCATTTTTGTTGTCCTCAGTAAGTCCTCGCTTAGTTTATAATTAGCAGCTCTAACCTTTACTGTGCCACACACACACACACACACACACACACACACACACACACAAGAGTCAGTCCCAGGAGTGCTGAGTATATTTGTAATGCAGGGGGAGGGTTGGACTAGTGTTGGACCAGTATTGGCAATTTATTCACTTGTGATACAACGAATGTGGCTCAACTTTGATATTAATACAACAGGGGCGCTACTGACTGTCTCTAGTTAGCTACCTCATGCATAATCTGCTCCATTACAATATTTTGGGAGACATAGCAGTATTGGTGGTGGGCTGAACCCTGTCGGCGGTGCCTCTGCTGAGGGCTCCTGCTCCGGAGCAGCCTGTCCACCTCAGCGCCTGCTGGGAATGTGTGGGAGGAGAACGGGAGGAGGGGGGAGAGATTAGCAGTGGAACAGACGAAGGTGAGTTGATGGGAGGTTAAGAAGGGATAGAAAAGAGGAGGATGGAGAGAGAGGAGGCAGCGGTGACTTTCCACTGTTGTCTCCATAGAGGTCAGCATTAAGAATTCATCAGCTCTTACGTGACTGTTTATTAAGGCTGTTAAAGATTAATCGCTATTAAGAATTTAATTGATGGCGAGCAATGAGCAAAGGTCACAGGTGTCTTCGTCTGCGTAGAGACAGCGCCGTGGTGATGCCGACTCAGCAGACAGCAGGGAACCTGGGAGTGACCCTGGATGACGAGCTGTCGTTCTCTAACGGGGAGGGATGGAAAGAGAAGGAAGTGCAAACCGAAAGACAGAAAGAGGTTGAATAACAGCAGCTAATCCAGAACACTGTGTTCTATAGGACCAGCTACACACTAGTGATGTAACGTGTGTGTGTGTGTGTGTGTGTGTGTGTGTTTCATTCTGCTGAGTCAGGCTAGAGGAGCTAGACTTCCATTATCACTGAGCTGGAAAAGACCCCATCACACACACACATCTGCTTTTTCCACCATGTTTTGGCGATGTGATTGTCTGACAAGCTGAGTAAGCTAACAAATGGTTTTAAAGCATACTTGCCAACTTTTAGACCTTAAAAACAAGGGAGGATTTCAAAACCAAAGCAGGGGGTGTGGGGGCCTTCCCCAGAAAAATGTGAGTTTCAGGGACTTTGTTTCCTGCATTCTGGCGACTTTAAGAGAGGGAAAATAGCAAAACAAGAAGTAGACTACAGGATTTTTATGTTAAACTTTAGATTTTACCTTTAACTCCCAGGGGAAAAACTGAATAATCCCCCCATTGCTGTGAACTTGACATGCCAATCTCTGACAAACTAATTAATTATTATTATTATTATTATTATTATTATTATTATTATTAATCTGATTTTTGAGTATTTCTTTGTCTCTCCGTCTCTCACTGAAGGTCTGCTCAGATAAGGCGATAACCAAGCTCCCAGGAGGAGCGCCGGTTGTTGATCCCAACATGGTCGCAGTGGCCAGCGGTGGCATTACAACTTCAGTGTCCATCATGTGACGTCATTGGGCCTTTTTCCTGTAAACTTACATTAAGATAGAGATCATCTGTAACGCAGCGGATATTTTTTGTTTTAGGTAAACTAACTTCCCTGTATGAACATTCATATCATTCTGTCCTAAAAGTTCCATCCATCCATCCATCGTCAACCGCTTATCCCGTTAGGGGTCGCGGGGAGGCTGGAGCCGATCCCAGCTGGCATAGGGCGAAGGCAGGGTACACCCTGGACAGGTCGCCAGTCCATCGCAGGGCACATAGAGACAGACAACATATAGACAGACAACCATACACGCTCACATCCACACCTACGGGCAATTTAGAGTCATCAATTAACCTAAACAGCATGTCTTTGGATGGTGGGAGGAAGCCGGAGTACCCGGAGAAAACCCACGCTTACACGGGGAGAACATGCAAACTCCACACAGAAGAGCTGCAAGCTGGAATCGAACCTGCGACCCTCTTGCTGTGAGGCGACAGCGCTAACCACTACACCACCGTGCAGCCCGTCCTAAAAGTTGTTAAACACATTAATAGATGAAAATTTATGTCTATGGAGAGCCAGACTATGACGACAACACAAGCTGTGACATTAGGACCTTGTGACCGAGTCGTGTGACCGAGTCGTGTGGATGCTACTGTGTATGCCGAACATGTGCAGTAGGGCCCAGTAAGACCCAGAAGACCCAGAAGAGCCGGGTACTTTTCCAGACGGAAGTCGAGCCATTTTGGCTTCATGCGCCACTGAGCAACTTTCCTAGAAAAGAACCGGGCCCCTCCTCCAACGCTGGATAATGCATCCATGCATTTACCAGGCAGAGAGAGCTAATGAGCTCCATTATGGGAATTGTAGGACTGAGCGCTTTTTCCAAAGTTGGGGACTGAAAATTTTGACTCTTCTGCATCAGTGCAGAGTATTTTGTTTTAACCTGTCTCTTGCAAGTCCACCAGTTTTGTGGAAGTGCAATACTATACTGTTTTCTAATCAGAAATGAAAAACAACCCCAGAGCAAAAGTAAATCAACTTTGACTATATTTAATTGATTTTGGCTTGTGAGAAAAATATAGTTCAAAGGTAGTCCTCACGCTGTGGGCGGGATATACAAACGAGCCTACGTGTGACATAGGAACAGGAGCCACATCTGAGTGTCTAGTTGAATCACATGTATTCTGATCGTGGCAGCCCATAAACAACTGACTGGTAGATACGCCAGATACCCAGATGGATGAGCAGAAGCACTGAAAAAGTGAGTTTTTCAAGATATGTTTCCTCAGTAACACTTCATTTTACAGTCCTGCAAATTTCATGGTATTTAGATGATAATTAGCAAGTAACTTAGTTGAAATTTCTTTGGATTTACTGCTAAAGTACCCCAATACTACTTTGTTAGACTGTCTTGACTTGGGATTTGACTTTCAAACAGGTTACTTGCTAATTATCTGGCTGGTCTCCATTAACCACTAACATAGATTAGTGTGTCTGTCTCTCAGTAAATTTCCTTCCCTCTGCATCAACTTTTCTTTTCTTGGACATTTTGGTACAATTAATTAATTAATTAATTTATTTATTTTTATTTAGAGCGCCGCTGCTGGAAACCGGTGATACTGAGATACTTCAATGCGCATGCAACAAAATCGAGATGCATCGTGGGACATGTAGTTTAAGGACACCGTACTTTTTGTTTCCCCTTTCCACTGTATGAAGGGTCCGTGTCGCTATAAAACGAGTCACCGCGGTCACTCGCCTCTCTGTCAAACCATCGAGTCGTGACAGGGAAAGAGAACTACTGCTGTAATGCCAAAGAGCTGCAGTGCAACTGATGGCAGAATTAACAGATTCAGGCAGAAATCTGCTGAAGACTGAAGAATCTGAAGCGCTGAAGTGTTGCTGACTTAGAGGGTGTGTAGTTTTACGCATGTACAGTAGCGGAAGCTGTTTGTGTGTTTCTGCTGTGTAGCTGTAGTACAGCTAGCAGGTCATTTGGTGGGAATCCAACTCCCACTAAGTGACCATCTGGACCACTGAGCTCTTGCATATACAGGCACTGCAGTGAGTCATTAATAGAGAACCAATCAGTGCAGGGCCGAGCGATGACATCAGCTGGTAAAAGAAATGGATTTGGTGATCAGAACCAGGAAAAGCTACACAGCTGGAGGGGAAACCAGGCCGCATATAAAGAAGAGGAGAACTAGAAATGCGTGAAAGGGGAAGACTGGAGAACGAGAAGAACCAGTTAAGCGTCCGATATAGTTTCCACGTTCTGCGTCCGCGAACAGATGTGGACTTCAGACATGCGGATGAACACATGGTTTCATTTGTACTACACCGATCCGGGTCACCGATCCCTGGTTCCTCCAGTCCACACCTTGAATAATTAAGTATTAAGTATTTGGATTAGATCCTGATGGGCAGGTTGGCACCTTGTATTGCAGCCTCTGCCATCAGTGTCTTCTCTCACTCTGCTTCTGGGGAGAAAATGGATATATACACCGGTTACTCTCACACCACGAGGTCTGAATGAAGACGTCTGTATTCATTTCTCTTTACATTTCATATCATATATGGATGCTTTGCCTTTGGTGAACTGGACTTTTTGTCTATTGCGGTCCTCGTTTTACATTATGGCCTTTTCTTATGATCTGTATATGCATAACGTGAAGTGATAAATTCTTGTGGTAACTGTGCTAATTATTTACGCGGTCGCTTACTCCAGTTATAGCTGTTCATCCTGGTTTGTTTTTTTGATTGTAGAGACGCCTCTATTCCACTCTAGCCATCCAGAAAGTATGAGAGCCAGTGGCTTGATGTTATTCTTGTGTACTGAGAGGTACTTGCCGATATTATGAATGTGTATATGATTTTTGTATATCTTGTTGTGTATTATGTACAGTACAGTATGAGTTTTTTGTAGCATATACGTAACATTACTTCTGATTATATATTGGGTCATACATGGATCATGTGACCAGAGCACCTACCCTTTAAAGATGGCGTCCCCGTACAGATTTATTAAGTCTGAAGAAGAGCTTGTGCTTGAAATGTCACTTACAAAGACGTGACGATAAATTGCACTCTGAGGGAGCTACATGTGTGGACCTTCTCCTGCATTGTTCAATGGGTGAATGCTGACATGTAGTGTAAAGTGCTTTGAAAGGTGCTATATAAATGCAAGTCCATGGACCAGCTGATGGTCTGCATGGGTCGAGTATTCAGCACGTGCACTTCCCGATTCCACTCTCCATTCCAGTTGGTAGTGGTACTACAGTGGCGGTACAGTGGTACTACTACACCATAACGTTGTTTACCAAGAGTTCAGTACCATTCGGCTGTCTTAAAGATATAAATGTGGGTAACAGTGGATCTCGTAGCACAGCCTCTCTACAAAACAAACATCCACTTTATCTTCATCTTCTTGGCAAACCAGTTCGTGGGGCGTCCGCCACCAGTTGGACTGGAGTGTGGAATAACACTGGAGCGTACGCAGTCGCCACGCTTGCTATGGATAGAGTCCGCACTGTCACATATTTTGGGCTGCACACAGATGTCTACATAGGGACCGATAATCGACCCTTGTGAATCGATTATTAACTGTTAACTGACAAGATTTGTGCCTCGGCTGCAGCGATGTGCCAGCTGCAGTGTATGAACACAAATGTTCACTGTCTCCAGTTCACCGTCCGGGAGCGTTAGCAGCCACGGTTCTGCGTTCACTGTCTCCAGTTCACCGTCCGGGAGCGTTAGCAGCCACGGTGCTGCGTTCAGTGTCTCCAGTTCACCGTCCGGGAGCGTTAGCAGCCACGGTTCTGCGTTCACTGTCTCCAGTTCACCATACAGGAGCGTTAGCAGCCACAGTGCTGCGTTCAGTGTCTCCAGTTCACCATCCGGGAGCGTTAGCAGCCACAGTGCTGCGTTCACTGTCTCCAGTTCACCGTCCGGGAGCGTTAGCAGCCATGGTTCTGCGTTCAGTGTCTCCAGTTCACCGTCCGGGAGCGTTAGCAGCCACGGTGCTGCGTTCACTGTCTCCAGTTCACCGTCCGGGAGCGTTAGCAGCCACGGTGCTGCGTTCACTGTCTCCAGTTCACCGTCCGGGAGCGTTAGCAGCCACGGTTCTGCGTTCAGTGTCTCCAGTTCACCGTCCGGGAGCGTTAGCAGCCACGGTGCTGCGTTCACTGTCTCCAGTTCACCGTCCGGGAGCGTTAGCAGCCACGGTGCTGCGTTCAGTGTCTCCAGTTCACCGTCCGGGAGCGTTAGCAGCCATGATGCTGCGTTCAGTGTCTCCAGTTCACCATCCGGGAACGTTAGCAGCCACGGTGCTGCGTTCACTGTCTCCAGTTCACCGTCCGGGAGCGTTAGCAGCCACGGTTTTGCGTTCACTGTCTCCAGTTCACCGTCCGGGAGCGTTAGCAGCCATGATGCTGCGTTCACTGTCTCCAGTTCACCATCCGGGAGCGTTAGCAGCCACAGTGCTGCGTTCAGTGTCTCCAGTTCACCATACAGGAGCGTTAGCAGCCACAGTGCTGCGTTCAGTGTCTCCAGTTCACCATCCGGGAGCGTTAGCAGCCACAGTGCTGCGTTCAGTGTCTCCAGTTCACCATACAGGAGCGTTAGCAGCCACAGTGCTGCGTTCAGTGTCTCCAGTTCACCGTCCGGGAGCGTTAGCAGCCATGATGCTGTGTGTAGTGTCTCGACAGCTTGACAACACAAGCTACAACTCCTCCTCACAAGACGCTAGCCAACTTCTCATAAGGTGGACCAGTTTTTCTCAGGAAAGTGACGAATCACTCTCCTGCATTTTTCTCAGCTTTTTCATTAGTTATTAATATTTCTTTTAGCTGTTTAACCGATAGCATTAATCGATTAGAAAGTTAATATCGGTTAAAATGGTTGATTATTAACCTCTCTAGCTCAGACTTTGATAGACTTGGGCCGTTGAAGACATTTACGTCACAAGGACCAAAGAGGACCTGCCTCGTGGTTACATAAATTGGCCTTTAGGGTTTGACAGTGACTTGTAGTGGGCACTTTCACGCATAGTTTAGTCACAACATTTTTTCTGAGCCTCTTTGAGCCATGAAACCTCATCCAAGATTGGAACCAATCAAACTGTGGTCCACTTTTCCACTCAGTATTATATGATATGCCTCCGCGCTGTTAACAGCCATTGCTGGCCCAAACCTCCACCTGGACTCAAGGATGAACTGATTAAATTTTGTTGGCTAAAGGTCAAGGGCACTCTGACCTCATAACTGTCTCATGCTTGTGATATCTCAGGAATGCCGTAGTCAAATTTCTTCAAATTTGGACTCAAGGATGAACTGATTTTGGTGGTCAGAAGTTACTGTGACTTCACGTCTGTCCCGTTGGTGTGAACGCAGTATCTCAGGAACGCCTTGGGGGACTTTCTTCAAGTTTGATGGTCAAAGGTCAAGGTCACTGTGAGCTGTTACTATGACCATTTTCAAGAGTAACTCAATAATTCGTATAGGACAAAATAAGACAAAATGATGTAAACTGCAACTGGACTAGTTGGCTGAGGCGTACAACCATAGGATGGTAATTCACGTATATATTTGCATCGCGTATTTCAAAAGGAAACAATAAAGAATCTTGCAGTGTCACTTTATGTTGTCACCAGGGTTTCTCTTGGCCCTCATTTAGGATACCAACAGGCATCTTTAAAGATTTTTACTGTATAGAAACACTTTGTGGCTAATTTGTCCTGGGATTTATCACTCCATTCACGTGAATATACTGCATCTTCAAGAACACTCATAGCGTTCACTATGACAATCAATAAATGGGGTGTGTCAAATATCAGAGACAGCTGTGTAATATTACAGCTCCGAACATGGATGAGACATGAAAGTGGTTATGGAGGCTTGAGCTTTGGTGCGGAGACCAAAGTATAGAAGCAAAGAAAAAACTCAAACAGCCACTAGAGGGCGCTGCGGTAGTGCTGCCGCCATTTTTGAATGAAAATGCCAGTGAGTCTGTGGTCAAACAGCCATGCTCTGGAGTCTGCTGGACTCCATTTTGGATCTTTGACATGAAAAAGTTGGAGATTGCGCTCAAAATCTGTTCTAACTTCCATTTATGTCCATCGCTCACTGTTGTGTGTCTGGCCTCACCGGTCCAGCTTTGCTGTGCCGAGCGCACCGGCTGTGACCGCTCCGTCCTCCTCGTGGCAATTACCTCGTTAACATTATAGCTTTGGGTTTAAATCTGAATTACTGCCAAATAGGCGCATTTGCTTCTCGCTTCGACACCAAATACTCCACCGTGTCTCGGTCTGTCAGCTCTCTCATGTCCACTGAAATCTGACTCCTGCTACTTGAGCTGAGACTCCTAACAGAGCAGACGCATTCACTGTCAGTTTGCAGTGTTCGTCGTCCGATTATTGATAACATGCTGCTGATACGCCAAAATTAACTAAATAGGTTTCATTTCTGCAAAAAAAAAAGCAAAACGACGGCGGTGGTGGTGGGTACGTAATGTAATCGGTGTGTGCCCGACCACCATGTACCACCGGTGACACTGACTACTACGACAAGCCGGTATTAGCTTTCAGTCCTAAATGGTGGAATAATGCTGGGCGATGACGTTACGATAGAACGAACAATTGGCTTTCACTTCTTAGCAATATTTGGCCACAAAGTTCATGACAGCAGGCCAGCCTCTACTACATCCCTGAGCAGACAGGATTACCTTTTTAGATTGCCATGAAGCAGAACTGGTTGTGTGTCTCTCTGGGAAATTTTGAACTATTGAGGACATGTTTCCTACTCTGAGACGTGATAAATACCAGTTAATATCTGTGGTGAACAATTTAATTACTCTCTAACTCTGTGTGTTGCTTTTGTGTATTTAAATGGCTTTCACTCTCTTATGCCTTCTGTTTACTTCTTTTCTGTCTAGTTTGTGAATATAACTAGTTTCTAGAGTGACGTCACCTTTAGGGACACTGCTATATCTTGAGTCAAGGATTTGACTAATCAGTGGTTGTTTCGCTTGTAATATTTTGTCATTTGTTTCTTTTGTTGACAGCCGTGACACCCACTGACAACCTGCAGCACATGGAGGAGGTGGAGGAGGCGTCCAGTTCCAGCAGCCAATAGCAAAATCTCCAAACTGGTAAAACCTTTTTTATATATGACAAAACTGGAGATGCTCTCCCTGTTTCTGTGAATCAATTAATACTTAATAAAACAAATCAAAACTAAATGAAAGGAGTGAAAGTAAACAAGACTTTCCATTTACTTTCAGTCTAAAAGAAGAAATTCATTTGAGACATTTTAGCTTGTTAACCATGATAATACCGTAGTAAATTAATTCTCCAGTAATAAAATGATTAGCATATTTTAACTGTTGCACACAGAACTCATCCAAATATGTCTTTAAATATAATCCACTTCCATAAACAGGGTTCCCGTGGGGTCTAAAAAGGTCTTTAAAAGTATAAAATCCAATAACCTGAATTTAAGTCCCCAAAAATTCATTAATGTTACTTTAATTTCAAAAGAAATGCATTATCTTGCTTTTAAATGGTTTTTTTTTTTTTTTTGAGAACGCCGTAACAAAACTATAAAGCGTAACCAAAAGGGAATAGCCAGGTACAGTGAGGGCAGCGGTGTGCTCATTAGTGGAGAAACCTCGCAGAAAGAGAAAAGCTGAGTAACGTCGCCGACGTCGTTCCCGTCAAACATAAAGTCAGAGTGATAAAACTGGGTAAAAAATGGGTAAATGTAAGTTCATTTAGCTGTGTGTGGTAGTAAGTGGTTGAAGCCGGTGCCTGGAAATGTATTTGAAGCCCGCTGCACCTTTCAGAGAAACATTAGAGCTGCCCGCCGGTATATAGTGCATGAACCGCTAATACTACAAATCCCAGAATGCTCTGCTAGTGCGTTGGCTCGTCAGCAAAGGCGTCTTCTCCCACATCTACTTGAGGGGGAAGTAAGGGGCTCCAGTTACTAAATCACTGCGTAGTGCCTCATTTCCACTGCGTGGTACGGCTCCGCTCAGCTCGGCTCACTTTTGGTACCAGGTCCTTTTCTTTATTTCGTTTATCCGCTGCAGATACTTCCCCCTCAGTGAAGGCGGGATTCTCTTATGTGTGATAAACATCTACTGGGAGAGTCGGCCTGTTTCCCAGCAGACATTTTGCCTTGTCAAAGCAGAAGAACAACAGGTGTAACATCAATAATGGCTGCATTCCATTTGACTGAGCCACTTCCTGATGTTGTGTAAGCAGACTCAATGGAGTGACTCACACTAGTGCATTTTAATGAGACAGAGCTTCAGTATTAGTGATGGCCGTGCTATGGGTCTATAAGCAGAATACTGTAAATATTCACAAGAGACCACATCACTCAGCTGAATGAAGTATATCAGCCTGTTGATGTGTGTCAGTGTGCTGTATTCCTCAGTACCGGGCTGTTTGTGGTAGTATAACAGCACAGCTCAGTATTTGTGCTCTACCAGGTCATTATAAATGGAAAGCTCAACCTTTGAAAGGGAACGCTGAACTACGATGAATGCTGGTGGGAATGTGGAGAGCACTGGCTCCTGCTGCTCAGAGCACGGTTGCTTTCCCAGCGGAGCTCTGCTGCCTCTGCTCAACACGCTGCTAACACAGGAAATAGAAAGAGCTAGAGGCTCTGTGTGTGCATGTGTGGTTGTGTGTTTGCTATTGATTCTTGGCTGTGAGCCCAGAGGTGATACATGGGAGAGAGACCTAACGCAAGAGGAAAGAGAGGAGGTGGAGAGACACTGAAATGACATGGTACACAGTTGTAGATGCTCACTCATGGATAAACCAGGTCATTTCCATATATAATCGAGACCAGTTACCATGAAGCGTAGAAAGACGGTTCAGTCATTGAGGTCAGTTTCACTGACAGCCATCCTCAAGTGAAGCACGACGAAGGCTGCCGCTGGACTGACCCAGGAACCTAGTTGACCTAGTTTTGACCTGGACTGTCCAATTTTTCTATCAACAGAAAATGCAAACTGAAACACATAGAGGACATGTAAGGCTGGCCGAGTGGCTAAGGCACAAACTGAGACAACTTCCAGTTAAGCGGTCCAGGTGTATTTATTTACAAAAATGGAAACTGACAATCCAGTGCAGATATATGTACGCACAGTGCAGGCCTGGCATGGGAAAATAATTGTTTGCAAAAAAATAATGGAAAAAAGGAATTAGAAATCAAAAAATACATTGAAACGCAGCGTTTTAAGGATTTAACCATTAGGACTGGGACTGGGACTTTATTGTGATTTTTGTTTACTTTTTTAACACTAAACCATGAGAAAAAGTTGAACCAAACACTTCCAGGGATTTTAACTTTCAAAATAACTAAATTAATGCATTAAAATATTTGATTTTCAGCATGTATGTAGTCAGAGATGACCTGAAGTCTAATATATCAGGAATAATTTATAGATTTTTTTCCAGCGACCCAAAAATCAAAGAATAAAGACATTGCCCTCACTAATTAGCAGTATTTTGCTTTGAATTTATAAGGGACATGAAATGTTTATACTTCTGCTGAATATAATCCAATCAGTCTTATTTCCATAGATGTATTTTGTTTATGTAGTTCCCTTTGTTAACACCTTATTTTGAAAAGCAGATGTAGTCCCAGGTGTCTACTTCCTCTAACTTCCCCAAGGTGGTCTCTAGCTCTCCGTCAGCTCCGTTCTCTTTATCCATCCATGGTCAGCTCCATCGGAGGTGTTTGAATTTGAATTAGCCGTGATGTCTAGCTCTGATTTTCTTGTAAATGTGTGAAACCCAAAGTGTTTTATCTTTCACTGGATGTGTAGTGTTTACCACGCTGGATTTAACATGGGAGGCTGCAGGTCGGATCCATACTGACCCTCCACTGTTTTGTACTTCCTCGTTTCGGCTCGCTGCGGTTTGTTTTGGTTGACGGATACAGAACGGATCTGACGTCACGTTACTCAGACTACAACAATAAAAGCAGTAACTTCCCTCTACCGTCATATAAACTTGGATGAAGTAAATATATCGAGTCTGGAATTAAAAAATATACTTGAAAATATTATTTTTTAAAAATCGTGATACATAAGTGAATCAATTTTTCTTCCACCCCTACAAACCATGCACTTTGGGTGCTCGTCTCAGCTACCCTGCAGCACACATCTGATTCCTGGTAAACACGATAATAAAGCATTACAATTCATAAAGCCAGAAATGAACAACAGCCAAGTGTTTTCTGGGAGAGAAGAGGCCTGCAGGCATCTGAGGCCGGAACCCTCTGTCTCTCTCATGACTAGCATGTGTTATATGAGAGTGTGTGTGTGTGTGTGTGTGTGTGTGTGTGTGTGTGTGTGTGTGTGTTAGCTGATTGCTAGCTTTGATTTTAGAAACCGAGGGAAATGTAGACTGATCGCAGTGTTTTTCCCGTCTGCTACAGCATGAGTGAACATCAGTGTGAAGGACCAGGTAAGAGAGAAGTCTTGAGGATATTGCCAGAAGACAAGAAATTTACTGTTTGTCCACCTCTTCTCTGTCTGATACTGTGTTCTGCAGGAAATGAGTCGGACACATGTTCCTAATCCAAATGAAATCAGTACTTCAGTGTGTGTGTGTGTGCGTGCGTGTGTGTGTGTGTGTGTGTGTGACGTGCACTGTGCGTCCGTGGTAAACTAGAAACATATGGCCTTGTTCAGTACTGGAATCACAGAGTAATCCCATAATACATTACACTCACAGATCCCTAAAAAACATTTAGAAACTGTCGAACTGTAGTTCATTTCTCCGACACTCCAGGCCTCAAAAACAGCAAGACAAGCATCATTTTGGATTTAATAACTTATTCAGTGTTGTGAGGCAAAGGAGAAGTATTTTGTGGATACTTATTTCCATACAGATGATGATGATGATGATGATGATGATGATCCCTGTTGTTACCGTTGCAGCAGAGCGGCTGATCTCCACCACTGCAGACAGTTAGTGACAACACAGCAGAGCCCCTTTTCATTCCTTAAATCCATAAATCAAAATACAGCATATTCTCACACACTTTCCTCTGCTTTTTCGCGTTTGCAAGACGGTGACCTGAAGAGCAGTTAGCTTACCTGCTTCAAAATGTACCTTAAAGGGAGATTTGTCAAGTATTTAATACTCTTATCAACATGGGAGTGGACTTGAACCGGCGACGCTCCGGTTCCCAAGCCGAGACCCCACGGACGGAGCTATTACCGTCCCAAATAAATAAATAAATAAACAATATCTCCGTAAAGTTTTATAGAGTGTGAAAATAAGTTAAAGTAGTAAAACTTAAATTTGTGTCTCAGTTCTGCAGCAGCAGATTGCGGCGCAGAAAGCAGAGTTGCTGTAATTACTAGAACTGAATACACACATGGACAAAATCGGTGGTACCCTTCGGTTAATGAAAGAAAAACTCACAATGGTCACAGAAATAACTTGAATCTGACAAAAGTAATAATAAATAAAAATTCTATGAAATTCAACCATGCTTCAACAGAATTATTTAAAAAAAAATAAACTCATGAAACAGTCCTGGATAAAAAGGATGGTTCCCCTAGAAAAGACTGAAAATAATGTGAGCAAAGGGACACGTTAATCCAAGTCCACTAATAAGCATCACAGGTGTCTACAATCTAGTAATCAGTCAGTGGGCCTGTATATGGGGCTACAGGTAGTCACTGTGCTGGTGACATGGTGTGTACCACACTCAACATGGACCACAGGAAGCAAAGGAGAGAGTTGTCTCAGGAGATTAGAAAGAAAATTATAGACAAGCATGTTAAAGGTAAAGGCTATAAGACCATCTCCAAGCAGCCTGATGTTCCTGTGACTACAGTTGCACATATTATTCAGAAATTTAAGATTCATGGGACTTTTGGCAACCTTCCTGGACGTGGCTGCAGGAGGAAAATTGATGACAAATCAAAGAGACAGATAATACGAACGGTAACAAAAGAGCCCTGAAAAACTGCTAAAGAGTTTAAAGGTGAACTTCAAGCTCAATGAACATCAGTATCAGATCGCACCATCCATCTTTGTTTGAGCCAAAGTGGACATAATGGGAGACGACCAAGGAGGACACCATTGTTGAAAACAAGTAATTAAAAAGCCAGACTGGAATTTGCCAAACTACATGTTGACAAGCCACAAAGCTTCTGGGAGGATGTCCTATGGACAGATGAGACAAATATGAACCTTTTGCAAAGGCATCAGCTCTATGTTCACAGACGGAAAAATGAAGCCTATCAAGAACAGAACACTGTCCCTACGGTGAAACATGGAGGGCTCTGTTATGTTCTGGGGCTGCTTTGCTGCATCTAGTACGGGGTGTCTTCAATCTGTGCAGAGTACAATGAAATCTCAAGACTATCGAGGGAATCTTGAGAGAAATGTGCGGGCCAGTGTCAGAAAGCTTGGTCTCAGTCGCAGGTCATGGGTCCTGCAACAGGACAATGACCCAAAACACAGCTAAAAACACCCAAGAACCGCAAAGAGGAAAACACTGGACTAGTCTAAAGTGGCCTTCTATGAGCCCTGACCTAAATCCTACTGAGCATCTCTGGAAGGAGCTGAAACATGCCGTCTGGAAAAGAAACCCTTCAAACCTGAGACAACTGGAGCAGTTTGCTCGTGAGGAGTCGGTCAAAATACCTGCTGAGAGGAGCAGGAGTCTCATTGACCGTTACAGGAATCGTTGGATTGCAGTGATTGCCTCAAAAGGTTGTGCAACAAAATATTAAGTGAAGGGTGCCATCATTTTTGTCCAGGCCTGTTTATTTATTATTACTTTCAGTGACCGGAAATATGAGGCTGCTAATGAATGTCAACAGATGTGGGAGGGGACGCTTGCCTGCCTTCATTGACGCGCCAACGCACTGCATTCTGGGATTTGTAGTATTAGCGGTTCATGTGCTATATACCAGCGGGCCAGCTCTAATAGACATTTGATATCATCTGGCGGGCCAAATATAATTACAGCGGGCCTGAGCAATGTAGTGTTTGGTTATTAATCCTGCACAAACAAACGTTTCATTGAAAACTTTCCTGCATGTTTATGTCATCAGAAATATGTGTGTGTGTGTGTGTGTGTGTGTGTGTGTGTGTGTGTGTGTGTGTGTGTGTGTGTGTGTGTGTGTGTGTGTGTGTGTGTGTGTGTGTGTGTGTGTGTGTGTGTGTGTATGTGTCTGCAGGGGACAGATTTGGATGCCAGATTAGAAGATTTTAATCAGCCCAACACACACACTGTTTTAAGAAAAACGCTAATACACACAAGCAGCCACTTTCATATTCATAATTAATATTCCATACAGATTTTTCAATCTAATATCAGCAGCTTCATATTCTCAGATTAAAACATACGTAATCCACAATGTGTATGTGTGTGTGTGTGTGTGTGTGTGTGTGTGTGTGTGTGTGTATTTGACCAAACAGAAGATCTATCAGATTATTGGAGGCTGTTTAAATTGAATGGGGCACCACTGGGTGCCATCATTAAAGAACACATTTAATGATTAATCTGGTTTGATAACATTGTTTAAACCATATTGTGCACAATATTTATTAATGATGTTCATTAAACTCTTAAAACCAGAGTTGGTAATCTTGGGAAACTAGTACACCAGATATTAATGATCCAACCTAAAAACCCATCCTGTTACCAGTGAAAGCAGCTCCAGCTCCAAAAGTCCCTAAATCTAGATCCGGGGTGTCAGACTCAGTTTCATCCTGGGCCACATCAGCATTATGGTTGCCCTCAAAGGGACAGTTGTAATTATAAATATATATCAATATATCTACTCATGATCATTTTACAAAATTGCCTCTGCATTTAATTATTATTAGCTTTAGTAAGAATTTATTTAATAACTAGTTCTGATGACAAACAGTGAGTAAAAAAACCCTAAATATGTAAATAACTGCAAATGAACTTTCTTCTGTCAATTGTTTTTCTTTAAAGCCCTCCTCCTTTATCCAGGCTTGGGACCAGCAAAAGTGACCCAAAAGAGACACTCTGGCAGTCTCAGGGATTTTTTTTTTTTTTTTTTTTTTTTTAATTTAGGGTTTTATTCCCAAAATTGTACATTTAAATCAGCCAGCGGTGGCTTTGTGCATGCAGGATTCATTCAGTCTGGACGCAGAGGAGTGAACATCTCCTGCTGTTACTGCAGCTAGGAGGGACTGCTGCTAAACTGTTAACCTCTGTGGCTTCTAGCCTCAGACAGTAATGTTAATATTGCCGTCGCTTAGCAGCTTTTTTCACAACTTAAGCACTTGAACGCAACCCATATCATGTACACGACTTCCCATGTTGTAAACATGCTAAACACAACCCCATTTGAAGGCACCAAAAGCTTGAATTCTCTCAAAATCTGTGTGATAGATTTTTCCAATTTCCATTTATGTCCGTCGCTCACTTTATGCTCCTCTGGGAAGCAGCCAGGCAAAAAATGTACTAAATAAGTAAGTAGTTACAATAATATGTATATTTATATAGATTTTGTTCAGTGCAGGCCATTTCAGTAGAGACATTAAATATGACAATAGAAAAGAAGTCATTTATTTTTCCTTTTCTAAGGCACTTTGTCGGCGGATGTTTTATTGGCGCCCGGTAGACACTTTCAGTCCAAAATGGCGGAAGCGTAGCTTTGCTGCTGGGGTGCTGGTTTTGCAGTGGAACGAACAAATGGCTTTCACTTCTCAGCAATATACTGTATGGTCTTTGACTGCATTTAAAAGAAACGCAATCCAACCAACCGGAGGGTCAGAAACACCCGGCGCTCAGGGCTTCACCTGCTCACACGCTTCCCGAAGCTCCATGTGACAAAAGCAAATGAGAGTAGATGAGGAAAACAAGCCACCAGCTTTGATGCAAGCAGCACTAGCATGTGAAAAAAAGGCCACGGCCGTAGTGTCGCTCCTGTGAGGAACAGCTCGGTGTGTAGTGTGGGCGGCGTAGATGTGTGGAGTCAGAGAGTCCTGGATGCCCTGAGAGCAGACAGCTGTTGGCGATCAGAGCAGAGAGGAAATTAGCAGTAAAGTTGTCAAGTGGTTGTAAAATGTAGGTTTCAGTTTGTCTGCAATGAAACACTGCAGCTCCTCAAGACCCAAGTAAAGTCCCTGTGTCTTGCTTCCCAGTTGCTAAAGATAAAGTGATCGGGTGTTAAGAAATATTCTGATATTATGTGACGTTAATCACCCTCTTAAAAATCGGACAACCTGCCATCAGGCACAGCCGATATTCAATCTTTAGGAGGAGGAGGCATAAGATGAAACTAGAAAACCTGATGAATCAATTAGTGCCATTAGTCACGTCATAGCAGCTCGTCGTGAAGGAGGCCAAATAACACTCTAAACCTACTCTGAATTTTAGCGAGGAAAAACTGGCGTGGCCACATTCAGAGGGGTCCTTTGACCTCTGACCTCTAGATATGTGAATGAAAATGGGTTCTACGGGTCCCCACCGGTCTCCCCTTTAAAGACACTTTATGATAATCACATACCGTATACATGTGTTATTTTTGCCTGTTCTGTAGTTTGATAGTTTTCCTAAAATAAAAGTATAAATATTGCAATATATCACCTGGCAGTATCACAGTATATTAAATCATTACTGTATTATCATGATACGTATCATATCAGCCAGTACACAGCCCTGATCTGAATAGCTTGTTTAATCATGTTTTCTGATCCAGACAGCCCACGATTCATATTTTTAAGTTCATGCCCACATGTTGATTTAATAGTTAATTTACAACCATAGTTGAGATTTGATCTTTTTGATATTATTTATCTTTTTGTGTGTTTTTGTCACTGTAACTGACTGGAGATCAGTAAGATTATATGTATTGTGATGCCTCTGCACTGGCAACAGCCATGGCTGCAGGTGTGTGTTGGGGTTGTAAAAATAAATAACACAAAACTAGATACATTTAAAAATTAATGACGAATAAATAAATAATGGAAAATTTATCAGAAGAGTAATTAAATAAGGGAATTAATACAAAAATAAATAATTATAGAAGCAAATTCATGTATGTATGTATGTCACATTCTTATCAATTAATTAATGGCTATGTTTATTTTTAATATTATTTTTTTATGCATTTAATGACACATTTAGTCATTTATTTATTCTTTTTTTTTTTTTTTTATTTTGGCATGTTCCCTCCTACGTAGGTAGGTAGGCACTCCAGATACTGACAAAGTGAGTTCTTCATATGTTCTCTTTAAAAAAATCAGAGTTGTGACCGGAGTTGTAGGCTTGTATCCAGCTTGGTGTCCTGTCTCAACTACCACTAAGGTGCCCTGACGCAAAACACTAAAGCCCCAATAGTGTCGGCAATGTAGTGTTCGGTTATTAATCCTGCACAACGTTTCATTGAAAACTTTCCTGCATGTTTATGTCATCAGAAATGAGTTTTATGTTCATTAACCATCAGTCAGCTTTCTTTACACTGCGTGTGTGTGCGTGTGTGTGTGTGTGTGTGTGTGTGTGTGTGTGTGTGTGTGTGTGTGTGTGTGTGTGTGTGTGTGTTTGTGTCCTAGCTATTCCTGCTATTGTTGCTAGGTGCATGATGTCACAGTCTAACTCTATCCTCATTGGCTGTTTCTTTCTCTCTCTCTCTCTTTTTTATTCCAGATAGTGTGGCGAGCTGAAGGCACGGCTGAGGCGAGCGTGGAGAGGCGGTGGGGCTTTCCTTTTCCACCATCCCCTGCTTTTCCTTCGGCCCTGTGGAAGCACTCATCCACACCACTACACCGAAACACACTCATCACTCTTCGTCCTCCTCTCCACTCTGTCACTGTTCTCTCCGTTTCTACGTCCATCTTGCTCAGCGAAACCTTAGCACCACAGACCAGTAGAGGCCTCTCAGTGAAGACCAGTGAAGTTGATTGTTCAGGTTGTAGTTCATCCTAATCAGGCAATGCAGTAGTACGTTTGTATACAGATCTTCAACAGCCCCCCCGTCCCCCATGCCCAGAGTCTGGCTCGGTACCACAGGGTCCCACAGGCGATGAGGAGGGCCAGGGGGTTCATCTCTTTCTAGACTTTCTCCTCTCCACCTTGTGTCTTCATGTTTTGGGGGTCCTCCGGTGCCCCCGCCCTCTTTCGACCCCCCCGCACCCGCTGCCACCACGGCCGGCCACCCCAGTCGCCTCGTTGCCATGCCGACAGAGACGCTGGCTCCTGCCCTGCCAGATAGCAAGGCCGCTGGCCCCGCGACGGCCTTCAGTTCCGCCGTACCCCTCCGCATCCTCAACAAGGGCCCAGACTACTTCAGGAGACAGGTACTGGTACCTTTGTATTGAAATAAGATCTCAATACTTTGAACAATCAGACTGAGTCATGGAGAAGTAGTGGGCAATAAAATATCCTTTGTATACCAAGTGATACCAGGGCCACAATCATGCACACAGTTCTATAAAGACTTGTCCACCATCCAAAGGTTTGTCCACTGCCCAAAGACCTGTCTAAACTTGTGCACAGTCCAAAAAAACTTATCTGCAGTCCAGTGACTTGCAGGAGTCTTCAATGTGAATGTGAGTGGTTGGTCTATTTACAAGTTTTAGTCCTGATAGGTTTACAAGCTGTGCTGGGTTCCCCCTGCTCACTCCTGATGTTGGGTTTGTTCCAACCTTGGGTACATAGGGATGAAGGTAAACGTGTATATAGGAAATGGTTGTGTGGAGTGTTGTGTTCATAAAGGTATTATTTTTAATCTGTGTCTCAGGTGGAACCTAACCCAAAGCGCCTCAGTGCTGTTGAGAGACTAGAAGCTGACAAGGCCAAGTATGTTAAAAGCCAGGAAGTTATCAACGCCAAGCAGGAGCCGATCAAACCACCCATGCTGGCCAAGCCTCCCGTCGGTCACACCCTCCTGTCCAAGAGGGGCTCTGGGATTGGTGGAGGAAATGGAGGCGGGATACCTTTCAAAGCATCCAATAACAACGCCAAGTCAGACTCATGTGCAACAAGCAGCGGTGGCAGCAAACGGGAAAATTTAAACCTGGAGATCCTTAAAAATCTGCTAAACTCATCGTCCTCTTCAGGAGCAGGATCTGAAGGACTAGGAGGCGGAGCTAAGAGTGCTGTGTTGATGAGGTCATCAGGAGGAATGGCCAGGAGTTGGACACCATCAGGGTAAATTACTGCTTTAACACACACGCAATGATTATGTGCCGTTTTTAAGTTGAAACACATTTACTGCAAATGGGTCACTTTGACTGAAATTTCCTAAATGTTTCCAGACCAGGAATTAATGGGATTCACCGTAGTTGGAACATAACCACATAAATATGCTCTTCCTGGGACTTAGTTTGGATGAGAATAGAAGGGTAAACCAATCAGGCTGGATTAGGTTTCTGGGTTTGAATGCATTTTTTGTAATTTGTGAAGGGAGGCGTGTCCAAGCTAAAAGTTGTTCTTTATGTTCACAAGTATGCAAGTGTGGGGAAGTACTTGAATTCAGCCCATGTTTTTGTCCAGACTGACTGGGTCAGCCAATAACCCACACTTGATTTTGATTCCTAGCCAATTCTACTGCATTACAAGTATTTAACTTCCTGTTTTCTGCTCCTAGGATGCCGTTAACCTACCGGTCAACAATGACACTTAATGAGCAACCACCAGACTCAGCTCCCAGTCCAAGCACCTCACACTCCCTCCGGTCCTTCTCCCATTCTCTGAAGGTCCCTCCGATCAACAGCGGGGGACGTCGCAGTCCACTACAGGGAGGAAACCTCAACCTTAGCAGACGTGGTGAAGGAGTTATAGATCGTTCTCGCTCCCCACTTCCACCTCTACTCACCTCCCACTCCTCCTCTGACCTCCTGCGACTGTGCAACGGCAAGCCGCTTCGCACGGCCCGATCCAGCAGCTCCTCGGCTCCGCCCCTCCCTCCAAAACCCAACCCTGCCTCCCTCCCACCCCCCGCACTTTCCTTGTCGCTGCCTCCCCCTCGCCCAACTCCATCCCCCTCGTTCTGTGACAGCACCACCCCTCAGTCGCTACCTTGTGATATCGGAGACCCTTCCAATACTTCAACCGATGCCAACCTGGAGCTTGAGCTTGGTTCATCCGTGGCTCGTCGCTCCTCGTTACACAGATCTAAATCAGACCTGTCGGACCGGTACGCTCGGGCTGGAGCTGACGTGGAACGCTTTTTTAACTACTGCGGCCTCGACCCAGAGGAGCTGGAGGCTGTCGGTCCTGAGAACTTTGCACGGGCCAACTCCGACATCGTCAGCCTGAACTTCCGATCAGCTTCTATGATCTCCTCCGACTGCGACCGGTCGCGGCGATCTTCCAACGATGGGCTGTCGGACGGGGACGAGGACGAGGAGGAGGAGGCCGGGGAGCGTGTTCCATATGGCATCTCGGCTGTGGAGCGAAATGCGAGAGTCATTAAGTGGCTGTACAGCATCAAACAGGCGAGAGAGACGCAAAAAGTCTCCCATGTTTAGGACAAGCACTGCAGTGGGTTGGATGTACTTTAAACTACAGACAATCTGGCCCATGTTTCAGAGTGGATAGATGGACCAGAATTTCTCTAGAGACTGTGATCTTTGCGTGGAACTGAAAATTTGTCAAAATGTATAGATGGATGAATGAAGAGATGGAAGAGAAAGCCTGAGAGGTCGAACAAACTTGGTAAGAAAACAGAAGTTTTGTTTATAAATGAATGAAGAGATGAGCAAAAGGACTCTTAATCCACTTTTAGAACGACATGAACACAATGAGCAAAAAGGAATAAAACTTGGACAGTCAGAAATGTTTGGTCTGGAAAGACAAACAAACACAAGACATGTCCGAAAACGAACTAGTTAATTTCTCAATGGACCCTGTATAATCAGACAGACATAGCCTGTCAGTTTGCTTAAGCAACAAGAGGAGCAAAACGCACTGCGATTGTTCAAGGACCCATGAAGTGACCACCTCAGTACAAAGGGTTATAGGCCTTTCTCACAGAGAACATTTTGGCTAATTAAAGCATTGTCAGTGGGATTATCTTCCCACATAGCTTGCTAGCTACCTATCTGTCTTCACCATGCAGTCTCTGTACAAATATACCGAGGTGACTCACGTCACACGCATGCATCTCGGAGCTGGATCAATACATGTGATAAAATGGAAGTGAGTATGTTCCATGAGTCAGGCAATTGACGGACGTCAAAAAATAAAAACTACTGAGCAGCGTATTTCTTTGACCGATGTTAGATAAGATAAGATGAACCTTTATTAATCCCTAGAGGGGGTCGTCACTTTGTCAAAAATCAACTTCAGATGATTAAGAACTAAAGCATTGTATGAATTCATTTGATTTTTTTCTTACTGCTGGCCTGTCAAGCGTTCGTATGCGGCATGTCAATATGATGTTTTCAACAATATCAGTGAGAGATGTTCCAAATAATGGCAGATTTCTGGAATAATTGTGAAGTAACTAGCAATCTAACTTGCTAAGCCAGCTAACGTTAATAGCATCTTACCTTTAAGCAAACAAAGGAGTTTTTGTTGATCTTCAGTGGATTCAGCTGTGAGTGAGATCCTCCACACTGTTTAATCCGTGTCAGACATCACTTGTCTTGACTTTTTGGCTTCAGAAACGCACAAAAATATGACCCTACCCTCGAAACTTTGAGGATATCTGCTGTCGGACTTGCAGGTTTCATACACGCCACCGAAAGCTTGATAAGTGACATGAGTGACATATAGTGACATGATTCTGTTCATTCGCATCGCCTCCACCGCCTCACTGAGTGACTTCAGATTTGTTGTGGCATTGTTAACATCAGACAGTCAGCAAACACCTTTATTTTATCCACAGTTTTTACATCTATGGTGTCAAATCCAACATTCTTCTTCACATTATTTCTCAGAGACTGTCATGACTATCTGTTCAGCGTAGCCCACTAACTACCTACAGAACAACCAAGCGGGACAATTCAGAGTGCAGTTAACGAAAGCCCCCCGCTGGACTGCAGGGCTGTTGCACTTATAGACAGTTAATTTTGAATTCATTACAGATCAATACATTTTACCTACGGGTGAAATTCACAACCCTAACTGACCTTATGTTAATTTCTCATAGCAACTGGTGTCATAGTTTCTGTATGAACCATAGACTGTATATAAAGATGGCCGACATGACTGCTGAAAACATCTGGATCGCCCCCCGGTGGCTGGCTGCAGTATAGCTCATAAATCCCACCTCCACCATGTTACCAGATGGGACATGGGCCAAACTTAAAAGTCAAAAATTTCAATATTCAGATTTTTTTCTCTACGGTGGTTTCTGTCATTTTAGGTAGCTTGCTTGCTAATTATCACCTAAATACCATGAAATGTGCAGACCTGTAAAACGAAGTGTAGGTCTTATCACACTGATGATAAAGTGGTAAGTTTGTTTTTTATTAGTTATTTGATGCTATAAAAAGGGGGTGAGACTCATGATTAACATTTTGCTTACAAGCTGCCGTCACGATCAGCTCGCGATGATCTCGATACCGTGGCTCCACCCCCGCAACTGCATTTCTATACAGTGGGAGGAAGCGGAGACGTGTCGTCCATCTACTGTACACATACAGTCTATGGTGTAAACTGAAACTCACTACTGGTTGGTCAGGGCCACCATTAACATTATTAGTTCCCATTGTACTTTTTTCTGCAATGACAAGTCAAATGTGAACTTTGAGAAAGGCCTATGTCTCAGTGTTGATGTCTCTGTTTAAACCAACTTTGAAAAGGGTCCTGACATCTTTGCAAAACAGTTGCTGAACTCTATCTGTCAAAAAATTAGAAGTCACTTTGGAAAGTCAGCGATGCTGGAAATACTGTGACTGTAATGAAGTTGATATTTGTTATAGGTGACTGTTAAAGGAACATTTGATCAATTCAACTTCACAGAGTCACAGAGATTAGGTTATTCATGAGGCAGGTAACTATGACATTGAAAAATGTTGAGGCACCCATGAAACACAAATACTGGTGAGCTGGTTTTGGCTAAGCGTTAGCTCTTGTTAAGCTTAGATAATTGTGATTTGCTAAATGAAGGCCTTGAAGTGTGTGATGATGACTGAGTGATGAAAGAAACAGAGGACACTGAAATATTTGAACAGCTACTCACACAATATGAAATATAATCTCTCACGCATATTATCTGCACAGCATTAAGGTTACACCATCATGTCAATATGCTGATGAATTATTAACAATTTATGATCAACCTGTTCATGTCAACCAACAGCAACATTTCACTGGAGAGTTTTAGTGTCCTGTGATGGGAGAGGGTTATTCAGAGGCTGTTCCACACTCACAAAAACCTTGATATTTATAAAAAAAAATCATAATTTTGTCATTAAAATAGTGAAATTTGGTCAAATGGTTAAATGTATGAAAAATTGTAGAAGCTATAATGCATCACTGACGGTGCTGTATTAGGGTGCCTTTACACCTAACATTTTAAGTTCTGTTCAGATGAACTCTGGTGCCTCTGCCTGTTTAATTTGGTGTATTTGGGTTTGTGTGAACGTTGCATGGCTGTCCTCGACCAAATTCTTATTTTTAGTTGATTGAATTGACAGATCTGTTAAACTGAGTTTCTCCACAAAAGCACCGCTTTAAATCTTGTGTTTACCAGAGATGTGCTCAAAGGTTTCCTGAAAATAAGTCATTTAGCATGAAAAAAGCATTAAAAAAGGACTAAACGACTAAAGAAATCTCAGTGGAGTAAGACCAAAACAACCGATGTGTTGACTAATCGATTAAGAGGGGGCAGCCCTAGAACGTCTGTCAAACTCGGACCAACTGCAGACCAAATTAATGCCCCAGGACTGCTTAGGTCAGGGGTGTCAGACTCGATTTCATCCCGGGCCACATCAGCGTTATGGTTGCCCTCAAAGGGCCGGTTCTAATTGTAAGACCATATAAATATATCTACTCTTGATCATATTACAAAAGTGTGTCTTGGTGTCCCGAATCCCAACAGATATGTGTAAAACACCCAAATGTCCCAGTTTTCACCACAGTGCACATAATAATATTATACTTACATAGATGTTTATCATGTTCCACTCGTTAATTAATTTGAGATAAGTATACAGAGAGCCAACACAGCGCACCGCTGCAGCCTTTAACTCGAGTGATGTTGAGCGCTGTCAAGCTACAATTACTCACTGACACGACACATCCGCCGCTTACATTTTCTGCAATTTTGAAGCCTCCACGCACATCAATGTGCACATCAAACATGAATTATTCTACACAGTTCCTTCTGTGCATCAACAGAAGAAGAAGAACAACCTTTATTAGTCCCACTAGGGGAAATTCAATTTACACTCTGTTGTTAACACACACATGCACATACAGGACCCATATACATGCATCAAATGGAGAGATGTCAGAGTGAGGGGGCTGCTCCTGACAAGCGCCCCGAGCAGTTGGGGGTTTGGTGCCTTGCTCAGGGGCACCTCGGCAGTGCCCAAGAGGTAAACTGGCACCTCTCCAGCTACACACTCAGTGGTCTTGGTCCATGTTGGGACTTGAACCGATGACCGGGACTTGAACCCCCAGGCATTTCCCTCTGCTGATAACTGTCAGTCCTTCACCTGGTGTCTCCATCCTACCTATAATAATAATAATAATAATAATAATAATAACACCTTCTTTCTGATCCCACTCCATGCTCAAATACACCACAGGTGTGCCAAGTTAGCCATCCTGATGAAAATGAACATGCATGTTAGCGCATGAACGCATATACACAGGAAGAGTGAACCAGAGTAACATTTAACATTTCTTTACTAATAAAAATGCTAAAAAAAATACATCCATATAACATTTGTCATGCTTAAATAGAAGGTGTTAATTCCCAGTATTGATACAATCGATTATTTATCTTGCAACTGTATTTTTAGATGGATATACGTCCCAGATGAACAAAACTAGAGTAAAGCGACCTAAACAATCAGACCTTTACTGTTAGTACATGTGCCGTCACTTCTGGCTGAACTATCGTATGTACGTCCACACGCAAATCTGTGGGATAATTCAAAAGTCAAAGAAGCAGAGTACGTCACGCGACTCACAAGTTTTAAAAGCACAGAAGTCACCCTCAACAGACACAGGCTGTTCTGGGATCAGATGAACAGCGCCTCAACCATTAATATTCCAGGACACCAAAACTCTCCTCTCAAAACAATGTTGGTAAAAACCTGTGATTATGTAGACTACCTGGCACTATACGTACACTGAAAGCAATACTAATGAAGCTGTCTGTTCACTCGTACAGTCCGGTCTAGCCTCGGAAGGCGGAAGGGAGGTTGTGGTTGTATTATATGTCAGCGTTTTCTCCAAATGACATTTCAGACTTCGGGTGTTTGTAGTTGCTTTTACTGTAGATCGCATCCTACGACCACACACAGAGAAGGAGCTCCAGCAGTGCTGCGTTCGCGACGAGCGGCGTGTCGACGCCCTCAGCTCTGTGCCCGAGTCCTCACGGGAGGAAACCTGTTGCTGTACCCTTGTATGTTCCCCGATGATGAAGGCGGGTGGATTGCCGAGCTCACCTCCACCCTCAGCCTTGTCATCTGTCTGCACGTCGCTGACACGTCTCAAGGCCTCAAGCCATATCGGTGTGAATGCAGCGCCTCAGTCAGCGTCTACCAGCTGTCAGTGTGTCTGTCCACCTCGCCACCTCCCTTCACCTCACCTTCAGTCTGTGGTGCAGGTCTGCTTCAGTCTGTCAACAGCAACAACCCTGCTGGGCTTACTTCACTTCCCCGTATAATACGCTGTAACCGTTGGTGGTATTGGCAGAGTGGAAGCATCAGCATCTGAGGCAACTGTCGTCTCTTTCACACAGGTGTAGGCTTTGGTGACAACAGAGAGCAGGCTAAGAGGATTTTAGTGAACACATTGTCTGATTTCTTAGAGGGAGAGATAAGTTTGCTGTTGTCTAACATCCCAGTTACACTTCGGCCTCGTTCAGACCTGGTATTAACATGCGTCCTCGGTGATAAGATCACAAGTTGACAGCTCTAAGTACGTCTGTTCACGCCTGGCATTAGAATGCGTCTCCACATGCGTCATGAGTGGCCATGATCTCACTTTCCCGCTCTATATGCAAATAAACATGTATTAAACGCGCAGCTAATACAGCAGATGTTGTCATGTAATATGTCAGTAGTAATATCCTACATGTTCCTGGATTCAGGGACATTTTATTAACATTTTAACATCACATTTTAAGGTTGTTGTACCGGCGGTCCAGGGGACGCCCACTCTGCTGGCAACACTACCGTTGCGAGGTACAGAGCTTCAGAGAGCCGAGGAGGAGAGAGAGCCAGAAGGCAACATCTCCGACAACATGATGATAATAATGCACTTTCTGTGCCCTGTGCCTAGTCTGATAGTCTGTAGATATGTAGTCTATAGATAAGATATATTTTAATAAATGATGACATGATGAGGAGCTCAAACCATCCAGTACTAGAATAAAAACCTATTGAGCTAAGAATATGGACAGAATAAAAAAAGCCATCTACTCACCTGTCCACTATCAACTAGCTAAACTTAGCTCAAGGCTTAAAGGCCAGTTTAATGCCTAGAAGAATCCCCGTTTTTGTTGGAACAGTACTTTTTAAGCACAATGCACATATATTAATGAAATACTCAGTGTCATAATCATACTCCTGATGGAGTCTGAGCATGGCTTAAATGAAGCCTTGAAATACCTTGAAAACACTGACCACAGTGAACAAGCCGACTCGTTTAAATGAGAGAAAATCTCACAAGTTTGAGCAAAACAGCATTGTGGGAATTGTAGGAAGTTTCAGTTTTTGATGCGCCCGTCTTTTTATATAGACTAAAGTGGAAGTGAAGTGACCCCAGCTGGGAGGAAGACCCTCTTCCCCCCATCACCTCGCTCTGAGCTCAGGGTTGTGCTAGCTTGTTCCTGTCCTGTACCCTGATCCATCATCCCACGTGGTCCTCTGGAGCCCGGGACACCCTGCTGCTTCTGTCTGTCGGCGCTAATAAAGACAGTGTTGTACTGTTCTGGCAGCATCGTCATGCTTCAGTTTCACTTCTCTCTACATGCGTTTTGTTTTTTTTTTTTGTCATTTTTTTATCTTTGGATTGACAGATAGAGTTCTTCTGTGGTACTTGCTTTGTTTTGGGTTTTTTTCCCTGTATGTGTAAATGCTGTAAGAACAAATGTATATATTTGATTTATAAAGCCATGTGTTGGATTTCAGTTTTTCTCTGTCTGAAGGTTTACGTGTTACAAAAGATTCAGAAGAAAAAATCTGCTGTTTTGCTCTTTGCCCTCGGTACAGAACTGCCTGCTCAGACTGGGCCGGAGTGATTCAGAGACGTGGTGTTGACTGTGTTTTTCAACGTGGAAACTGTTTTGCTTGATTGAAAAAAAAAAAAGTGTTCATGTTTAGTTTCTTTTGATTATTTCAATAAATGGCTTCTTTTGCCATCTCTCTCACTGACACTTTTTTCAAGCGTTGATCCGTTAAAGTTTCACTGACTGCCTCTGTGGCAGGTAAGTATTTCTTTTATTGCTGAGCTAAATGAAGGAATAACATTTTAAATCTGCTGTCATCAATGTTTGATATATTTTAAACAAAAATATTAAATGCATGGTTAATTACAGTGTTTGAATCATACTTTAGCTTCCAGGGGAGAAGTATTTTTGGGTGGTAGGAGGGTCCGGCACACAGTGCTGTGCTATACTTAATTATTATCATCTATAGTGATTAAGATAAAATATTCCTTAATTAGTCCCACGGTGGGGAAATTTGCAATGTACAGCAGCAAAGGGGACCGTGCAAAAACAAGAAGCTAAACAAAAGTAGATATACACAAAAATGACAATTTAAATAGAAGGGAATATAAAAAAAGAGAAATATAAACAAGGATGAAATATTACTAATAGGAACAGTACATACAGTACTGACAAACTTTTAACACAATTGCACTGTGGAGAAATAGCTAGTACACAGTTATTGTAATGAAGTTTCACCTGAGAGTATTATTGTTATTTGTCATTTGCACAAAAGCACAATTCTAACGATTCAGAAAAATATTGTAATTTTATTTAAAAATTGCTTTGATTAAGAAAAGTCATTTTCTGCTCACTGAACAGAGCTTGAACACACCATAATGTAACTGGATGGCACCTGATCAAGCAGTGAAGCCAAAGGAGGTGAGCCTGATCTTGTAATCGTCTTCGTGCTGTTGCGAGACTATTGGTTTAAATTTTCTATATAAATAAATGCAGTGTTAATTTTAGAGTAAACCAGATTATAACTCTTCTACCTTTGTCAGGTCTGCTGCTGACAGCTGCTGCTTTGGACTTTACTCTTTTTTTACTCTTATTAATACAGCTCCATGCCCTTTGCACATAATGACTTTATGAATACTTGATCTATCTGGATTATCCTTCTATCATACTGTATTACTATTATTATTAGTAGTAGTATTAGTATTAGTATTGTTGTATATTTGTACTATATTATATTATATACATACATACTGTACATACATACCTAGTATTCATTATTATATGCATTATTTTTTGTCTATATTATTTCTATAGTATTTAAACTTCTATTTAAACCATTATAATATATATATATGTATATCATATATTACATTACTAGATAGTTGAACTATATATAATTTATATACTCTATACTATTATATTACAGTTATTAGTATCACTTTTTTCAGCACTGTATGTCCTTATCTGCACCGTAGCTATATTTGTAAAAGAAAATATATAATTTATAAAATTATATATATATATATATATACACTATTCTTGCGTTTTTGTAAATGCTTGCATTTACATTGTTTGCATAGATCCTTTTCAGCATTAATATTTGCACTGTTCTTATATACAGTATATTTCCTGTTTAAATTTTCTTATAATTTCTTTATTTTATATATTTATATTTATATTGTAGAACGGAAGCAAAATGTAACTTACTTTAAAAAAGTATTTCTGATTGTGATATTTATTTCCCACCATTAATCACCCGTTTTACCTAGTAGTACCCTGTTGCTGTATTCAGTGGCCTCTGCTGGAGCAGCTCTGATGTGGTTTTTGCTCCCATCTAGCGGTTTTAAAGACAAACTACACGACGAGCGCCACCTAAAGACAGTCGAAGGACACAAGCGATATTTTGATTAAGTCTATTTTAGGTAACGTGGACTAGGCTTCTTGACATGTGGACAATTTTGACATTTTCGGTATGAATTTATCGTTTGTCAGATAAACGTGATATCATTTTAAAAGATGACGACAGTGGTCACGTGATCTCGCGACCCGGAAGAGAAACAGAGGTTCTGCAGCAGCTGCTGTCTCTTCAGCACGACTCGTCCGGCAGTAAGTACTAATCTGTAGACTAGAAAAGACAAGCTCAGTGTGTGCTGTTGTGTTTGTTGTGTTTCTAAAGTACATATATATATTCTCCCGTCAGTACAAAGTACTTATGTTTATGTGTATTTACTGCAAAAGCACTATTTTATGAGGACTTGTATGCAGCATGTTACTATGTAGAATTGGTCCACAGCTACAGGCTGTAAGATCATTGCTAAAGTAGTATGCTGCTTTCTGAGGTATTTGTACTAGAGTATTTCAGTTATGCTACTTCATACTACTTATCTAACAGCTGGAGTCACTGGTACTTTTCTTGTACATAGAAAACATGATAAATTAAAGGGGAACTCTATGAATTTCAAAACTCACATACTTTATTCCTATGGGCTTAAGACAGTCCAAAAAGAATTAGTAAACATCAGTGATGGTGAGATGAAGCTTCATTCAGATGAAGCTCTCCAGGAAATTAGTTCGCAAAGGGGTTCATCTGGGCTTCATGTGCACACGGAAACCACCTATTGGTCAAATAGTGCGTAACTGGCACATACAGTATATTCCAGATATGTGGCAGTGGTTTAACCAGGCAGAGGGCTGTGAATGTGCTTCTGTAACGACAGGAAAATGGCAGATATTTTTCTACTTGACCGTATTTCAGCTTTGGGCCTCTTCAATGACGTCATTGCGTCTAAAATGCTAAAAGCCTTGATACGCGCTTCACAGAAAACTTCCTGGATTACTTGACATGCTCTGAAGCCTCAGCACGTCACGTAACATCTAGGGATGTGAATAGTTAACCCTTTAACCCAGTGGTCCCCGACCTTTTTTGCACCATGGACCGGTTTCATGTATGACAATATTTTCATGGACCAACCTTCAAGATGTGAGGGATAAATATGACAAAATAAAATGGTACTACCAGCATAAAACCAAATATAAAGTGCATAAAAAATACAGCGGGCACGAAGCCACCGGCAACGCTAGAGGCTAACAGCTGCTAACGTAGTACAAACACACTCACTGTTTGTCAGACAATAGCTATCGTTAATCCAGGCAGACACACTGCTGACAACCTGCTAAACTAAACTAATTGATGTTGTGTTGTTTTGCAGAGATGAGCTCGTTTGTGCTGGATGAGGAAAACTTCCGGCGCTGCTGTCAGATCCTCCTGCAGCAGTCAGAGCAGCTGAGAGATGGTTGGAGCTGGGAAGCAGTCCAGGTGAGGAGGTCTGGACTCTCATTTGTCAACACTGTAGACAGAGCCTGAAAGCCTGCTGTGGTCCATGAATGTGGTTAACGGTAGTTTCTGATCCGGGCTCAGGGTTCAGAGGAGGGCTACCTGAGGAAGACTGCTCTCAGGTCGGTCGTCATTGACACAAGCCCAGTGTGGGACCTGGAAGGATCCGGTTCAGACTCAGATTCACACAAGGAACAGGTGAAAGAATATTGTAGGAAAACATGCCAATGTTCATCTTTTTCATGGCCTTTTTCTCCATCTATGTCTTTTACGATAATATTACTGAATGTCTGGAATAAGTCAGTACTAGGGATGCTATTGCAGCGGTGTGACAGCTGCAGTATATGAGCACAACAGACAACTGAGTCCTCAATTCACCCCTCCGGGAGAGTTAACAGTCATGATGCTGCATGTATTGTCGTGAACGTGCAGCCACTTTCCCAGTAGGTCACCACTGCACCGTTATACCCCTGTCAGTCTTGTAGTTTAGCAGGTTCTGAGCTGTGTGGCTGCCCGGAGTAATGATAGCGATTGCATGACAGACCAGACGGGTCTTATTGGTTTGTGCAGCATTAGCCGCTGTACCGTTGCCGGTAGATTTGTGCTCCCCATTGTTACGCAGATAAGGTCTGTCAGCACGACGTAACATTAGCGAGTGTCCGACAGACTGTGTGTGCGTGGCTGCAGTTAGTGTGGGGTTTTTGGTGGCGTTATAGCTGTGAACGTAGCTGGAGCAGTGTGTGTACAGTTTATTTTTCAGGAGTCATTGGAGGCAGGGCATGAAGCCAAAATAGCTCGACTTCATCCAGTGATTTTCCGCTTCCACTGGGCCCATGGAGCAGGTGCAGTAGCGTCGGCGGGTCACAGCCGTCACACTGTCATCACGGCTTGCTAACTCCACCTCCCAGCCCTCGCTCCAGCCTCAGTCTGGGTCTCATTCGCATGAACGGAGGAAGGGAAATAACTCTATTTAAGGACTATTCAAGTGTTTACAGACGTGTCTTTCCAAATGTAAGTCTATGAGAAAAAGTCTTTCTGGGCCCAATGGCATCATGTGACAGATAATACGAAAAATGGGATCACGACCGGCGTTCTTCCTGGGGACTACAACTCGCTCAGAACCCAAGCCAACTTCCAGTATCTGTAACTCTGGCTCCGACTATCTTAAGGTGGGCTGTTAAAGTGGACCATCTACTCTCCTTTTAAGTGCTCCTCTCAGTTTTACTCAGCTTTTTAAATTAATTTTATATATTTCTTTTGACTGTTTTACGAATCAGCATGAATCAGGTAAAATGTTGGTTAAACGGTTAATTATTAACATCCCTAGGCAGAAATTCTCATTTTCACTAAAAATAACCTTTAATTAACATATTCAACTAATAATCTGGACATACCGTTACACCTTTAATGATTAAGGAGTTTCATTTGCTAAATGAAAGATCATTCCAGGCTACAGATCTGAAGCAGCCACAGACAACATCACTGCTGTCTCTCTTCCTCCACAGTCTGTTCTTGTTGCCTCACTTGACACTGACAGCATCCAAGGTGACATAGATGATGAAGATGATGGGGTCTGTACGGTGTCTGAAGGCAGCAGCCAGGTGCTTCAGTACGAGTATCACATCCTGCACTCCTGCAGCTACAGTACTCCCGTACTCTATTTCAGAGCCTTCACTCAGGGTTAGTTACGTGTGGGACACACACTGACATACTGAATATTTAAAGATGTTATTGTTTGATGTGGATGGGTTTGAGGTTGATTCAAGTTCATGTATCCCTTGTGAGTGGTTTGACTGTGTTTTACTTGCTGCAGGGATGGAAAGAGTACTAGAATATTGTACTCATGTACAAGTACTGTTACTTTAAAGACATCTTACTCAACTACAGTTCCTTGGGTAAAAATGTACTGAGATAAAAGTAAAAAGTAGGTCAGTTAAAATGTTACGTTACACCTCACATCTCTAGACTTTGAAAGCATTTTTATGAGACTCAAAGGTTCCCATTGGTTTCTTCTGAGACGTACATTGTTGCAGTAGGAGATGGTGTTTACACTTTTGCATATTTGTCAGTATTTTCTGAGGATATCCTCAGTGATATTGTTGCTGCGTCTTTGTCCTCCTGTGTCACCATGTTAG
This sequence comes from Pterois miles, assembly GCA_947000775.1. Lineage (NCBI taxonomy): Eukaryota > Metazoa > Chordata > Actinopteri > Perciformes > Scorpaenidae > Pterois > Pterois miles. The sequence continues at coordinate 5,475,074 of CAMQGK010000485.1, read as the reverse complement.
AGGGGAGGAACCTGTCATTAGAGGAGATGTGGAGCGCTGTTCATCCAAACTTCAGGCATCGACTCCAGAGCAGCCCTCTGAATACAATCACCCTGCAGGTAAAACCAGGAAAGACGTCACATCCAGCTTTATTATCATCACCTTCCTCCACTGAGACCCTGTTCAGACCTGGTATTAACATGCGTCGTCCGTGATCACATCACAAGTAGACAGCTTTAAGTATGTCTGTTCACACCTGGCATTAGAGTGTGTCTCCACATACGTCTTGAGCGACCACTTCTGATTGGATCTCACTTCCCCGCTCTTCAGAGAGCCGGGGAGGAGAGAGAGCAGGTATCAGCTCTGTGCAAAGCAGGGGGACAAAAACACTGACAATATGAAAGATCTGAAAGATCCAATCTCAATGTGTCATCAATGTGATTTGAATGTGTTCACACCTGTACTTAGAGCTGTCCACTTGTGATCCGATCACTAAGGACGTATGTTAGTACCAGGTCTGAACAGGGCCTGAGATCTCCTCTACTTGTCTGTGCCAGGAGCATCCCCTGCTGGGTCAGCCTTTCTTCATGCTCCACCCCTGCAGAACAGAGGAGTTCATGAGGCCTGTGCTGCAGGCGGCTCAGGACCAACACAGGTAAGATCACTGCCTTCAGTGTTAACAGCAGCAGCTCTTCAACTCAATTAAAGTTACATGCAACTTATAGCATGTCCATTAAGTTAAAGATGCACAGGGCTGTGGTTCAGAGGGTGGAGCAGGTCGTCCACCAATCGGAAGGTCGGTGGTTCGATTCCTGGCTGCTCCAGTCACGTATCAATGTATCCTTTAGCAAGACAGCCCCAAAAATTGTTCCCAAAGGCATAGCCATTGGTGTGTGAATGAGTATTTAGATCCTGATGGGCAAAGTTGGCACTATGCATGGCAGCTTCTGCCATCAGTGTATGAATGTGTATGTGAATAGGTGAACGCTGACATGTAGTGTACAGCACTTTGAGTGGTTAGAAGACAAACTATATAAATGCAAATCCTTTTACTATTTACAACTGGCCTGTGCAACAGCTATTATACTATCTGTAATATACTATATATACTATATATTAACTTTACTAACTACTATATGCTGATATGATAACGTGCTGCTGTAAAACAATATTGTTCTTCTCTCACCTCACACAGTATTCCTAGATATCGGTCATGTTTATAGTCCTAACTGTGTGTGTGTGCTGTGTGTCTGGGCAGGCCAGTGAACTACGTGTTGTCGTGGCTCAGTGTTGTGGGTCCTGTGGTGGGTCTGGATGTCCCTCTGAAGTATTCCACCCAGTTCAATCCTGCAGCCGCTCTCAGCAACACCAAGCCAGACTGAGGTTGTACCTGCTCAGCTCTACTCTGTCAGCATCACTGTGGAGTCTCTCTGCACGGAGGCTGGATTATCAACTGGGCCCCCAAGATCCAGCTCCTCAGAGGCTCTGAAGGCACAAGGTGGACTTTGTGTTAATTTAATCGCATATTTTGGGCAATATGCTGAAACACAAGACAGTCTGAATCAGTAATAAGAGCCTTGGTTAGCTTCTGCATTTTTACATGATCTTGAGGCTGTGTTTTTTTAGCATTTCTTTAGATGCAATGCTTACATGCTTACAACTATAATATGTTGTATTTAATAATAACATTTCAAAACAAAGTTACAAAGTGCTTTACGATAAAAGCTTGGTAAAAGTAATTAATTAGCACCCAGAACTCAAGCTCGATATACTGCGTTTGCCAACCTGAGATTCTCAGGTAGGGAGCTCCACAGCTGAGGGGTCCGGACAGCAAAAGTCTGGTCACCTTTGATAACAAATTTGGACGTTGGAACCGTTAGTAGGGCCAGAGGATCTCAAGCATCGATCCGGCTCATAGGGAGTCAGTAAATCACAGATGTAGATAGGAGCCAGACCGTTCAAGGCTTAAAAACAAGCAGTAAAATCTTAAAATCAATTCTAAAACTCACAGGTAACCAGTGAAGGGCAGCAAGGATTGGTGTGATGTGGTCGCTTCTCTTGGTACGCGTTAAAAACCTGGCGGCAGCGTTTTGTGTCGACTAAAGTGCATTGTGGCTCAGAGGGTAGAGCAGGTGGTCTACCAATCAGAAGGTCGGTGGTTTGATCCCCGGCTGCTCCAGTCACATGTCGATGTGTCTTTGAGCATCACACTTCAAATTGCTCCCGAAGGCATCGGTGTGTGAATGAGTATTTAGTTATTTAGTTGGCCCATAGCAGCTTCTGCCGTCAGTGTATGGAAAAGATAACAGCATGGATGACCTTTGCTAAACTGTCTGAGTTGGACAAAGCAGGACTTCAGTCACGTATATTTGTCAGTTGGTGTTTCGAAACAGTATTCGATGTTTCCTCCTCCTTGGCTCAACAAGCTGACAGAGAGCAAGAGCAGCGGTGGTCGAGCGAGTTCTAGAGTGAATGAAGAGAGGGAGCGACACTAGCAGTGAATTAGAGACATAAAACCTTATTGTCTGATGGTTTCGCTGCGGTTACTTTCTAAAGCACAACTAAACACACTCGTACCTACACACAACCCTGTGGGAAGGTGCCACGTTGCTGGATTTTGAATGAATGCAGCTGAAGTGCAGACGTCATCCCGTCCTCTCTGCTCGATGTGTTTGCCTCTGTCAAACTGACACACCGATGGCGGAGGAGAGAACGATGTGAAATACAGCTGCTTTTTATCTGACAGAGCTAAAGGGCGACTCGTGACATGGAGGGGCGTGACAGAGAGGTGCTATTTAAGATAAGATAAGATGAACCTTTATTATTAATCCCGGAGGGAAATTTATTGGCTTATTGGCTGCAAGTTACAGCCCCACAGGGGCACAAAGCTACTTTGCAGATTCCCATTAGAGTCCTGAGCACCGTTAAATAAGAAAAACAGGGAACATACAGGCAGAGTGCTGCAGGGAAACAGACACCACCACATACCTCTAGTTGGGAATAAGTGATAATTGAGGGGGATTATTATTGTATCAGTTTATATATTGTTTTTTTAGGGAAATGTTGCATGTCATAACTTTTTAAACAAATTTGTGAAATTATCACCTTGTTCTGTTGGCTGACTAAACATTTAATTGTCCTGTATTTATTGTTCTGTTTTCCTCGTTTCCTTTGTTCTCCTGTTAATGTTCTTGTCCTGCCTTTTGTCGTTCAATAAAGAAACTGTTAATTAGAGGTCGACCAATGTGGGTTTTTTCCGATTTTTTATTGCAGAATCAGGGCAGCCGATATATGATGCAGATTTTTTTTTGCCGATAGGTTTGGCTGGTTTTATTTTTTTCCTCCGTCTGATAAAATATGACAGCTTAAAATTAACAAATGATACCCAGAATTTCTTAACTCCAGTAAACATTAATTGAACAACAGTTATGGTCTGTCTCTCCAGTCTGCATTTTGTGTCTTCACTGCTTCCAGTTAGGACGCTGTTCTGCAGTTGGATTGACATGAGGGGCGGCATCACACGTAGTCTACAGCAACAACACTGAGCTTTCCACAGATGTGCCTGCATGCTAATCGGCTTAATATGCTCAGGCATTGGCCGAATTATGAAAATATGTCAAATAATCAGACAACCTCTACTGTTAATATTCACATCAATTCAAGGTAAAATTAGTACACATTGTTTCTTCTTTATTGACCTGTTAATCATCTTACGAGATTTATCTTGTCAACATTTGTAAACCTGGGGGGAAGGGAAAACATCCCTGGATTGTTTTCATGTTGTAGAAGTTATTTTTACTGAAGGGACATTCAAGGCAAACGGCACACTCTGCCCTGCTGCCTTTATTTCATATCTGCTTCATTCTTGATCTTTGAGCTGAGTTTTCACAGGATTTGGCACAGCAGAGCGCATGCGTGTCTTATCAGTGAAAACACTGTGATCTCTGCTCTGAAGATAAGGCTCGTAAATGATACGCCATCTGTCGTGTTGATCCGTCGCTATTTACAAAGACTACTTTTTTTTTTAAATCCAAGGACGGTAGAAGAAACAGGACAGCAGGAGAGGATGGAAGAAGGAGAGTTCAATGAGAGAGAAGACATGACTGACAGACACATGGAAGAAAGGCAAGACATGTCAGTGACAGACACATTCATACAATCCTTTCTATCAAGCTGTATGTAAAAAGTCATTTAGATACCACCACATGTTTCTTCTTAAATGCTAAATGCGGTTCATGTGATTGCACAGAAGGTTGTGTGATCGGTTCTTCTATGTGTTTTTTGCTGTGTTCCTCCAGGATGAAGCCACAGTCTAACCGCCAAGGTTTGGACTCAGGACAAAAGAGAGACCTTTATCTGGGTTTTTTAACAAAACAACAACTGATAATGATTTTTGTGGCTGCTGGACTTGTCGTCCTGGGGATTATCATTGCGGTCGCAGCCGTGCTCTCCACAAAGTCAGGTACATGCAAGATATTTGCCATAGATGATTCATTTAAGTTCTTAATTGATTTTTGCTATTTAGTCAGGATAAAATATCAGATACATGTTCGTCAACGTGTTGCAAGTCTAATTAAGACAATATACATATTTACCAGATTCAGACACATAATCGGTTATGTGGGTTATGTGGTCTGTGTGACTCAGAGAAATGGTTATTCATAAAAAGAGGCTCCAAAATCATCTCAGTCATCGCACACTTAATGTCCTACCGGTCAAATCTTATTTAAATGTTTGTATCTCACATACAATATGTGCCTGTGTTTGTCTTGCTATCTGATCAGGGTCCTCGGCTCCTCTTCCCTCATTTTCTACTGATGGAGACATGCTGGACTTCCTGGTTCTGTCGGGTGAAATCAGCGAACCCGACGGTCTGTTGGCTACCTGGTTTCACAGAGCTAACAGCAAGGAGGAAATGAACAAAGCTCTCGCAAGTAAAATCACTGATTTGATGTTACAATAGCATCATTACGCTTCATTATATACATGATTTGTCAAAACTGTTCCCTCGTCTCTCGTCCTCTCAGGTGATGCTATGATCCTGGAGTCTGATATCACTCTGGAGGGTTATGGAACAGCCAATGAGAAGCCGATCCCTATCATGGCCCACCCGCCTGACATCTCTAGTGACAACACTCTGGACCAATGGTTGGATGCTGTGCTGGCCTCTAGAAAAGGTACCGTAGAGTAGAACAGATGTGCCTTCCTGTTTCTGCAGCTGTCATACTTACCAACCTTGATCTTGATCTTAAATTGGTTTTAAATGCAGATAAAACCAAGCTCATGGTTTTCTCTCATGCAAAGGTACTACCGCAGAACATTACAAATATTACGACATCTAAAGGAAAACCTATAGAGCAGGTTTTAAATTACAGGTACTTGGGTTTTATACAAGATCAGGAGCTTTCATTTAAAGCCCATATAAATAATCTGGTCACTAAACTTTTCTTTTTCAGAAATAGAAACTGCTTCTCTCTCAGGGTCAGAAAGATATTAATGACAGCGACCTTCTTCCATTTCTCCCATTCTTGACTATGGGGATATGCTTTATTTGAGTACATCATCCAAATGTCTCCAGTCCTTGGACACTGTTTTTTATTCAGCACTGAGATTTGTCACTGGCTGTAGTCATCTCACTCACATTGTGAATCGTACACAAAATCAAACTTGTCTTCTGCATGCAGATATGTACATTGGCTGATCCTAATTTATGAGGCTCTTTTAAGCTCGATTCGTCCTTATCTCTGCGCTTTATTGCAGAAAACAAGCAGTTGCTATGCTTTGCATTCTTGCACTACATTTGATTTATACTCTACAGACTGAACTGAAACTCTGACGTTATTCCACGTGGAGCCTTCCCTTCTATCCTGAGGGACAGACAGCGTGAGACCATTCAACAGTGCCCATGTTCTATATCTGAAATTGTTGTTTGTTGTTGTGTTATAGCTCCCACATTTCTTACTGAAAACTGCACCTCTAAACTTGTATGTTTTAATCTATACTGTCACTTCCTTGTAACTGTTGACATGTGCTGCTGACCTCTTGGCCAGGTCACCTTTGTGAAAAGATGAACATGAGCTCAAACTGCACTGTGTCATGAGCATAGACAGCTCTCTTCCACCGCGAAACCACAGGAAACAGCAGGGATTATACACACTGTTCAGTTCCAGAAACAGGCTAAGGCAACGATAAGGAAAAAAAGTGTGACAATTTGTCATAAATCAGGACAATTACAGGAGAACTGTGAATGTGGGAGGAAACGGAGTATACACTAGGTGGTCCCTCACCGTCCTGTCCCCCACCTTTTAATTTCTTCCTCACCGCAGACGGCTAGCAGCTCCTGCGCCTTGAAGTCGGTCATGAAGCCGAGTCGGTTAACACAAGTTAACCCTTTTAGACACACAAACAAGCCTTTGTGAGCCCTTGGTGTGAAAGGGGTATTAGTGACATCACCACGTTACAGAAGAAGGGTCAGTGTTTCTGTGGGGGACAGTAACTCCTTTACTTTAGACCTTATAACTTTGCAAACCTTCTACAGGCATAAAAACTATAAAGCACACTAAAGGAAATGGGACAAGCATAATAGGTTCTCTTTGAGAAGTAAAGTGCTGTTTTTAATACTCTGTGTCTCTCTGCAGGCATCAAGTTGGATTTTAAGTCTCTGAGATCAGTGGGTTTGTCATTGGACCTGCTTAATCAAAAGAACAATAGCAGAAGAATAAATAGGCCTGTGTGGCTTAATGCTGACATCCTCCAAGGTCCCAACGTACCAGGCTTCCTGCCTCCAATCAATGGCACCAGGTGAAAAAGAGATTTTTTTATATACTGTATTGTCCAGCAGTACTTTGCTATTCACAAGCTTGTATTGTACACAGCGGTCCAAGCCCAGTGTCCCCCCCCTTAGACATAAAACCCCGAAACCTCAAGGATGGACTGACGTCACCCTTAAATGGCTGAGTGTGAGAGGCTGCAGGGGCTCAAAATGGTACAAATGTGAATAGGACAGCACTTTGTGGTACCTATCTGGTGGGCGGCAGTAGCTCAGTCTGTAGGGAGTTGGCTTGGGAACCGGAGGGTCACCGGTTCAAGTCCCGACATGGACCAAGAACTGAGTGTGAACTGGTAGCTGGAGAGGTGCCAGTTTACCTCTTGGGCACTGCCGAGGTGCCCCTGAGCAAGGCACCAAACCCCCAACTGCTCGGGGCGCTTGTCAGGAGCAGCCCCCTCACTCTGACGTCTCTCCATTAATGCATGTTTGTGCATGTGTGTGTTCGGGTCTGCATGTACCGTGTATAAGTTAACAACAGAGTGAAAAAATTGAATTTCCCCTCGTGGGACTAATAAAGGACTATCTTCTTCTTCTTCTTCTTCTATCTGATCATCTTCTGGGCTCTTTGCTTGAAAAGACTTGAGGTAACGGTCAAAAAATCAAATCAAAGTACTAGTTTTTGTCAAACTTCATTAAGCAGATTTAAAAAACTGGCTGCTGAATAAACCAGGTGTGTAATATAGTCAAATGCGTTACTCTGATTTAATGTTTTTTATGTCCCATCTTAAATCTTTCATGTTTTGGCGTAAATTTAAATATGCCACCCGTGTGCCGTCCTCTTTGTTTACCTTTTTTGTACACCTCCGGGCTTCCCCTGGTAACTGTGGTAACCTTGTGTTTTAGGCCACAAAGCTATGAATTGTGGGTAATTCTCTCAGGCAACATCTGCAGAAATGCGGATTTACGGAAAGTGTCCATACAGGGCTCAACATGTCCAAGAGAGAGCTGCCAGGGACTTGATGATTTGACAGAAACAAAGTCTGTGAGTGTGGGCACGTAGTCACCCACCCTGGACTACGGTTTTGGATTATTACGGCTTTTTGGCCATCGCCATCTCGTATTTTTGTGAAAATAAGTGACACAAGAGGGTGGGGTTAAGTACAATTGAACGCTAAAAAAGACAGTTTCAGGCGACCAAAAAGGTTATGATTAACTTTCATGCACTGAAAACACACTGTGAAAAGGTTAAAGTTCTACAGTGAAAATACAGACAACAAAAAAATTGCAGTACAGCAGTAACATAGATAGTGCAAAAACAGAAGCTAAACAAAAGTAGAAAGACATGAAATATGACAATTTAAATAGAAGGAAATATAAAATAAATATATGTAATATAAACAAGGAATATAAACAAGGTGAAATATTACCAATAGGAACAATATATACAGTACAGTATATACAGACTATTAACACAATTGCACAAGTGAAATAGTTATTGCACAGTTTCATCTGAGAGTACTATAGTATGAGTTGAGGTTTACACCTGTGTACTAGTGATATTAGAATGTACAGTATAGTGCAGATATTGTCAGTGTGTATTTGGTGTGTATGTGGTCTACTGGGAACAGTACTGGTTGTGGAGTCTGACCTGCGATGGCGCTCCTTCACACACTTCAGGTGAAGCAGTCTGTCTCTGAAATGAAAAGATAGAGGTTTAGTGAATTGTGTAGACAGAGGGCAGACAACACAAACTGAGTATCACATCCTCATTAACTCACTGCCCCATCATAGCATACAGTACATTTCTCTCCTCTCTTTCCCTCCTTTCCCAGCTTTCTGCAGGTGATCCAGGAGAAGTTTCCAGAGGCGACTTTGTCTCCTGGATGGAAGGTATTACGTGTTTACAACCTGATTAGGAATCACAGTATAGTGTGGTAACCCTATAAGCCTTTGAGACAAGCTGGTAATAATATGACTGAATCCTAAAACCTGTAAATGAGTTCGCATTTTAGCACTTCCAGTTCCCTCGTCTGGAAGTCAGTGGGTTTTTAGTTAGATGCCTGAAATGCGGTCTGTGGTTAACACAAGAAGATTTTACATATCTTAAAAAAGATAGACTACTGGACTAGACTACCACCGTTACATCCTCGTTGTCTGTACTCACACTGATTTGATTGTGGTGTAGTTTGTTTATAGCCTAACGTCAGCTTTTTACTTCTGCCAATTGCATTCACACTTCAAAAATCATAAAAGTGGTGTTCATTTGTGTAGATTATCTTGCTGCACAAAATATGTAAGTATCATAAATGTTTGTTTGCCACAGATTTTATTTTGTGCAGTCATCTAAAACTCAATGGAAACATCCCATTAGCTTTTGATGGAGGTAACCCAGGGCAATGCTAACTTCCTTATTGGCCTACAAAATCACCAAAGTTATTACAATTAGTTCAGAGGGGGTCGTGACTTCATGGCAATCCACCTGATAAATGCTGAGATATTTGACTAAAACCCCAAAATGTCAACATCATGTTGGTGTTAGAGTCATAGGATTCATCCTTTGAGGCCCACCACTAGTGTGGCTAAACATACTGTATACTGGAGTGATTGTCAATCATTTGTACAGAAAAACTGTGTAACCTAAAGAATTAACCCTGTATACTTTGGTCACCCCATAACGGCGGCTGTGGTGGCAGCAGAAAGAAACTGCACACAACCTGACGTCATGCTGCGGTGGCCAATCACGTAGCCGGTGACCCAGATTGCCACGAGGGAACAAAAGACATTAATCGTCACGGTTAATGGGCCATTAATGTGACACTGCTGCACAACCCTGTGGAGAATGGCCACAAAGCCTGGTCTTGTGTGAATGCAGCTTTAATCTGCTTCATCAGGACTGTAAGGGTGTGGTTGGATCAAATTTGATTGAGAGTAACCAAAGAATGCACTGTCATCTGATTTTGATTAAATGTGGTCAACGTATGTTGAAATAAAACAAAACAAAAAACAAAACTATGTGAGTAGGTTCGTAGTAAGAAGCTGATAAAGAAAATATGTGTTTTCAAGGCCTTTAATGCTCTCCAGAGGATAAACAGGTTTATGTAGTTAACGACATGGTCCTTCCCTTCGTGTCACCAAGCATCACGTTCTTGAATGGTAGCAAGGATGTAGCTCCATATTTCAGGGAGGAGTCAACAATTGCTGCAGCCTCATGGGACTGCTAGCTATGCTGTAAACCTTTAGTCCTGTTCTCATCTGAGTGACGGTGATTAACGGCTGGCATTGCTGTGTTTCTGACAGGTAGCCTATGCTCCTCCACTTCTGACTCAAACCTACACCAGGTCCATGGTGGAAGACATGTACAATATGATCAAAGATGTCCCCCAAAAGGTGAGCTTTAAAAGACACAAAAATCACATCATATTCCTTAGGTTTCCATGCTACATCTGTACCTTCAGTCATAGGCATAGTGTGAACTTTAATGATGGGGTCTCGAGAGAATGAGATGTGTAGAACGCAGAGACGTCTAATGTATTGGGATGTGTGTAACCCACATATTACACCCTCCAAACATAAGCAACTTAAGCAAGAGTCACCGACAAAATCAATTTGATTGCACTGCGCCTCGTGATGTTTTGAGCTGGATTTTTTGTCACGCTCTGTTTTTTGTGTATTCCTTATTCCAATGCATGATGAATGGCTGATTGATGAAGTTGAAAAGAGGAGTTATGTGGCACCAACAAAATCTCAAGATCTCCTCATTTTATTACAAACATCTAAATAAGGTGGCAGCTGGCTGGAAGGAGATCACCTGAAAGTTTATTTAGGCTACTGTTGGCTGTGTTGTATGGTATTTTCAGTAAATATTGCCTTTTTTGACAGAAGACAGTGAGTCCTACTCACCCATGTTTTATGTGGTTACATCTCCAGCCTGATTGGTACGTGGTTTGTGTACATGGTGTTACAGAAGTGCATATTTAACGGTATGTGGACAGATAGTGTCCAATATTATTAGGCTATAAGTAAATAGATGGACCACAAATCTTATCTTGTTGATTCTTTTTCTGTCAATATGAAGACACACCAAGCTCAATATTATTCATCGTTACAATAAATTATTAGATCAATGTTATCAAAAATATGTAAAGATACATTTCTAGGGGGTTCAGTGACATCCTGAACCAACATAAACTCGCCTGTGCCTTCAGTCTAGCTCTAAAACTGGACGTGCTACAGCCTCTGAAAGACAGTAAAGTCGGGTGTCAGGGGGTTAATGTCCGAAGAAAAGATCTCTTTAGTATCTAAGGGTGCCTTCAAATGGGGTTGTGTTCACGCGATGGGAAGCTGTGCTCACGATATACGTTGCATTCAAGTGGTTAAGTCGTGAAGAACACCCCTGCTAAGCAACGTCAATATTAACGTTACTGTCACTGGTGGGGAACATGATGCAGGAACTGACACAATGATGGAAGAGAAAGATGAGGTCGTTGAGAATATCAATATTTTCCTCAGACAAAAAATTTAAATATACTGTACAATATTAACTAATTATCAACCTATCAGTGAACTTCCATGAGCTCCACCATTTCTCACATCAACAAACACATCACAAGTCATGAACTGTGAGCTTTCAGAAACTTTCTGAGGTCGTGAATACGACATGAGGGGGGCGTTCATATTGACCCATCTCGTAAACACGGTAAACACCACCACATTTGAAGGCACCATAACAGTAGAGTTAAACAGAAAGACATCATCTTTCATAACACTGAAAGAGGAACACTGTTGCTTCCCTCCTCATTTCTTTGTTCAGCTTTCAGATTTTTATGTCCCCTGCTAAGATGCAAAAACACACGAGGCAGTTTGGACTGAGTGCTGACAGGACGCTAAAACTGTAGATATCTTCACTATTAGTTGGCAGGGAGGAAGGAGAAGCAACATCATCAGGGTTGTTCACTGTGAGTTTTAATATCTGCAATAAATCATTAAGAATAATTTGTGTGTGTAGGTGACATTCCCAGTCCATGCCCTGTTGGTTCGCAGTGGCTGGCAGCACATCAGCTGGATCCTCAGCCAGTCACCACGGTAACACAGACGACTTCCATCTGTATTATAGCAATGAGAGAAAATCAATCATTTATTAATAAGAATGGTTGAACATTTCTACACACATAATGATTCAATGTACATTTCCTTTATCTCTGTTTCATATTTAATGTTTATTTCCAGAGAGAAACAGAAAGTTCTGTGTTGTGAGTTGCTGATCAGGCTCAGAAAAGAGCGTCGGCTTGACTTTAACCAACAAACATATGAAATATCATTAATGTGATTGTGATTTTGTTCAGTTACAATGACAAAGCCACCTGATGATGCACTCTGTGACACAGAGACTGTTTTGGGGTTGTGACTTGGTTTCCAGGTTCAGTCTGACATTGTGGCAGGGTTCAGTTCACCCAAACATCAGTGACCTGCTGTTTGTTCGTGAGAACAGCCACCCCACCAGAGTCTACTACGATATCTATGAGCCAACGCTGTCTGCATTCAAACAGGCTGCAAGTAAGGACGGAGCTGTTTGACACCAAGATACAGTGACCACATTTACAGTCAGTGGTTTGGTCAAAATATGAATCAATAAACCTGCCAAATTTGACTGGAAAACATGGAGAAGAATTTACAATTTAGCATTTGTATTAGTCGTGCATGAGACAAGTAATATGAACAAAAAAAAAATCATGTCCCTCTGTCTCCTCCGGTGCTACTAATGACATCTGCAAGATTTCACAGACCGGAGGAAAACAACCAATCAGAGCCGAGCTGGAGACTGCCGTCTCTGAGCAGCTGTCAGTCACTCACAAACTCCGATCAAATGATCAGACTAGCTGATCAAATCAAAATATGAATCAATATTCTGTTACTGTAATGACTATTTCTCTACTTAAATGTTTTCGGAAATATCTTGTAGTTGCTGTTACTGTCAGAAGAGAATGTTTGTGACCCGACAGCCATGTTGAGATCAGCTGAGGAAATACCAAGCACCGCCCACCAGCCGGAGCAAACGTTCTTATTTGTAGAGAGAAAGTCATTACAGTAACAGAATATTGATTCATATTTGATCAGCACTGCCTAGTTTGACCGTTTGATCAGAGTTTGTGAGTGACAGCTGCCTCCATTGAATGAACAGCCAATAGGAAAACTCTCTCTCTGAAATGACCTGTGATTGGCCAAAGTCTTCCATCACAGCCTGAAAACAGAGTCATGAAGCGGTGCAGAAGTCTAGTTTTCTCTCAGAACACTTGAATTACAATATGCTGAAAGGTTATTATGGGATTTTGACCACTGATGCCAAAAATATTCTGCCTACTGCTGGTTTAATCATTCAGAAAAAATTTGGTGGGTCCAAAATTAATGTTTTTATGAAGCATTTGGTTCCCACTTCTCACAAGGCTTGTGAGCCAATAGTATAATGACTTTGGTATCACATGGTAAATGTGGGTCATCAGTTAGTGTGGAATAAACGGATAAATGGCTGAGATTGACAGTCAGTGCCTGGTAATGACTTGTGAAGTAAATGCAATGGAATGGGGGGAGGGAGAATGTAACATCTGAATATTATCATTTTCATCAATAGCACCTTTAATTTTTAAATCGCTTTAGAATTAAGAAATGACTTTCAGTTTACTTGCTGCTGTATTGATTCTGTTTTACAGGGCAGCAGGGACTTCTGAGGAGATTCTATCCTGGAGGAGACCTAATGGACTTCCTCTACCCAGTTCACAACTCAGACACCGACTTCCTGTCCACAGTCACACAACGCAACAGCCTGGCAGTCCGTTGGTGTAGAGTCGCTGACCGGACCTCCCTGTTGGCTCAGCTCTCTGGTAGATACAAACAGTCATTCACTTTCATCACTGTCTGTTTTCACTCAATGAATAATTAATGTACTGATAGTCGGCTGTCTGGCTTTTATCAATGCCTCTCCATCGTCATTAGTAACTCTGTACCCATAGATATGGGTTAGAAGGGGCCTGCTACACTTACTAGTCAATCAGCAATACAAATGCACAAAAACAACGCTGACCTCTAGTGGTTAGTAGTATTAGTATTGTCAGTCCTGTGAGTCACGTGAATTGTTAGTCACTTAAGTTGTTAGTATTGCCTGTCCCATAAGTCATGTGAGTCATTACTCATGCGAGTCTTAAGTTTCGTCAGTCCTGTGAGTCATGTAAGTCGTTTGCCGTGTGAGTCGTTATTATCATCATCAACCATGGCCGTTTCTTAACCCTACCTAAGCGGTTGTGTTGCCTAAACCTGAATGGGTGAGTGAGTCACCTGAGTCATTTGTATCGCCAGTCCCGTTAGTCATGTGAATCAATAGTATTGTCAGTCACGTGAGTCGTTAGTCATCTGAGTCATTAGTATCCTCAGTCCTGTAAGTCATGTGAATCGTTAGTCATGTAAGTCATTTAGTATCGCTTATCCCGAGTCATGTGAGTCTTTAGTCACACAAGTATCGTCAGTCCTGTGAGTCACGTGAGTCATTAGTCACGTGAGTCATTAGTATTGTCAGTCACGTGAGTCATTAGTCACTTGAGTCATCCGTATTTTCAGTCCTGTGAGTCGTAAGTGTCGTCAGTCCCATGAGTCCATTGAGTCATTAGTCATGTGAGTCATTAGTGTCACCAGTCCTGTAAGCCGTGTGTGTTGTGAGTCACATGAGTCATTAGTATTGCCAGTCACTTGAGTCAAATGAGTCGAATTAGTGAAGTAATCGTCAACCACGACCGTCTCCTAACTCTGTTCACCTTTACTGCCCTGTTTATAACAGCTGTGTGTGTCCAGGTGGTGATGGTGGCATGCTGGTGGCTCAGGTGGCCTCTGACAGTAACCGACCTGGCGTCCCTCTGGTAGAAGGTTCTGGAAGGAGCTCAGAGGCTCTCACACTGCAGGTATATACCCTTTTCTCTTTCTTATTTATTTATTTAAATGATTTATACATTTTAGTTTAGGAACATACAATAAATGGCTGCGGCTGAAAAGTCTTTTTGCTTTAAGGAAGGTTCCTAACAGAGTGAAATGACCCAGAAGTATCTCTGTCCAGCCGTGATAAGAGCTGTTTGAATCCTCTAAATGTGACGGAAAGGAGCTTCAGTGCTTCCTTTATTATCTCCTAGGATACACTGGAGCATCCTTCACCAAAGGAAAGGAGTTAACGGCATCCCACGATTCCTTGCAACTGAAACACTTATTTAAAAACACACGGGAGGAAGCAGCGCCTTTTTGTAGTCCATCTAAGAACATTGTGCTTTTACCACGGCAGAATAACACCCGCTGCCGTCTCATCATAATTACAGAGCTTATAGTTTAAGAGCGGTCAGATTCTCTTAACATCACGGTTGTCTTTTTCCGAGTCCTTATGAATTCTCCTTCACATCTTTCCTCATGACATTTTCCATCGAGATCATGGAAAAGTGGTTAGGAAAAGACATTAGGACGCCATTTTTTAACTTTTCGACCCCAGACCTTAACTACTAGTTCCCTCCTTCACTCAGAACTTTCACTAAGAGCACACCACTCTGGGCTGTCAGTAGAGTTTGCTTGAGATTTCCAGTACAGAAAAACATGGTGGCTGCTCTGGAAATCTACAATTTCTTGTGTCAGTATTTCTTCAGGGGATGTTAGAGGCAGATCTAACCACTCTGTAGTACGATTGGCCCACATGTGTCGTTGAGCTCCATCGTCTCACACTGGATGTTTTCCAAATGATCTGGTGTCTGCCTTTGCATTGCTATCGTCTTATTAGTAGTTTTTTGCAGCTCTATTATATTTCTATGAACAACAGAAATGTGCATGAGGATGAGTACGTGTGTGGGTGTTTGCAGGACGTCCTGCAGCTGCTCGGGCAGAGAGCTGGTGCACCCTGGGGTGTTCTCCTGCAGATCCATACCCAGCAGCTTCTGGAAGCTTCTCTCAAGCTGCTGCACTCAGCCTACAGCGGAGAGAGGCTCTACAGGCCTGTGTGGATCAGCATGGAGGGTTTACAGAGCACTGATGACACCGAGGTACGTCGCCTCCTGCCTGAACTAACATCGGTTTCTGATACACAAGAACTGGGCTTCAATATCTAGTGATTTCATATCAGGAATAAATAGTTTATTCCTATAGTTATTTTACTGGTCGTCATAGTAGCAACCTGTCAGTCACAAGGTACAGTAGCCACAGCCTAAAGCATCCCCTCCTTTATGGTCTATTTGACTCTAAATGGGACCATAATTTACTAAATGAACATCATGCTGTATTGAAGAAGACTTGAAACTAGTGATTGAGACCATAAACTCATGTTTACAACATTTACTGAAAAATATATGTTATAAATCATGTGAGTCGTTAGTCACGTTAGTCATTAGTGTCACTAGTACCGTGAGTTTTGTGAGTCATTTGTCCCATGAGTCATGCGAATTGATAGTCATGTGAGTCATTAGTATCAGCAGTCCTGTGAGCCATGTGAGATGTTAGTCATCTGAGTCATTAGTCACATAAATTGTTAGTATCATCAGTCCTATGAGTCATGTGAGTCGTTTGCCCTGTAAGTCATGTGAATCGTTAGTCACGTGAGTCGTTAGTATCGTCAGTCCTGTCAGTCATGTGAGTCGTTAGTATCATTGGTCTAGTTAGTTATTAGTCATCTGAGTCTTTAATCACATGAGACATAGTTGCATGATTCGTTAGTATCGTCAGTCCCTTGAGGCATATGAGTCTTAGCTGAAGGCGTTTTTTCATAGACTTCTATACAGTCAGACTTCTTTGTGCAGCCAGAGGAGTCGCCCCCTGCTGGCTATCAGAAGGAGAAGAGGTTTAAGGCTCTTCAGCATTGGCTTTACACTTTAAACGCCACTTGGCAAAAACACTGTAGGAACTCCCATCACATCATATGTGGATGATGCTGCCTGACCAAAGGTCAATATCAGGCCAATATACAGTATATCAGAACTAATATGTCATTCGTAATCAAGGGAAGGAAGCGTCACAGTGTCGTCATTCAGGTGTTATAGTTAAATGCATTTTTCAGGTGTTTGTCTTTGTGCTTCGGCTCCACTACACACAGTGCTGTTGTGTTGACAACGTCCTCCTCTCTCTTTCAGGAGTTTGTAGCCACAGTAGAGAGGCTGTTTCCTTACGTCACCGTCGTCCTGGCAGAGCAGAGCTGGCCTCCTCTGATCCCAGTGACAGGCGTGTCTCAGCGGGTGGCTCTACATCTCAACACAGCATCACTGCCAAAAGGACAGGAGGCAATTAACTCTCTAATGGGAATGATGGATAGATATGACCTCTTAGTGGAGGAGGACACAAAAAGCAGTGCTGGAGCTTTCTTCAAAGGACTTATGACCCAGCGAAGAAGAGCTAACACAAACCTGTATGTGATATCTGGTCAGTCCTAACTGAGGATGGATACGACCAACACAGAGTTACAGCACCTAAAATGATATTTGTGTCATACAGTCACTTCTCAATTTAAAGTGAACAGACACATTGTGAAGCAAAGCCTGACTGTTATATTAGAAGGCTATTGTTTTCAGCTGACACTGGCTCATTACTGATCTGATCTGAGTGCATACAGTGGTGAATGGGGGGAATTATTGTACATAATGCTGCCATGAGCTGACCTTGAGTTGTCTTGTCTTGCACTGAAATAAAATCAAATGTAGGACGTCAGCTGTACATGTACTGTGGCATCTTTCATACCTCTTAATTTGCAAAAACAGATATGGTGTTCAAGGCAATCCATCAAATAGTTATGAAGCTATTTCATTTGAACTCTGTCAGCTTCACAGCGGTGCTAGAGGAGAAGTCAGGGATCACCAAAGTCGGTACCCATGAATGTCTCTGCAGAATTTCACGACAATTTACAGTTGCCAAGATATTTCAGTCTGAACCAAATTGGTGGTCGACATTGCCGTCCTGAGAGCAAGTGTTGCATTGATATTTTTGTTATAATTTTCAGATGAAGAAGCTATTGACAGGAGTGTTATAGATGTAGGAAATCAATTTACTTTCACTTTTTTAAATATTTAATTTTTTTTTCCATCTTAGTTATTTATCTCACTTCGTTGACTACTGTTTATATTTTTTCCGAAATAAGATCCCCTCGGGATAACCGGAAGGGGCGGGACTTAGGCGCAATAAGCTGTGTCATGCACTAATGTCAGGATATATATATATATATATATATATATATATATATATATATATATATATATATATATAATAAAGATATGTATTTTATGAAAAATACATTTTAAATAATATTTTCTCCAATTCTACATAATGCACTCACTGTAATAATTAAAAAAGCATTTGAAAAGTTAATAAAGGTTTTTTTATTTTATTTTGAAAGGTATCACCGGAACATCCTTAGCTGATAGCGTTAGCTTAACATGTTATCAACAGTTAGCTTGACGCTTCCACGGGGCGCTGCCAGGTGAGTCCCTCGCTAAGTAAGCAAACATGTTGAACTGTTAAACTTTAATTTTATTCAGTGTTTAATCAATCAGCTAGCTAGTAACGTTAGCTTAGCGACGTAAATGTTTATGTAGCTCGCTGTTATAAGAGAAGAGATGGTTTGCATGTGTGTGACTAGCTTAGTTGGTGTCTTCTGGCTGGTATTAGCTGTTTCATGTACAGATTTTTCGTCTAAAGTGAGTTAGCACCTCCCTAACTTGTTTGTCGAGTTTGCGTGTAGGTTACACACAGCTGTATGTTTTCCTCATACTCTCATGGAGACTAAATGTGTAACGTGTTGTCTAGCTAACTTGTCAGAGTACAGGTATGTAGACTACTCACTCACCGCAGTGTTTGATTTTAAACTCACGGAAGAGGGGACGCCTTAAAATCAAGCTGCATGAAGGACTTAAAGAGACTTCATTGACATAAGGGTTTCTGGTGCTTTTGTGCTTCACCTTGCAGCATTAAATATCGACCAAATGTCATGTTCAAACCACCAGTCTAGTGGGCTGTGGCACCATCCAGTGCCTGACCCACACCCACCGGCCACTTTATTAGGTACACCTGTTCATTGCTTGTTAACACAACTAGCTAATCAGCTAATCACGTGGCTGCTACTCAATGCATTTAGGCATGTAGACGTGGTCAAGACAACTTGCTGAAGTTCAAACTGAGCATCAGAATGGGGAAGAAAGGAGATTTAAGTGACTTTGAATGTGGCATGGTTGTTGGTGCCAGACGGGCTGGTCTGAGTATTTCAGAAACTGCTGATCTACTGGGATTTTCACGCACAACCATCTCTAGGGTTTACAGAGGACGGTCCGAAATAAAGAAAATATCCACTGAGCGGCGAAAATGCCTTGTTGATGTGAGAGGTCAGAGGAGAATGGGCAGACTGGTTGGAGATGATAGATGACAACAGTAACTCAAATAACCACTCGTTACAACCAAGGAATGCAGAACACCATCTCTGAACGCGCAACACATGGAGCCTTGAAGAAGATGGGCTACAGCAGCAGAAGACCACACCGGGTGACCCTCCGGTCAGCTAACAACAGGAAACTGAGACTACAGTTCAGACAGGCTCACCAAAACTGGACAACAGCGGATAAAAAAAACGTCGCCTGGCCTGACGAGTCTCGATTTCCGCTGCCACATTCAGACGGCAGGGTCAGAATTTGGTGTAAATAACATGAAAGCATGGATCCATCCTGCCTTGTATCAACAGTTCAGGCTGCTGGTGCTGCTGGTGCTGCTGGTGTAATGGTGTGGGGGATATTTTCTTGGCACTCTTTGGGCCCCTTAGTACCAACTGAGCATCATTTAAATGCCGCAGCCTACCTGAATATTGTTGCTGACCATGTCCATCCCTTTATGACACAGTGTACCATCTTCTGAAGGCTACTTCCAGCAGGATAATGCACCATGTCACAAAGCTCATATCATCTCAAACTGGTTTCTTGAACATGCCAATGAGTTCACTGTACTCCAATGGCCTCCACAGTCAGCAGATCTCAGTCCAACAGAGCCCCTTTGGGATGTGGTGGAACGGGAGATTCACATCATAGATGTGCAGCCGACAAATCTGCAGCAACTATGTGATGCTGTCATGTCAATATGGACCAAAATCTCTCAGGAACATTTCCAACACCTTGTTAAAAGTATGCCACCAAGAATTAAGGCAGTTCTGAAGGCAAAAGGAGTCCAAAGTGTACATAATTATGTGGCTGGTTAGTGTATGTGGCTTTCTAGAGGTCTGAGAAACAGACTGACAGAAAATAGAAAATGCACTCAGTTGAAAATCATTTTTGCAGAAAGCTGCTGCAGTAAACTGCTGTGTGTCGCCATCACTGGCTGCATGATGGCAGCCCTTATGTATACACTTAAAGCCCTACTCCAGTATATTTTGGCTTTTCTATGATATTTCTTATGTATTTGTTTGGCAATTTTAAAAGAAGGTTGCTGGTAAAATGTGACTATGAAGTATGATTTTAGTAGAAGCTGCAGGTCACTCCTTTGAGTCTGAGCAGCAACAAAACAATAACTGGATAAGTCTTTGTTCTTCTAGTTAGTTAGCTAGTTAGGTGTGGTTAGTTAGCCCAACTTGTTGCATTAGCTAACTGAAGGTTTTCATTGTATTTTTTAGTTTCCTCCACCTTACTTCAGCGTGTTTATTTTCACAGTGGCGTGAGTGTGTGAAGCAAAAGGGTGATTACACAAAATCCCACCCGCAGAATTGACACAACTCATTGACTGTCCTCCACCTGGAGATAAATGAACAGAAAGCAGCCGATACCGGGCCAAAAATACGAATGCGTTTCAGCAGCGATTGCTGAAATGCGTTTCATATCTGTGAGTGCCGGAGATTTTATTCTTTCTGTTCTTGCTGCTACCTGGGACCTGATACTTTTCAAGATTTGGAGAGTGCTTGCTGTTATTTTCTGTTTAGTCCTAGAAATAAACGAGTCACAGAGCAGCAGTGTGGTGTCGGTGCTGGGAACTGAGGCGACAGCGGCCGGTGCTGGTGGACGGTGAACCTCCAAAACGTGCTGAAACTGCATTTCAAACAGCGGCAAAATGTCTGTCCGTCCTGGTTTAAACTGGTTTAATCTAAACTGGTTCGAAAAATGAAAAACACCAGGAGTCTGGTTGTCACAGTAATGAATTATGGCTGACTATTAACCACACCCCTATTCTCTGTTTGAGAAATAACGTTAACCAAAAAACAGGAAGTAAAACTGTCTGGAGGGAGGCTTTAACTAATGTGACTTGATGTGTCATGGATTGAGGATATTTGCCTTTAATAATTAATAGAGATTGTGGTGTGTGGTATTTCGCCATATGTACAGAGATCAGAGAAGGCTGCAGCGTAATATAGGCTTTGTGCAAACTCTGCATGTGTGTTGGTGTTTGCAGTATGCTGCATGTTTAACTATTCATCTGTGCCACTGAATAACTTCCCTGGAAAATGGTTCCAATCCAGGCTAGACGTTTCTGGTATAAAGACAAACTTAGAAATGCTCAAATGAATTTAGTCAGGACACAAACGTGGATCTATTCATCCGTCAAACTGCTAGGAACTGACCTTAACATCTATTCACAACCAGAACTGCAGCTGTTTGTTGTTTCTTAATGCGTTTAGTCAACAACATTAGCTCCAGCTCCAATAATCTACAGACATATCCACTAAAGCTACAACATAGATCTGTTTAAACTGGGGATGCACTGATACTAATACCGGATCAGATATTGGATATATGACTTAAATAGCTGCATCAGGTACCGCTGACAATGGGGCTGATCTATTAAATTCACTTCAGTTTTTATGAGTATGATCTGTGATTATCGTGGAGGTCACCACCGGTCATTTTATACAGTGAAGTCAAGTTTAAAAAAAAAAATGAAATGGCTCCTAAGGGGACTAACATCATGAGTACAGTTGGACTCACTGGATCCGCAAGAGTCTCAGCTTTACAGTGATACCCAGTTTATTTAATTCTAGACTGTTTATGGACCCCAGTATGCAGAAATATTCAAATACACCATTTTAGAGTAGGAGATACTAACACATTTATTCTGCTTTCAAAAAACCTGTCTGTACAGGGGAGACTTGTGGGTACCCATAGAAACCATTTACATTCATATATTACACTTTACAGCCACAAACTAGAGACCTAGAGCATTCAGAGGATGGATGGCTTTCCTTCTTCACTTGAAAATAAAGGGGGTTTTTGAGCGGTTTGCACAACAGAAGTGCTTACCATCTGATTACGGAAAAATGCCGTTGTAGCTGAAATCTCCAAATCACAACATGGTTTTTTCTGTGGTGTCCCTCAAAGTCCTGGTGTTTAATGTGGTATTTTGGAGGGATTATAGATAATTTTTAGAAATTCTCGAGTGGAAAAAATGGTTAAATGAAGCACCAAATCTGTGTGAAAAAATGGTATCATCTTTGAGCAGCATCCCAAATTAATCTTCAGGTTCTGAGCTTTCAGATGATGCATCTACTGTTGACCTGTTATCTTCCTCTAAAGACTGTACCCCCTAAAAAAGACCCTAAAAAAAGACAAAAACTGGCCTATTGTGGGTCTCAGGGGCTTAATATCCTCATCAATTTGGTAACATTGGGTTTATTAGCTCCAGACTCAGCCCAGAGTTGTTAAAAAAAAAAACTGAACAATACATGTTAATGAGTTATAAAAAGGTGTACAAATGTCGCTTGGACACACCGGTGATGTAAAGGATGCATATTGATGATTTTGGTGTCACTTTTATAATCGTCTTAAAGCTGACCAAGGCAGCTAATGTAAAACTGAAATCCATCTCAACCTGAGAAACTCTTCTCCCCTCAGCTTTGAAGATGAGTTCCAAGGTGTCAGGTGATCTGGAGAAAGAGGAGGAAGAGGATGAGGAAGACGAAGACGAAGAGGGCTTCAACCCGACAGAGGTGAAAATGAGTCAGATAGTGATGCCCTGTCACAGCAACCATCGACAGGAGCTGAGCGTGGGACAGCTGCTCAAGTGGATGGACTCCAGTGCCTGTCTCTCTGGTGAGGTCTGTGTGTGTGATTCAGTCATGTGGTGTGTGTTGAAATGATTTCGTCTGTGAGTGTCCACAGTATGTTGTAACCGCTGACTAACCAGACTAATGCTGACTTGTGTCTGTTTCATATGGGCAGCTGAGAGGCATGCTGGGTGTCCCTGCGTCACTGCCTCCATGGACGACATCCACTTCGAACACACCATCAGGTAACAGGAAGAGAGTGTTTAATGCTCTGTCCACATGAGGAACGTCGGGAGCGCTGCCTCACTGTTCACACCAAGTCCTCAGAAAGAGCGCTGGTCGTTGATCCCAACATGGTCGTAATGGCCAGCGATGGAAATGCAACTTCTTTGTCCGTTACGTGGTGCCATTGGGCCCAAAAAGACTTTTTCTCATAAACTTCCATTGAGAAAGAGACATCTGTAACTTAGCAGATTATTTTTCTTGAGAAGAAGCAACTCCCCAGTACAACACTCCAATAGTCCTTATTTAAATCGTTAGCTCCTAAAAGTTGTAAAACGCGCTAATAGCTGAATCCAGAGTTATTTCCTTCATCTGTTTATATCTATGGAGACCCAGGCCGTGACCAAGTCATGTGACCGAGCGGACACTACTACGCATATCGGACATGCACCCTAGGGCCCAGTAAGACCCAGAAGACCCATAAGATCCGGGTACATTTCCAGACCCCTAAGTCTGCCCATGAGCAACTTTCATAGGAATGAATGTGGCCCCGCCTCCGACGCTGTATCCCTCTCCCTTTATACGCCCATGGTCCACACTGCCTGCGTTCCTGCTGCTGACTTTACTTTCATAATGGCCACTTCTTTTCATTAAACATGTAACTGATATTTATTTTAGACAGACAAAGGTTAAGTAATGTGGTAATTTGAAAATATTAGTGATAATCAACCATTAAAACCCTGTACTTTATTCATTCATGGAGCCCTGCAAGTCACTACGTGTTCTACACACAACACTGTCCTGCAAATATTTCAGAATAAAAGCTTTGTGTTCATTTGTTAAATGAAGGAGAAAACATGCTTGAGGGCTTTTATTTTGAAATGAGAGCAGGAAATGTTGATTTTAAAAACAAATCTTTATTCCATGTCAATTTTTGATCCATGGAGGTTTTATATTTGTAAAACTTTCTTCTAGCTGAGAAAACTGATTTAAAAATGTCTGATGTAATCAAAATGTAAAGTCTCTGGAAACGTGGGAGAGTTCAGAGCTGGAGAAACACTACTGTGCACATTCATTGTGCTGTAAAACCGGAAGGTAGAAAACATTTTTGATGTGTGCACCAGGCGAGCAATGCTCATTGGACTGAATAGGCGCTATCTAGTAAGTCCGTTATCCTGTGTTATTATACATCCGTGGTTTATATACAGTATGTACTCATTCTTCCTCTCTCTCTGCTCAGTGTGGGTCAGGTGGTGAACATCAAGGCAAAGGTCAACAGAGCCTTTAACACCAGCATGGAGGTCAGACAAATTGTGTTCTTGACATAGATCACTTGTGTTTTGCACTCCAGCATTTCTACAAAGACAGCTACTCTCTTCTTTGACTTTACATTCATACTAGGGCTGGCAATTGATTAAAATATTTAATCACGATTAATGATTGTCCATAGTTAACTGTTGTTAGTCACACATTTTCATCTGTTCAAAATGTACCTTAAAGGGAGATTTATTAATACTCTTATCAACATCAGCATATGTATGTGTATATTTATTATTGTAAACCAATTAACAACACAAAACAATGAGAGAAACCCTCCCAGGTTCTGACTTTAGCATAAAAAATCTGCTCCAATCAGAACATGGCAAACTGCAGCCCAACAGGCAACAACAGCTGTCAGTGTGTCAGAGTGCTGACTTGACTTGACTTGACTATGACTTGATCCAGACTGACTGAGACTATCATAAAGTGGGCATGTCTGTAAAGGGGAGGCTGGTGGGGACCCAGAGAACCCATTTACATTCACACATCTGGAGGTCAGAGGTCAAGAGACCCCTTTGAACATGGACATGACAGTTTTTCCTCGCCAAAAGTTTGTAGCATTATTTAACCTTCACCAGAAGCTAGTATGACGTGGTTGTACTGAGGATTTTTCAGGTTTTCTATTTTAATATGATACCAGTATCTTCACTGTAGCTTTAAAACTGAGCTCCATACAACCTCTGAAACACCAATTGCATTAAGATGTTAAGATAAGACAAGATAAGATGAACCTTTATTAATCCCCATAAGGAAATTCAGCTTTTACACTCGGTTGTTAATTTCACACAGTACACATACCTGCATTAATGGACAGATGTCAGAGTGAGGGGGCTGCTCCTGACAAGCGCCCTGAGCATTTGGGGGTTTGGTGCCTAGCTCAGGGGCACCTCGGCAGTGCCCAAGAGGTAAACTGGCACCTCTTCAGCAACCAGTTGGTCTTGGTCCATGTTGGGACTTGAACCGGTGACCCTCCGATTCCTAAACCCTAAGTCCCTACGGACTGAGCTACTGCCGCCCCCAAAGAAATTAGTGCCTTTAAAATGAATTTGCGGTATTATTGCTGTAACTTTGACAGCCCTACATATACCACTATACCCTGTTTCTTATGTAATGAACTTATAACACACACAATCATTTAGCATTTGAATCACAGCAAAACATTTATCACTCCATCCTTTATTTCTAATTTCTCTTGTTCCCCAGTGTATGCAAACTGAAAACTTCCTCCATGTTTACCTGTTGTCTTCACAAATTCAGTGTAATGTCCATTTTCACGCAGCTAATTCCATCAGCCATGTCAAAGAATAAGAGTTTGACCATAGATTGTCCCTGATATATTCCATCCCAGGTGGGCATACAGGTGAACTGTGAGGACCTGTTCTCTGATCGCCACTGGAGGGTTTGTCACGCCTACGCCACCTTTGTTACCCAGCGCACAAACACAGGAAAAAAGGTAAGGGGTGTGTTGATATTCAGATCAAGCACAGTTGTGGCACTGAATCTTATGTTGTAGCAAACTTATCAAGAAGTCAGAGGTCTTTAGTTGCACAGTTAAGAACAGGAATCCTTCCTCTGGCCCTGGAAGTCGGTAGATTTAAAAACATCCAGGATGTGCAAAGTAGGCGAGTTAGAAATGCAGGTATTGTTAAAGGCTTTCTGACACCAAGTAGTGACAGTTACTGACCTTTGCTTACAGGTGACCCTGAAGCCCATTGTACCTCACACTGAGAAAGAGCAGGTTGAATACAGCGTGGCGGCCGAGAGACGGAGGGTCAGGATGTTACACGATGACATCATCAAAGATCTGCTCTCCCATGGGTCCGTGCTGCAGGGTAGGTGTGATGCACGTCGCGACATCACAGCATACAGCAGACCCCAGGAAGTCTAGCTGTCTCCCCTGATAAAGGATTGGATCCACAAGGGTCTCAGCTTTACAGTGAGACCCAGTTTATGTAATTCAAGACTGTTTAAGACCCCAGTACGCAGAAATATTCAAACACAATTTTTGAATAGGTGAAAATAACACATTTATACTGCATAAATAAACCCTGCATGTGATTATTATAAAGTGTACATGTATGTAAAGGGGAGACTGGTGGGTACTCATAGAACCCATTTACATTCACAGAGGTCAAAGGACCCCTTTGACAATGTCCATGCCAGTTTGTCCTTGCTAGAATTTAGCCCACTTTGGAGCGTTATTTAGGTTCCTTGCCCACATAGCAGCATGACCTGGTTGGTGCCAATGGATTCCATGGATTTTCTAGTTTCATGTGATGTCTGTGGCTTCACTCTAGTCAGTCGGGATCATGGGTGGGCCTCAGGGGGTCGAAGGTGCAGATGGGAAAAGCACAGTCAGCACTCGGCAGCTCCCAGCAACTGCAATCCAGCCAGCACAATTCCCCAGAGCGCTGGGTCTAACCGGTGTAACAGCAGTAACAGAAAGTTTTCTGATCCGGTGGGGAGTCGGTCAGGGCGCTCCCCCAGGATCAGACCTGCAGTGCTGGGGTTTGACCTGGCTGAATTCGAGCTAACTGGGTTTCCATCTGTACCCCCCTTCCTCATTTCAGCCACTCCAATAAACAAACTATCAATACGTACAGGATTGTTGCAAATACATAGCTAACACCAACTTTATCCTTGAAAATCTTTCATTAACTTTCAAATTTGTGTGTGTGTGTCAGCTGACAACTCAGCAGTAGACAATGCGGTGGCAGCAGAGAAGACCAAGGTGGAGAGTGTTGAACTGGTTCTACCACCACATGCTAACCATCAGGTTATTTATTTATGTATCTATCAAATCATCCTCTTTATCTCAGCAATGGGAGGAATCTCCAGTTATTTTCTGATTTGAGAATATATGGTAATTAGTGCCATTTTTGTTCTACTATAGAAATAATCTTTGTGTAATATTTGGATTTTCTGTCCTGTTAGCTTCAGTAAAACATTTTGGTATGAGAACAAATATAAAAACCCATTATAAATTCAGGTTTTAATGAATTCAAAGGCTTTTCATGCACACTGTGTTTCATCAGTGTTGTGTTATTGTAGTCTTTAGGGGTAAGATGACTCGATCATCATTTCCATTTATCTTAATACCAGGTGAATACATTTGGAGGACAGATCATGGCCTGGATGGTGAATGTAGCTACAATTGCTGCCAGGTACAGTCACACAAACTCATTTGAAGTACTTTATTTGAATGCACCAGGGGTACAGATGGAATATTCTCTGATGCTGCTTTTCTTATTGTATTATCTCTCTCTTTGTTTACGCAGTCGGCTGTGTCAGGCCCACCCGACTCTTCGGACCATCGACATGTTCACCTTCAGAGGACCTTCACAGGTTGGAGACAGACTACTGTTGAAGGCAATCGTCAACAACGCCTTCAAAAACAGGTATCAGTGTGTCCAAGAATCACCCATAAAGATACAGAAGACAAGATGAGATAAGATCAAACTTGACTGATTGGTGTGGGGAAAACAGGTCATGATAACAGCTCAGTATTAAACAATAAATAGTACATGAAAGAAGAATAGGCAGATAAGTAGGACATGAGGAATGGATTGATTCTATGTGCACTGCAGCATGGAGGTGGGGGTGCGAGCTGAAGCATACCAGGAGGAAGGGCCTAACCGACACATAAACTCTGCCTTCATGACCTTCGAGGTGCTGGACGACCACAGGAAGCCATGCACGTTACCACGGATACGACCCGAACCCCTGGTGAGTCAGCCAACAGAATGAACTAGTGATGAAGAACACATTAACCTTCTGAGACCCACAATAGACCTGTTTCAGTCTTTTCTAGGGCGGTCTAGGGGTCTTTAGGGGGAGATATAGTGAGCTTGAGTTGCCTTGTCTTGCACTTCAAATGTTGGATGTCATCTGTACAAGTATTGTGACATCTTTCATACTTCTTAATTTGCATCTGAATGTCAACTTCACAGTGGTGCTAGAGGAGAAGTCAGGGATCACCAGTCAGTACCCATGAATGTCTCTGCAGAATTACATGACAATCTGTAGTTGCCAAGATATTTCAGTTCACATCATCTAAAAGCTGGGAACCTGAAGATTAATTAATAACAGCTCAGCACTGTGTATCAGGTTGTTCTAGTCATAAATGAGAATTATTTACAGTGAATTGTAAAAGTGTGTAAGGGTTAATTTGAACATTTTGATCTAAGTATATGATGGTCATTCCCATGCTCTGTTATGTCTCGTAAGTTGTTGCAGCAATTGAGAATTGATACAAATTATCAATAATCCGTCAAAACACCACATTTAGACACCAAGACCTCGAGGAACACCGTAGAAAAAGTCATGCAGCGATTTGATATCAAAAACTTTTGGCATTTGGAGATTTCTGCAAGAAATGCATTTTTCAGCAATTGGATGGTGAGCTCTTTTGCTCTGGAAAGTGCTCAGAAACCCCCGTATTGTCAGTGTAGCTAGTAAAGCCATCCATCCTCTGAATGCTCCAGGTCTCGAGTTAATGGCTGTAAAGTTTCATGAGGCTGTGATTATCCTAAAGGTCACCACAGGTCATTTTATACAGCGAGGTCAAATTTCAATTATTCTTAGGTTTTCTAATTTCATATAACATTAAATATCTGTGTCTCCACTCTAGACCTAAAACTGAACCTAATAGAGCCTCTGAAAGACATCAGTCAGTCAGGATCATGGGTCTCAGAGGGTTAAGATGTTCTAATTTTGAAAATCCCTTTCAGTTATCCTCCATGCTGAGCATTTGTTTCATCCATCACAATATTGCAAGTTTTTTTTTTTTTATCATGAAATATGAGCAACTTGGTAAGCAATAATGCAGGTGTAAGCAACAAAATGGAGGCAAAGAACGTCACCCCATTATGTTCCAAATCAAGACACCTCAGAGTGTAATCATGGGCTTATGCCATGACCACTTCCCCCATCCCTTTTTAAATGTTTGTTTGTCGTCATTTAAATCCATTCTCTGTGAGTTAAGGTGCTTTCACAGCTAATATGTTGGGTTGGACTAAATGCCACATCATAGTGTTAATGCACTGTCATTGCACAACACAGGGTTGCACAACAAAATGTACTTGTAGTCCCTTTTATGCTACATACAGGGAGCCTAGTTTTTAGGTTGAGGATGAGACGGACGCCACGGGTAACCCCCACAGACCAAACCAAACTTTTTTGAGGTGGTGCATTTTTCCTCTTTCCCCCCCGAGGGGACCCCTGACCAAGGCCCCAACCCCCCACCCCCCCCTGCCCCTTGCCAGGGCCACCCCCCCCCCCCTACTTCTCTCCTTTATTTTTTTTTTTTTTTTTTTTGAAAAAAAAAGTGTAAAAACTGAATTTCCCCCCTGTGGGACTAATAAAGGAATATCTTTCTTTCTTTCTTTCTTTCTTACAGTAAGTCAACAAAACTGTTTTTATGGCGGAGCACAGGCCTGGAATCTCACCACTGTAGGGGCAAGACCAACTTTTTATAAAGAATAAATTTTAACTTGAGAGTTGAGGATGATTTTGTTTTTAATACATAATATAAAATAATAAACAAACAGATTATCAGTGTTTGTTTATTGTTGTTATTTCCTGTTTTGCATTGTGCTGTAGCATACAAAATGTTAATACTGTTAAAGCTACAAACAACACGGATCAAAGATTAGTGGCTGTGTTTTAGTTGTGAAAAATACATTCATCCATGCACCTGCAGTCATCCACCCATGCAGCGATCCCAGCGACCTGGGCTTTGGGTGTCAGACAATACCGAGTACCGACTCGACACCAGTGTTTAATTAATAAGCTGCATGTCTCACTGTGTGGAAGTGACTGGGATCATTGAAAGCCCACCGTTTTCCGGTGGATCACCACAGTCTTGATTTTGATCGCTGTTTTTTTACGCGTCTCTTGTGAGTCCCCCAGCTTCCGACCACTTTGACCCTTAACAGGACAAGAGGATGTAGAAGATGGGTAGCTGAGTTGAGGTGTTTAATTAGATTGAATTTCTCTCTGTCTGTGTCTTCGTCTGTCTTTGTCTCTTTCATTTACAGGAAGGGGGGAGGAGGTTTCAAGAGGCTATAGCCAGGAAGAAGATCAGATTGGACAGGTAACCTATCAGTCTGTCCCTTTTGAAGAGCATTTTCTTAGCTTTCAAATCCACTTTCTGTGTGTCAGAAGTGACAGCTTGTATGATATTTTCTGTTGACTCACTGTAAACATAGTCTACATGGCCAAAACTGCCAGAGGTTACTTTGGTATCAAACTCTGATCCCATGGTAGACAGCAGTGGATTTAAATAAATAAATTTATCACCCCGTCATTGTCAAAATGCTTCTAATTGCTCTCCTTTTGTTGTTTCAGAAAGTACATCATTTCCCGCAAGCAGGGCGAGGTCCCCCTGTCTGTACCCTGGGATCCCAGGAACCAGGTGAGGACTCACTCAGGACCAGTAACAATGACGTGTTGTGATCATGTTCTCATAATCACTGCTTATGTGCTCAGCAAAGCACCATCAGACCAGTAGCATCAGAGCCCATTATTGAATTACTTCCTTCTGCTCCGTGTGCATGTTTATGTGTTTGTATGCTAATGCATATGTATGCTATGTGTGCGTTTCCAGGTGTATCTGAGCTATAACAATGTTTCAGCTCTGAAGATGTTGGCTGCTAGAAACAACTGGCGCCTCAGCTCTGAGAAAGACAAGGTACTGTATCTGTCTGCTGCGAGATTTTGTGTTTTATGTATGAGAGTATTTATATTATTTGTTTCCCAGGTTCGTCTCTACACCCTGGAGCAGAAGTCCATGTTGAGTATTCGGGTGGAATCAGAGGTGGATGTTCCTGCTCACAGAGCATTTTGTCTGCTGGCTGAGCTGAGCAACAGAGCGAGCTGGGACTCACATTACCAGTAATACTTTGACACCCACTGACAGGCTATACAGGGTATACTCTATGATCCCAGCAGCCAATCACAGCACACGTTAATCTTTAAATCCATGATTATACATAATCACAGGTTGAATTTTAGTCCAAAAGTTTCTTGAAAGAGATTTGCCAAGTATTTAATGCTCTTATCAAAATGGGAGTGGGCAAATATGCTGCTTTATGCAAATGTATGTATATATTTATTGTTATACCCCTGAGGCAATGCATTCAGGAAGTACTCGACTTACGAACTTTAAACTGGGTATGATGATGGATATTGTGGTCTAGTTGTGCCTTTCGGGGGTTAGAAGTCCAGGTGCCCAAAACTTTTTAATTTTTTTTTTTTTCCAACTTTAATTTAGTTTCCGGGGCAGAATATTGCACCTTTTTATGCTAAGCTAAGCTAACCAGCTGCTGTCATGTTCACCGTATAGACATGGGAATGGTATCAATCTTCTCATATAACTCAAGGAAAGAAATTAAATAAATCTTGTGTGGTACTATTCCTTTCACAATATAGTCAATATTATTTCGTTTTATTTCAAATAATCTAGGTTTCTCTCAATGTCCTCATCAGCTGTATCTCTCTGTGTCCTCCCCTAAATCAGGAAATGTGAGCTGATTCACCAGGTGGATGATGATGATTTCCTGTATCGAGTGGTGACCCCAGCAGTGGGTCACGGTAGAGTAGATTGCCCAACGTCAGCCCATCAGTTTGAAGGGATTCTCCAGGACTTCATCTTGTTGGCTTCCAATAGGAAGCCATGTGGCAGCGGGTCAGTAGAGGTGGTGTCAAGATGGTAATTCACAAGTTGCAAAAATGCCAATGTCAATGCCTAATCTTAACCATCTTATGAGAGATTTGCAACTTGTGGATTACCTTTAAGACACGGCCATCAGTAGAATGACTATCTAGAAGGTCTAAATGACAGGTCAAAGATCATACACCTCTAGAATTTACTGGCCGGTTCTTGTTTTTTCCTCCTCAGAGATCCGTACATCATTGCACTGCGCTCAGTGTCGCTGCCCACTCACCCTCCCACTGAGGGATACAACAGAGGAGAGGTTCTGTGTGCTGGATTTACCATACTGGAGACCACAAACAACACATCAATGGTAAGACAATTATTTTATCTGATTAAACAGGTGTATATTTATATACTGTATAATCTTAACAAACTTCATTTTTGTTATTTGGATCTTTTTCCAGATCAGTTACTATAACCAGGCATCTCCAGAGGTTCTTCCCTACATCTCCACAGATATCGCTGGCCTCTCCTCCTCTTTCTACCACAGCTTCTGCTCCTGCAGCAAATACCTGACCAGGAACAGACTGCAGTCCACCTCTGAGGTGCAAACCGGCCAGTATCAGGCCTCCAACACAGACAGTTATACTGGAGCTGATAACCTGTCAGTGGCCCTCCACAGCACCCAGCTGTAGACAGTCAGGTACTTTCCAGCCCAGTTTACATCCAGAGTAGAGTGAGGACAAGCTGCTGCTGTTTTTTTTGCAATACGGTACTATTAACACTGTCACAGTGAACAAAAGGTTTTATTTACACGTTTACACAAAGGTATTAGCATGGGATTTCTAAAGATTATAATAGTGAGCAAAGAACAAACCTTACATACTTAAATGCTCACTCTAATATTCAACCAGACTGATGTAAAACATAGGCCTGATTTCAAAATAAAGGTTCATTTGGTTATTTCTTGTGTTTTGACACAGATTAAACTTTATGTGTCAACAATGGTCAGATAATACTTTTTTTATGTTTACAAATCTAATGCAAGTGTGGAAGTGTGGGGTTTATAGGAAATGCAGGGTTAATTTTTATAAACACTAACAGTAGTATTAAGTGGTGTGGGAACTGTTTCCTTGTACTGGCTACTAGCACAAGGTAACATCTATCTTTTGATTAGAAGAAAAACATTGTTTCATAAATTCGTTTATAGGACTTTTAATAAAAAATAAAAATGTTATGAATAAGACCTTTAATCCTTCAGTCTATGCCTTCATTCATGTGATTGATCATATAAGTGTGTTTAAAAACTGTTATCTGATATTTTTATGAACGTTTTCTTGAGTTTGGGTTCCTTGAAAAGGCATTTTAACCTTATTGATACTACTACACAGCAACGCAATTTCATTTTTCGACAAATAAAAAAGTATGCCATACGATTAGTAGTATAACCACATAAAAATCACACATACAACAGATTCAAGTCCACTTTTCAGAGCCAGTTGTGCACTGCTATCCACAGGGCCATATCGTGTTATTGTGTGACTTTGGAGAATCCGTACTAACCGTTTGAAACACCAAAGTCACACAATAACACAAACTGACCCATCGAGGCAGCAGTAGACCAGCAACTTCTGTGTTCTGCAAAGTAAAATTACCGTTTTTGTCAATGGAGTCTTGTGGCTTTGAAGAGAGCATAGATGATGACTTCAGTTCCCCATCTGAAGGGGCTGTCTGACAGCAAGGTAAGCAGAGAAAATACTGTATATTTAGGGGGGGCTTTTTTAAATACTAACATCCATTTTGCTTCTGCCCATGTCCACAGCAGTACTTTTCTTTGCTCCTGTGCTGGTACTCCTGTCTGTTTTCTCCAAAATGGGGCCAGGCTGACCGCCATCTGCTGTAGGTAATACACTGATAATGGACTGGATGGAAGGTACCTCATGCAACCCCACTCAAAAAAAAAAACTGTATCCCTTTAATGTAATTAGTTCCACCAGTGTTTTTCCTGCTATCGCAACTCAACTTTTTTGGTGAGAAAACCCATATAGTAATCTGTGGAAAGGTTTGAGGTTTATTTCTACTTTATTGTGATGTTCACTTCAAGGTGTTTTGCCAGGATTAGATATTTGCCACACCCAAAGTGGAGCCTGTTAGAGCAGTCTCTTCACAACGCACTAGTGTTCTGCCTTGTGAACAAAAGACAGAGTACTAGTGTATTATAATAGCCTTCGATTTGAGGATGAAAATGTGTGAAAGAAAGAACTGATAAATATGAGCCCCTGTTTATAATCAGTGCACATTAGTAAGGCACAATAACAGTACATATTCAGAATGACAGTATTTTTATTGACTCTCACAGTTCAAATGAGTTTTGTGGTTTCAGTCTGTTGAATTTATCCAGACAGTGTCGCATGCTGTGAACCAGGGCATCGACTGTTTAAATCCAAAAGACACACACACACACACACACACACACACACACACACACACACACACACACACACACACACACACACACACACACACACACACACACACACACACACACACACACACACACACAGCTGTACGTAGTCCTACACAGCCCCGTGAAGATACAGGGCCAGGAACTTGCTGAATGCTTCAGGCTTATATCCTGCCAGACCAGCTGGTACCTGCAGGGAGACACGCAGCAACCAATCAGAATCACTCAACTTTCCTTTCTTTTACTCTGTTGTTCTAGTTATTACAACATACACATTCAGTGTATTTACTGAGATGAGATACACTGAATGAAACGTCATGGTATCGTTCGTAAAAAACAACAACAAAAAAAAAACATAGTATTCTATGTCAAAAAGGGCATAAAAACGTCATAGTATAGTATGTCGAAAAGTCACAGTATAGTATGTCTAAAAGCAACAAAAAAGTCGGAGTATAGTATGTCGAAAAAGTAATAACGGTCATAGTATAGTCTGTTTAAAAAAAAATGATAGTATGTCGAAAAAAGTCAGTGTGTCAAAAATGGCATTTAAAAAGTCATAGTACAGTATGTAAAAAAAATTGAAAAAAATCACAGTAGTGTCGAAAAAAGTCATAGTATAGTGTGTCAAAAAACATCATTGTATGTTGAAAAATGCCAATTATGGTCTGTCGAAAAAAGTCATAGTTTAGTGTGTAAAAAAAAAAAAATGTCATGGTATTATGTCGAAAAAATGGCATAAACAAAGGCATAGTATTGTATGTTGAAAAATTACCTGAAGTTATGGTATGTCAAAAAAAATGAAACAAGTCATAGTATAATATTTCAAAAAAAAGTCATAGTATTGTATGTCAAAGAATGTAATGAAAAAGTCATAATATAGTATGTCGAAAAATAGTCATAGCATGTCGAAAAATAAATCTTAGTATAGTAAAGTCACAGTATGTCAAGAAAAACTACTAGTATAATATGTTGAAAAGTAAGTCATAGCTTTATATGTCGAAAAAAAAATCATAGTGTACTATGTTGAAAAAAAAAAAAAAATCACAGTAATGTTGAAAAAAAAAAAAAGTCCTAGTATAGTATGTTGAAAAATAAGTCATAGCATAGTTTGTCGAAAAAGGTCATAGTATAGTATGTAGAAAATGAAGCCCTAATATAGTATGTCAAAAATGTCAGTTTGGCCAAAAAAAAAATCATAATATAGTATGTCAAAAATGTAGAACAGGTTTTTTTTCACTATTGAATTCACTATAGAACTTAACAGGATGATTGTGGTCATCATACCTTCACTTGCTTCTTCTTGATGAGGGGTCGGACTTTTGCAAAATCATAGAGCTCCACATCGTCATCCAGCCACACCTGCAGGGAGCAGACAGAATATCAGAAATCATTTCAGAAGGCCAGCAGATGTTTTTACCTTGATAGTCAATTCTGACTGATGGAGACCTGATGAACTGCTTCTCAGGGCGTTAAATACCGAAGCTTTATACCGACCCATCCCCTCTCCTCAGGAGGAGGGATGGTTGGATGGGTCCAACAAACACAAGGCTTTCATCCAGGTGACCACTGTTTGTGACCCGTGTTCATAACACTCAGTGTCCTTTTCTCTGTGCAAACATAGCAGTTTCAATCCTAACCATGTGGTTCTTTCCTAAACCTAACTATGGTGGTTTTCATGCTGAAAATGAGTGACGCCAAAGGGCGTGACATAGCAGCGGTATGTGACGAGTTGAGATAAGAACGTTGTGATTATTCAGTCCTGAATAAAGTGGTAGTGGTGTGAAAATGGTCAGTAAACGTTACGGTTTTATGTATGAATCATAACAGGCGGCTTGTCTATCCGCCGTCCTCGGCCTTCTGGTTTCCCTTGAATGATGAATACAAACTACTGTCACCTGCTGGTAGTAGTCTCATTGTGGTACTCATTTTTACTGCTGTTTTTGTCCCCCCCCCCCCCCAGAAATAACCATTCAGTTAACTTTGGTGTATCAGCACTGTGTAATCAATACAAAGTCGGAGGATGGACACCACAAACTGACAGTAAACGCATCACTTCAGAGTAACAGGAGTCAGATTTCACACACTGGAGGAAAGAGAGTTGGCAGTATATTTTTCAGATTTACACCCACCGCTATAAGGGAACGATAATGAGGTCATCGCCGTGTGGAGGACTGAGCAGTCACAGCTGGGTGGAAACCTTCGGCCCCGCCACGAAAGCTGGACCAGAGAGGGCAGCCACACCGCCACCGATCACAGTAAGCACGCTACACATATTGACCGTCGTCTTTTCTTGTAAAATGTCCGGTGTAATCGGTAACACCAGTGTTGTTGTGAGTTTATAAACCGGTGAGAATATTTCGTCACAGCCACATCCCTAGCTGATGTGTGGTTATTTCCTGTCACGCAGGTGCAGAACGTGCGTGCTAACTGGCCGTACCGGCTATAGTCTTTGTGGTGTGTTTGAGCTCTACTTTTTGGCCTTCGTCGCCGTAGGTTCTTTGATGCCGGGTTGGTTTGTCTGGGCCTTTAAGGGTGGCTCTGATAAGTTTGTAGCTTGCTTTAACGAGGGGGGCGGCACCTGTGGTCATCTTGGATTCACACCAGTTGCAATAAGTTCCAATGAGCAACAACTAAAGAAACAAACATCAAAACTTTGACAGGAACCTCTAAAACTGTTGTTCCAAATGTGATATCTCCACAGCTGCTGTATTTCTCCGAGAACCAAAATGCAAACTTCTCAGAGACAGATTTCCAGCCTCCGTAAGGCGACTATTTAATACCCACAAGACGGAGTGACGTCTTATAGTTGCTAAAATATATTAATGTATGCTGCGTCAGTGTGCTAATGCAAATTTTGAGTTTTGCTAACACATACTGCTAACTGTAGTCAGTCATATTGTGCCTCACTTTCGTAGTATTAAACCAAACATTTCACGGTAATAACTACCGGGTGTTCTGTACTGTTTTCTATTGTAGTGTTTATTTGGTCTACCCATGTGGAAGCAATAGTCCTCGTGTAGATGCATATTCTGCGGTAGTTTAACAAATGTCCCAGAGCACCACATGCAGCTATTGGTAGGAAACAGATGACTCACCTGGTTCTTGATGCCGTCGTCTCCTGAGAAATCTGTGGTGTTGAGCTGGAAAACCATAAACTGGAAGATCCTCCCGTTGGTCCCCACCGCCTGGACTGTTACGGGACGGTCTAATAGACTCCGGGGCTCCGTCTGACACACAGTGTAAGAGAGACAGAGACGAGGATAACTGTGGATCAGCAACTGGTGATACAGTATGTCCTCCGACTCCTTTCACAGATTTGCTGTGTGTGGTGTTGTGGGTGGTGTGTATATCCTTACCCCATACAGTTTGTGTGCACGGACCAGAGCGTTTCCAAAGGTGAACATGAACATCTTGGCTCTGAACTGCTCTGGTCGCAGCTTACAGACAACATCCGCTCCCTCCAGAAAGTAAAGTGTGTGAGCATGAGGATAAGGGTAGTCATCCCGGAAACCTGATTGGATGACAGAGACGTCGTTTAATTAGGCCTGAGCACTAGGGATGGGTATCGCTAGGACTTTATCAATACTACTACTCTGACACTCGTATCGGTTGTTTTTCATTACTAAATAATTGCTTTCTGATATATTATGTAAAAAAAAAAAAAAAAAAAAAAAAATCAGAGTGATTAATCATGATTAAATAGTTAATCATGATTAATTGCAAACAAATCACATTTTTTCTGTTCAAATGTACCTTAAAAGGCAGATTTGTCAAGTATTTAATACTCAACAAATATGGACAAATATGCTGCTTTATGCAAATGTATGTATATATTGGAGATCAATTAACAACACAAAACAATGACAGATATTGTCCAGAAACCCTCACAGTTTCTGACTTTAGCGTCAAAAATCTGCTCTAATCAGAACATGACAAACTGCAGCCCAACAGGCAACAACAGCTGTCAGTGTGTCAGAGTGCTGACTTGACTAGGACTTGATCCAGACTGACTGGGACTATCATAAAGTGGGCATGTCTGTAAAGGGGAGACTGGTGGGGACCCAGAGAACCCATTTACATTCACACATCTAGAGGTCAGAGGTCAAGGGACCCCTTTGAACATGGACATGACAGTTTTTCCTCACCAACATTTAGGATTTAGCCTGTTTGGAGTGTTATTTACATGGTTGGTACCAATAGATTCATTAGGGGTTTTTTTTATTTTGAATCATGTTAGTATCTTCACTCTAGCCTTGTTTACAACAATTTTAAGATATGTGACAAACTAAGCTAAACATCCATCTATCATCCATCGTCAACCGTTTATCCGGAGTCAAATCCCGGGGGCAACAGCTCCAGCCGGGGTCCATAAACTTCCCTTTCCTGGGCCACATTAACCAGCTCTGACTGAGGGATCCCAAGGTGCTCCCAGACCAGCGTGGAGATAGAATCTCTCCGCCTAGTCCTGGGTCTTCCCCAGGGCCTCCTCCCAGCTAGTCACACCTGGAACACCTCCCTAGGGAGGCGCCCAGGGGGAATCAGATGCCCAAACCACCTCACCTGGCCCCTCTCAACGCAAAGGACTATGACCACTACTTAACCTTTAAAAAATGAAACTCAAACATTGGCTAAAAACAAACCAGTGATGTACTCATGCATAACACCAGTTTCCTCCTCTTCCTCCTGGGGGCTTCAGGTTCAGACTGCATTTTAACCAGCTCATTGTATGTGGGTCTGTTATTCATAATGTAACTGCTGTGTTCATTTTGTCTGTCTCGTGGACTGTCCAGTGAGGTGTCCTGTAAAATGTGTTAATGTTTCTGTAAGTACCTACCTTAGGACTATGGATGAAATTAAGCAATTGTGCTCAGCCTCAGGGAGAATCTAGACACAGCACACTACTATCAGACTATGGTTTCTGTGACACGAGAGAGGACTGGGAGTCTTCTCACCTGAGCAGTTCACCTTCTCCTTGTAAACGTGGACTTTCTGCAGGTCAATGGTGGGCGAGACAGGATAGAAGGTTTCCAAGACATGATCTGCTGTGTCATCCACTTCCTGTTTCCCAGAAACCTCTGGGAGAGGATCCATGCAGTTTTGCAGTAAACCATTCTGACCCCTAATCTGGAACAGGTCCTCACCTGGTATTCAAATATGAAATGAAAATGGAAATCCATTAGAATTACAAAAGCCCTGAGGAACTAAAGTCTGGTGGTCCAAGTCTGATCTAAAAGGCTCTATCTCCTGTGTTTAACAAGTTCTGTGAATTAAAACTCCCCTGGAAGGAAACACAAATGCTTTTAGTCCTATTGACAACACAGGGTGGGGGTGCACTTCAGCCTCTTGTGGCTGAAATGGGTGGATTACCATAAATGTTTGTACAGACATTCATGGTCCCCAGAGATCCCAGTGACTTTGGTGATCCCATGACTGTTACTACAGTGCGACCAGCAGGCCAATGTTTTTACTTGTCTAGTGAAAATCATCCATCTCTTGTGGAAACTTTTAAAACTTGCATTGTTTACATACTATCTAGCAGCCTTTGTTGGTGCATTGCTGTGTGTTGAATGTGTGCTGATTGGTGGAATAGGGTGATATAATCAGCAGGAATGTGTATTGCGCCACCTACCTGCTAGCATGCTGATGATATAAACAAAACAGGGACTCACTTGTAAAAATATTTAGTGGCTAAAAACTCCACAGGGTTCCTAAGTATTACACCAGGTAATCCAGGAGGGTGTCATTACCTCTTGTCCATGTGGCTGCCAATGAGTATTTCTCAGCAAAGATCCTTCTTCCAATCGCTGGGTGGCTGGACTGCAGCGTTGCACACAGATGGAGCAGGTTTAAGAGCAACGTGTTGCTGGGAAAGAAAGAGGCAGGAGAATGATTCACTTCCCAAACAGGCTGTAAAAGTGGCTGCTGCTTACAACTGTACTTATGACAAACCCATGAGTGTGACACACTTGGACCTCTCAATCCACCACAAAAGTGACCACAGCGGCTCAATTACAAAGCTTAGTAAATACTACGGCTGTCAGTCAGTTAAAATATATCAGTGATTAATTGGATGATTATCCATAGTTAATCTGGGGTAATTGCAATTTAATCACACATTTTATCTGTTCAAAATGTACCTTAAAGGGAGATTTGTAAAGTATTTAAAGGGCAAATATGCTGCTTTATGTAAATGTATGCATATATTTATCAATGAAAATGAATTAACACAAAACAATGACAAATATTGAGTGGGCAAATACGCTGCTTTATGCAAATGTTGGTACATACAGTAAGTGGTAAATACAGTATCTGCAGGTTTCAACAAGTCAAATTTAAGACTTTTAAAGACTGTTTTAAGACCATTATGAAAGCAATTTGAGACCCATTTCACGTCCATGTAAGACCACTATCAATGCTATTTAAGACCTCTTTCACGTCCATGCTGGCAAGAAAGCACTAAGTATATGAAAGAAAATTTGCTGTAGATTTTCTGAAAATTTGTAACAACATAATACGTATGCAGTATATTGAATGTGAACATTTTTGAAGCGACGCAGCACAACAAGCAACACGCAGAGCAGGCAACGTAGTATATCGAGCGGCCGCTAAAGAGCAGTGCTGGAATAAGTCCTAAAACCCGGAAATAAGTTCGCATTTTAGCACTTCCGGTTCCTTAGCCAAAGGGTTTTAGTTAAATGCCTGAAATAAGGTCTGAAGAGATTTTAACGTTTTGTTCTACAATACAAAATACGTCAGTAAATATTCCACTTGTGAATTTTGAAGCCTGTATGTGTCTTAAAAAATATGGTTGCTAACAAGTGGCTAAATGAGACGACTAAACGCCATCATGCCGAACACTAGTCCAGCTTTAGCTTAGTGGTGGTGACATGAAGTCATGCAGCCGTGGTGTAGTTTAGCCTACGTTAGCTTTTTACCGCTGACGATTGCATTCACACTTCAAAAAATGTAAAAGTTGTGTTAATTTGTGGAGATTATCTCACTGAACAAACTGTGTAAATATCATAAATGCTTGTTTGCCTCATTTTCTGCAGTAATGTATATACAGACTGTTGCTATGTATAACAGGCTGTTGCTATGGGCACACCTCTGATGACGGACTCTGGTGGACCATTTTTATGTCAGATTATTGATTTCTTCAGTTAGTAGCCGTGTAGTAAGCGGGATACTTGCTGTACATTATCCCTCACTTTATCTACTGAACCAGTCAATACACATTAACGCATGCTGTCATGACACAATACCTGTATTTGTCTTTGGCCGGTCGCGCCTCTG
Source organism: Pterois miles (assembly GCA_947000775.1). Taxonomy (NCBI): domain Eukaryota; kingdom Metazoa; phylum Chordata; class Actinopteri; order Perciformes; family Scorpaenidae; genus Pterois; species Pterois miles. The sequence goes on along the minus strand of CAMQGK010000485.1, from coordinate 5,433,370 downwards.
TCGTGTCCCAGAAGCGGGCGTGTTTGATGGCGTTCTGCACGCGTTCATCCTGATCTGGTAGCTGATTGGCTGGATTCTCTGCCAGTGAGAGGAGCTGAGGCGGCAGACCAGAGATGAGTTTGGTTTTGGTCAACCACAGAGCCTGACGCACGCCTGAGACACAGAGAGATAAGATAAGATGAACCTTTATTAGATGGAGATACTAAGCGAAATGAGGTTTTGAAGAAGTTAAATAATGTAATGCTCGCCTATTTTTTTTTTTTTTTTTTATTTGATTGCAAGACAAAAGCTCATTAACAGAACAACGACAAGAACACTGAGTATAGGCCAGTTAACACATTTGAGATAAGATATTCCTTTATTAGTCCCACAGTGGAGAAATTTACAGCCATAGGATTGGAGAACCATGTGAGAAAAATAAAAAAAAATAAGTAATACAGGTAGCTAACTAAGGGAAAGCATAGGAATGGAAATAAGTAAACACTTACAGTTGCAAGAGAAAGTATGTGAAACCTTTGGGATTATTTGGATTTCTGCATAAATTTGGTATGTTTTCATGTTTTAATGAACACAACATGTAACATTTTGTGACTAATTTATGCAGAAATCGAAGTAATCCCAAAGGGTTCACATATTTTTCTTGCAACTGTAAATGAGCAAGAAACAATCCATCCATCTGCAACCGCTTATCCCATTAGGGGTCGAGGGGGGCTAGAGACAAAATTTTATTTTTTACTCCATGTAGATCACAAACCCTTTAATATAAAAAATACCTCTTTAAAATCAGTTGAGAAATGTAGACGATATAGTGCTTTTTATCCAGATCAACTGCAGCTCCCCTGTTCACTAGTACAGGGTTACAGTCCAGCCCTGCCAGGACCAATATGGCGCCCATGTTGACGTATCGCTGCAACGGCTGAAGCGCCATCTATGTGCTGAATATACAGTATGTCTATGCCTGTAGCAGTCTATAGTTGCTTGCTTTTACCCACAGGTGTGTCCTTTTACCTTCCAGTACGCTGGTCCCCTGGTTGAACACATAGCACGGTTTCTCTTTGAACAGCGGCATCTCATGACCCGGAGGGGACCGGTAATGTCTCGGGTCCTTGTAGTCCCTCTCCCACTGAGGGTTGACGGGCTTAGACAGTCCTGGCACATAGTGCATCCTTTCCGCGTAGGTGACCAGCTCCAGTCCGGGTATCTCCACTCTCTCCCTGGGTTTGCGGGCAGGTGGAACTTTGGCGGTCAGACTGCGGCTGACAGAGAAGTGTCTCCGGGCCTGATGGTGCCTGGCTCCCCCATGTGTGGACAACCGTGTCAGATCCTTCAAGAAAGTAGTTTGAGAAAACAACGGAGCCGCCGCTTTTAAACACTGAGCCGTCTCTGGAAACATAATTTTCTCCCAATGTACTTCTTAAAGACAGGTCAAGAATAGGAGTTTAAGTCTTGATCAAAGTCAGCAAACGCTGCAGTAGGGCGCCGCCATCTTGGAGTTTCTCCGTCTTCTTCTCCTTCTTCCGCTTTGGGCTGTTTTATTTCCGGTTTAATGCATTACCGCCACCAACTGGTGTGGAGCGTGGATCAGCAAGGCCAGTATTAACAGGATTCAAAAACAATAACTACAACGGTAAAAAAAAATGTATTAATTTGTGTAAGATACTGAAATAGTAAGCTATAACACTCATTTAGTGAGTTACCTATATGAGTGCCGTCTTTTTAGGGGGGTCCAGAGGGTCTTTATGGGGAGATATTAGGCCCACAGTAGACATCACATAGAAGTGGTGTACATCATCTGAAAGCTGGGAACATGTCATAAATCAGAAATAAACATGAATAAAGTAATGAATTATTTTATATGAATTGTAAAACTGTATAAGAGCTTAGAACATGATGATCTAAATATATGATGATCATCTTTATGCTCTTTTATGTCTCATAAGTTGTTGCAGAAGTTTTTGTATTGATACCATCTGTCACACATATTTGGTGCTAAATTTAAACACTTTTTTTTACAACTTGAGAATTGATAAAAAAAAATAATGAATCACTCCAAAATATCACATTAAGACACCAAGACCTTGATGAACACTATAGAAAAGCTATGCTGTGATTTGGGATCAAAAACTTTTAGCATTTTGAGAATTCTGCAAGAACTGCATTTTTCGTCAATTGGGTCTTTTTGGCGTGGAGTGGAGGACGTGCTGGACTGGCTCTCTCTTTATCTGCCTGGCGATGCCGGGAAGCTCATTGACATTACTCAGGATCGTCTGTCCATCCTGGAAGGGGGATCCCTCCTCTGTTGCTCTTCCTGGGGGTTCTTCCATTTTTCTTTTTTCCCCGTTGAAGGTTTTTTTTTTTGTTTTGTTTTGTTGTGTTTTTTTGGTTGGGGAGTTATAAGTTGTAAAGGACAGAGGGTGTTGTATTCTGCATAGATTGTAAAACCCCCCAAGGCAAAATTGTGATTTCTGATTTTCGGCCATACAAATAAAATAAATTGAATTGTATTAGATGGTGAGTACTTGTGTTGTGTAAACTGCTCAGAAACCCCCTTATTTTCAGTCTAGCTAGGAAAGCCATCCATCCTCTGAATGCTCCAGGTCTCTAGTTTGTGGCTGTAGATCATGAGTTTCATGAGGTTTTTAACTATTGTTTTCATGAAGTTTCATGAGGCTGTGCTTATCCTAGAGGTCACCACAGGTCATTTTATACAGTGACGTCAAGTTTTAAAAAATGGCCTCACAAAAATAAAGTGATTCCTATGGGGACTAACATCACACATTAATCCAGTTGGACTCATTGGATCTACCAGTCTCAGCTTTACAGTGAGACCCAGTTTATGTGATTCAAGACTGCTTATGGACCCCAGTATGCAGAAATATTCAAACGCACCATTTTAGAATAGGAGAAAATAACACATTTAAACTGCATGAAAAAAAACAGTTTTGTCTAAAGCTGCATGTGATTAACATAAAGTGGGCATGTCTGTAAAATGGAGATTTGTGGGTACAAAGAGAATCCATTTTCATTCACATATCTTGAGGTCAGAGGTCAAAAGACACATTTGAAAATGTTAAAATCTATGTCAAAATTGGAGCATTATTTTGCCTCCTTCCTGACATGGTCTAAACATTACACTGCAAGATGTTCCTGAAAACGCCTGAGGAGAGGAATAGGCATGACAGTAGCAGAATATTGATTCATATTTGATCAGCGCTGCCTAGTTTGACCGTTTGATTGGAGCTTGTGAGTGATTGACAGCTGCCTCCATTCAATGAACAGCCAAAGTGGCTGACGTCTCCCATCATGGGCTAGATTTAAATCCTGAAAACAGAGTCACGAGGAGATGCAGAAGTCCAGTTTTCTCTCAGAACACTTGAATTACAATACGCTGAAAAGTTATTATGGAGTTGTTGCCCGATGATGCCAAAACTATTCTGTCTGTTTCTGTGATAAAAAAAAAAAGAGAAACGCCCACTGTTTACTCCACTTTAGTGTTCACTGATGTTTTTTGTTTTGAGAATATGAAATCCAGTCTTCTTCAGTTCTCCTTGCATCCTTTGCCTTTCTTGTTATTACGCTGCATGATTACATGCACAACAGACTCAACCTGATAATGCTCATATAAATCAGTTGAATGCTTCCCTGTTATCTACAATTGTTACAATTAGTGTAGCCAAGTTGACCATAAAAAATACAAAACATTCTGCCAAAGCAACAATATGAACTCAAATGACATAACTTACAAAATTAATAAGCAAAAAATTGACCTGGCAGGGAGAGGAGGTTGTGTTGTGGCTATATCAGTTTGATGATGCCAGGAAGCTGCTTGACATCCTCCTGGATCCACCTTCTCACATATGTTGACATCATATGTATTATTTTTGGCATATGGATTGTCTATGTTGTATGTCCAGGTTTAGGAGAAGATTGTAGTTTGGCTTAAAATAACTCGCAGCATAACTTAAGAACCAAGGGGGACCCAGTCTACATACACATATACTGGGTTCACATATACTGGGTCCACATATACGGGTTCCATATACTGGGTTCACGTTTTCCTTTTATTTTGAAAAAACTCCTAGAAACTCCCGGTAAAGATCAAAAGGACCAGTAACCTCTCAAACCCCTAAAAGGGGACGTGCACTAGTATATGTAACTATATATGTATGTAGACTGGGTTCACATTTTTGCCTGTAAGTTTGGAACAAAAGCTCCTAGAAACTCGCGGTAAAGATCAAAAGGGGTCCTCCCAAACGTTGCTAGTCCTATAAGACTGATAAGATATCATGAATTGCTGAGGGCAGAATTAAAAATTTGTGTTTCATGATTCACTGTTGCACTTTTGATTATCACAAAAACATATTTTATCAGTCTACATTTTAATGCAAATGTCCACAGCACAGTAGAACATGTTGCTCCCTGCAGTCAACTGTAATATTAATAATATTTCAAATATTTAATTTACATTATAACTGCAGTGGGAAACTGGTCTGACACTCTGACATGTAGCCTCAGGTGACTCAACAGTTGACAGGTGTATCGCATCAGTTTGACACCTTCATAAGATCAAAAAAGGTGATCATTCACATCCACATCAGGTCACACAGACTTTATCAACTAATACCAAGATGACAACGACCAAAACCAAGATGACAACGACCAAAACCAAGATGGAAAAGACCAAAAACCAAGATGGCAACAGCCAAAATCCACATCCATTGACATCCACATCAGGTCACAGATGTTAACATAAAATGAGGTGGTGTTTACCATGTTTACAAGATGGGAAGTCGTGTACACAATATGCTTGCTGTTCAAGTGGTTAAGTCGTGAAGAACGACGCTGCTAAGTAACGGCAATATCAATGCAACTGTCTGAGTCTAGAAACCACAGAGGCTGACAACTGAGCAAGTGTTACCGGCACCAGACCGAGGGGATATCTGGACCGGCAGAAAGGGCTACACTGAAACCACTGCCCTGACTTCTTGTGGATCTATAGCATCTCCCTGTGCAGCTTGTTTTGCTAACCGGCCCAACTCCTCATTTCCCTTCAGACCTAGCCTACATGTGCAGGAACCCACATAAACAGAACTGACATACTTTGGTGAATGAGACTGCATGTAGGCTGCTTGTAAAACTTTGAATAAAATATGTTGACGGCTGGAACTGAAGGATCAGACTCGGAGCAGATTGAAGCGTTTCCTGGTTGATGTTCCTCTAGGTAATGCAGAGCCAAGAGCTGAACTGAACTGAAATGAAAAGCAGCCCCAGTTGTATGATGATCTTTTAATCCATCAATATACTGACGGCTATATATGTATATCCTGGAAGTAGTGGTCTCTGACAGGAACTGAAAAAGTTATTAAAAGACCTACTTCCCTCTCTCTGACTGTCCGTGGAATAACTATTGTTGGGCTCAATTTGACATTAATAACCCCCATGTCCTCTGCATTACTTCTGCCAACCCATGATACCCTTGATACCCTGTCTTCTCCTTGATTAACTTCATGCTGTGGTGTTTCTCAGCAGGCATTATTTTGGTTTAATTCTGACCTTCCCAGCCGTCAGTGTTTCTTTTCATCACAATCAATCTGATTATTTAACTGTTGGAAAGGTTGTACCACAAGGATCTATTTTAGGAGCATCTACTTTTCTCTATTTTTATTAATTATCTTCTAAAAGTTTGTTCCTATTATTCTATTCAGTTATATGCAGATGACACAGTTATATACAGTACATACCCGACTCTGGTATAACTAAAATTCAAAGCTCTTTGCACTTAGACTCTTCTCTTGTTCAAAAATGTTTTTTTTAAATAACAACCTTATATTAAACCACATCTGGGCCTGTGGGACGGAACCGGCCCAGGAGGTCTCATACAAACACAATTTTACATCAGAAGCTACAGTAAAGGAAAAGGTTTTTGTCTTGAAATGCTGGTGTGTTGTTAGTGTGCTTCTTCCTGTCACACTGACATTGATGTAAATGATGATTGTTGTTTGAAGTAGCGTCACCTGCTGAGGTGGTACATCTATAATAAGTCATGTATTTTTTCGCTGTGTGCTTATGTGGCAGGATGGTCTCCTGTCCATCCCCTCCCCTTCCTTCATGCGTGATCCACGTCAGGTGTGGATCTGCGGTGCTGATTGTGGGGCTGAGCTGCCGTCATTATAGCCGCCAGGTGAAGCCACGGTCCAGTTCGCTCTCTCGTTTCCCGCGGAGCTGGTGTCTATGCGTGGCGTGGCACTGCGTGGTCTGAGCTGACGGTTGGTGTGGTTGATGCTGGACCTTCTCCACTTCAACAATTGTAAGTCCGTCTTGCCTGGTGATATTGGGGCATCCGGTGGTCTCTGAGCGTGACACCCGCTCTTTATTGTGCCTCGCAGTGCGTTAATCTGTTGGCTGCGGATGTCTGGGACCGAGGTTGTCCGGCGTTGGGCTGTGTGGTTCGGCCGGTCTCCTCAGGTATGTCGGCTCACGTCATGAACAGTGGTGATCAGCTCTCCAGCTGATCGCTAACTTCCATCTTTCCTGGTCTCTCGGCAGCATTTCTCTCGCTCTCCGTCGGAGGCCGCGCTGATGTGCCGTGGTGGTGGCCAATAATGAGATGGACACTTTGCAGCCACGTGTGGGCCTGGTGCGCGCCGTGGTGATCCGGTCTGTGGCGTTTACGCCCCGGTGCACCGGGATCTACTGCTGTCTACTGTCTTGTTTTGTCTACGCGCGAGTGGAGTAAAGCAGCTTCACCTGTGGTCGTGGCGGTAAACTCGCTTCGTGTTACGGTTTTATTGCACCGCCTCGTTTCTGGTCACTTTTAGGGACGTGCTACATCTTCCTGAGTTTCACTCACTGGATGTTCAGATGATATATCATCTGTGCCAGTCATATGTCTGTTTAATGCCTTTTTTCATTATTTTGTTTAGGTTTGTTTCCTTTTGTATATTACTATATGATTTACTCCTGTGTTGAAGAAAGAAAGATATTCCTTTATTAGTCCCACAGTGGGGAAATTCAGTTTTACACTCTGTTTTTCACACACAGTACATATACATGCGTCAGAGTGAGGGGGCTGCTCCTGACAAGCCAAATTGGGGTTTTGTTTCCTTTCCCGGGGCCCCCCCGCAGTGCCCCAGAGGTAAACTGGCCCCTCCCCATCAACCAGTTGGTCTTGGTCCATGGGGGTCTTGAACCCGTGACGTCCGCGTCCTAACCCAAGTCCTTACAGACTGAGCTAATCTCATTTGAGTCACTTACCTTTGCCTGCTTGCTAGTTGTGATTTTCTTGTTTAAATATTTTTGATTATGTGATTGCTTTAATGCTTTGTTACTTCTAATTGCTTGATTTCTTTAATATTTGGTTTGTTTGTTCTTTGGTTTTGGGGGCCCACCATTCATATTATAGTACCTGTTGAGTATCTGTGGTTCGAGTGTTACAGTATCAGGAAGAGTGTGTATATTATATGGTTTAATGTTGTCTTTTAATAGAGTATAAATAAAAGCTCTTTTTTTATATAAAGAAAGGGATGAGTCTGTTTGAGTGCAAATGAATCTGTGTCCTTAACTATCTTCCTGGGGGTGAAATTCCCCCAGGTGGTGTCGACCAATACCAATGATTGCGTTGACCCATTGGCACTTCTCCCCTCCTCTCCCTCACCACACTTAATTTGCAACGAACGTGTCTGAATTCAAAGAATACAACCAGAACCGTCACTTTGAGAGAAAACATGCAAACAAACATGGAGATGAGAAGGAGAGGACAGCCGAGGGGCTGCTGGCTGAGATACTAAAGCAGAGAGGACTTTTTACAAAGCTGCAGTAACCAAAGAAGGAAATGTGTTAATGTTAAGTTAAATGTTAAGTTTTGTTAATGGAAACATTACTATCCTAAACAGTTAGTCCTGTATGATTCAAAGACTCCTTTATACAATGTTATTTTCTTTATCTGCTGTTTGGAGTAATTTTCAGTATAATAAATGCTGTAAATACTGTAAGTCCTTAGTATGTTTTCTACAGTGATAAATAGAGGTTACATCTGACAGTATTTGCTTGGCCCTTGGCGACCGTCTGGGTTTCTCATTTGGCCCACCCCTGCTCTACTCATTGGCTCTGAAATTCTCCAAATGACCGAGGCGACTCTGCCATCTAAATAGGACCATTCGCATGCAATCTGCAACCTCACCACCAGATGCTGCCAGATGTTACACACTGGTCCTTTATTGGTATTTTCAGATGAAAATGGTTCTGACAATCTTATACTTTCTTCCACTTTGCTCGTAAGCCCGGACAGTGACCTGTCCAACATTCACCTACTTCCCCCGACATCAAGAGGCCACAAGAAGAGAGCTAAAATTATGGTTTTATTGCAGATGGTGCCACTGTTGAGGCCTTCCCTGAGAGTCTGAAACCAGGACAGCCATTCAGATTATCCATTTTTATTTTTACTTTAAAGGAACAGGGTTTAGGGGAATCCATAGAGAGAAAGGGAATATAATATTGATAAGCATGCTTTCTTTACTGTAGCTCAGTGGGTAGAGCAGGTCGTTGTTTAACCACAAGGCTGGCAGTTTGACCCCTGGCGCCCACAGTCTGCATGTCCAAGTGTCCTTGAGCGAGACACGTTACCCCAAGTTGCTACCTGGGTGCTTACAGCTGCCCACTGCTCCCAAAATGCTTAGCATGGGTTAAGGGGTCAGATTTCATGTATGTACCTGTATGTATATAATAAATATAGGTTTCTTCCTCTAATCATCTGATAATAAGAGTCGTTGTGTTTTTGTTTAAAATGAACCCCTCATATCTATATAGGAGCAGGTGAAGTCGCCCAGAAAGGACAGACCAGTCTGGCTGTAAATAAAGCCATTCACGTTTGCACGTCAGCCACAGTAGTCCTCCTACGCGCTTGGCTTTGTTTCGGTCGGTGGCAATCCGCAACCTCACCGTTCCTACACACTGCACCTTTAATTATTTGATTAAACCTTTCATTTTAGTAACTGCACCATTTATGGCCCTCGATGATGGCGTGAATGCTTTTTCAAAGCCTTCGGTCACTGCCAGGAATATAAGTGCAAAGTCCTTTTATTTTATATAAATATGATTTCATTTATTTAGTCATTTACAAAGAACATACATATTTTAAATAAGTTGAATCCATAAAAACTATCAAAATAAGCCTTAAAAACCTGTGTAATTTTATAATGTAAACTCCACCCCCTCTTGTTAATGTTTATCATATTGCAGTTCACCTTATATGTATTATTATTATTTTGTATTTACACCTTTGAGTATGTCCTGATACATCTGCACTGGAATTTTGTCATCGTTATGTAGAAGGATCACATTATTATACAACATACAAATAATTCATTTCCAATTGTATTTTCAGTTGTGGTCAACATTCACGTATTACCTCTACCAAGTTACAGAGTTTATTAATACCAACATGAAACTAACCAGCTGACACGTAAGGAGTTAAATGAAGACAATTTACATACCAGATTACTGTGACACAAATCAAACAATATTAAGTACAAAATTCCCCCAGGTAAGTAAGAAAATCAACACTATTTGTAATGTCCGAGGTCTAAAGAATGCAGAAATTAAAATATGGAATTAAGTTTTAAAAGCAAATGGTGGAAACAAAGTATAGTCATGGAGAGAGAGAGAGAGGGATCTGGATTTTTCTCATCCTCTCTTGAATTTTACAGCCAGAGAGGCCAAACTGAGGAGGAGGATGGCAGTTTTTCCCAGCAGAATCCAATACCACATCTGACCCTGCAGACCTACATGGACACAGATGGATGCAGAGTAGTTACATAAAATCCGTCAGAAGCAAAGCTGCAGGAACATACGCAGGGATGAAAAGAGGCTGAGGGACGAAAAGACATGAAAATAAATGTAATTAATGTATATTTGATAAAAGACTATAGGCTACTTTATGTTTTATAGTGCAGTGAAGTGAATTAGAAGCTAATGTGAGAAATACTAATCCAGTCTAATCAATTCCCCCCCATCCATTATCTGTAACCATTTATCCCATCTGGGGAGCTGGAGCTGATCCCAGCTGACACTGGGTGAAGGCGTGGTAAACCCTGGACAAGCCACTAGACTATCACATTCACTCCTACGGGCAATTTAGCTGGAGAACCTAAAGAAAACCCATGCTAACACGGGAGAACATGCAAACTCCACACAAAAGAGTCCCCAAGCTGGATTCAAACCTGTGACCCTCGTACTGTGAGGCAACAGTGCGAACAGGCCTTAATCATTTCTTCCCGAGACCTTATCGAAATGGGATTCCCACCCAGCAGCTCTACAGAGTCGCTCATCGTGAGGTCATACCCTCAGCTTAGGCGGGTGCCCCCCCCCCCCAAAAAAAAAACAGCATCTAAAACTTGGCCTCCAATTTCAGTCGATATCTGCATACTATATATAACTGACACAAGTATGTGTTTTTTAAGGACAAATATATTACACATTTCCTGAATTAGTTTAAAGCTGCAATAATAAAAGAATGTGGGGAACATGCATCAGTGGTTGGACCACAAATCAGACAACACATGGGAAGGAACTTCAGTTTATATTGTTTCTGTGGGGGCGGCAGTAGCTCAGTCTGTAGGGAGTTGGCTTGGGAACCGGAGGGTCACCGGTTCAAGTCCTGACATGGACCAAAAACTGAGTGTGAACTGGTAGCTGGAGAGGTGCCAGTTTACCTCTTGGGCACTGCCGAGGTGCCCCTGAGCAAGGCACCAAACCCCCAACTGCTCGGGGCGCTTGTCTGGAGCAGCCCCCTCACTCTGACATCTCTCCATTACTGCATGTATGTGTGTTTCAGGTCTGCATGTACCATGTATGAGTTAAACAGAGTGTAAATTGAATTTCCCCACTGTGGGACTAATAAAGTAGATCTTCCTCTTCTTCTTCTTCTTCTTCTTCTTCTAGTACTAGCCTATAAAACACCCCCCTCCTTAGCCAATTAAAAACAGCTACCATATATGTTTGGAATTGTGGCTACGTTCCTAAATAAATAAATAAATAAATAAATAAATAAATAACGATGACTAAAAACCTCACCTTCAGTTTGACTCCAGTACAGCAGACTCACCACCAGAAACAACATGTCGGAGTCTTTTCTGTGTCTGACTGAGGACGTCTCTGGTTTCATGTCAGCTATGTTAATTTCACACTAACATGAACATACAGTTTAAGTACTGACAGACCTTCTGACTGACAGAAGCTGCTGACCTAATTGTCCCAGACAGGATGTACAGCTCTGCTGTTCTGAGCCGATGAAGGCTGCGATAACCATAGCAGAAAAGGTTCCTGCTGATATCACTGTCTGTAACATCATTGCTGTCACCCTGTAGAGGTAACGGTAAAAATCCCCACATGTACCATAGCGTTGAAAAGCAGACTGTAGGGAGCACCGTAGAACGGACCATTAATGCTGATCTTAGTACAACGGGAAGCCTTTTGTTGTTGTCAACACATTACATTTATCTAAATGACTCTTTGTAACAGGACCAGGTCTAACAAGGTAATAAAGCATTAGAGCTTTATCCTACTTTATGGGGTTTTTAACGTCCATGGTAAACCCAGTCCTATACCATTTCTATAGGGAATTATCACGGTTAATTACCATAAGTGTTTCTCAAGAGCATTTAAATCCAAGATTTACATCAAAAAATTAAAGTAAAAATATACTGTATAGTTAAAGTTTATTGGTTGCAGGTTCGATTCCGGCTTGGGGCTCTTCTGTGTGGAGTTTGCATGTTCTCCCCGTGTAAGCGTGGGTTTTCTCCAGGTTCTCCAGCTTCCTCCCACAGTCCAAAGACATGCTGTTTAGGTTAATTGATGACTCTAAATTGCCCGTAGGTGTGAATGTGAGCGTGAATGGTTGTCTGTCTATATGTTGTCTGTCTCTATGTGCCCTGCGATGGACTGGCGACCTGTCCAGGGTGAACCCCACCTTCGCCCAGTGCCAGCTGGGATCGGCTCCAGCCCCCCCACGACCCCTAACAGGATAATTGGTTGACTATGGATGGATGGAGTTAAAGTTTATTGTAATAATACTTTTTTCTCTTAAAATTATGACTTTATTCTCATAATATTATGACTTTTCTCATAAACTTATGGCTTTACTCTCATGATTTTTTTCTCATAATCTTAGAATTTTATTCTCATAATATTATGATTTTTTTCTCTTTACCCTCATTACTTTTTTCATAAATATTCTCATATTACGACTTTTTTCTATCAAACTTATGACTTTACTCTCATAATATCACTTTTCGCATAATATTACGACTTTTATTGTAATATTATGACTATATTCTCGAAATCTCAGATGTATTTATTGTTTCCTCGTGTGACCCTGATTCTCACTCATACGTGTGTAGTAACTCATAACTGCGCTCATAACTCATAATGAGCCTGATAATGTGTTGCACTATGAGCAGAACTGTTACTACGTTGTGCTTATTATAACATTATGGGCTTTTATTCCGTTTAAATCAAACGTTATGCTCAGTCCTCGCGTTATGAGCTGCTGCATGGTGACAGTAAAAAACTCTTCTCCGCTAATCAAAGTGTGCGTGACCCCCTCTCACGTACACTCGCACAGACACACGAATCCGCGCACACAGATTTTCAGTCGGTATTCGTCAAAGCAGTTTACGCTGTTTCCCTCGAGTTCACCGCGTCCCGCTGCTCCACATCTACGTAAACTGCGTTACGGTCACTGGCGAGGCTTTTCAGCTGGTTAGCCAAACATCCACAGAAAAAAAAGACTTGAGCAGGAAAACGAGACGAAGAAAATAACAACTATTTATTCCGAGGTGGGAAAAATGGCGACGAGAAGATAACCTGTTCAGGTGCGTTATCCCTTTTTTGAAGTTTACAGAAATGTGTTAAATTAGCGGGCGGTGTTTATGAATGACTGCATGTATGGGCAGAAATTCAGCGTTAGCCAACATCGGCTAGTTAGCTGGCTGGCTAACATGTTAGCAACGTTAGCTCCTATCAGGCTACGTCTTGTTACGACCACAGAGGCTAGTCAACGCTAGCTGGGTCGCGTGTTGTTGTTCACAAGCTGCAGTATTCAGTATATCGTTACTGTTTCCGTAGCTGTACTGTCTGACATTACTTTGCATCCTTTTCCACAGCATTCGCTGAACTTAGCTATTTCAGATTTGTTTCAATGAAGCTAACGTTGTCAGGCTACACCGAGGCCAAACACTCGCACACAAACTACTGTGGCCTAAACCTAACTTCCTGCGTTACCTAGCTCGACAGATAGTTTGACGTGCAGTAACAGTATATTATTGTATTTTCCAAAACAGGCTAGCAGCTTACGTTGGGCAGCGATTGCAGGCGTATAGCTGGTAGATTGAACAGGCGCTGCTGCCCCAGTGTTGAAATCTGCTGCAGTCGTTGTCAGCTAACGTTAGCTCCGATAGCAAACTTCAGCAGCTCATCGATTTAACAGCTTTCTATTCCACATTTTTGACACGCTGACAGCTCTGCGACTGTGTTGAACAAAGCTGTGTTGTATAGTCTCTGTCTGGCTTCTAAGTACCTAACAGGTAACGTTACCTGATCCAATTTATAGAGATGAGTAAGAGGCGGTGCAGCTAAGTTAATCACTGGAGTGTGGGTGTTGAGAAAAGGCCATGTTGGTACAGCTAGACTGTATTTCCCTTAAAAATGTCATCAGGAGAACTTGGTCTGCCTGCTGAGAATAGCTTGAAATGGACAGATTGAATATTGGGACACGACAGCAGCACTACATGCACTCATTAGCTAGTCACACTGTAATGGAACATTGATATGGCAAACCTTCAATAGGGATATGAACAGACAGCAGTATAGGTAGTTAAGATAAGATAAGATGAACCTTTATTTAGTCACCATTAAAATAGAGAAACTAGTCAGTGGTCATAATTTGATATTTACCACACAGTTCAATGATTTAGGGCGGCAGTGTTAAAGCTTCAGTAGGCAACATGTTTTTGGCATCGTTGGGCATTTCAATATAGAAGCAAGCCCCAAAGTAGCAACCAAATACCCCCCAAAAAGCCCAAAACAAGCAACCTTACCTACCACAATATGAGAAAGAAAGGCAGCCACTTCATCACTTCATACATAAACGTATACATACATACACATATATGTATATGTGTGTGTGTGTGTGTGTGTGTGTGTGTATGAATTTATTGAGGATTGCATTTCATTTAATTTTTGCATCAATTTTTAGCTTTACAATAAATGCAGTAACTTTCTTCTACCTCCACATAGACTCAAATGGAGCAAATATATCGATTCTGGCATAAAAAAAATAGATATATGTGAATCTTTTTTTTTTTCCCCGCACCCCTACAACTTATACACCAAGCAGATGGTGTGTTAGGTGCTGATAACGAGGTTCTGAGCAGATGTTTTATTTTAATCTGCATATCGAAGAAACAGTTCCTGTGCATCAGATTTGTCTTCTTTAGGGAGAAACTGTTGAATCTGTTGTCCTAGTTGCTTAGTAATTGAGGCCAGGTCGGTAGCCCGTGGCATGCTGTGTGTGGTGGATACTATTGAGTGAGAGGCTGCATGCAGGTTAGTGGGTGTAGTAAACTACTTAACTGTCACTGCTCAGCTTGATGGTGTCGGACAGGAGAGGATCCAAAACATTGTTTACGAGGACTCGGGATAGCAAAATTGGTGTCTTGATTTCAGTGCTGAACAGATGCTATTGTCCGTTCCCATTCTGCTTTAAATATTTTCGAAAAGTGTGTGTGTGTGTGTGTACCCTGAAAGCGTATTAAGACATCATCAGTTATTAGGAAAGGATGCAGAAATGAAGTGCTGAGGTCAAAGAAACGTTTAAAGGCTCCCTGTTAGTGTTTTATATTTACCTAAAATGACCTAACTTTTGATACCAGTTTTGAGCATATTTCTGAGTTAACCACATGATAGAGTTTGTCTGCACAGGCAGAAGCATTAAATAACCAGCTTTGGTACAGCAAGGGAGTTTTTACCAAAGACAACTTGCTCAAACCAACGAACAGAGGCCTCAGTCTTTTAGATTGTATTCATGCAAGAGTTGCAAGCTCTTCTTTTAGCTGAGGCCAAAGATAGTGTGTGGGAGTGATGTTGCCTCTCGCTTTGCACAGGCTGAACCCTCTCTCATATGGCCTATACGGCAGCATTGATTTTTGCTGTGAGTTGCTTAATCTGACAGAGGCCTCTGTGGGAGGAAAAACACAGTGTTTGACCTGCTACAGCGGATGTAATTACAGGCATAGGTCTAACTTCAGTCAGGGCAAAATGCTGTTAAATGTTATTATGGAATCTGATGTGAGCAAGTCTTTTTGTTTGCTCAGTTTCAAGCAACCTAATTCCCTCATGTGCTAAACTCTGAACATGATTCCCACGTAAATAACAAAGAGTCAGATGCAGGCAAAGAGTTGATGCAGCTGCACTGTAGTTGAAGTTGCTGTAGCTCAGAAGTCCTTCTGAATTGCTGTGTTCATAGAACAGTATCAGCAGGGGGGAAATTTGGAAATTTTTTTTAACATTCCTCAACCTCTTTAAAGTAAAGACATTACCCAGCAACTGATAAACTAAAAACATCCTTGCGGGGGGGGGGGTACATCCAAGCTACAAGTACATCATATCTGCTCAGAGACTGGACCAAACTGTGTATAAATGTGTATAAACCACAGATTGGCACTGATCAGAACTCCTTTCAGAAAACAATCATTTTAAAAGTTGTTTGCTTGTCGTTTTGCGGACAGACCTGACAAAGCATCAGTTCAGACTTTTTACATATTGACATTATTGTGTTGTGATCTCGGACGTCCTTTTAATCTGTTTATTGTAATTAAATCACAGCATAATCTGCTTATTTTGGTTCATACCACAGTGGAGACGTGTGGCTTGCTAGACAGTCAGTGCAATGGCACTGTATGTGAATACAGCTCACCGCCTGGTAATGTTATGAACCCAGACACAACAGCATTTGGTTTTCTGACATATCTGGGACTTCCACAACATGTACGAAGCAGCAACAGCTAGCAACAGTTATTTCGCCCATGACTGATGGTGGAAAGAAAAGTTGTTGGTATATAATTATATACATACATTTGCATAAAACAAACCTATTTACTCACTCCTATGTTGATACGAGTATTAAATACTTGACAAATCTCTATTTAAGGTTAATTTTGAACAGATAAAAAAATGTGCATTTAATAATGATTAACTATGGACAAGCACGCAATTAATCATGATTAAATATTTGAATTGATTGACAGCCCTAGTATAAACACATGCATTGCCATTTACCAGCATGGAGGGCAGGAGGAGGAAGGCGAGGTGGAGGGATAGATTGGATGTAAAGGAAAATGTATTGCAGAGGAAAACTGAGAGGAGAGAAGGAAGGAATGGGAGAAGCCAGGACGAGTGTTATTATTAGAGGAAAGAGGAAATCAGAAACACCAGAGAACATGTCCTGTCCTCCTGGAGGAAGATCTGGCCTGGTTTTCTGTTAGGAAGGCCAAATGCTGTCAGTTGGTTTCTGCTATAGATTTTAAAATAAAAAAAAAAAACATTTAAAATTTCCAAAATGTTAACTGAATGCAAACAATCATTTTGTGATATTAGGGAATGGGTTTACTGCCAACTTGTTGCCTTGCTCTCCGCACCCCCACCATTGCTTATTGCCAGGGTCCCATCATGAGGTTTTGGCGTTCCTGCAATTTTACATGCTGACTATTGTGGTTGCTAGACTTTATCTGATGTAGACACAGCTATTTCTACATAATTTGAGATCAGCACTTAACAGCAAAATGTGATACTAATGTGAAGATCTGAGGCTTGCAGAATCAGTAACATTTTTTAAATGACTTATTAAACAATTTAAAAAAGGTGCTATATAAATAAAGTGAATCCATTAAAAGATCCTTCCTCGAGTACCATGTGATTCCTCTCCCAGGGCTTCTGTCCAACACTAGAATACCTGGATCACTAGTCAGGCATCTAATATCTTTTCCTCTAAAACAGACCTTGTGATGGTTCTGGTCGGCCCAGGAGGTCTCAGACAAACCACACAATTTTAATTATGTCGCTAAAAAAAAAGAAAATAGCTTTTGTTTTGAAATGCTGGTGTACTGTGTGCAGTACAGTGTGCTTCTTCTTCTATGGTGATAAAATAGATGTTACGTCTCAGTATTTTTTTGCCCCCGGCAACACTCTGGGTTTCTCATGTGGCACCCCAGGAAAAATAACTGCCTACCCCTGCTCTAAATGACTTGTTATCGTAGCCTTATTTAAACAGGCCAGTTTATAGGCTATAGAAGCTATTTGTCATTTTACTTTTGTGCTGAAATGCTCCAGGAAGCCTAATAATGATGGATCTGTGTTGTCTGAAAGCACTAGAGGTGTCATGAGAAGTCGATGCCACATTTCTGAAAACGTGATGCTGGTGCTCGTGTTTCTGCAGCACCTCAGCAGTGGGGCTCGAGTTGAGACTAACGTCATCCCTGATAGTGCCTCATGGTGGACAACAAATCTGTGTTGAAATTTGCAGGAGAGCCATGCTTTCTAGGGATGCTAATAGTTAACAGTGTAACAGATAACCGACATTTCAACCAATTAATGCCATCAGTTAAATGAAATATTAGTAATTAATTAAAAAGCTGAGGAAAAACACAGAGGAGCGGCTCGTCACTTTAAGGAGAAAAGCTGGTCCACCTTAAGAGAGAGCCGGCGCTGATACAGGAAGTTTGCTCAGGACCTCCAGCTGATGAATGTACCCAGCATTAGCTGTTAGCAGCCAGTGGGCAGCACAGTCCTGCGTGGCTAAATAACACAGCTAACATACGGAGGCTGCATTATGATGTTTTCAAGCTCTGTTCAGTAAAAATTTACAAAGGTAAAGTATAATGTTATCATGTTCAAATGTAATCTTATAAAACTGAATTTTGGTGAGAACCTTGAGAAAGATCAGCAGGGATTAAGAGTAAATTTGCAAAAACCAGTGTGCAAGCCGTGGTATTGAATTGAACATCGAGAATCATGGAATTTAAACTGGTTTTGGTATTGATGCAAAATTTCTGGAATCGTGACATCCTTAGAAAGTTTTGTGCTATACATGAAGTGTTTAAACATGGTTCAGCGTTCATGAAATCATTTGAATCCAGTCTTTTTCTCTCTATGTCTTTCAGGTGGTACGTTGAAACTTGGGCGAACAGCATTCCTCATACCCAGAGGCCAAAGCTTCGCCTGGTGCTCTGGAGGACCAAGCAGTTCCAGGACAGATTCGCTGTGTCACTGTGTGACAGTGCACGAGTACAGAGATCCAGCAGTTCTAGGATGTTATGCTCTAAAACCAACTAGTTAAGACCTATGGAAATAAATCACACGCCTGAAGTATTTACCCAAATATCAGATGTAAGAAAGGGGGTACCTCTGAACTAGGTTTTGATAAACTCTACACATTCCTGCGGTCAAAGTCTGCAGTGGGGTTGGGTGCACGGGTGTTGTGCTGACAGCAGGCTGTTGTCATGGTGGACTGGTATGTCTGAGCCTGAAGCTAGCGCAGCTTCGCAGTTTCATATAGCATGTTAGCATATGGCTAGCCACGTATGGTGACTGATCAGGCCATTATCCTCTTCCCCTCCATCACCATCTCTGGCCCCCTTCAAGGGGGTATAAACTAGCTGGAAGTGGTGCCCCCTTACCCCGTCATCTTTTCATTTTTCTTTCATTTAGCCAACTATCCACCCCACCCGACAGTCATCAGCTTTTGCTTTCTTTCGCCCTCATCAGCCCTCCTCACTTTTTTGTCGTACCTAACGCCTAACTCAGCTCGAGTCCTTTATGAGAGCCACTTCTTCCCTTTGAATTCATCCCACATCTGTCCCACTTCAGCTTAAGTTGCCACTGCTCAGTCCCTGCCCTCTTTAAATTCAAACCTGAAGCCCAGTTTAATCCACATTTTGGCCCTGCCTAGACCACCCTAACATCTGAAAGTAAAGCCGCTAGGCAGTTGTTTTGGTAGTTGTTTTGGTTGCATGGAATCGGCTTAACCGTGGAGAGGCCAGGCTACCACAAACTGATGGACTTTGACAAGCGAGGAGTAGGGGGAGGAGGAGGAGGAGGTGGTGGTGGTGGTGGTGGTGGAGGTGGGGGTGGTGGTGGAGGGAAGGGGGAGACAGAGGAAGGGAAGAGGATGCCTGGGAAGACAGGAAATCGATCAGGGCACAGTGGCCGGGGCGCCAGCTCCAACTCCGGGGTTCTGATGGTCGGCCCAAACTTCCGGGTCGGAAAGAAGATCGGCTGTGGGAACTTTGGAGAGCTGCGACTTGGAAAGAACCTGTACACCAATGAATACGTGGCTATCAAACTGGTAAAAACAATTATAGTACTGTTGTGAAATAGTGAGAAGGACAATTATTAATCCATATTTCAGAATAAAATAATTCACACTTGAAACGGACAGAAAACTTTTGCATTTTGATTACCCTGAATATGGCAGTATTGTCAGAAGAATATGACTTATACTACCTCTATTGTGTGACAAAAATATTCTAATTCAAACGTAATCCTCCATCGTAGGAGCCTATCAAGTCACGGGCACCACAGCTCCACCTAGAGTATCGCTTCTACAAACAGCTGGGAAGTTCAGGTGAGAACCACCGTCCCGTTCGTCAGGTTTCTACTAGCCGAGCTTTAATGGAATAGTTTTCATGTTACCAACAGATATTATGCTAAGCTGTGTCTAACATTAACACTAATGCCAACTAGCAAATAAGACATTTAAAGTTCTGGTTTTTATCATACCTTCTCAAAGAGATGTGCCATATTCTCTTCATTTTCTGCAAAGTTTTCCCCATTTCTGCCCAATTTGGAATGTCAATTTCCCGATGGGGAGGGTGTAGGCAGCCATGTTCTACCTCTATTTTTTCCCACTCTGTTCATCTCCAAATATTCATTCATATAACTTGAGGTCAGAGGTTCCTTAGTGAAGTCTAGATATTGATTCCTCAGGTTTTCTAGTCTGAGCCTACCAGTATCTTCACTGCAGCTTTAAGACTGAACCCACTACAACCTCTGAAAGGCAGAGTAGCATCCAGACCCGACGGCAGGCTGTTGGATTGTTAAGCTGTTATTAGTTTATATAATACAAGCTTGATATTTGACGTGGGCTGCATGGTGGTTAGCAGGTTTGAATCCAGCTTGGGGCTCTTCTGTGTGGAGTTTGCATGTTCTCCCCGTGTTAGCGTGGGTTTTCTCCGGGTACTCCGGCTTCCTCCCACAGTCCAAAGACATGCTGTTTAGGTTAATTGATGACTCTAAATTGCCCGTAGGTGTGGATGTGAGCGTGAGTGGTTGTCTGTCTCTATGTGCCCTGTGATGGACTGGCGACCTGTCCAGGGTGAACCCTGCCTTCGCCCAATGCCAGCTGGGATCGGCTCCAGCCCCCCCTGCGACCCCTAACGGGATAAGCAGTTGACGATGGATGGATGGATGGATGATATTTGACGTCCCTTTATCGATACAATATTGACACGCAACATTTTGTGATACTATGCTGGATCAATCTTTCCCTCACCCCTGGTGTTAATACATTAATATGTCCTATTCCTGTTCTGATGTTCTGACTGTCCCTTATCTGTTCATCCAGAGGGTGTACCCCAGGTCTTTTACTTTGGACCATGTGGTAAATACAATGCTATGGTTCTTGAGCTACTGGGACCCAGCTTAGAAGATCTGTTTGACCTCTGTGACCGAACCTTCTCTCTAAAAACTGTACTCATGATAGCCATACAACTGGTAAGATAAACACATAAAAAATATGTATTTTAAATCTCAAAAGCACGTAATTTGTTGGATTACTTATCTCTCTTTTTTTTTTTTTTTTGCTCTGTCTTTGCCCTTAGATAACCCGTATGGAGTTTGTCCACACCAGAAGCCTGATCTATCGAGATGTGAAGCCTGAGAACTTCCTGGTGGGCCGACCCGGCTCCAAACGGCAACACACCATCCACATCATAGACTTTGGCCTGGCGAAAGAATACATAGACCCAGAGACCAAGAAACACATCCCATACAGAGAACACAAGAGTCTGACTGGAACTGCTAGATATATGAGCATCAATACTCATCTGGGGAAAGGTGAGCTGCGCCCTCATTGTAACATGTGCACACATGTGCCACTCGTAACGCAACTCATAGATCCAAACCATAGCTCTGATCTAATGTGCAGTCTGTGGCATATAAAACAGCTGATCTGCTGAGATCATTCACATTTCAGTAGCCAAAACCTGAAAAAAATTGATGTAGTTGCTGAATAAATAATTGAAAGATTGGATGGATCATCAAAATTGTAGACTTAATTTCTTGTAACTGAGAAAATGAGGGACGGGAACATCCGAACCATCCCCTTTGCAGGCCTGCTCAACACAAACTTAAGCTTGTCAACATTCATCTGTCCTTACTGAAACCAGTTTAAGCCATTGTTGTTGTTCTGTGTTTCAGAGCAAAGCAGGCGGGATGACCTGGAAGCTCTGGGCCACATGTTCATGTACTTCCTGCGAGGCAGCCTACCCTGGCAGGGGCTCAAGGTGAGGAGGCAGCTGACCAGCCGTCCAGTGTGTTCAGTCCACTCATCTTTGTTTTTTTCTGTGAATAAATTGCACCTTGTCTCTGTCTTCATGAGGCTGACACTCTGAAAGAACGGTATCAGAAGATCGGCGACACCAAGAGAGACACACCGATAGAGGTCCTCTGTGAAAGCTTCCCAGGTTTGTATACACACACGCACAAACACACACACAGAAGTGTTTTTGCACAGCTGTTGCATAAACCATCAGGTTAGCATATGTTGATCAGATCTTGTGTGTGTCTCTGTGTATGTGTGGGTTGGGTTCCTGTGTGAATTGTGTTTGCGTGCCTGTGTGTATGCAACAGAAGAGATGGCCACCTACCTGCGGTACGTACGCCGCCTGGACTTCTTCGAGAAGCCAGATTACGACTACCTGAGGAAACTCTTTACGGACCTCTTTGACAGAAACGGCTACATCTTTGACTACCAGTACGACTGGACTGGAAAGCCACTGGTTAGTGTGAAGTGGGTGTTTTGTGCTGTCTGAGCTGAATGTGCTGCTAGGTTTATAGGGCAGCTCAAAGAGTGGTAATCTGAATCTACTCACTTCTGAGTGAGTTCAACAGACAAAATTGAAGTTTAAATAATGTGAGCTTTGAGTTCAGCGGTGAGGTTTGAACTTTGAGTTGTACACAGTGTTGCAACATTCAGTGTCATCGCTCTCACGCATCTACATTAGTTTAAAGGCGAAATAGCTTACTGTACCCCGTGGGCTGTGCTGATGCTCTGTACAACAGCACCATCTATAAGATCAGTAACAGGATATAAAGTCCACATAAAGAAATGTTATCTAACCAAATGTGCATTTCCTCACTCTGATCCCACTTCCTGTGTGTTTAGCCCACTCCTATTGGTCCAGTGGCCAGTGAGACTCCACTTCAGACGAGCAATCGAGAGAAAGCACCGCAAACCAAAAACCAGGTACACACACTCACTCTGAACAAATAATGAGACATCTTGGTGTTGGCCTTTCACATGATTTATTACAGTCTGAATATATTGGAAGAGATTCCGTATTTATTTGCTCTCGATACCAGCTTAAAAACCATGTGTGTGCCAGTCTAGTGAATAAATACTGTAATTCAGCCTCACAAACACACACAAAGCAGCCCTGCCTCTCATTCAGCTCTTGTCACTTTCTTGTTTGCTCCACTTGCAAAAAAGCTGGTTGGTCTTGTTGCAGGATTGACTTGTTTGGTTTCAATCAATACGAAATAATCGGCTATAAAGAAAGTAGCAAATGTGCAACCAGTGCCGCAGTGACCCACACTGTTAACACCAAAAGTTAAAGGAACAATACGCGGCAGTGACGGCTAGTGTTTAAAATGGGTACTGCAGGTCAAATATTGGAGAGAGTTGTGTCCTCCTGTCCTTCCTACCCAGATTTGAAGAACATGAGTCTTGCCAGGTTGAGGACACTGAATCTGTTTGAGCACACTCCTAAACACGTATATGGTTTTTATTAGGTAATATAGATAAATAGCTAGTAGCTAAGGATGGACATGAGTAATATTACTTGAGTACTCGTTGTGGATGTACTCAAGCTTCTTGCCTCTCGTCTTTGAACAGCGAGCGCCCAGCGAACGCCAAAATTTGCCTCCGACCTGCTCTGTTGCTTTTGTTGGGATTCTCCAAAATCAGAAATGAAGTCGTGTAGTATGAACTATGTTAGTAAGAGAGGTTTTTTTTTTGTTTTGTTTTTTTTTTTTTTTTTTACAGAATCAGGACAGCCAATATGATGGCAATCTTCTTTTTTTTTTGTGCCGATATGTTTGACTGGTTTTCTTTTTTCCTCCATCTGAAAAATTATAACTGCTTAATAACAAATGATGTATTTATCATGTAATGGGTGTGTGCCCGACCACTGCGTAACACTGACGGCTGCGACAAGCCTACTGCACACCCTCCGTGCTGTTATTGGCTGGAGGTTAGTATCACCCCCACATGGGGCCCAAAGGCTGTTTGCAGACGCCCAGAAGCGTCCCGGGTTGAGCAAAATAAAAAGGAAAGAAAATCAGGCTGCAAAAACAGACCCCAGCACACACTTCTAGTGGGGCATAATTGATAATTGAGAGGAATTATTTAGTCTATACATAGTTTTTTTTTTTTAGTCAGTTCTTGCATATTATTTTTAACTTTAGCAAGTTTTATTTTCAGGCTTTTTAGGCTTTATCTATAGTAATGATAATGGTCCAAAATTATGTTAACTTGCATAGTTTTATGTCAAAAACCTTCACATTGTCTTGGGGGGGTGACCCCAAAACACCCACCCACTTATACAAGTTCTTTGCCTCTGATGTTTGTTGGTGTGTAATTGAAAAGACTGATCTTGTGTTGCCACTGTGCACACAGGACTACTTGGCTCAGTAACTTGGCTTTGTCATGACTTATTGTCTTATGAGTTTCATATTCTGTTTACTGACGGGGTGTTTTGACTTTTGACATCTGTAGCCTCAAGGCCTCAAGTCATACTAAAGCAGCCCTGCAGGTGGTGCTGAACTGACACTGAGTGAATAGTATATTTCTCATATTTGTAGGTGAGGTGTATTGAATTAATTTAGGGACAGCCCTAATATTATTCCTAGCATTCAGATATGTCCGTTTTAGAACAAATGGTCCCAAATGGCATCTTTGCATATTTCACAGTGAGTAGTTTGTACAGGTTCTGCAGCCCACCCATTCTTCTACATTCACACAACACAAATGCACAAAAAAACAGGATTGAGGCAGGTTAGGCTGAGGCAACACGGGCTCTGTTCATCTGTTCAGACCCAGTATTAACGTGCGTCCTGAGTGAGCCGAACAGTGAACACCGAAAGTGACCAGCTTCAAGTACGTCTGTTCACACCTGGCAGTACAATGTGTCGCCACTTGTGATCCAACCTCACTTCCCCACTCTATATGTAAATAAACACGTCGTAAACACAACTAATACAGCAGACGTTATGACATATTACCTCAATGTCAGTAGTAATATCCTACATATTCATGAATTTGGGTATATTTTATTAACATTTTCATAACATCAAATGGTGGTGTAGTCACCTCACAGCAAGAGGGTTGCAGGTTCAGGGCCCTTCTGTGTGCAGTTTGCACATTCTCCCCATGTTATCGTGGGTTTACTCCAGTTTTCTGGCTTCCTCCCACAGTTCAAAGACATGCAGGTTAATTGGCTCTAAATTGCCCGTAGGTGTGAATGTGAGGGTGAGTGGTTGTCTGCAGTGCTGCTTTGGATGGATGGAACATCAAACTATAAGGTTATTGTACCTCCGCACCACCAGCACCGCTGCCTTTACCAGACAGCAGCGAGGTTCAGAGCTTCAGAGAGCCAGGGAGGAGAGAGGCCGAGCGGGTGGTCGGGTATCAGCTCTGTGCAAAGCAGCGGAACAAAAGCACCGACACATCTGACAATATGTTAATAATGCCCTTCCTGTACATCCTCTGATAGTTTGTTGATATGTAGCCTATTAAGATATATTTTAATAAAATACAGATGTACCGACAGGATACAGTAGAGCACAGAGGCCGTCTCTGTGTGGATCCCAATAGGATGTCACTTGAGTAGGCGGTCCTTAATGTGAACCAGGACACATTCACGTACACACTGCTAAAAGAATGTGGCCATATGTGGCCCAGACCACCTCTGAATGTGGTCTGAAAGATCCGATCTCAGTGCGTCCTCAATTCGTCTTGAGTGGGTTCACACCTGTACTTAGAGCTGCCCACTTGTGATCCGATCACTGAGGACGCATGTACCTGGTCTGAACAGGGCCACAGAAAATAGACCACCTTCTTCCCCTTTTGCATGGGGCTTCCACACGTGTACAGTCTCCTGTGCACTCTCACTGTACTGCGCACGTGAGTGCTCACCCTCCTGTTGCTCCTCCACCAAATACTGAGTCTGAACTCACACTTTCTTTTCTCTTTCCTCATTCCTTTCTCTCCTCACTGTGCTGCTCCTCCCTCCCACTTCTCCCTCACCTCACTGTTCTTCCTTCTTCTCTCCATCCCGTCCCTTGCCCTTTCCACGGCGACCCTCCTCTTGCATCTGTCGGTCTTACCTCTCCATCTTTTCCCTTCACCACCATCTCTTCCTCCTCCTCCCTGTCCTCTCGTTTCTCCTGCAATCGGCTCCTCTAGTCTCCAGAGGGGAAAGGCAGTGAGTCGCAGCCCACTCCAGTGACCAATCGAGAGCTGCTGGGCTCCCATCTCACTGCTGATAGGCTGGGCGGGTCCGTCCAGGTACTGAGAGGACGAGTTAGCTCTGCTGGCTTCTTGTCTGTCTGCCTACCTGTCTGCCTGCCTGCATGACTTTCTGAGACGGCGCAGGGCTGATCTCAAGTCTCTTTCTTCACAACCTCAATTCCCCCACATGGGACTGTTGTAATAGAGATTATAAAACCTTCCACATTAGGTTTACACACCATATGTTAGGCAATGTTACACTTATTTTGTGAACTACCCGGCCCTTTTTCACATTAAAATAATGGAGACTTCATGCAAGGGGACAGGAGGTTGTGGCCTGGCCTCTCTGTTGCTATGAATGGCTTTCAGCTAGTGCTGACTTGGCAGTGATCAAGCCACAGTGCAGAAGTGAATGTGATGCTGCAAAATTGTTTGAGATTTACATGTTGCATAATCCATAAACATATTTGGGTTCAATGCAGTCAGAGGCACCAGTAGTCTTCCTGTGTTAAGCTGGGCGTAGACTGTACGATTTTAGCCTGTTTCTGGAAATTTTGAGCCGCACGACTAGTTTTAGAATCAGACCGATTTTCACCATCGTCGGGTGTCATGCAGATAAACTACTGTCATACTGGCCACGTCTTCCTCGTCATATAGTGTTACACCGCTGCCTCTTTTTTTTTTTCCCAGACAGGATGGCACAGATGATCAAGGCAGCATGTTTCTGCATTGTTAGCATTGTGTCCTGTACAGACCTTCGCTAGCAAACAAACCCTACCTGCCTCAGAACTTTTAAACCAATCGTTAACAACTGTCAGTAACCAGAACGGCCTGCTGGAGCTTTCAGGCCGTGTTTTTTCTATTTTACACAAGCAGTGTGAGCACATTAATCACGAGCTTTGGCTTTACGTCGCAAATGATCTACTTGTACAGTAGGAGTTACACAACATTTCTAAAACCGTACAGTGTATTCCCAGCTTTGGCTGACATTAGCTACAAGAGGGGAAAGCACACAGTGGTTGGCTTGCAGGGATGGCTTACTAGAAGTAGGGTCATGCTTCATATTTTGTCTCATCAGTGACTATGTTTACATGCACACTAATATTCCACTATTATTCTGAATATGGCAATATTATGAATTTTATACAGGTCATGTCAACATTTTGTATTTTCTGAATTAGGCTTTATTCTAAATGGAGCATTTTCCTGTTAAGACTTCTGGGATATGCTGATATAATTCAGGTTTTAGGAGCATTATATTATTATTATATATATTCATAATATTATTAGTAGTACAAATGATACAAAAACTTGGATAAACATGGATAAAATAGATAATACCAACAGAAGTTAAATGACCAGTGTGTAGGATTTACAGGTAGTGGCATCAAGCGGTGTGGTTACAGATTGCAGCCAACTGCTCACCCCTCCAAAGAGAAAGTTCTCTACAATCAGTGTTTCATTTGTCCATCTATGGCTTCGACTGTATATAAATGGACGTAGTCACCTTGACGTCACAAGAGTGTGGAGCGACGTGCAACCAAAGGCTGAATAACACATTTTTAAGTGACCAAACTGTTATAATTAACTTTCATGAACTGAAAACACACTGTGAAAGGGTTAAAGTTCAATGACAAAAACATGGACAACGCCATGGTAGTGACCTGTCAATAACAAGGTAGCCATGCCCAAAAACATCTCCTGTTTTCTGGTCTATTCGACTCTAAATGAGGCCATAAACTCATGTTTACTGAGGTAATAACTCAAGTGAGAAGTAGGCTCATTTTCTCATACACTTCTATACAATCAGACTTCTTTTTGCAACCAGAGCAGTCGCCCCCTGCTGGCTGTTAGAAAGAATGCAGGTTTAAGGCACTTCAGGGTCCCTGAAGGTTGCCTTCTGGTTCTGGGCCACTGTAGAAATATTGTGCACTCTGTGGAAGAGCCAAAGAAAACACAACCATTCTCATTTTCCAGTGATTATACAGTTTAAGTTATGAATGTTATAGTCATTTTCTGCCAGTAAACCTCCCCTAGCTGCTACACACTGGTCCTTTAAGCCTATGCAGTCCTATGCAGTATTGGCATGGAGTGGGTGAGTCTAACATTTTGGAAATTGATTTAAAAAAAAAATAAAAATAAACACATTTTAGGCATGACAGGCGCACTGACATGATGGGAAATATTTAAAAGAAAAATAGGTGAAATGTGTAAAGGAACTAAAAACAGGTGCAGCACTAGCATGTATTTGATGTAAGAGTAAAAATTTTCAAGGCCACAAAGTCGTCGTTGCTTTTTGTTCTACGTCATGAAGCAGAGGTGTCGCCGTTTTGCATGGCAGCAAAATGAATGTTGACAATGGCTGTATCTGTAGAGGTGTGGGGCTTCCCTGGAGGTCACAGCTCGTACAGACTATGAAGACCACGTCCACATTAAGCTGGCTACATTTGAAAACAGTCTTCTCTGTGAGGACGGAGAGCAGGACGCAGTTGGATGTTTAACTAGCAGTAACTGGGTTCACCGGTGTAGAGAAGAAACAAGCCTGAAAACACTAGTGTGGAAGCATGCAGGTTTTTCCCACAGATGTTTTCAGATTTATCCGCCTTAGTGTGGACGTAACACAAGTCTTTTTAATTTGTCCCATGTAGATCGGATGTTGGTACGCCTGCACTCATCCCTCTCCTATTTCTCACCTCCAGGTGATGAGTTCAACCAACGGGGAGCTGAATACAGACGACCCCACTGCAGGACACTCCAACGCACCGATCACAGCCAATGCAGAGGTGGAGGTGGCTGATGATACCAAGTAAGGAGACACACACAGGTTAAAGAGGATGCCAACACCTTCAGCTCCTCAAACTGTTTCGCAATAGCAGCAAAAATATCCAAATTTAGATTTAGACCAACTTGTGTAATCAAAAGAATATTAGGGCTAAGTTGCTCCTGTGACTGTCCAAGGCTTCCTGTGGTTTTTTTTATGTCTTATTTTCTGCTCTGCAGGTCAGAAAGGGACTTCATTAAATTACCATTTTAGATTTACTCTGGTTAAGCAGTGTCCTTCACATGATACAGTCATGAGTCATGGCATTCCTGGAAATTACTTGAGATTTAAACCACTTTTTACATAGATGTGTATTATATATAATCATATAAGACGGTGATTTAGGCTGTCAAATTTAACGCAATAATGGTAATTTATTCTCAACCATTTATTTCTTCACATTAACACAACTTGCAGTTTTTAGTTTGCATCAGGTTCAGATTTAAAGCTAGACTGAAGATGATGTGATATCATATGAAACTAGAAAACTTAAGGAATCAGTTGGTACCAACCATTTCATACTAGCCTGTCGGGAAGGAAGATAAATAACGCTCTACACTTAGGCTAAATTGTGGTGAGGGAAAAACTGTCATGTCCATGTTCAAAGGGGTCTCTTGACCTCTGACCTCCAGATATGTGAATGTAAATGGGTTCTCTGGGTCCCACCAGTCTCCCCTTTACAGACATGCCCACTTTATGATAATCCCAGTCAGTTTGGATCAAGTCATAGTCCCAGTCAGCACTCTGACAGCTGTTTGCCATGTTATGATTGGAGCATTTTTTTTTTTTGCTTAATGCAGTACCTGAAGGGTATCTGGAGAATATCTGTCATTGTTTTGTGTTGTTAATTGATTTACAGTGAGTAAGTAAAATGAGAAAGTTTGCTCCGGCTGGTGCTTGGTTTTTCCTCAACGATCTCAATATGGCAGCTGAGTCACAAACTTTCTGATTTTACAGCGAAACAGTAACTACAAGATGTTTCTGAGATGATTTGATCAGCGACGCCTAGTTTGACTGGCACAGTGATGCAGTGGTTAGCACTCTCGCCTCACAGCAAGAGGGTCGCAGGTTCGATACCGGTTGGGGGTCCTTCTGTGTGGAGTTTGCGTGTTCTCCACGTGTTAGTGTGGGTTTTCTCCGGGTGCTCCGGCTTCCTCCCACAGTCTAAAGACATGCAGGTTAATGGATGACTCTAAGTTGCTGGTAGGTGTGAATGTGAGCGTGAATGGTTGTTTGTCTAAGTGCCCTAACGGGGTAAGTGGTTAAAGATGGATGGATGCCTAGTTTGACCGTTTGATCGGAGTTTTTGGGTGATTGACAGCTGCCTCCATTGAATCAAAAGCCAATAGGAACGCTTTCTCTCTGAAATGACCTGTGATTGGCCAAAGTCTTCCATCACAGCCTGAAAACAGAGCCATGAGGAGGAGCAGAAGTCTAGTTTTCTCTCAGAATATTTGAATTACAAAAATGCTGGAAGGTTAAGGAAACATCTTTGTTTGGTACAGATTGGTCAGCTTTGATTTCATGCCCGTCAATCACGGTTTGTGTGTTGCAGGTGCTGCTGTTTCTTCAAGAGGAGGAAGAGGAAAGCTCTCCAAAGACACAAATGAAGACGAGCGAGAAACCCTGGTTTCTTTGTGCTTTCTGTCTCTGTCTCTAGCCCTCTTCATATAACCCACCCCCCTCCTCAGCCCCCCTCTGGCCCTCATTGTCTGCTGTTGGAGGTCCTGTAGTTCACCTTGGGTCGGCTGGACTGGCTGGACCGCTGGGCAGCAGAGGACGTTTTCTGAGCTGATCTACTGGTTTTTACTTCTCTGGATGAGGTCCCACCTCGGAGCTGTAAGTGTGGACCAGCGATGGAGTCTTCATGTATTTATGGTCACAAACTGAATCAAAACTGGATCAACACAAACTGCTGGGGGATAACAAGTGACCACAAACACACAGTGTGGCTGACAGACTGGATTCAGCTTGTTTGCTGGCTTTTTTGTTTTTGTTTTGTTTTTTGTTTTCTTCCTTACTGACTGGTTCAGAGGAGAGAGAAGTGTATTTCTGAGGAGATACAGCAGAGAGGACAACGAAAGGATGGGAAGCTTTGAGACTGTCGGACCACATGTGCACACAAAACACACACATGTACAAACGCTGCACACTCTTGAGCTCATCATAAAGAGACTTCGTGGACAGAAAGATGCAGCTCTCGCACATAGTCTATAAAGTTTTTATTCCCTAGGGTCAAAGGAAGTACTCACTGAGCAGCTTGGTGGATTTCCTGCATTCACCCCCAGAGGAAAAACCTCACAACCACCAGAATCAAAACGTTTAAAAAGATCTTTATGTGAAAACTCTGCTTTTCCCTGTTTTAATTTGTAACTGAAAAGAAGACTGTCTACAATTTTTTTTCTGTCTTTTTGAGTTCAAAAAGTTTGTGTTTTGTAGGTTGGAGTGTGTTCCTCAAAATGTTTTTGTTTTTTAATAACTTGTATTTTTAATTTTCTGTTTTTTTTCCTCTTTCTCTCTGGGTTGGAGGATGGAAAGTCTGATATCTCCATTAAAAAAACAAACAAACAAAGTAAAAGCTCTTTATTTAAGAGTTTCCATGAACAGTGTGTTTGAGGGCTATTTTTGTTGGAGTGCATCATTTAAAGATTCAGCAGGAAACAAGTTTTTTGCATCACTGGCCAAAAATCCATAACAACATTTCAGCATATTATAATTCAAATGTTCTGAGTGAGGGCTGCACAGTGGTGTCTGCACTAGAGGTCGACTGATATGGGTTTTTTATGGCAGATAAGATAAAATAAGATGAACCTTTATTAATCCCCGGAGGGAAATTCGGGGTGACGATGACGATTTTTTTTACAGAATCAGAGCAGCCAATATACAAAATTTCTCAACTTTAGTAAACATTTATTGAACAAGACCTATGGTCTGTCTCTCCAATCTACATTTTGTGTCTGCACTGCACTTATATATTTTAAATAAAAATAATGTATAAACTAAACTTTTGGATGAAAAAATGAAGTTTTAGTGCACTTAGCAGCATTTATCAGAGATGCAGAGGAGTTGCTTAGAGTTTTTTAATTAATTCAGGGTTTGATTCCCGCTCCTCTGTGTATTGTTGTGTGTACAGTTTAGACTGAGACATGACGAGCAGCCAGCTAGATGCTGCTGAAGGTATCCACAGTTCTGCAGTGCTGAAGGTATCCACAGTTCTGCAGTGCTGAAGGTATCCGACAGGTATCTACAGTGCTGAAGGTATCTGAAAGTATCCACAGTGCTGAAGGTATCCACAGTTCTGCAGTGCTGAAGGTATCCACAGTTCTGCAGTGCTGAAGGTATCTGAAGGTAGTTTTCTACTGTGCTGAAGGTATCCACAGTTCTGCAGTGCTGAAGGTATCGCACAGTTCTGCAGTGCTGAAGGTATCCACAGTTCTGCAGTGCTGAAGGCACAGAAAGGCTCACACTCAGTGGACGAGGTGAGGAAGCCACTGAAACTGGGAGTGAAATGCAGAGTTTAGTGCAGTGATTTATTTAAGACAAAGAACATTTTACATGTACATCTGTCAGCGGTGGCTTTGTGCATGGAGGATTCATTTGCAGTTTGGACGCGGAGGGATGAACATCTGCTGTTTCTGCAGCTAGGAGGGACTGCTGTGCTTCGAGGACTGACTAGTCCACGGCAGCAAAGGCTGCTCGTTGAGAAGAGTAAGAACGAGACCTGCTTTCAGGTCAGTCTCCAAAAGCCTCCAATAACAGCAGAAAAAAATCGCTAGATCACGAGAAGTCCTTTTTTGAAAAAGAGTTGCTGGAAGGGTCTGAAAACTTGCTAAATCAGCACTGGGCTGCCCACTGATGCGCCTGCTTGATAATCGGCTTAATATGCTCAGACATCGGCCAATGCTGATTATGAAAAAATGTCCAATAATTGGCCCGATTAATCGGTCGATCTTCTGTGTGGAGTTTGCATGTTGTCCCCATGTTAGTGTGGGTTTTCTCCAGGTGCTCCAGCTTTTTCCCACAAAGACATGCAGGTTAATTGATGACTCTAAATGTCCTGTAGGTGTGAATGTGAGCATGAATGGCTGTCTGTCTCTATGTGCCCTGTGATGGACTGATGACCTGTCCAGGGTGAACCCCGCCTTCACCCAATGTCAGCTGGGATCGACTCCAGTCCCCCCAGGACCCCTAAAGGGATAAACGGTTGAAGATGGATGGATGGGGAGAGAAAACAAGACTTCTGGACCTCCTCTAGCGTGTGATGAAATACTCTGACCAATCGCAGGTCATTTCACAGAGCGTTCCTATTGGCTGTGCTCTGGCTGGTGGGCGGTGCTTGGTATTTCCACAACTGATCAACATGGCTGCCGGGTTACAAACTCATTACACAGTTACACAGTAACTATAAGATCTTTCTGAAAACATTTGAGATTGGAAAAAATAACCAAAAGAACTGGATTAATGATCTGGAATCAAATACCATGAACACCAAATAAGACTGGATTCAGTGTGAAGTCGAGACAAACTGCTCAGTTTTCTTTTTTTTTTTCCAAAAAATGAAAAGAAAAATCAGCTCTGCAGCAACAGTGATGGACACCAAACAGGTTTGGGTTAAAAAGAAAGAATTTAACCTTTAAATGACTTCTGTCTATTTCAGTCTACAGAACTCAGCAGAGTCTCCATAACGAAGCCAAAGTCCAGCATAGAGAGGCTCAGTGAATGTGGTCTGGACTCTGTGGAGGAGAGTCATGGTTTCAGCGACGCTGTAGAAGGACAGAATACCTGCTCTGTGATCCAGGTACACTCCTACTCTGGAGGACTGAGGACCTGAGACGGGGGTTTCGACACTGTTGTACAAAAATGTATAACTGTTTTGTTGACAATCTAACGCCCATGATTTGTCATTGAATCCAAATGCACATTCATGAGCCCACCCTTCTCTCCTCTTGTATGTGACTGCTACAGCAACTCCTGCCCCTCTCAACTCCACCTCCCAGTAACAACGTCCAGTCAGACTCTCTCTACTCAGGACCTGATGCCAACGTTGAGTGAATCTGTCTGGGTGACTAGAAGACTGAGGTCGATTCATTAATTTTGCTTTTCTGTTCCCCTCAGACAATAACAGTAGAACGTGTGCTGTGTTTGGATCCAGTGTGATTTCTCGTGAATATAATAAGAAGTCAGCTCTGGTCTTGGGCTCTGGTTGTGACATTAAAACATCCACTTCAGTCACCGTCTGTGAGACGTTGGTCCATTTCTCTCTCAGGACGTCCTGTAGTTTATCTCTGACCTCTGACACAGCCGCCGTCACGTCCTTGAAGTATCTCAGAGGACGGATATTGATGCTGGATGAGTGAGTGGATTCACTGAGTGGTGACAGTGAGGGGTAGCTGAGTAGAAACTGGTTGTGATCCTCAGTGTGTGAGAGCAGCTTCAGCTCAGCGTCTCTCCTCTTCAGCTCAGTGATCTCCTGCTCCAGCTTCTCCTGAAGCTCTCTGACTCGACTCGCTTCACTTTTCTGCTGGGATCTGACCTGCTGCTTCACATCACAGCTTCTTTTCTCCAAGAGACGGATCAGCTCGGTGAAGATCTTCTCACTGTCCTCCACTGCTTTATCAGCAGAGCGATTGACAGCCTCCACCTCCTGTTGGAGCAGCTTCACCTCTTTCTCTCTGTCCTGGATTCCCTGCTGGATGTTGAGTCGACTCTCCTCCAGCTCTTTCTGCCTCTCAGTCCTCTCTCCTGCAGCTGAGACGGTGTCGTGGCCTTTATGTTCATGCACAGAGCAGAGATAACAGATACACTGCTGATCAGTACGACAGAACATCTTCATCACCTCATCGTGACGAGAGCAGACGTTCTCCTGGAGCTTCTTGGAGGGCTCCACCAGCTTGTGTTTTTCAAAAGCAGGTGATTCATAATGAGGCTGGAGGTGTTTCTCACAGTAAGACACCAGACACACCAGACAGGACTTGAAGGCTTTCAGTTTCCTCCCAGTGCAGAAATCACAGCCCACATCTTCAGGTCCAGCATAGCAGTGATCAGCAGCAGCAGCTTGGAGTCCAGTCTTCTTCAGCTGCTCCACTAAATCTACTAACATGGTGTTTTTCATCAGGACAGGCCTCGGTGTGAAGGTCTGCCTACACTGAGGGCAGCTGTAGACCTTCTTGTCATCCTCTCCATCCCAGAAGCTTTTAATACAGTCCATGCAGTAGCTGTGTCCACAGGCAGTAGTCACCGGATCCTTCAGTAGATCCAGACAGACCGAACAAGAGAAGGTTTCCTGCTCCAGTTGAACTCCTTTCTGCGCCATTTCACCTCTCAGTGACAACGACTGTCTGAGTTTCACTTACTGAGAAGTGAAACTAGTTTGAGCTCTGATCTAAACAACATGTTGGTGGATTTAGCCTGTCAGCTCTCACTGCACCACCATGTTGGTTACACCCATCTTCAAACTGTAGATCTGAAGGGGAGGAAACAAGGAAATAAATGGAGAGAGAGGAGCTGGCTGTGTTAGAGAGGAGGGAGAGGAGGAAGAGGAGGGAGAGGAGGAAGAGGTTATCAAGCTGTGTTCTGTGTTCATTCCAGGAAGAGTTGCACACTGAAGTTGCAAAAACACTACGCAATAAGTGCAATGTAGGTTTTGAAAAGCAGGATGTGGAGGGACCTTCGATGTCTGGGTCTTTCGGTGGTGTTTGTAAAACAGATGAAGTTGTAGAGGATGGTAGTAGTTTCTTTAAAGCAGCAGCAGAGTGGATCTCAGAAAGGTCATCTCAGAGCTGAGTCACAATGATTAACTTGTTTAGCTTTAACATACAACGTAAGTTTCTCTCGTTGTCTCAGTGCAGAAGGGGGGAGTTTGGTTATTTCATGCATTGCTGTCGAGGTAAACTGTGATAGTTTAACTCCACCAGGTCATGAAAACGTGTTGGTCAATGGGCCGGTGTGTCAGCTCTACTGACCTCTCTCAGGGCAAACAGAGAGCAGCTGACTCACTTCACTTTATAGACCGACCTCCTCGGCCCCAGGTGTGCTTCCCAACTAACAATCAGCAGGTGAGGCACATGACACACTTCCTGTTTCCTCCATAAATGGTCTTCATGGTTATGGAAATCATTTAAAGCTCCACGAATATAAACATCCATATGTATAGTATGAATATTGTTCAGTGAAAGAATATTAACTCAGTTATGATCAACCTCGAAATAGCAGCAATATGGTTTGCTTGGTTTCATTCTGAAAAATATACAATACTGAGTAAAAAACACAGAACCAAAACAAAAAAAGAGATTACAGAGCATGAAAAGAATGAAATAAAACGAAATTAAATAAACTGTAAATTACAATATAATGATGTTCTGTCACCGTGTGAAAGAGGATTAAAACTAAAAGGAAACAGAACTTATTTCCATTGTGGCCCAGACCTGCTCCAAACTTTGACAGCGACAAAAACTGTTGAAGGAAACTTGTGACATGAGGATTTTGTTATCATAGTTATCGAACACAATCACAAGTCCATATACTGAACACACATTCCAACTTTTGTCCCCCACATACTGATGAACCTGGTTTAGGGTTATGACCATAAGCTCAACACTTGTTTCTAGAAAGTTCAGGGAGTTTTACTGTCACTGGGCTGGTCGTCTCCTCTGTATGACCACAGCTGTGATGCTTTGGTGATTCTCAGAGCAACCTGGAGAGCACAAACGGGATATTGTGCTCTTTATTCAAACAGTATTATGCAGATTTAAGCACAGTTGTTACAAAATGAGGTGAATTTATCGCTTTTTAAATATGAACTGTGCTGGATAGATGAATGAAACCTTTTTGTCATATGGACTCTACATCTCTTTCTTTAGATAATTACACATCTGTCTTATGTATATTTAGTTTTCTTTGTGCTACATGAGATTGATTTATAGTGTGTATTCATCAGATCTCTTGGACTTTGTGTGAAATGCTTTAAACGGGCCACCATGAGGTGGATCACCAGATGGCACTGATCACACCCAAAGTGAGGACAGGTGGAGCTACAGCTGACGCAGACGACAGCCTGATTACTGAAGAGTGCAATCATCCAATAGGACGCTTGGTGTGTGTCTGGAGAAGCTGTATATAAAGTTGTTTCTGAGAGTCACTTCTGTTTGACGCTGGGGTAGGCAGGG
Organism: Pterois miles; assembly: GCA_947000775.1. NCBI lineage: Eukaryota > Metazoa > Chordata > Actinopteri > Perciformes > Scorpaenidae > Pterois > Pterois miles. The sequence continues at coordinate 5,396,544 of CAMQGK010000485.1, read as the reverse complement.
ATGCTGGGTTTAGATTCACTTAACGCTCGTTGATGAAAGACGTCACTGTAGAAAGAGTCAAGACGATGTAGTGTTCCTCTTCTCCAGTTTGTTCAAAGCTTCAAGCACATATCTGTTGGGGTGGAAGTGCTTCTTCGTTTGATTATGTGACAAACGAGGCTGATCCCTAGAGACCCGATGGCTGACGCTGCAGCGAGCAGTCCACCAAGAAATCGTTTTGGCTGTTTCTTGTTAATGAGGTCCTCCTCAGTGACTAGAAACTTCTGTAGTTGCTCACGTTTAGCGTGTTCAGCTGTCTTGGGTTTGTATTACACTTACTCCTCCCTCAGTAAATAATGGGGACAAGTAGATGTGTTGGCGATACACATTTCAGGGATTGAGGCCTGCATGGATCCTCTGGGTGTCGAGGTCACAGCAGATGATTAATGCAGCTCAGTAGGTACTGAGCTGAAATTATTTAAAAACACTGAAACAATTTTTTATCTGTTAACCCATTAATAAAAACAAAACATTGAAATAGGTTGAAGAAACACAAACATATGATCAGTTCTACACATTTAGCATGTAGAGAAACCTCTGCTGATGATTTCACAGCAGCTTGCAGTAATAACAGCCATGCCTTGCATTCATTTCACAAAATTATGAATACTGTATCATATATCCGTATTTCCCTCCAGGGATTCATAAAGGTTCATCTTATCTTATCTTACATTGTGAATATCACAGGTGAGAGCTGTGATGTAAATTATTGTGAATTATTCTAGTTGCATCTTGTGAAATCCTGGTAATTTACAGTGTACATGTAATATAGACATTGCTCAATGCAAGAATAATAACTCAACCGTTATCCACGCCTTAATAACGAGCAGGTTAAAAAACTGTAATCCATTGGTCTAAAAACCCTCGTCCAAAACTCTGCAACTTGTATTTTGACTCGGACAAAGATAGATGACCACATCTCACCGATCCAGACTACCTTACACTGGCTACCTGTTGATTTTAAAATACTGCTGATTACTAAGATAGCCTGAGAGGCCTCGCCCCAACTGATTTATCAGATCTAACATTGTCCTGTGTCCCTTGGTGCACTCTGAGATCCTCAGATGGGTCACTCTGCAATTCAGCCTGAGGAGATTCGGGCTGCAAACTGCCTCATCTTTTAAATCACTTTTTCTGTGATTTATGCTTTGACATTTATAAGAGAAGATAAGATAAGATGAACCTTTATTAATCCCCGGAGGGAAATTCGGGTGTCTTAGCAGCATCAACAGTACAGATAAATACAGTACAGTAAAAAGTAAAAAGTAAAAGAGAAGGTGCAGTGAATGAAATAAGGTGCAATGAAGAAAATTGACAGTAAAATAAATAACAGTAACAGTAATAAGTAAAGTGCAGCAGGTGGTGAGTATTGTATATGTACAGCATATGTATATGTAATGATATAACTATATGTAATATATACATTTGGAATAAATATGGAGCAGATGATCAGAGTCACATGGGGGTCAGGCCTTGGTTATGGAGCCTGATGGCCACCAAAAGAAAGGACTGACCCAGACGGTTTGTAGTGTGCCGAGGGGGGATCAGTCTCTGGCTGAATGTACTCCTCATCTGGACCAGTTGGTCATAGAGGGGGTGGGAGGGGTTCTTCAGAATAGACTCCAGCTTCCTCCTGGTCCTCCCCTCTGCCACCACCTCCAGACTGTCCAGCTCACATCCAACCACAGACCCAGCCCTCCCCACCAGTTTGTTCAGTTTGGTGGCATCTCTGGTGCTGATGCCACCCCCCCAACATACCACGGCGAAGAACAGAAAGCTGCTACTACAGACTGGTAAAACATCTGAAGTAGCCTGTTGCACACATTGAAGGTCCTCAGCCTTCTCAGGAAGAACAGTTTGCTCTGTCCCTTCTTGTAGAGGGCCTCGGAGTTGTTGGACCAGTCCAGTTTATTGTTTAAGTGAACTCCCAGGAACTTGTAGTTGTCCACTACATCCACCTCCTCCCCACGGATGGTGATGGGAGTAGGGGAGCTCTTCCTCCTCCTCCAGAAATCCACCACCAGCTCTTTGGTCTTACCAATATTGAGCTGTAGGTGGTTGATGTCGCACCACCTTACAAAGTTCTCCACAAGGGTCCTGTACTCCTCCTCGTTGTCATCTGTGATGCAGCCGACGATGGAGGAGTCATCGGAGAACTTCTGCAGGTGGCATGTTTCGGAGTTGAAGCAGAAGTCGGAGGTGTAGATGGTGAACAGGAACGGTGACAGCACAGTTCCCTGGGGAGCACCGGTGTTGCTCACCAGCACGTCAGACAGGCTGCCCTGCAGTCTGACATACTGTGGTCTGCTGGTGAGGTAGTCCGTAATCCAGTCCACCAGGTCGTGGTCCACCTGCATAGCTGAGAGCTTCTCAGCTAGCCGGTGTGGTTGGACTGTATTGAATGCACTGGAGAAGTCGAAGAACATGATTCTCACTGTGCTCTGCGGCTTCTCCAAGTGCGTGTAGGCTCTGTGGAGCATGTAGATGATGGCGTCGTCCACGCCAATGTTTGCCTGGTATGCAAACTGAAGGGGGTCCAGGGAGTCACTCACCAGGGGCCTGAGGTGCTGCAGGACCAGTCGCTCCAGGATCTTCATGACGTGTGACGTCAGAGCGACTGGCCTGTAGTCCTTGAGGGTGCTAGGGAGTTATAGTTTTAGTTTTTATGTGTTCAGTTATTGACTTTTAGTACATTTCGTTTTCCTTGTTTTAAATGTGTTCTGTTTTGATTGTGAAGCACTTAAACTGTTTTTTTTTATAAATATCAACCTCAGAATTGCAGCAGTATGGTTAGTTAGGTTTTATTCTGTCAAATAATATACACTTCTACACACAATCCACAGCAAAGCAGCATACTGATAAATGGAGATCCAATCGTTTTGAATTTTCAGGACAGCTAATATTATACCTATGCTGGTACGCTCAACAGTTGTTAAACTTGCAGTATATATACTTATGCTGAGTTTTACTCTCACTGACCTTGTTGTCTCCTCTGTATTAGTCTGACCAGTATGACAATGTGTGCAGCCAGACCTCTCTATAGTGCTTTTCTACAGCGCTGTGATGGAGGTGGGCATGACTATGACTACCTCTGTATAACCACAGCTTTGGTGATTTTCTGAGCAACCTGGAGAGCACACAAACGGGACGATGGTGTTCTCTACTCAAACAGATTTAAGCACAACAGTAGTTTCAAAATGAGATGGATCACATCAACCACTTATTCAAGATTGGGTTAATTTTTATAAACACTAACAGTAGTATTAAGTGGTGTGGGAACTGTTTCCTTGTACTGGCTACTAGCACACGGTAACATCTATCTTTTAATTAGAAGAAAAACGTTTCATAAATTCGTTTACAGGACTTTTAATAAAAAATAAAAATGTTATGAATAAGACCTTTAATCCTTCAGTCTATGCCTTCATACATGTGATCGATCATATAAGTGTGTGTTTAAAAACTGTTATCTGATATTTTTATGAATGTTTTCTTGAGTTTGGGGTTCTTGAAAAGGCATTTTAACCTTATTGATACTACTACACAGCAACGCAATTTCATTTTTCGACAAATGAAAAAGTATGCCATATATGAGTATGGTGACGTTTGGAGAAGCTGTCATTGAATGAGGGATTGTTTCAGGTACTCAGGTACCTTGAATCAATGTGAATCATTGTTTATTACAGAACCGGCTCATTTTGTTAACCAGCATCTAAAATATTATTTGGAGCACCTTTCATCAGTAGCATTGATCGTTTTATTGATCAGCTTCAGCGTTGTTGAAATCACCACTTAAACAGAGAACAGCTGTACTTCTACTTCATAGCCACCATAATGTCATACAGTTGTATTTATACTATTTATACATTTATTGAGAGAAGCAGACACAGTGAAATTTTAGTTGACAATTTATTTGATTTTTAATGTGTTATTTTACACATTTAATTTCTGTTAATAAATACATTTAGTGGGAGAAACCTGAACACCAGGAGAATCCCCTTACTGAAATATGATCGATTGAAGTTTTTCAATACTCGAAATTACTCCCAGATGTATTAAAATATAGATATATATATATCTGAAGGTAAATTAGAGTGTTCAGTTAGCCTGACACCAGGAGAAAACCCTCGCAGACACAGAGAGAATATCCAACCAGGGAGGGTGGAGATGTAGAGAGTGATGGAGGTGGAGGGAGGGTGGAGATGTGGAGAGTGGTGGAGGGGAGGGTGGAGATGTGGAGGGTGATGGAGGTGAGGGGGAGGTGGAGGGAGGTTAAGGAAGAAGAGAATTCTTCCTTCACCTCCTGCTTCTTCTCTTTCTTTTTCAACTCCGTCACTCTGCTTTTCATCTCCTGTATCTTGATCTTTAGATCCTCAGTCCTCCAGGAGGAAAAGAACCCTGTCGTTCCTTTCTTCATTTTCACACCGATGTCGTTCTGCTTCTTCTCAGCCGTCATCTGTTGGACCCTGGTCTTCCTGGTCTGTTCTTAGCGTGCCAGGGCCCTCCTGACCGTGTATTTCAGGCACCTGTCCATGCACTGCAGCTTAAAGGTCCTGGTCACCCTGGTCTTCTGTTGGTCTGCCAGGGCCCATTTGACCTCGACCTTCAGGTGCCCGTCTATGTCCTTCAGCGGAACAATCCTGACCAGCCTGGTCAGTTTTTGGTCTGCCAGGTTCTTGTTGATCTTGTTCTTCAGGCCCCTGTCCATGTCCTCCAGCTGAGTGACCTTACTGATGTGGTCTTGGTCTGCCAGGGCCCTGCTGACCTCGTCCTTCAGGAGCCTGTCTATGTCCTCCAGCTGAACGATCCTGAGCATCCTGGTCTCTTGTTGGTCTGCCAGGACCTTGTTGATCTTGGTCTTTGTTTTTCTTTTTTTTCCCTCCTTTTCTTCCCCCTTTTCTCTTTATGAGCTCAGGCCCCCCCCCCGCCTGCTCCATGTCCTCCAGCTGAGTGACCTTTCTGATGTGGTCGTGCTCTGCCCCCCCTCCAGGACCCTGCTGGCCACCTCTCTGTGGAGGGAGGCGTCCTCAGTCTCCTTGAGTTTTTTATACAGATGCTTCATAGAGCGTGGAAACAATGACTGAAAACTCATAGTGCTGCAAATAATGTCTGTCTGTCTCTCTCTGTCTCTGTTCTGAATGGTAAAAGTGTTTAGCAGTTCTGCTCAATTTAAGTGCTCACTTCAAAGCCAAATTTAGGATCAAAGCCACTTCCAGAATCACTTTATGACGTCATCACATTGTTGTCATGGTAACACATGGTGAAGCCTTCATGACATCCTGTGATCAATAGTGGCCGATTTAACAATTTGCTCAGAAAATATTCAAAAGACGTTCAAGCACCCATTATAAACCGCTGCTGAACAGCATTCACACTAACGATTGGCGTTCACATCTTGACATTATACGGTCTTGGGCGGAAGTGCCCGGAGCGTGTGAAACACCAGTACGCATGCGCTCAACGGTAATCTCCAATCTGATTGGCTGTTGGCTTCGTACTGCTGCCGTTGATTTCTTGTACTTGTCAGACCTTAATACTCTAACCTGGCTACTGTGGTCCGTGAACACGCGTGTTATCTTCAACAGCACACGTTTGAACGTCTGCTTTATGAAGCGAAAACGGATATTAACGAAACACCTCGTTGCCCGCCTGCTGAGGGATGCTGTTGTAAACCAAACATCTGTTCAAAATCCGCAGATTTAACGTGGTGTTAAAGTCTGGCGGAACAAAATGGCTAGCTAGCTAGCAAGCTGTTAACTGTTAGCTAACAGCTTGTTAGAGAAGACCCTGAGGGAGATGCTTGGCTGTTTTTTAACTTCCCGTGTCAACTATTCGGCGGGGATAAGTCCCTGGTCAGACTTTAAGGATCTTAGCGTCTTTCTGAGAGGATTACCAAAGATGATAGCAACAGGACAACGCGATAACATTGGGCTAAAAATAGCTAATGTTAACCAAATTGACAAACAGTTGTTCAATGAAAGAATATTAACTCAGTTATGATCAACCTCGAAATAGCAGCAATATGGTTTGCTTGGTTTCATTCTGAAAAATATACAATACTGAGTAAAAAACACACAACCAAAACAAAAAAAGAGATTACAGAGCATGAAAAGAATGAAATAAAACGAAATTAAATAAACTGTAAATTACAATATAATGATGTTCTGTCACCGTGTGAAAGAGGATTAAAACTAAAAGGAAACAGAACTTATTTCCATTGTGGCCCAGACCTGCTCCAAACTTTGACAGCGACAAAAACTGTTGAAGGAAACTTGTGACATGAGGATTTTGTTATCATAGTTATCGAACACAATCACAAGTCCATATACTGAACACACATTCCAACTTTTGTCCCCCACATACTGATGAACCTGGTTTAGGGTTATGACCATAAGCTCAACACTTGTTTCTAGAAAGTTCAGGGAGTTTTATTGTCACTGGGCTGGTGGTCTCCTCTGTATGACCACAGCTGTGATGCTTTGGTGATTTTCAGAGCAACCTGGAGAGCACAAACGGGATATTGTGCTCTTTATTCAAACAGTATTATGCAGATTTAAGCACAGTTGTTACAAAATGAGGTGAATTTATCGCTTTTTAAATATGAACTGTGCCGGATAGATGAATGAAACCTTTTTGTCATATGGACTCTACATCTCTTTCTTTAGATAATTACATATCTCTCTTATGTATATTTAGTTTTCTTTGTGCTACATGAGATTGATTTATAGTGTGTATTCATCAGATCTCTTGGACTTTGTGTGAAATGCTTTAAACGGGCCACCATGAGGTGGATCACCAGATGGCACTGATCACATCCAAAGTGAGGACAGGTGGAGCTACAGCTGACGCAGACGACAGCCTGGTTACTGAAGAGTGCAATCATCCAATAGGACGCTTGGTGTGTGTCTGGAGAAGCTGTATATAAAGTTGTTTCTGAGAGTCACTTCTGTTTGACGCTGGGGTAGGCAGGGATGCTGGGTTTAGATTCACTTAACGCTCTTTGATGAAAGACGTCACTATAGAAAGAGTCAAGACGATGTAGTGTTCCTCTTCTCCAGTTTGTTCAAAGCTTCAAGCACATATCTGTTGGGGTGGAAGTGCTTCTTCGTTTGATTATGTGACAAACGAGGCTGATCCCTAGAGACCCGATGGCTGACGCTGCAGCGAGCAGTCCACCAAGAAATCGTTTTGGCTGTTTCTTGTTAATGTGGTCCTCCTCAGTGACTAGAAACTTCTGTAGTTGCTCACGCTTAGCGTGTTCAGCTGTCTTGGGTTTGTATTACACTTAATCCTCCCTGTCGAGGTCACAGCAGATGATTAATAGAGCTCTGAGTTGTGAATTTACACTTAAAAACCACTGAAACAATTTTATCTGTTAACCCTTTAATAACAAAACATTGAAATAGGTTGAATAAACACAAACGTATGATCAGTTTAACACATTTAGCATGTAGAGAAACCTCAGGACAAACTGCTCAGTTTTCTTTTACTGCTTAAAAACAGCTGACTGACAATAGGGAGTTATCAACTTGAACTATTTAAACAGCTTTACAATCATTTTCTCACATATTTAACAATCTACTTTGAAGCATTTGTGAAAAAACAGTTCATTTCAGGACATCGTCCTGATCCAAAGCAGCCTTTCTACATTCACATATGTTCGTCATGAACACTGGACTTTGTGGTGTTTCAGGAGGAAAAGTGCTTCACTTATTGTCTCAGTCACGTTTCCAACGTCAGCTTTGTATGATACCCTGGAAAAAAGACAAGAAAAGACTTAGTTCATTCTCCTTTATTGATTATAGAAACCTTCACTTTGTTCACACATCCTATCAGTAAAGTCTGTTCAATGACTCTTGTTCACTGATGATTTCCTCATTGATGATGATCGTGATAATTAGTTTTATTACACGTCTCATTTAGGCTGCCAAAGAAATAAATGTAATTCTAGATATCTTTACAAAAAGTGGTGAGAACAGAATAGCTACGATAAGAAATGAATCACCAGACCTTCCTTTAAGACCTGTGCAGTGGAAAAGAAACAGCAACTCACATATATACAGGTATTCAAACATTTAGAGCACAGAGAAGTTGACATTTTCACACAGAAATATGAATAAACATCATCGTGAGCAGTGAAACAGACACAGGAAGGAGCGCCGCATTGACAGATCAGCTGATGAGAGGATGTCAAGGTAAAGAGAACAGAAGCAAAGAGACCAAACGCAGCTGCTTGTTTGACAGCCGCCATCGCCATTTTGGACTGAAAATGCTTCTTATACTCATATTTTATTGTTCAACAGCGGCCACTTTGGTTGAATAGGACAAGAAAATAGACATAATCGAGTTTTATTTTTGTATGTCACTTTTTAAGCAAACGTTTTACTGGCGTCTGGTAGTCGCTAGTGTAGCTTTGCTGCTGGCCGCTGACGTTACAGTGGAACAAACAATGACTTTTCACTTCCTGGTGGTACATGTTTGACAGCTGATCTCTGAGCAGTGAACAAATGAAAAGAAAAATCAGATCTGCAGCAACAGTGATGGACACCAAACAAGTTTGGGTTAAAAAGACAGAATTTAACCATTAAAGGACTTCTGTCTATTTCAGTCTACAGAACTCAGCAGTGTCTCCATAGCTACAAAGCCAAAGTCCAGCATAGAGAGGCTCAGTGAATGTGGTCTGGACTCTGTGGAGGAGAGTCATGGTTTCAGAGACGCTGTAGAAGGACAGAATACCTGCTCTGTGATCCAGGTAGACTCCTACTCTGGAGGACCAAGGACCTGAGACGGGGGTTTCGACACTGTTGTACAAAAATCTATAACTGTCTTTGTTACATCTTAAAGTCCAAGATTTGTCATTGAATCCAAACAAACATTCATCAGACAACCCTTCTCTCCTGATACTCTTGTATGTGACTGCTACATAAACTCCTGCCCCTCTCAACTCCACCTCCCAGTAACAACGTCCAGTCAGACTCTCTCTACTCAGGACCTGCCAACGTTGAGTGAATCTGTCTGGGTGACTAGAAGACTGATGTTGTTTCATTAATTTTGCTTTTCTGTTCCCCTCAGATAATAACAGCTGTGTGTGTGCTGTGTTTGGATCCAGTGTGATTTCTCGTGAATATAATAAGAAGTCAGCTCTGGTCTTGGGCTCTGGTTGTGACAGTAAAACATCCACTTCAGTCACCGTCTGTGAGACGTTGGTCCATTTCTCTCTCAGGACGTCCTGTAGTTCATCTCTGACCTCTGACACAGCCGCCGTCAGGTCCTGGAAGTATCTCAGAGGACGGATATTGATGCTGGATGAGTGAGTGGATTCACTGAGTGGTGACAGTGAGGAGTAGCTGAGTAGAAACTGGTTGTGATCCTCAGTGTGTGAGAGCAGCTTCAGCTCAGCGTCTCTCCTCTTCAGCTCAGTGATCTCCTGCTCCAGCTTCTCCTGAAGCTCTCTGACTCGACTCGCTTCAATTTTCTGCTGGGATCTGACCTGCTGCTTCACATCACAGCTTCTTGTCTCCAAGAGACGGATCAGCTCGGTGAAGATCTTCTCACTGTCCTTCACTGCTTTATCAGCAGAGCGATTGACAGCCTCCACCTCCTGTTGGAGCAGCTTCACCTCTTTCTCTCTGTCCTGGATTCCCTGCTGGATGTTGAGTCGACTCTCCTCCAGCTCTTTCTGCCTCTCAGTCCTCTCTGCTGCAGCTGTGACGGTGTCGTGGCCTTTATGTTCATCCACAGAGCAGAGATAACAGATACACTGCTGATCAGTACGACAGAACATCTTCATCACCTCATCGTGACGAGAGCAGACGTTCTCCTGGAGCTTCTTGGAGGGCTCCACCAGCTTGTGTTTCTTTAATGGAGCCACATCATAATGAGGTTGGAGGTGTTTCTCACAGTAAGACACCAGACACACCAGACAGGACTTGAAGGCTTTCAGTTTCCTCCCAGTGCAGAAATCACAGCCCACATCTTCAGGTCCAGCATAGCAGTGATCAGCAGCAGCAGCTTGGAGTCCAGTCTTCTTCAGCTGCTCCACTAAAGCTACTAACATGGTGCTTTTCATCAGGACAGGCCTCGGTGTGAAGGTCTGCCTACACTGAGGGCAGCTGTAGACCTTCTTGTCATCCTCTCCATCCCAGAAGCTTTTAATACAGTCCATGCAGTAGCTGTGTCCACAGGGAGTAGTCACCGGATCCTTCAGTAGATCCAGACAGACCGAACAAGACAAGGCTTCCCGCTCCAGATGAACTCCTTTTTGCGCCATTTCACCTCTCAGTGACAACGACTGTCTGAGTTTCACTTACTGAGAAGTGAAACTAGTTTGAGCTCTGATCTAAACAACATGTTGGTGGATTTAGCCTGTCAGCTCTCACTGCACCACCATGTTGGTTACACCCATCTTCAAACTGTAGATCTGAAGGGGAGGGAACAAGGAAATAAATGGAGAGAGAGGAGCTGGCTGTGTTAGAGAGGAGGGAGGGGAGGAAGAGGAGGGAGAGGAGGGAGAGGAGGGAGGGGTTATCAAGCTGTGGTTCATTCCAGGAAGAGGAGCAGCCCGGTGAACTTTGACTACATCTCAAATCACATACTTTTCCTTTTACTTCTAGTACACCGTAGCTGCCCTTACAAAGTACGTCCTGTTGGATGGGTATTGGATTGCACAGTATGTTTCCTCATTTACAAACGGAGCCTCAGTTCAAACCTGCTCTTCATTTGAAAACATTTCAGTTGTAAAACATTTCTTGGCTCCTCAGGTTTTGTGATGGATCCACATTCCTCAAACTCTGCTCAGTTTTCTTTTACTGGTTAAAAACCGCTGACTGACAATAGAGTTATCAAACTAAACCGTTCAAACGTGTAATTCCAGATATCTTTATCTGGACAGAAAGTGGTGAGAACAGAATAGCTATGATAAGAAATCAGTCACCTGACCTTCCCTTAAGACCCGTGCAGTGGAAGAGAAACAGCAGCACACATATATACAAATATTCAAATGTCAAAGTCATGGTAGTGGTTCAAAAGCAGCACTATAGAAATCAGGAAATCCCGTCGGCGTCCAGAAGCACTGCGAAATCGTGTTTATGCAGAAAAGAAGTAGCCGATGTTCAGGATCAGTGCACATCTGTTAAATGCAGCGGTCTGCGTCACACAGTCTCTGTGTAGTATACGCTCACACAGACCACCTTATTTAGCTGTACAGCAACAAAACCCCCACAAAAACACTTATATAGGAAGTCAGTTTGAATTATTCTTCAAAATATCTTAATGACCCTCTTGTCATTTAATTGTGATGAATGATGAATAAAACGAAAGGAAATTAAATAAAATAGACTGTAAATTACAATATAATGACGTTCTGACACCGTGTGAAAGAGGATTAAAACTAAAAGGAAACAGAACTTATTTCCATTGTGGCCCAGACCTGCTCCAAACTTTGACAGCGACAAAAACTGTTGAAGGAAACTTGTGACATGAGGATTTTGTTATCATAGTTATCGAACACAATCACAAGTCCATATACTGAACACACATTCCAACTTTTGTCCCCCACATACTGATGAACCTGGTTTAGGGTTATGACCATAAGCTCAACACTTGTTTCTAGAAAGTTCAGGGAGTTTTATTGTCTCTGGGCTGGTGGTCTCCTCTGTATGACCACAGCTGTGATGCTTTGGTGATTCTCAGAGCAACCTGGAGAGCACAAACGGGATATTGTGCTCTTTATTCAAACAGTATTATGCAGATTTAAGCACAGTTGTTACAAAATGAGGTGAATTTATCGCTTTTTAAATATGAACTGTGCTGGATAGATGAATGAAACCTTTTTGTCATATGGACTCTACATCTCTTTCTTTAGATAATTACATATCTCTCTTATGTATATTTAGTTTTCTTTGTGCTACATGAGATTGATTTATAGTGTGTATTCATCAGATCTCTTGGACTTTGTGTGAAATGCTTTAAACGGGCCACCATGAGGTGGATCACCAGATGGCACTGATCACATCCAAAGTGAGGACAGGTGGAGCTACAGCTGACGCAGACGACAGCCTGATTACTGAAGAGTGCAATCATCCAATAGGACGCTTGGTGTGTGTCTGGAGAAGCTGTATATAAAGTTGTTTCTGAGAGTCACTTCTGTTTGACGCTGGGGTAGGCAGGGATGCTGGGTTTAGATTCACTTAACGCTCTTTGATGAAAGACGTCACTGTAGAAAGAGTCAAGACGATGTAGTGTTCCTCTTCTCCAGTTTGTTCAAAGCTTCAAGCACATATCTGTTGGGGTGGAAGTGCTTCTTCATTTGATTATGTGACAAACGAGGCTGATCCCTAGAGACCCGATGGCTGACGCTGCAGCGAGCAGTCCACCAAGAAATCGTTTTGGCTGTTTCTTGTTAATGAGGTCCTCCTCAGTGACTAGAAACTTCTGTAGTTGCTCACGTTTAGCGTGTTCAGCTGTCTTGGGTTTGTATTTCACTTAATCCTCCCTCAGTAAATAATGGGGACAAGTAGATGTGTTGGCGATACACATTTCAGGGATTGAGGCCTGCATGGATCCTCTGGGTGTCGAGGTCACAGCAGATGATTAATGCAGCTCAGTAGTTAAAATTATTTCAGTGCTTTTTTTATCTGTTAACCCATTAATAAAAACAAAACATTGAAATAGGTTGAAGAAACACAAACATAAAATCAGTTCTACACATTTAGCATGTAGAGAAACCTCTGCTGATGATTTCACAGCAGCTTGCAGTAATAATAGCCATGCCTTGCATTCATTTCACAATAAAATTATGAATACTGTATCATATATCTGAATTTCCCTCCAGGGATTCATAAAGGTTCATCTTATCTTTTCTTACATTGTGAATATCACAGGTGAGAGCTGTGATGTAAATTATTGTGAATTATTCTAGTTGCATCTTGTGAAATCCTGGTAATTTACAGTGTACATGTAATATAGACATTGCTCAATGCAAGAATAATAACTCAACCGTTATCCACGCCTTAATAACGAGCAGGTTAAAAAAACTGTAATCCATTGGTCTAAAAACCCTCGTCCAAAACTCTGCAACTTGTATTTTGACTCGGACAAAGATAGATGACCACATCTCACCGATCCAGACTACCTTACACTGGCTACCTGTTGATTTTAAAATACTGCTGATTACTAAGATAGCCTGAGAGGCCTCGCCCCAAATGATTTATCAGATCTAACATTGTCCTGTGTCCCTTGGTGCACTCTGAGATCCTCAGATGGGTCACTCTGCAATTCAGCCTGAGGAGATTCGGGCTGCAAACTGCCTCATCTTTTAAATCACTTTTTCTGTGATTTATGCTTTGACATTTATAGTTTTAGTTTTTATGTGTTCAGTTATTGACTTTTAGTACATTTCGTTTTCCTTGTTTTAAATGTGTTCTGCTTTGATTGTGAAGCACTTAAACTGTTTTTTTTATAAATATCAACCTCAGAATTGTTAAAAAATGTTAAACTTGCAGTATATATACTTATGCTGAGTTTTACTCTCACTGACCTTGTTGTCTCCTCTGTATTAGTCTGACCAGTATGACAATGTGTGCAGCCAGACCTCTCTATAGTGCTTTTCTACAGCGCTGTGATGGAGGTGGGCATGACTATGACTACCTCTGTATAACCACAGCTTTGGTGATTTTCTGAGCAACCTGGAGAGCACACAAACGGGACGATGGTGTTCTCTACTCAAACAGATTTAAGCACAACAGTAGTTTCAAAATGAGATGGATCACATCAACCGTTTATTCAAGATTGGATCGCTGGTGCAACAGCTCCAGCAGTGGACCCCAAACTTCCCTTTCCGGGGCCACATTAAATAGCTCTGACTCTGGGATCCTGAGGTGTACCCAGACCAGCGTGGAGATATAATCTCTCCACCTAATCCTGGGTCTTCCCCATAGCCTCCTCCCAGCTGGTCCTGCCTGGAACACCTCCCTACGGAGGCGTCAAGGGACATCCTTACCAGATGCCCGAACCTCCTCAGCTGGCTCCTTTAAACGCAAAGGAGCAGGGGCTCTACTCACAGGTACTTGAACTCCTTCACTTGGAGTAAGGACTCATTCCTACCTGGAGTAGGAAATCCATTGCTTTCCTGAGATTACCAAAAAAAATCCAAAAAATTGTTACTGTACAGGCTCATGCTGCTGCTACTACTACTACTATTTGGGGCGGCAGTAGCTCAGTCTGTAGGGAGTTGGCTTGGGAACCGGAGGGTCACCGGTTCAAGTCCCGCCATGGACCAAGAACTGAGTGTGAACTGGTAGCTGGAGAGGTGCCAGTTTACCTCTTGGGCACTGCACTCCCCTGAGCAAGGCTCCAAACCCCCAACTGCTCGGGGCGCAGCCCCATCACTCTGACATCTCTCCATTGTTGCATGTTTGTGCATGTGTGTGTTCGGGTCTGCATGTACCGTGTATAAGTTAACAACGGAGTGAAAAAATTGAATTTCCCCTCGTGGGACCAATAAAGGACTATCTTCTTCTTCTTCTTCTTCTATTGCTACTTTCCACACAAATACCACTTTCTGTCTAATGAGTTAATTCTAACTACTATCTATGACAATATTACAGTTTAGCATCCTGATTTTCAAACAATGTATCTCAGCTCTTTCCTTTTTGGAGGTCTCATGCAGTTCGGCCTTCAGCTCTGCCAGTTTTACATTTCAGTTCCGCATTTTCAGTCATGCTTTTCAATTAATTTCAGCTGTCAGCATTCCCACGCATTTTCGGAAGCAAATGCATCTTCCTTACATATACGATCTTTGTCTGTCACATGAGGAGGTTGAAAGTTGCTCTGCCCGCTATTGGCTGAGAAGAGCAAGAGGGGATTTCCTATTGGTCCATTCCTCTGGCTTTTTCCTGCTGACATCATCACTGCCGGGTCTACGTTGTTGTTGTTTACATGTGTTTCTAGCGATGTGCTTCCCGTTAGCAGCCTAACTGTCGGTGTTTTCGTACCGGGGTGGATTTTATTAACGCATCACACTGCGGCGAAATGTACGAAACAGCAGAAACACCCGAGTCCGGGTCCCCGTGTATGTTTCGGGTCACTCTCAGCGTTTGATTTCATTCGCTCGTTCGGTGTCGGCGGGTGGTGTAAGGGCAGAGATGCGGCTCCGTTTCGGTTTATACTCCTCCTCGGATGCTCCTCCTTGGCTTTGACTCCCCATTGTCACCTGATTACAAGGAAACAGACACCGACACGGAGGCTGTTGTCCCGTGTCCGACCTCCACATCACCCACGGAAGGGACGCACACGAGAAGTGTCTAATTCCGTAGAAAGGAACATGTGAAAAACGGGAACCGAAACCCGCTGTGTCGACATTCAGCTCTGCCTGTAGTCCGTCTACCTTCGGCCGGGACCGGTTGTGTATTGTACCCTGTTCACGTGGCTGATGAAGGCTGCGTGTTGAGATTTGACGTGTTTTTATCTCCCGCGGGCCGTGATGTCGGACTCGGAGAGGTCTCTGCCGGCCATCCGGAGGCTCAGCTACGCGGTGGGACACTTTCTGAACGACCTGTGTGCCTCCATGTGGTTCACCTACCTGCTGGTGTTCTACCACTCGGTACTGGGATTCAGAAACACGTATGCAGGTCTGTCTGCACAGCTGTACACACTCATGAACATCTGGACATGTCCTGTACATTATTACCAGGATGTCACAACATGCAACTAATAATTCACAAATTACATTATAGTCACATCACAGACCTCAATGAACTGATTCACAATGACACAGTATTCATAATGGTGAGAAATAAATAATCAATTAATTAATCAGGAGAGGTTTCTCTAAATGCTAAATAAATGTGTAGATTTGATCGTATTTTTGTGTTATTTGAATTTAACTTATTTTTGAGGTATTATCAGAAAACGGTTCAGTATTTTACAGTGTTTAAGTTTTCATCACAGTACTGACTGCTGAGTTGTATTAATGCAACTAGTAGACAGAAATTTACTGTCAGATATTTCTAAAGTGTACAGTTTCTAATGTAGTTCTACAACAGCATTATACTGCTAAATCACAGTAATCTGTTGGACTGTTACTGTGAAGTTGCAATCAAATACAGTAATACTATATCATTATACTGCTAAATTGTGGTATTCTGATGGGCTTTTACTGTGAAGTTACATTTAAATAGGGGGCGGCAGTACTTTGGGGGGGTTTGGGTGAGAAGAGGAACCCCATTCTTTCCCCCCCATAAACGAAAAATGAGTGTGTATTGGTTGGTGGGGAGGGGCCAGTTTTCCCCTTTGGCCCCCCCGAGGTGCCCCTGAGCAAGGCACCAAACCCCCAACTCCTCGGGGCGCTTGTCAGGAGCAGCCCCATCACTCTGACAGCTCCCATTACTGCATGTGTGTGTGTGTGTCATTTCCATTTTTTATTTTTAACAGATTTTAATTTATTTTCCCCCTCTGTGGGATTATTAAAGGCAGATCTTCTTCTTCTCTTCTTAAATACAGTACTTCTACAGCATTATACTAAAATCACAGTAATGAGACATTTACTGTGAAGTTAGTTAAATCCAGTACTTCTACATCAGCATACTGCTAAATCACAGTAATATACTGGCACAAGTACTGTGAGGTCACAGTATACAGCTCACAGTACCTTACTGTAAAAGTCATTCAGTACTTCACTGTGAAAGTAATGCAGCTAGTAGCCAGTAATGTACTGTGAACGTACGGTGAACTAACTTATTGTACAGTAACACTGTTATCCGTCCCTGAAGCTTAAGCTGCAGTGCTGTTCTACAGAGCTGTTGATTAAACCAGGGGTTCTCAGACTGTGAGGGGTCAGGGACCCCGTTCAGACAGGGAGAACGTAGGACCCCTAATTACCACCATCTGTCCTCTGGGATGTCATTGGATCTACTTGTAATCTAAAATGTTTCAACCTAAATACTTCAGACCTGTTTCATGTTTAGATACTATGCCAGCATTCATACTTTTCAAATAACTGATATTAAAAGCTTTCAGAAAATAAACAGTTAGTCCTGATGAGTTAGTCCTGATGAGTCCAGACATATAATCAGTCTAAAGCAGGCTGTCAGTAAGTGCTTCAGTTTATAAATGAGCTGATGTGGGTGGGACTAATGGACACCATGTTTGTTTTATTGGTGCGAATGGTCCCCATCTGTAGATATGTGTCTTATTAATGAGACAACACAATTTTATAACTATGTCGTGGACCCCCTGACAAAGTGCCACAGACCCCTGGGGGTCCCAGGACCTTACCTTGAGAATCACTGGATTAAACAACATGGTGATATCAGAGTTTACACTGGTGTTGTGTTTTAAATGATTTTTATTATAAACCCTTTTCATTCCTTTGAGTGGATGCTTATACTGACTGCGTACAGTCTGCCGTTGTCATGCATTGATTATTATTGTATATCGCTGATATGTGAATGTCTACCTGTGGTGTAGGTGTGCTGCTGCTGGTTGGCCAGATAGCTGATGGCGTCTGTACGCCTCTCATTGGCTACGAGTCCGACCGAACACCTGGCTGTGGCAACTACGGCAAAAGGAAGACGTGGCATTTAGTCGGTGAGTCAGATGACGGACGGACGGACACGGCAGCTTCACTTTACTGCCTGTTCAGAAATGATTTACACCAACAGTAAATTCAGAGAATAGTAGTCCACATGCAGCTGTCAGCTCTGTCGTCATACACTGAGTAATTCTCATATTCATATAACAGTAAATGTACTTTATGTTCTACATAGTGCTAGTATTCAGCAGCCCAACCAAACCGGCCCTGGTCCTCAGTCAGCTGTTCATGATCCCATAAACATACTCATGTAACTTGTAATGAAGCTCCTGTTTGGACTCTGCTCTCATACTGAACCCTTATTGATCCAGTTCGTCAGATCATGTTTTACAAGGTTATCCGTCCTTCACCGTGGGATGACTTGACTGGTGCACACGCATAAGAAGGCTTCATTATAAACTGTCTACGAGGTCGTATTGTGTTAGCTGAGCTGCTGGTCACAAGATCACACTTGTGTAAAATGAACACTGTACCATGACTGGCTCAGCTAGCGGTGAGATATGAGATGTAAGCAGAGCACACAGAAACCTTCAGACCTCCAGCAGATGAATGTGAAAACTGCACATATATCATTCTGCACAGTGAAGCTTAGGGATGCGCCGCTACCGATACCGGATCGGATATCGACTCTAATAGCTGGATCGGGTATCAATGACAATGAATATACTATATACATAATATACTGGAATTTTAAATCCTGACTAATTTGTTGTTGCATTAAAAGGGTTTACACACTTCGCGTGTAGAATGTAGTATTTTAATACAGTAAATCTATATCTACGCAGTTATTTTGTTTTACAGCATTAACAAAGCTATGTTTGAGTTGCCTTACACATAAAAAGACTGCACTGTTTATAGTATTTCTGGAATACCAGAATAGCACAATTTAGCTGTATAATGCAGTAGAAGTACTGTATTTAAGCGTAACTTCACAGTAAATGTCTCAGATTACTGTGAGCAGTGTGCTGCTGGAGAATTACAGTGTAAAATATTTGACTGACAGTAAATCACTGTGCCGTGCTACAGTTCAAAAACTGTGTAAAATAAATGTTTTACAGATGTTTGCCTCTGTGTGTCAGGTACGCTGAGTGTGGTGCTGTCCTTCGCCTTCATCTTCAACCAGTGTCTGGGCTGTGACTCCGTCACCCCTCAGTGGGCCAGTTTGACCTACTTCGTCCCGTTCATCGTCGTCTTTCAGTTCGGCTGGGCCGCCACCCAGATCTCCCACCTGTCTCTCATTCCGGAGCTGGTCACCTGTGAGCACGCTAAAGTAGAACTCACCGCATACAGGTACGTTTAATTTAAACACGTCCATAGTGCACACAGCAAGGTCGTCTGCAGGTCCTGAATACGCAGTTTCTCCCTGTGTGTGTGCAGGTATGCGTTCACAGTGATAGCCAACATCACGGTGTATGCGGTGGCTTACCTGCTGTTCCACGTCCAGGCCGGAGAGGACGACGACCCGCTCAGTGACGTACTAGGACCGGCAGATATCCCCGTCTTCAGGGTGAGGAGCAGTTCTAATAAACTGATGGTTTACAGTGGGGGAACTGAACACACTGGGGCCCTTTCAGCAGAACGCTAGGGACCCAAAGTCAGCAGCAGCATAAACGGTCTTCGTTTCAACACTTTATTGATGAGTGTATAACGCAAAGAGGCCCTGCCCCCGGCAGCACGGCGGCCCCGTACGCCCGCTGACCATCTGGTCATCCACCAGCACCCAGTAGAAGAAGGCCATAATCAGCGGCCGGGGAAGGGGGGGGGGGGGGGGGGTCAAATCCCCCCCGGTTTATCCCCCCCCTCTATCAGTGTAGGTAAGAACGCCAGAAATTCATCTAATTTTCATAGTGATAAACAGTGGTACTAACACCTCCATGTCCGTCACGTGACACCTTTGGGTCCAAAAGCACCTTTTCCCATAGACTTACATAATCGGTCTTTTTTTTTTTTAGAGGTACCAGTAAATCAACACCCCAGTATGAGCCCTTATTTAAATTATTAGGTCCTAAAAGTTGTAAACTGCACTGAGGGCTGGCCCAATGGATGTGGAAGATCGACGGAGGATACTTGTCCGCTCAGAAGTCGAGCCATTTTGTCTTCACGCAGGGTGAACCCCACCTCGACCCAATACCAGCTGGGACCAGACCCCCCGCGACCCCTAAGGGGATATGCGGTTGACGATGGATGGAGGGAATTATTATTTTGACTATTTAACAGCTGTTTACCACTGATCATGTCTGGATAGTAGACAGGAGTTGCTAGTGGCAGCCATGATGCATCCAGAGCACAGTGACGGCTACTGTTTTGGAGCAGAGAAGATTTATTTCTGGTTAAATAAGCTGATTTTTTTTTTTTTTGTCTGAGTTAATAAATCATGGTATAGGTGCATAGACCCTTACATACATTTGGGCAGTATCTGATGCATTTCCGATACTGGGATCAGAACAGCTGTAGTTGATGCAGAATCAGATTGTGCTGTTCAACAGTGACGCTGCAGAATCTGACGAGGAAATGCTGAACTGAAACAACAGAGAAGCAGTCAGTCAACTCTTTCAGCTTCTCACAGACGACCACAATGCTGACACAAATGATATGGACAGAAGACCAAATTAAACATCCAGAAACAACCCAGATTTCTCGGGGTTTGAAACTGTTGGAAACATCAGGAATATTGTAGTAGACAACTTGACATAATATATAACACAGGTCTAGTCGTTTTCAGATATGTTAATGCAGAAAAGTTACATATTTACCTTTTTTAAAGGTCAAAGTACAGTGATAATCAGATCTGAATTTCCATGAAAACAATAACGTAACGGCTGTCAAACATGTGATAAAGCTCAATGGACACTTATAGGACCACGCGTCAATATCCACAGTAGCTGTGCATCACTTCCTGTCCTTACTGGGTTGATTGAAGGTCTGTGGTTGGTTTAGGTCTCAGCAGGCGAGTGAATGGAGGAGCGGAGTGCATGCGACTGTGCTGTGCATTGTTGTCAGTTGATTCAAATATTTAATTGCATTGATCATAGTTAATTGCAATTAATTGCAAATTAATCACATACTTATTATTGTAAATCAATATCCAACACTAATCAATGACAGATATTGTCCAGAAACCCTCCCAGGTTCTGACTTTAGCATAAAAATCTGCTCCAATCAGAACATGAACTGCAGCCCAACAGGCAACAACAGCTGTCAGTGTGTCAGAGTGCTGACTTGACTATGACTTGATCCAGACTGACTGGGACTATCATAAAGTGGGCATGTCTGTAAAGGGGAGGCTGGTGGGGACCCAGAGAACCAATTTACATTCACACATCTGGAGGTCAGAGGTCAAGGGACCCCCTGAAATTTGACATGCCAGTTTTTCCTCACCAAGATTTAGCTCAAGTTTGGAGCGTTCTTTTATCCTCCTTCCCAACCAGCTAGTCTGACCTGGTTGGTACCGATGGATTTATCAGGTTGTCTAGTTTGATGATACCATTATCTTCAGTTTAGCTGTAGAACGGAGCCACTACCATCCAAAGATCAATTGCATTAATTTGTTCAAGAAGTTTGTGGCGTTGAAAGGATTTTGAATTAACATTTGACATCCTATTTTTTTTTTTTTTTTTTTAATCGGTCATCCAATGAAAATCGTTGCTCACAGAAACTGCACACACTGGTAATAACCGATATTGGGCACAAACTGTCTTGATGCAGATTTTTTTTTTTTGTTACACATTTTTATCAGTTGCAATATGAACTTCACTAGATATAACTGGGTTTTTGTGCTTCTGTGGAGTTTGTGGGGCAGTCTGCGTTGTGGTGGTGGCCGTTCGTTTTTTAGGGTAGATTCCAACCTGTTGACACATTGGCAATAAAAGACATTTATACTGTAAAACTAACATACAGTCCTTTTAACTATAATCAGCTGATTACAGGGACTGTTTGATGATAACTACAAACTATAACTCAGTAAATAATGGAGATGCATTTGCTCCGTTGCTCAGACGCCTATGGTTGTAACGCCATGAGTCGTACAGGGATGTCTCCAGGATGAAGTCTTGACACTGGTGGTGGTGAAGGGGTGGAGAGTAATAGTTGAACGTCTGGGTGGATGTGATGTGGAGCTTGACTTCTGATGAGCTCAGTGGAAGAACTCATGGACACCTGCTGAGATGAGAACGCAGCCATCTGCCGCAGTAGAGAAAGAAACCGCTGTAATAGTTTATTTTTTGCTTATTTCATTTTGACTGTACAAGAGTTGTAAGCGGTCTACATTCACACACTGTCACACTCATCGTCATCCTCTTATTCTGGTCGGGTTGTCGGGGCAACAGCTCCATCAGGGGACCCCAAACTTCCCTTTCCCAGGCCACATTAACCAGCTCTGACCGGGGGTCCTGAGGTGTTCCCAGACCAGTGTGGAGATATAATCTCTCCACCTAGTCCTGGGTCGTCCCCGGGGCCTCCTCCCAGCCGATGGTGCCTGGAACACCTCCCTAGGGAGGCGCCCAGGGGGCATCCTTATCAGATGCCCGAACCAAAACCCATTTCGGCCACTTGTCCCGCGATCTAGTTCTTTCGGTCATGACGTGGAGTCAAAGGTACATTCACACAGTTTAGGGGAAATGAGAGAACATCTTGCTGTCGACCAGTCTGTGACGCGCCTTGACTTGTGCCACGTTGTGTTTGATTACAGAATCTGGCGCTGATCGTGCTGGGCATTGGCGCTCTCTTCTCCCTCTTATTCCATCTGGGAATCACAGAGAGGAGGCCTGGAGCAGGAGGGGAGGCTGGAGGAGAGGAGGGGAGAGTGAGGAAGAGGATGGAGGAGGAGGAGGAGGAGGGGGGGAGGCGAGGCCCCTGCTGTCCCGCCCTAAGACCTCCTCGTCTCCTCTGCAGTGGAAGTGCTGGCTGCAACAGCCTTCTTTTTACCAGGTGGGAAGATTCAACCTGAGGCTCCTCAGCTAGTTGTTGTTGTTGTTGTTGTTGTTGTTGTTGTTGTTGTTGTTGTTAGGGACAGAAAAAGCTTGGTATCCTTTCATTTTACAGCTCTGCAAATTTCATGGTACTAAGGTGATAATTAGCAAGTATCCTATTTGATATTTCTTTGGGAAAAACTGCCAAATTACCCCAATATTTACCTCAAAATTTATTGAAACTTAATTTATTATAAATATTATTTAATAATTCTATTTCACAATAGCTGATAATGTACGTATTACATTTCCAGAAAAATAGTATAAAGTTAATTGATATGCTTTATTTCTGTGTCTTCTGCTAAATAATATTTTCCTTTAACTCCCAGGAAAGAAAACTGAATAATTTGCCCCTCTGGTTTGAAATTGTGTGAATCTCTGGCATAAAATAATCAGCAGTTTTAATTAATTTTTGCTCCTGCTTGAGTATTTCTTAGTTCTCTCCATTCGAACAAGCACCACTACGCTTTGAAACCTTTTTATTTTTCAACGGCTTTTCGCTGCATCGTACAAATCCTGACTTCTGCAGGCTGTGATGAAGGCAGCTTAAACCTGAGCTTAAACTGTGCTGTGTCAGGAGCATAGACTGCTCTACTACTAATACTACTACTACTACTACTACTGTCAGCCAGACGGAAACAGTAGGGACTACACACTATTCACACTGCTCAGTTCTAGAAACAGGTTAAGATAATGAAAATTTGCCGTAAATCAGGAGAAATACAGGGAAATTGTCTGCCAGAAGCTGAAAGAGTTGATAATTAGCAAATAACTTCTTTTACAGGTCCACCAATTTCATGGTAATTAGGTGATAAATAGCTAATAACATATTTGAAATTTCTTTGAAATTACTGCCAAATTCCCCTTATATTTACCTCAAAATTGATTGACTTTATATTACGCTATTTCCCAATAGCTAGTCATTTATTTCATACATTTCCAGGAAAAGAATACAAATGAAACTG
Source organism: Pterois miles (assembly GCA_947000775.1). NCBI lineage: Eukaryota > Metazoa > Chordata > Actinopteri > Perciformes > Scorpaenidae > Pterois > Pterois miles. Next base: position 5,372,986 of record CAMQGK010000485.1, on the reverse strand, counting down.
CTGGTAAATAGATGATAATTAGTAAATTACTTCTTTTTAAATGTCTTTAAAAACTGAATCATGACATCAGCTACCAGGTTACGTAAGTGTTGACAATAAGTCACAATAAAGAGATTTGTGTCTGCTCAGAAGTGTCTTATATTAGTTTTGGTTTTCCACCTCTGATGAAGAGCAGCTGCTTCTCAAGCCTAAGGGCCCTATTTTAACCATTATATGCTATTTTAGCATATAATTATTAAATCATGTTTGTAATAAAGTAATTTTCGATAAATTATAGGCAAATATTGGGGGAATTTAAAAATAATTAATGATAAAATAAATAATTTAAAAGAAGTTGCTTGCGAATTATCAGTAATTACCATTAAATTTGCAGACCAAATGTTACCAAAATCTTTTTTGCCAGTATTTCGGCAGCTTACCTGTGTTCCTGTGTGTCTCTGTAGGTGGCCTTACTCTACATGTCGACCAGGTTAATGGTCAATCTGTCTCAAACTTACATCTCGATGTATCTCATCAACACTCTGGGGCTGCCCAAGGTAACTCCAAATCACCACAGTCGCTCTTTTTCATTGATGTATTATCAGTTCATGGTGACCACATCTGTAGCAGCAGTCTTTCCTCAGTGTCTTTCTCTTTCTCCCTCCAACAGAAATTCATCGCAACGATCCCGTTAGTGATGTACCTGAGCGGCTTCCTGTCCTCCTTCATCATGAAGCCTGTCAGTAAACTCATTGGAAAATGTGTAAGTCAAAGCTCAGCCTGGCTCCTCACCTCTGAATCGGTGCTCATATCTTTGACTGTTTTTTTGTTTTTTTTGGCACAGTAGGTGTGGGAGCTGTTTTTTGTTTTACTGAATGACTACAAGCGCCGCCGTTTAAAGTGACGCCACAATCACTGTACGCCGTCATCATTTAGAGCGAGTGTAAGTGTTTAAGCCAGGGCTGGATTTGAACCTGCGTCTCTCTTCTGATTGGTCCAGCTCACCTACTTCGTGGGCCTGCTGCTGATTATGGCCTTCTCCTACTGGGTGCTGGTGGATGACAGGATGGGTGAGCGGGTGTATGGGGCCGCCGTGCTGCTGGGGGCAGGGTCAGCCACCATCCTGGTCATATCGCTCTCCATGACCGCCGAGCTCATCGCCGACCAGACGGTAAGATGTGTGTGAGAGAGGGAGGCGATATGCATCCTTTTTCACATCATCCACTATCATCATCTCTTTGCCTCTCTGTGCAGCAAAGTGGAGCTTTTGTGTACGGAGCCATGAGCTTCACTGATAAGGTGGCGAATGGAGCCGCTGTGATGATCATTCAGGCTCTGCATCCTTGCCAGTGAGAAACACTCAATCACTCACACTTTATTGTTACACACATGTTTATTATAGGACCTCCTTTCAAACACTCAGTGAGGACCCACTGCTGCGTTATTCATACTCATACTGACTTATATCTATATCTATCTATATATATATATACTTATATCCACGACTAGATAAGTGTTCTAGCACTGACAAGCCCTGTACAGCCTGTATAATCCAACAAGACTGACAGGAGAATTCACAAAGAATGGATGGCGGCCGCTGAATGCACCGTGAATTGCGCACTTGCAACCGCTAACTGCCCCACTTCAAGATCCGATTCTCAAACAGTACTATCTTACAGTGCAAACAGTTTTGCAGATGAGTGCAATTCACAGAGGAAGGTGAGAAATAATTAGTTTATTCATCTATATAAAAACTAGGACTACCAAAGTTAACATGATGATAACGGATTGATGCAAATTCATCATTCATTTTGTTTAGTTAATGCAACGTGTGATGGAGTGAAGATACTGGTGTCATGAAACTAGAAAATCTAATGAATCCACCAGGACCAACCAGACTAGTTTGTCACGAAGGAGATTAAATAACGCTCTAAACATGCTAAATCTTTGCAAGGAAAAACTGTTATGTCCATTTTCAAAGGGTCCCTTGACCTCTGACCTCCAGATGTGTGAATGTAAATGGGTTCTCTGGGTCCCCACCAGTCTCCCCTTTACAGACATGCCCACTTTATGATAGTCCCAGTCAGTCTGGATCGAGTCATAGTCAAGTCGGCACTCTGACGCACTGACAGCTGTTATGATTGGAGCAGATTTTTGATGCTAAAGTCAGAAACTGTGATGGTTTCTGGACAATATGTGTCATTGTTTGTGCTGTTAATTGATTTTCAGTAATAAATATATACATGCATTTGCGTAAAGCAGCATATTTGTCCACTCCCATGTTGATAAGAGTATTAAATACTTGACAAATCTCCCTTTAAGGTACATTTTGAACAGATGAGAAATGTGTGATTAATTGCGATGACTGACAATCATGCAATTTATCACAATTTAAATATTTTCATCAATTGATAGCCCTAATAATAACCTTACTTTTCATTCATGTATGTTCAAAAATGACATGTAAGGGAGCTTTAGTCATTTCATTTTCGTGACACAACATTAAGTGGAGGATGACGATGCCTTCACCTGCTGCCACTGGAAAGTCTGGGTGTGACAACCCTTTTAAATGGACTTTATTAGCAGCTCTCTAAAGATGCTAATACTGTAACTGCATGTCACTGGTAGCATTGATCTTTGTGAATTTTTGCAGTGAGGCTGACAGTGCAGTTAAGCTAAATCTACACTACACATGTACATTACTATGCTACATACATAGCATACTATAATGAAATTGTTAAAAATATACATGAAAAAGAGGAGTGATATTTGAAGGGCTGTGACGTACGCTAACAGATGGTGTCATCTCTCTCAGTACCGTGTTGTGCTGTGCGGCCTGTGTGTGGTTCTATCATTACATCATGGTCATAGTAACGGGAGGCGTGGCAGTCGTCGCAGCTTTGGCGCTCTGCTCCATCCTCATCTGGCCAATCGGGATCAGACCACGTGAGTCGGACAACGAGGCCCCGTTCAGACCTGGTATTAACATGCGTCCTCTGTGATCGCATCACAAGTGCACAGCTCTAAGTACAGGATACAGTCGAGCACAGAAGACGTTTCCATGCTGCGAGGCAGACAAGCGATCGTATCTCAGCCTTGTGAAGGGCTCATTTCATGGGTGGAATAGCATCTCAAAAAAGTTCAAAGTGCAAGGCTTCCTCAAAACTAATCCAAGGTACTCTGTAGTGTTTGAACAAACTTACAATTGCAGCTGCCAGTGACCCTGATGAAGACCTACCTTGGTCGCAATGAGATGGGAGAACTCCACACAGGGCCCCCAGCCAGATTCGAACCTGCGACCCTCTTGCTGTGAGCATTTTAAATTTGTTCAAACACTGTGGAGTGCCTTGGATTATTTCTGAGGGAACCTTACTTTTTGTACTTTTTTGAGATAACATTCCACCCATGCAGTGAGCCCTTCACAAGACTGAATGAGACCAGTACACCTGAGGGATCCAAAGAGCACCTGTAGGTGATTACCACAAAGACCCAGCAGCGCGTCTACTCCATTGTCTTCAAGGGCTGGTCTCTGTCTGTCTATTCAGCTGAGGGGGTCTTTAATGTGAACCAGGACACGTTCACTACACACTGCTAAAAGAATGAGGCATGTGTGGCCCAGACCACCTCTGAATGTGGTCTGAAAGATCCGATCTCAATGCCTCCTCAATGCATCTTGAGTGCGTTCACACCTGTGCTTAGAGCTGCCCACTTGTGATCCGATCAGTGGTTAACACCAGGTCTGAAGAGGGCCTTATACTAATATAATGTGTAGTATATCTGCATGGCTTTCTGTCATTACTGCTTAGTTCACACTTCCTTTGGTTTTGTGTGTTTAGGTGGCCTGCCAGTCATCTGTGACTCTGAGGATGCAGCCAGAGTCAACTAACGGCCCGTCCCTCCCCCAGCAGCTCAACAGGAAAACACAAACTGGGCCGGTCTCAGCTGGACAGGAGGAGCTTTCACTTTTCTTTCTCTTAAGATTCATCGGTAGTTTTTCAGGGAAAAGCACCAGGAGGATTCCTGCCTGGCTGCTCGACTGGTGCGCTAACACTTGCTGAGTGAGCAGGGAAACTGTTACTGTTTACTTTGTTTTACTTTATGCTCAACTGACAGCTTCAGCTCCAGTTTCAACCCAGATCTTGTTTTCCCATCATTTTCCAAATCGCAGCCTGGTTATTATAAAAATCCTGTTGCTATAGGTTCAATATGATCAGGCGTAAGCATACCTGCCAACCTTGAGACCTTAAAAAGGGAGGATTTGAAAAACCCAAACTGGGGTCTGGCAGCCCAGAGACTCCTGCATGATGACTTCAAAAAATTAATTAGTTCACTTGTTCAACAAAATTAGTTCACTGCAACAGCATTTTAATGTTAAATAATTGATTTTACCTTTAATTCAGGAAAGAAAACTGAATAATTTGCCCCTTTGGTGTGAACTTTGCATGTGAATCTCTGGCATAAACTAATATTCATCCGTTTTATTTGTTATTGCTCTTGCATGAGCATTTCTTTCTTAGTTCTCTTTCTAGCTACAGCCTGGATACAATCATAGTAAATGTTGGAAAATGATGAGAAAACAGAGTCCAGGTCACAGTAGTCTGCTGTGTTAGACCATACAGAGCGTGAGAGGAAGACTGGGAACAAACTGACATGTTCACCTGACTGTAGGCTTCGGCTGAAGAGGATCACTTCAAAAGGGAACTGCTAAAAAAAGGATGATGATGATGATGATGATGATGATGAAGGGAACCAGGAACAGTATGTGGAGCATTCAAGTGATCAAGCTCAGAAACACCAAAGAAGAAGCAGAGACCATTTAAATCCAGCTGATGTCTCGTCAGTACGTTAACTAGCCAGTTTACAAAAATCAGTCCTGATTTTTGAACTGAAACGCTTCATTAAAGGGTCATTGCACTATATTTTCCTCCCCAGAACGACATAAAGCACTACATTTACACAGACTGTCAATGGACACATGTAAACTGACTCCAGACTGTCGTGATGAGGAGAATCGAGCCCTCGCTGCAACACACAGACGCCAAACAGGAAGTTGTAAGAACTTCACTTGAATGTTGCTGCTGATTAGACTGTTAAATAGGCGTTGTCAGTCACTATAAGCCCCATAGATGTGGGTCAATAGGGGCCTACTACACCCACTAGTAGGTTTTATCATCTATTCACACAGTACATCACCTAACAAAGGTATAAAAGAACATGACAGTGACCACAAAACAAGGGGTTTTCACCGAGGAGTTCACATCCTGTGTGAAACCAACAAGGTGTAGTAGTGTTCGTAGTTATTTTAACCCAGTTAGTTCTGTTGCCTGAACCCAAAGTAGTTGTCGTTTTGTTGCATAAACCCAAAGTAGTTGTCGCTTTTTTCGCCTGCACCTACAGTACCTTGTATGTACTGTACCTTTTTTTTTTTTTTAATGTTCAAAATGTGACGTTTCATTCAGTTTTACACGTTAGAACGTATTGCTTTTGAGTTTCACATTTACAACATAGTAGGTCTAGTAGGCCCAAGTGACCCACATGTATGGTGCTTACAGCGACTGATAACGCCTATTTAATGGCCTGATAACAGCCAAATCAGGTGCTGCAGCAGTAAAAACAAGCTGGGAATCAGCTGGTCAGGATGCGTTCACTGTACTGGCTGTTGAGACATCATACACTGGATGGGCGCTTGCATCCCGGTGAAGTCTCATTCAGATGAGCGTCAGTGTTTTAATCTGCTGCTGGGATACAGCAGGCATACTGGCAGTTCTTCGATTTGTGCCTCATTGTTGTGGATTGTTTAGATAAAGCACTCCTATTTGTTTTTGTTTTTCACTCATGGAACAACTAATTATTTTTATTTCTATTTTAATAATTTTTCTTTGTACATTGTTTTACCTCTTCATAATCGCAGACCAAATGGAGTATAAAGACTATTTTTTATAATCAAAAGAAACTTGAATAGCAGTATTTCATATCAAATCACTTTAAAGGGATCAGTGCTATATTATTATTCATGTCGTGTGAATATAAGGGAATTATACTGGTAAATAATCAGAAGAGTTACTGGTGTTAGACTGGGAGCTGTGAGGAAACTCCAGTAGAGAGGAATCTTTCGTCATGTCGGACCAATGCTGTGCCAAACCTAACTATGACTTTATTTATCTTATGACTTCCTCTTTTATGTCTTTGTTGCTTCAGTGACTTTTCCGATTCTGTGTGTTGGTGTTTTATGACGAGACGCTCATTAAACGGGTTTCACAAGGTGCAACTAGAACTGTGTCTGTGTTTTGGCTTCAGTTCTGAATCGTTAGTCATCAACCACGTGGTCACATCATGAGAGGAGCAAGTAACTGAAACCACATCGCCGTTTTACGCCTCCGCCAACCAGTTGTTGAAGATAAAAACCGTCTCCGCCTGCTGGAGGCTGTTTCTCTTCTTCTTCAGCACTTGTCTTTAAGTTACATGTTGAAGTCTTCAAAGAAAAATAGTGAAAGATTTGGTCTGGAGAAGTCAACAGCTTCTTGACGCATAAGGGTTTTTATTCCACCAAAACAAACGAGACTCGTCAGAACGAAGGACTAATCTTAACATGGCACACACCTTCTTATTTACCTTAACCGGGTGAAAACAAACACCTTCTCTGACGATCTTTTTCACGTTTCGTTCATCCGCTGTTGGTTCTCTGCCCAAATCTCATTCAGTTTTGCCTCAGAGGCCCTCCCTTCACACCCTGGTATATTTTGGTCCTCGAAAGCCTTATCTAATGAAAATGTACGACTCTGACCTTCTCCTGGATACTCGCCCTCTCAGCTCGCTTCCACGATCTCCCTCTTTTTCTCTGTCTTTGAGTCAGGAAGCCGACAGCTGAGCCGAACTTCACTTTTAATGTTATTAAACAAAGGCAAATGTTCTCCTATCGTCCTGAAACGGTCCTAATTTGATACGTCCTTGTTATGAACGAAGCGGTACAAGAGTGGAAGCAGCGACGCGGCGTCTCATGGTGCCTTCATATGAAACATGGGAAGTCGTGTAGACGATATGCTTGGAGTTCAAGTGGTTAAGTCATGAAGAACACCGCTGCTAAGCAATGGCAATATTAACGATACTGTAGGTGTCAGTTTAGGAAGCTAGCTAGTTGGTAACAAAATGCAGGAAATACAGTAATGACAGATGAGAAAGATGAGGCCGTTTGGAAAATCAACATTTTCTTCAGACTTTTAAAATTACAAAGAAAAATAATATACAATTAAGATTACAATATATTAATTTATTATGCACCGAAAAATGAGCTTCTTTGGCCGCCATTTCTGACGTCAAACACGTCACAAGTCGTGAACTCAGAGCTTTCACAAACTTTCCAGCTACGAGGTCGTGAATACAACATGAGGGGGGCGTTCGTATGGGCTCAACTGGTGAAGATGGAAAACACGACCCCATCTGAAGGCACCATGTGTTTCACTAATCAGCGATGGTCATCCCTGCAATCTCCACCCCAAAAGTCCCTGTACTTTCAGAAAGCACTACACCCCCGACCAGGGCCTTTTGGGGGTTAAAAGGCCCCTAGAACAAAACACAATGAGTTTCACAAAAGGTTCTGAGTTCTGGGAGCAATTCCTGTAGTCGAAATGGGTCTTTAGACACAAAAACAGGAGTAAATGGGGTCCAGGGTGAAAAATACTGAAGTTACCATTTAAAATGTTCGGAAAACTTGCATTTCCATGACAACTGGGCAAACTCCAGAGAGCCCCAGAGCAGACACTAAACTGATCTTGTGGTGAGATTGTGCATTTCCAAATGGTAACTTCACTGTAGGGTTTTGGCTCAGAGAACAACAGATGAATGAACACTTCCTGCCTGCGTTAACACAACAGACAGCTGTTGTTTCGTCGATGAAATTCAGGCCCTGTTCAGACCTGGTACCAACATGCGTCCTCAGCGATCGGATCACAAGTGGACAGCTATAAGTACAGGTGTGAACGCACTCAAGATGCATTGGGATTGGATCTTTCAGATCACATTCAGAGGTGGTCTGGGCCACATTAAGGACCGCCTACTCAACTAACGTCCTACTGGGATCTGCAGGGTCTTACTGAGCTCCTTATGTGAATAAACAGACAGACGTGAGCGTTTGTCTGCCTCGCAGCATAGAAACGTCTTCTGTTCTACTGTATTCTGTCAGTACAACTGTATTTTATTAAAATATATCTTATCTATAGGCTACAGACTATCAGACTAGGCACAGGAGATGCATTATTGTCATATTGTCAGTGTTTTTGTCCCCCTGCTTTGCACAGAGCTGATACCTGCTCTCTCTCCTCCCCGGCTCTCTGAAGCTCTGTACCCCCCTGTTGTCTGGCAACGACAGCGGCGTCGGCAGCACTAAGGTCTCCAGGGACCACCGGTACAATAACCTTATATTTTGATGTGCTAAAAATGTTAATACAATGTACTTGATTTCATGAATATGTAGGATATTACTACTGACATTCCTGTAATATTACGTTACAACGTATTAGTCGTGTTTACTACGTGTTTATTTGCATATAGAGCGGGGAAGTGAGATCGGATCACAAGTGGTCACTCAAGACGCACGTGGAGACGCTTAGAGCACTTGGACCACTTGTGATCCGACCACTGAGGATGCAGGTCTGAACAGACCGGGCCTCGGAAAACCATCTACTCAGATCCGCTCTGTCCAACCAAATGATTCAGCTGCAGATCCGTCATGTCCCATTATAACACTGCTTGTGACTCTGACTGAACATGACAGGAAGTTGTTGTTTATGCAACACAAAACGTCAGCAGCTGGAGGGAGTCAGGTGGATGTGACATGAAAACCAGAGGAAGTCTAAAATAGTCTGGTGCTCAGCAGGCAGCCTAAGTTCCTTGTTCCACTGGTTCAAAAAACAACTTTCAACAGTGTCTTATTATTTATATTGTGTAATTAAACAAAGAATTAACACAATATTGGAGCAGAATCTCTGCTCTTAAGGCATGAATTTGACAGTTCAGATGTTGAGAGAATCAAGCATTTAATACTGTAAACACCCAAAGAGATCAGTGGTTGAGGAGTCCAACATTTTGCCGGATAAATAAAAACTCAAAAGAGTTTTCATGATCTACGTTTTGTTTTTCCTGCAGTCGTCTCTCCTCCTGTCAGGGCGCGCTGGCATTCATTTTCTCCTGGCAGCTGTCCCAAAAGTTGAGCAGTCTGTTGTCCTTGTTGGCGCAGAAGTCCGTGAAGTCTCTGAGCAGGCGGTCGGCAAGCCTCTCGTCACCCAGCACGCCCGTCCTCCAGGCCTTGGTCAGCATGGTGTTGTAGGCCCAGTAGTAACCGACCCGCTCCTCGCCGCCGTACGGCCCCTGACTGTTGGAGGTGGTGGAGTTCCTGCGTCTGCGCTGCTGCCCGCTCGAGTACTTCCTCTTGGAGTACGGCAGCTGCAGGAACACGGTGCCTGACAGGAAAAAAGCAGATTGAAGCTTGTCGGCTTCCAAGAAGCAGAAGTTTGTGTTGCGTTTTTTTATATGTTGTGATGTGACAAACCTGTTACGTGGATGTACTGGGGCTTGTTGTCAGAGGGGAAATTAAAGGCAGAAGCTGAAAACTTGTCGTGCACAAAGCCGAATCTGGTAGAAAGAGCACAACTTTTACACATTTTTGCATGATGTGACTCAGAAATTCAGACAAAACATTTGGTTGGGGCACAGAACTAATCCTAAATTGAAAGATTACCATGGTGTTATGTATGTGTGATTTTGGTGGGTGGTGCTTGGTGATCTAATCTCAACATGGCTGCCGGGTCACAAACTTTCTCATATTACAGCTAAACAGTAACCACAAGATGATTATGAAAACATTTGAGAAATAGGTGAAGTTATCGTTGCCAATGTGTGCATCAAGTTGGACACAAGTCTAACTCATGGATGTATTTAGAGAACTGGATCCAGCGTTGGAGGCAGCGGCCCCGTTCGTTCCAATGAAAGTTGCTCAGTGACACATGAAGTCACTTCCAGGTCTGGAAAATTATCTGGATCTTCCGGGTCTTACAGGGCCCTACTATGCATGTCCGATATGTGCAGTAGCGTCCGCTCGGTCACGGAGACCCATCATCACGGATTGTGCTATCATCACGGTCTGGGTCTCCATGGACAGAGGAAGGACATAATTCTGGATTCAGCTATTAGTGTGTTTTACAACTTTTAGGACCTAATGATTTAAATAAGGGCTATTAGAGTGTTCATACTGGGGCATTGATTCACCTCTTTTTGGGCACAATGGCATCACATGACAGACAAGGAAGTTGACGTACTGCTGTTTGGCCACTACCAAAATTAGCATCAACAGCCGGCGCTAACTTGAGGGTGCTCTGTACCTTCCGGGGTCATGTCAAGGAGGGTGAAAAGAGGAGATGTGAGGTATATTCAACGCGTCATATCTTCGGGGTACAACACATGAGCAGTAAAACCTGTCCTTGTCAAAACTGAGAATAAGGGTGAGAGAGTGTTTGTAATGGGGAGCTGATTGAGTCTCTGTCTCAATGTAAGTGTAAGAGAAAAAGTCTTTTTGGGCCCAATGACGTCTAGTGACCAACACAGAGGTTGCAGTACCACCGTTGGCCACTACGGCCATGTTGGAATCAACGGCCGCCGCTCTTCCTGGGTGATGTTCGCTGGTGATCGATTCTGCGCAGGCCTGGCTCATCTTGAGTGAGCCTTATGATTATAATGCTTTGGCTGTGTAGCTTTGACAACTAGCAGCTAGCTTAGCTACTGCTTATCCAGCAGAGGTTAGCTAGCTACAACCAAGATAGCAAGCACAGACTTAATTACAAAGGGAATATCCTGACAGTTCATAAAACTGCACATAATCCAAACCTGCCGACTATTCCCCCCAGTGCTTCTCTTCTTCAATAATACTAAAAGCAATCACACTGGAGACAGAAATGACCTGCTCCTGCTTTCTGATTGTACATAAGGTAATACATGATGCACACAAATACATTTGAGAAAACATACTCAAATTAAATCACCAAGTGATAATTTCTGTACAAAATACAAGTTATGTGCTTGCAAGTACTAGCTCAAAATGTCCCATCATGTCCGTGTAATTCAGACGCAAATATAATAATAATAAGACAACAATAACCTGTACAGTATGGCCTCCTGAAAGAGCTGCATCCTGTCCCAGTACGTCTCTGGTTCAAAACCTGTTTGATGAATTCAGACAGACACATGTTGAGACTGAGCTGCAGCACACGTGAACCCAGCAGTCAGCCAGACGCTGCTTTACCTTCAAACAAGTTGTCGCTGGCGTTCTTCAGCAGACAGTGGATGTTCAGAGGGATGAAGAGCTGGGCTCGCAGTGGATCTCCGTACAGGTAGGACGTCAGAGCGAAAGGAACCTCCAGCACAGGGACCAGCAGGAAGCCGCAGGACGCTGCTTTCCTGTGCCACCCTTGAACCTGATGGATGATAACTGGTTAAAATATCAAAATCCTCCATTATATGTTTAAAAGTGCAGACACCCTCAGCTTTTAGCGGAAGTGTTGCTCAGAACGCTGTCAGGATACACTTTTGTTACGGCATGCTCAAAAAACAAAACATTTAAAACCACGATAATGCATTTCTTTTGAAATGTAAGTAATATTCATGATTTTTTAAAAGACATTTCATGACATTTTAAGACATTTTGGGGCCTCAACTTCAAGTTAATTTTAGACGGAGGTCAAGTTTTAAAAAAATGGTCTCACTACAATGAAATGGCTCCTATGGGAACTAACATCATCACACATGAATCCAGTTGGACTCATTGGATCCACCAGAGTCTCAGCTTTACAGTGAGACCCAATTTATGTGATTCAAGACTGTTTAGGGACCCCAGTATGCAGAAATATTCAAATACACCATTTTAGAATAGGAGAAAATAACATTTATAGTGCATTCAAAAACAGTACATTTTTTGCCCCAAACTGCATGTGATTATCATCAAGTGGGCATGTCTGTAAAGGGGAGACTGGTGCGTACCCATAGACATTCACATCTTGAGGTCAGAGGTCGAGGGATCCCTTTGAAAATGGTCATGACAGTTTTTCCTCCGTAAAAGTGAGCCTAACTTTGGAGTGTTGTTTAGCCTTCTTCCTGACAAGCTAGTATCACATGGTTGGTACCGATGGATTCATTAAGATTTCTGGTTTCACGATATGTGTACCTCTCGCTCTAAAAGTGAACCTGCTACAGTAAAGGCTGTCGGTACGTCTGTAAGTCACACTGGTTTTGTCTTCCTCTCATCCCACGTTTTAATGTGAAGAATCAAAGTTCTGCTGCACTTTCCAAGAACTCGTGATGACTTTTATTTTTGTCTCTTGACGTGAAGGATGATGTGACACACACACAAGTCACATCATCATCACACACACACACACACACACACACACACACACACACACACACACACACAAAAAGACATCTAGTTACCATCTCAAACAGCACGGCGGCAGTGACAGCCATCCAGTGCAGCTTGATCTCAAAGGCAGCGTTGAGGGAGAAGTTTCCGTGGTAATAGCAGCTGCACCATTCGGTCCGGTCACTGCGGTTGTTAACGTCCACATCCAGAGTGACCGTCTTCTGCTCCGGGACCGTAGCAGCTGGAGGACACACAGAGGGAGGTGGAGAGAGACAGGAAGACAGGAGGCAAAGGGAAGCAAAGAGATGGATGGCAGGATGGGCGGGCAGGCAGGAGGAGTGAGAGCAGGTGGTGAGCATGGATTACATCGAGTTAAAACAGCAGAAACTTCTGCATTATCCCAGTTCAAAGACAGGTTTCCTGGTATAATGATGAGCATTTAGAACAACAAATAGGCTATGATGATGATGCTGAATGATTTTAGCATCACATTAAAAGGATAACACTTATCTATAGTTAGTGTATTACCTACATTAGATGGTGGTCAGCAAGAGTAGCAGTCTCCTTTTGATAAAAACAGTAATTTTAGCTCACAGAACAAAGGAGCTCCTCCGCTACCTCAGTCGGTTAGTTTGTGTGACTTTGGTGAACCTGAACTAACCAGAGTCACACAATAACACTAACTGATCGAGGCAGCGGTAGAACTGAGAGGAAAAATACTGTTTTTGTCAAAGGAGTCTGGCAGCTTTGAAGAGAACAGATAACGGCTTCGGTTCGCTGTCAGAAAGGGATGTTTGACAGCGAGATAAAGCAGTGAAAATTTTCTAAATACAGTGGAAACTGCTTCCAGCGATCACATCTGACCGGGTAACATTGATCACTATAAGCAGGATTATTATAACTGAATTTTTGTTTTCACGATTTACTAGCTTGCTGCCAAATATTCTGCCTTTTCCCTCACCGAGGGTGAGACGTCACTGGTTTTGGGCGACTCTGCAGATGAACGCTGCTGTGTATGAGCTACCGATGCTGTGGTGCCCATACTTGTCAACCCCACTAATTTTCCTGGGAGACTCCCGTTTTTCATTGCCCTCTCATGGTTTTGTCCCGGGGTCAAACGTATAGTATAGTATTGTATTTATATAGAACTAAAAGTAGGCCTATTTAACATAAAAATGCTGTTGCAGTGTACTTATTATTTTGTTATTTCATTCTTTTAAAGCCACTAGAATGCTGGAAACAGTCTCTGAAGCTCTTTCTTTTCTGGGGGAGGACCCTCAGACCCCCTATTTTGGTTTAGAAATCTTCCCTATTTTTAAAATCACAAGGTTTACAAGTATGGTGGTGTCGGTCGACAGAGTTTCACTTTAAGGGCATTACGTGACCAGGTGTTATCAATCCACCTGAAGAGGGCAGCTTCCCCCGTTTAGGTATCCAGCCGGAAAGCAGACGTCCACAAAGGAAAGTATCAAGCGAGTAAAGTAAATAACAAAAGAAAACATCAAATCATGTTAGTCTTATGTAGCTTTTCCAAATGTTTTCATGTGGGAAAAGACCCAAAATGAACACTACAATCAGACTACTTGCCTCCGTCGACAGGAGTACATGGCTTTGCTCCTGTGCTGGTACTACTGGATGTTTCTCCAAACTGGCAACAGTCATCTACTGTAGGTTATACACCGACTATGGATTAGTACCTCATGCAACCTCACTCAGAAAATCCAAACTATCGGTTTTAAACTATTCCAGGAAACCAGTCAGTGTCAGACTGCAAACTGGGAAAGCATTAATCTTGCAAAGTTGTTGCTTTAATGATGCAAGCACTTTCAAATATCCTGAGCTCAAAGGTGACAAATGAAGATCTGAGCAGTCGTGTGAAGCAAGAATTGAGGCAGAGCAGAAACACTGTCACAAGCTGTGTTGTGACAGTGCTTGATGTTGAAAAGCCAGGATGACAGCGATAGGTGAGGACGTTGCACACCACTGCACTACTGAACCACAGCCAACTAGCACCACAGCATGCACTGAAACACCACACCAACCTATTACTGCTCCTGGATCAGCTACACACTAACCACACAGCATGCACTGATTGGACTGGAGTGAAGGTGGAGGAGAAAAATTTGATCCCATTGATCAGTGATATGTTCACAGAGCCACTGTGGATGGATCTAACTACAGCTATCGTCATGCACTACAGGCTGGAGAATAATTCAGATCTATAGTCCACTGTCAGGAGAGCTGAGTCCAGAATAGATGTACTTAAAGGTGTTAATACTGGGTCTGAACAGGGCCTATATCTTTACGGGGACAATAGATGTTTGCTGCTATATCAATGCTCTGGATGTCAAATAGAGAACCTTTAATCATCTGCTAAAATCCCATTAGCATTTACAGGCTAATTTTGTCACATCCATTTAATCTTTCTCATTTAACCCGTTTATTTAAGACAGTGTAATGGCTAACAATAGTAGTTATAATAGCTAATGACACAAAGAACACAAAGAACATTTGAGGCAGTGTTTAGCCCGTTTAAAATATAATAACTGAATCCAGAAATCGAGCATTGACTACTTAACATTTGCAACCAAAAACAAAGAGCCTGACATGTAGATAGATGTGGATGAATGTTGTATGGAAGCTTGAGGGCTGACTTTATGGCTGTATTAAGAGACCTGGATACAGTGTTGGAGGCTGCGATCTGTTTATTCCTATGAAAGTTGCTCAGTGGCGCAAAATGTCTCGACTTGTGAGTGGAAATACCCGATACCCGGATCTTCCAATGATCTTCCGCATCCATGAAGTAGCGTCTGCTTGGTCACAACGTTACACTGTCATCAAGGCTTGCTAACCCCAGCCTCGGTCTGGGTCTCGTTCACATGAACAGAGGAAGGGAAATAACTCTGGACTAAGCTAGTAGTGCATTTCACAACTTTTTGGGCCTAATGATTTAAATACGGGCTATTAGAGTGTTCATACTGGGACATTGAGTCACCTCTTTCTGGGCCTAATTGCATCACATGACAGACATGGAAGTTGTAGTACTGCCGTCTGGCCACTACAAAAATTAGCATCAACAGCCGGCACTCTTCCTGGGGGCTTGAGGGCTAACTTGAGGGTGCTCAGTATCTTCCTTGGTCATGTGAAGTAGGGTGAAAAGAGGAGAAGTCACGAATCATCAACACGTCATATCTTTGGGGTACAACACATACATACATGATATAGGTGAGATAGTTCTGCAGTAAATGACCTTCTATAATGGTTGGTGGCTCACTGGTGCCTCTAGGTAGATAGATATGTCAGCAGTAACTTAGAGATCCTGTATTAATGGTCACTAAATCATTCTGAGTGAATCTGGAGGCTTGCTCTGTTTAGTTCACCCTATACTTACCTGGTCAGGTGGTCACTTCCAGTTAGGTGAGACTGAGGAGATAAAATCCCAGTCTCTGTAGTAAGAGGGGGGAAAGGACGTGGTAGCTTGTTCTTTTGATTTAGTTTAAATGTAGTGTTATTGAATTTCCTGGGTTTTGTTTTTGTCCTTTGTTTCGGTAAACTTTTTGTTAATAAATGTCACTTTCTGCACTACTGCAGCTTATCAACCTGGTTCTTCAACATCCCTTTTTAAAGTTTTCCAAACCACCTCATCTGCCCTTTATATGGGGCGGCAGCGCTACAGCTTATTTTTCTGCCATAATGTATGTACAAATAATCAGCAGCAGCAGAACAGCCAATTAGGATTTCTGTTTTTTGTTTCTATGAGACTGCCTGACCAAGAGCCCTTAAACAAACGCACCCTCTCTGTCATACGTGGCATGTAAACACTGGACCCAGGCAACTCTCTGAAGTGGACTAGTGTACGATCTGATTCATACTGGATGAGGGAGGAGACTGTGGCTCCTCTGCGGTGTGGGCAGTGGGCCGGGGAGGATCAGGCTGGGTGTACCTAGCAGTGCGGCGGCCTGGCTGCGTCCTCCAAAGCTGCGGCTGAAGGAGCTGTGCCTACTTGCGTAGGAAGCCGGCCGGCTGGGCAGCCAGGGCAGGAGGAACGCCGGGAGGTCACAGGGTCGCCGCTCTTCCAGCACAAAGGCCACCTCGAACCACTTCCTCTGGAACAGAGCAAAGTCCTCCAAGGCTGCAGCAGACCAGCCTCCGGCCGCCGTGGAGGGAAGCTGGGAGGTCTGGACTGCTAAGGACAGGAGAGCCAAGAATGTCATGACACCCGCTGGATCACATATTCTTCTAATTACCTGACATAATTATCGATATATGCAAGTAGGAGCATGTGTACCATCCTTCTCTCCTACTATCCTGTAGAAGTAGAATCCGTAGACGAAGGTGCGCATAGCATCTCCAGAAGCGTGGGCCACCACACCTTCATCCAGCATTTTCTACACAAAGCAAACAGACAATAAACTGAATATATACTGTATATGTGTGTATGTATACACATATATATACTGTGTATATATATATATTAAAGAACAACAAGAGAGCTGGGTTTTTCTGTTGGATAAAGTTTTAAATCTAGCATATGCTTGCTTGTTTCTCAACATTACCAACCCTAGCTTTACCCTTTTTCTTAACTCATTCTCACTTGTTTCCTTGAACCCATGACATTTTTTCATAATTTAAAGCAAACCTGGGCATTATACAGCCTGCGATCCAGAACCGGCCCTCGTGATGGTTCTGGTCGGCCCAAGAGGTCTCAGACAAACCACATAAGTTAACTTACGAAGCTAAAAAAAAAAAAAAAAAACAGTAAAGGAAATAGCTTCTGTTTTGAAATGCTGGTGTATTGTTAGTGTGCTTCTTCCTGTCACACTTGACACTGATGTAAACTGACCTGAGTGATGTTTGAAGTAGCGTCACCTGCTGAGGCTTCACGTCTATAATAAGTCATGCACTGATAAGTTGGAGGTTGGCGGTAAAGCTGTGAGCTTAGTTTGCAACAAACATGTGGCTATAAGCAAAGAATACAACTAGAACCGTCACTTTGAGACAAAACATGCAGAAAAATCCAGAAAGCTGTCTGGAGATGAGAAGGAGAGGACAGCCGAGGGGCTGCTGGCTAAGATACTAAAGCAGAGAGGACTTTTTACAAAGCTGCATGCACCAAAGAGGGAAATGTCAGTGTTAATGTTAAGTTAAATGTAAGTGTTAATGTTGAGTTAAATGATAAACGTAAGTGTTAATGTTGAGTTAAATGTTAAATGTAAGTGTTAATGTTAAGTTAAATGTTAAGTTTTGTTAATTGAAACATTACTACCCAAAACAGTTGGTCCTGTACGGTTCAAAGACTCCTGTATATAATGTCATTTTCTTAGTAATATACTGTTTAGAGTGATTTTCAGTATAGTAAATGCTGAAAAATAAGAATACAACAGTGTAGAACAGTGTTTACTATAGTGATAAATAGAGATTATGACTGACAGTATTTGTTTGGCCCCCAGCGACTATCTGGGTTTCTCATGTCACCCCAGGAAAAATAATTGCCCTCCACTGATTTAAAGGAAAATTGGGACATGCAACTCTTACCTGCATGATATCCACAGCCATCCCCTGTGTGGCCACACCCTCCACATTGTTGACCAGCCAATGAACAACCTCTGCGCTAATAAAGCAGTTGAGTGGTAAGCCTTTCTGCTCCGGCAGCAGCTGTACACCTGTCCTGTAATCCCAGAGAGCACAGACAACTAAATGAAATACAGAAGATATGACCTTGTAAAACCAAACAAAAGAGCCTGTTTTTTCCAATTTTATTCAGACAAGGTAACACACAAAAACCAAAAGTATATATACTGTATATCTATATATTTTATCGTTTATTAAACATATCTGGAGGTCAGAGGTCAAGGGACCCCTTTGAAAATGGACATGACAGTTTTTTGTCTGTCTTTAGCATAGCAGCAGGAGTGTTATTTAGCCTCCTTGGAGACAAGCTAGTATGACCTGGTTGGTACAGATGGATTCACTGGGTTTTTAGGTATCTTCACTTTAGCTTTTAAACTGAGCCCAACCTAAAAATCCCAAGTTGTGTTAATGCGTTAAAGAAATAAGTGGTGTTAAAAATAATTTGCGTCAACACGTTAATTTTGACAGCCCTAGCAGATAAACAACAAAAATAAAAATAACAGTAAAAAAAAAAAAAAAAAGATTAAGAAAAACATATACAGTATATAGTATAATGATCAATAAAATAAAAACCTATATATCAAAAGTATGTATAAAAATATATTAATTATAATTACTTTTACTAAAGTAGTTTTTAATAAATATTAATGTTAACTACGTACTGGTTACGGCAGCCTCATGAACAGTTCTGATGGGGTAACTGGTTTCCTCAAATCAGTAAAAGCAAGAATATGTGAACAGAGGTGTAGATTGTTTCTGACCCACTGAAAGACCCACAAACACAACAACAGCTCTTACGTGGGATGTTTGATGGCCTCCAGGATCTCCAAGAGTGTTGAGGAAGAGGAGAGAGAAAGGGCTCCCGCTGCAGACTGCCCACTGGGAACAGATCACAGATCAGTCTCTAAGCCACAGCTTACTGTTCAGGCAGATTATCCTAAAATTACCATCAATCCTACTGTTTCAGCACATTTACTGTTGAAGTAAAACGTCATTAAATGTAAGATTCTGTTGCTATGCTATGATGTCCATGTCGAAAGTATTAAACTACTATAATTAGGGCTTTAAATAATAATTAAAATATCTAATTGTGATTCAGTGCATAATTGTCTATAGTTAATCATGATTAATTGCAAATTAATCACATTTTTGTCTGTTCAAAATGAACCTTCAAGGGAGATTTGCCAGGTATTTAGTACTCTTACCAACATGCTGCTTTATTCAAATGTGTGTACATATCTATTATTGAAAACAATTAAAAACACGAAACAATGACAAGTATTACCTAGTAACCCTCCCAGGTACTGCATTTAGCATAAAAATGCTCACATCATAACATGACAAACTCAGTGCAACAGCTGTCAGTGTCTGTCTTTTCTAGGGGGTATGTGGCGTCTGTAGGTGGAGATGGAAGTTCAGCAGTGTATGTCAGCAAAGGCAGAAATTTTTGGCTTGATATTTGGTGCTTAAATTAAACTTTTTTTTTTGGCCACTCAAGAATTGATCAAAATAATCAATAATCCCTCCAAAATACCACATTAAGACTAAGGCCTTCAGTAACACCACAGAAAAAGCCATGCTCTGATTTGGTTTAAAAAACTTTTTTGGAGATTTCTGCAAGAACTGCATTTTATCAGTGATTGCATGGTGAGCACTAATTGGATCCACAAGAGTCTCAGCTTTACAGTTTATGAAATTTCAAGACTGTTTAGGGACCCCAGTACTATTCAAACACACCAGTTTAGAATAGGCAAAAATAACAACACACAAAACTGCATGTGATTATGATAAAGTGGGCATCTGTAAGGGGGAGACTCTTGGGTCCCCATAGAACCCATTTTCATTCACATATCGTAAGGTCAGAGGTCAAGAGACCCCTCTGAAAATGGAGAATGGAAAATACATCCCGTTTTTTTTCACCTAAATCTTACTGAGCCTCCTTCCAGACAAGCTAGTGTAACCTGGTTGGTACCAGTGGATTCCTTATGCCTTCTAGTTTCATATAATGTAGTATGAATGAAGCATCTTCAATCTACCTTTAAACTGAGTTAATGCCTTAAAGAACTTAGTGGCGTTAAAATGAATTAGCGTTATTGCGTTAACCTTGATGGTCCTAACTATAATCCTTTTATGATTCTTATGTGCTAGACAGCTGTTCATAGTATCTCTGCAGTACAGGAAGTGGGAGGTTACCTGGTGTCTGAGGTGCTGCTGTTGGCTGCAGTCTCTCCTGCAGGCTGTGCTGCTGCTCCAGCGGTCACTGCTGGCTGGACTCCTTTATCTGCAGCCTCGCTGGCCTCAGCAGGCAACTGCACAGTTAAAAGCATTTCACTCAGTTCGTTTAATATGTTGTGAAAGTTTCCCCAGATCACCAAAAAGCACATTTTCTCACTTACAATCCAGTGGTATTCAGCCATACAGATAGCTCTGTTTGTCCAGGCTTGAGATCAGAGCTCCAGAGTGTGATTATTTCTATTGTATATCCTACCAAAAAAACTGTCGAGTGTGACTAAATATTTTAATTGGTTGCACCGGTGCGTCTGCCAGTTAACAGGTCTGTCTGTGGGCATGTCAAACCAAAAAAACATAAAACATGACAGCACTTCAAAATTAAGAGAACTAGCCCATTACACCTGAACAGCTCGGCCCTGATCAGACATCACTGGTGTAGGTAACCACTCCACCTCCAGCCTACTTGGTCCCCATACGTTAGAACCTGAACACGGCGCTGGATTTATGTCTCAAGTCTGGAGGGCAAAACGTGTGTTTGACACTGTACATTTAATAACACAGGACAACTTTACTGTACCGTAGTGAGACTGTAAGGGACGTAGTAAACTCAGTGTTGAGCTTAACAGGTGTCATTCATTTACACTATGATGCCCTCAGGCTATATTCAGTAAAGATAAGTATGGTCCATTATAAAGTTAACATGATGTGTTCAAATGTAATCTTGTAAAATGTAGTTGCTGGTGAGAAACTTGAATAAATCCAGTTGTTTGAAGATGTTTTCACAGCAAAATAAACTAGATAACCTGTTTAACTCCCTAACAAAAACAGTATGCAAACTGTAATAAAGGAGTGTATATTGAAGTACATGGGATTTACTGTTTTACTTTTGTTCTTTACCGTGGTATTGAACTGCCAGAGAATTGTGGAATTTCACTGGTATTGGTACCGACTACTAAATTTCTGGTAACATCACATCCCTAGTATAGGCCTATGGAAACTGACAATATGCTTAAAATGTGTTATTGGTGAAAAATGTTGGGTACACCTAAATTATGTGCTGTGTACCTCAATGAAAAAGTTAGGCGCACCAGTGCAACCGATATAAAACGTTAGTCTGGAGCCCTGGTTGAGATATCTGACTTTGAGATGTCTGCTGCCACACCACTACAGTGGAGGTGAACTGAATTCTGCTTGTGCTGCTCACAGCACTGAAACATGAAATATAAAAAAAGACTATATTTTTTCTACAAGCAGAGTTGCTGACAGGACATATTGCTGTTGAATTGTTAAATACTCTGAGTACCACAAACGTACCATCGTACAGTGAAGGCAGACACCTCAGAGACAGATGTCTAAACCTGGATGAATGAACATGATCTGAATGGATAGATAACAGTGGAAGGAAGTGAGGAAAACATGTCTATCTTTGAACAGTCCAGCCCAGTCCTGATGTCATGCATGGAGACAGGAGTGAGCCTCGAAGGTTTATCTGGGTCCAGTTGTAATACAGTACATGTTAGTTACACCAGGATCACAGTACAGGTATTACTCTCTGGAACTGCAGTGCAATGATTTTAGGATTTAGGACGCTCAGTCACTGAACCGCAGGGATGTTAATAATTAACCGTTTAACTGTTAACCGACATTAAGATTGTTAACTGATTAACGCTATCAGTTAAATGGTTAAAAGAATTATTAATAATTTGTTAAAAAAAAATGAGCAAAACTCAGAGGAGCAGCTTGTCACCTAAAGGAGAAAAGCGGATCCGCCTTAAGAGTCTGAGCTGGTGTTGCAGATGCAGGAAGTTGGTTTGGAGGAGTTGAGCTCATTAGCTCAAAAAAGACTGAGAACCTCTGTATTAAATTAGGAAATGCAACACTGAACGTCCCTGACAAAGTTTTAGAGGCCTGTACCTAAAACCTCAAGCAAAGCTGCTGACTCCTCTAAGACATAAGACATGTTTTCAAGGGCTTTTTTACTGGATATATAAATAATTAAATGTCAACTAAAATCTTTCCTGCAAGTACAAATGATACCTCATTTTGCCAGACAGGTTTTTTACCACCTCACTTCAACTTGCATAATGTTATCATTTTTGGCTTTAGCCTTACAAAAGTCAGTCACTGAATGATGAAGTTACACAATTGGCTGGCTGAGTGTTGGAGTTTCTTCATTGGCCGTTGCTCCTTCAAAATCAAAAGGCGGGGAACAGCACTTTATGTAAATAAGCCTGTCCAGCGCGATGCATCTGGCTCACCAAACTTGAACCAAGCTGTCAAACTTGTCGATCTAGTTCTAAAATGAAACCACATTCAGCAGTGGCATCGGCTATTTCTAATTTATAATGTTTTCAGGAGTAGATTTTGGTGGATTGTTTCAATGGAATAACAGCAGGCCGCCATGTTGTTTCCTGTTTGAAATGGCGAACAGAAAACCAGGAACCAATAAGGTGCATTCAACGAAAGGGTACGTCACCACTTGAACTGCCAGCTGAGTGAGGCAGCGTGTCCCCTGGTGTCCTCGCTGTACTGCTGGATTTAACATTATAAACATGACTCCTGACTACCTGTGTAACAATTTAGCCACAGATTCACAGCTTGACCACACATAAGTCTTATGTCAAAATGTTTCAGCTTGAATCATCAGAAGTACTGCAGTATGGATTAAATGTGATCCCAGTGTGAGAGTTGACAGTGTCACTATTTACCTACCAGCAGGCACTACAGCAATGGGCATAAAGTACAAACACTACAAAACTGAAATCTGACGGACACTGCAAGACAAACATCAGAGTTTTTCTGCACACCATGCTCATGCAGCAGTGCAAGAGTGAGTTAGAGGAGCTGCAGCACATGCGGACGCACATACACACACACACAAACACACACTAAAACACACTAAAACACACACACATACAGCTGCAGTGATGCCCAGGCACCTCGTTACTGACCTGAGAGTGATAGATGTAGGAGGAGCGAGGGCTACGTATAAAATCCAAAATAAAGGCAGCATCCTGTGAGCACACAGGAAGAACATAACCCCGGATCAAACACCCAGAGCCCAGCATCAGGAACAGGAACAGAACAGAGCATGGGGGGACAAATACGGATGGAAGAAGAGAAACAAGAGCAAAAGCCCCACACCGAAGCACCAGCAAAGAAGAACCATTTTAACCAAATATTTGTAGCTGATTAAAATACATTCAGATGGGTCAGCAAAAGCTAAACGCCTGAAGCAAAACAACATATTCTGATCCACACACACAGAGTACAGATGCTCACCTTGCGGGGGCTGTCTACGTATGTGGGAGCTGTGGCAACACTCGAGGGGTCACTGACTGCTGGTGAAGGCTTTGCCTGCTGCTGCTGCTGCTGCTCCTCCAGAGTCCTGACACGAAGCAGAAAGAATACAGTTAAAACCCAGATTCATGGCTCCAACATAAATTTGCCTGCAGTCCCAGGAGCCACTCACTTCTGGTTCTGCTCCATCTCCAGTAAGGCTGATAGAGCCGATGTGCCTTTCTTGCCTTGCGGGGGCACCACTGGCTCAGTAGGGTAGGGAGGGAGAGGACTGGAGACCTGCAGTCCTTTCAATGGTGTGCCCTTCTGCTACGTGAACAACAGAGTGAAACAAACATTTCAGCACCTAAAGATGCAGCAGATACAAAAAGGGGACTGTATGTAAGTTTTTACACTCATAAATTGCTCTTTATTGCCAATGTGTGAACAGATTAAAGACATTCCTTTATTAGTCCCACAGTGGGGAAATTCAGTTTTACACTCTGTTTTTCACACACAGTACATATACATGCGTCAATGGAGAGATGTCAGAGTGAGGGGGCTGCTCCTGACAAGCGCCCAGAGCAGTTGGGGGTTTGGTGCCTTGCTCAGGGGCACCTCGGCAGTGCCCAAGAGGTAAACTGGCACCTCTCCAGCAACCAGTTGGTCTTGGTCCATGGGGGTCTTGAACCCGTGACGTCCGCGTCCTAACCCAAGTCCTTACAGACTGAGCTACTGCCGCCCCCAGATTGTAACCTAACCTAAAAAAATGTGTCCTTCTGTGACTCTGAGTTTCTTCTGTCAGCGTGCAGACTGCTTTTATAATGTGAAGAACCTGGACCTATATTTCTCAGAAAATCCAACGGATGAGCTCCTAGGTAAACCTGGCATAAATAATCTCTTCTCATATTGAGACTAATGTTTGCTGTGCATGGTTCTTCTTTAAAATATACTAATAATAAAAACAAAACAACAAACGTGATGTAAATTAGAAGAGCCTCACTCTGATGATCCTGTCGGAGCGATGGCGACGCCGAATGCGGTTGAGTCCCTCCAGGAAGCGGATGAAGCCATCCAGCAGCACCCAGTCCCCGTTGCCACCCATCCCAGCACCTGCTCCCTCCCCGTAAACATCCCAGTGTCCCTCCCCGTCTGCCACCCGCCGAGCTCCTCCGGCTGGCAGCAGGAGGAAGCGAGTCCTCCAGAACTTCAGAGAGTCGATCAAACTGTGGAGGCAGAAGGAGGGAAGATCATCTGATAATGATATTCTTAGAAGAAAGTGGATATAATTTCATTTTCAATTTTTCATTTCAGC
This sequence comes from Pterois miles, assembly GCA_947000775.1. Classification (NCBI taxonomy): domain Eukaryota; kingdom Metazoa; phylum Chordata; class Actinopteri; order Perciformes; family Scorpaenidae; genus Pterois; species Pterois miles. The sequence goes on along the minus strand of CAMQGK010000485.1, from coordinate 5,348,147 downwards.
TCCCTGTGGTTTGTTTTGGTTGACGGATAAGGAAAAGATACGACGTAATAAAAGCAGTAACTTCCTCCCTTCTACTTCTGCATAGACTCAAATGAAGCAAATATCTCAATTCTGGCATTAAAAAAACCAATTTCAAAATCGTGAAAAAAAAAAAATCACAATACACAAGTGAATCATTTTTTTCCCACACACACAATATAGTAGATTGCATATTTGTCTTGGACCATAAACTAAACATTAAAACATCTGTTAAGCCCTGAAACAGGGAGATAGATGTGTATGTGTTTGTGTGTACCTGAAGTCCTCGGAGCCAGCAGAGCAGATATACTGGTCCAGGTAGTTCCACTTATATTCCTCCAGTCTCTCGTGGCCAAACTCCACCCAGCAGGACACAAACTGGGCATCAGAATGTGGAGGACACAGGCTGTAACTGTACTGGATCTGTGCCGACTCGTACGGATACCTGAAAAATGTGAAATGCATGTTTCCCTTTTCAACAGATGATGACAGTAGAGAGCTGACAGGGAATTAGGAAAAAGATTTGGATGACATGCAAGTAGAGAGCACTTCTCTAAAATATATGACTCTGAACTCTGGACATGACACTTGTTCTTTTCATATGGATTCAGATTCAGTGCTGTGAAAAAGTATTTGTCCCCTTCTTGATTTTAGCCTCCTTCACTTTGTCAGACAGTTTCTATTTAAGTGATTTCTTGATTCAGCAGGTCTGACGGTAATCAGGGCTGAGTGTGGCAAGTGAAGTTGAACTTAACTTTCCAAAAAATGTGGTTAATCAGAGTTAATTCCTAGATTTTACAAAGGGGGCAATTACTTTTTCACATATGGCCAAGTAGGTTTGGCTAGCATTTTTTCCCTTGATAAATAAAATCATCATTTAAAAACTGCATTTTTTTATTTACTCGGGTTATCTTTGTGTAATATTAAAATTTGTTTGATCTGAAACACATAAGTGTGACAAATATGCAAAAATATAAGAATCAGGAAGGGGGAAATACTGTTTCACAGCACTGTACTTCCTCCCTTATACATACAGTTGACTGTAAGCAGCAGCTTCCCTGTTTGAGGCTGTGATGGCTTCTGATTTGAAAATGAAACATCTGAGACTTAAAGGGATAGTTTGGATTTTTTTGAAGTAGGGTTGTATGAGGTACTTCTCCATAGTCAGTGTTTTATCTACAGCAGATGTCGGTCGGCACGTCCCGAGTTTGGAGAAACCAGGAGTACCAGCACGGAAGCACAGTAATGTACTGCTGTGGATGGCGGCAGCAGCAAAATGCATTTTAGACACCTAAAATAATCAATATCTGATAAAAACCAAAAACTGATATTGATTTTTTTTTTTTTTTTTTTTAGGTTTCTAAAATCTGTTTTGCTGCTGCCCCAATACAAACTATCCCTTTAACAGTCTGCCTCCAAACAGCATCCCTTAAATCCTTTCAATTTTTATAAAAAAGCTATTATTTCTACTGTAAAGGTGTACTATATTTGACTGATTCTACACTGGTAGATTTTTTTGTGAGTATTGTGTTTTCATAGTGGATGGGACCTGTAACTTCTCTTGAGATACTTTTATCCATTTGAGAGGTTCAGCATGGCAAAAAGATGCAGAACAAGTTGTGTTTGTTGGAGGCTGCCAGGTGTACACACTTGGGCAGGTAGCGAGTGACTGTGATGATCTTGTCCTTGAGGCATACTTTGTGGAACGTCCGGCCCATACTGAGCCAGTAAACGGTCTCCTCCTCCTCTGCTCGCCGCAGAGAAACCAACCCTGAAAACCACAATAAAAGAGCACATATAGTCACCTTTCTAAAATACTGAAAGCAGAGGTAGAATGAGTTATCACAAATACATATTCAAGTTGTAATTAAGTTTTGTTAGTAAGGTGGAAAAGCTATTTTACAGTGACTATCCAATATCAAGCTAACTTCAAACATCCCACAGCTGAAATGCAACATCTTTACGGGGCTGCTGAGAGGCATTGTGTGGCAGTTTGAGGATGAGGGCTACAATAAGAAATTCATACTTAGAGTTCAAGAAGTCATACTTAATAATCAAAAACTATGACACTAATGTCAAGGATTTAAAATAAATATATACACAAAACAAATGATATAAAACATGAATTAACCTCTGGAGTAGAGAGGACTGCTGCCGAGCGGCGTGGCCACAGCGGGCTGAGGTTTCCTGTTGTTGGGCTGGACGATGATCTGGTAGCCCTGCATCAGTCTCTGACAGATAAACTCCTCAAACACCTGAGATGCACTCATCACTGGAGCTTCATCTTCCCGCCTGAGAAACAGATGAACACAAAGTCTGATCCAATGATATGCTTAATGCTGGTCGTCCTCTGTCTGTGTTTCCTTTACATATCTCGAGAACTGCTCACTTGACCTGTTTCACACTTGGTGGGTGAACTGCTGGGGACCCAAGGCAGCGGTCTTTCAAATTTGGTGCAATTTGGCCAGTATTGCTATTCCTAGCAAGTGCTTTTAGACCTGACCGCTGCCTTTGACACTGTAGATCACAGGATCCTTTCATCATGCCCTTTGCATTGTGGGGGCATTCAAGGTACTGTACTATCAGGTCCTATCCGATGGGAGTTTTTCAGTTCGACTAGGCAAATATTCCTCTGCTGCAGCAGCACTGTGGGGTTCCTCAAGGCTCCATCAAAACAGTGAGGCAATATGCAAGAGGATGAACGTGATTGACAGCTGAAACCACAATATCACTTTATATTTCACATACTTGGCAGTAATGTTAGCTTTTCTGTCCGATAGCAATTTTGCCAGCTTGGGGTTCGTTTTGATACCCAAAACCAAAGGCGGATCATATCTATGAATCCAAGGCCTGGCTAATGTTGATCCTAGTGTCCTCCCGACATTGGTCACATTCATGTTTTGCGAGACAGGCTATATGAAAATAACTTTGTCTATCCTTCCATGGAGTTTGTGTTGGAGGCTGAGTTGTGGTGGGGGCTGGTTGTTTGTTTGCGATAGCGGACTCCATTTCTAACCGAACACCAGCTAGTTTGCACACCGTGCATGACGTCACATCCGTTGGATTTTCCCAGAAAAAATGGCCCATATTTTTCAAATTAAAAGCAGTCTACAGGCTGATAGAGGAAAACCCAGAAGGTTGCAGAAGGTCTAATTTTTTAGGTTAGGTTACAACTTGTTCACACATTGGCAATAAAAAGTGATTGAGTTGAAGTGATTGGCTACAGCCAGGTGTACTCTAAAGACAGGCTGTTCTACCTCTCCAGGTCGCTGTGCGGCAGCAGGTCGTAGCAGCCTTCGGTGTAGTCGTTCTGTAGCGCCTGGCGGTCGGGGAAGTAGTCAGTGGTGAGGGGCAGGCAGGCCGGTGTGGTCAGAGACTTCCAGTCCACCCCCACTGTGCAGCAGAAGCTGGGCACTGTCGGGGGTGCAGACAGCAGCAGGGCTTCAGGAGCACCCACACCACACACACATACACACATACACAAACAAAAAATCCCCACAGCAAAGACAAATGCATGTACCCCGAGTGGATAGGTACATGTTTGTGGGGGTGGATATAGAGAGGAAGGGGAAGCACAGTGGAGTGATGAGTAAAGAAAGTAGGGGAGAAGATGAAGATGTGAAGATATAAACAAAAGTAGAAGAGAGGGGAAGAAAAAAAAACAGATTGTGTTACTTTTACTGGCCTTTGTCGCCCCCTGCTGGTGATTCCTGAGGGGCCTGTAGTGATGGTGCAGTGATCAGACATGCAGATTGTGGCCCTGTGACAGTCTGTGATCGCCATCAGTCACAAGCAAGAAGTGAAAAATGTGTCCTTAGCTCAGCAAAGGTGTGAACTGCAAAGTGGCTGAGTGAATTTAAGCAGATAAATCACATCATGCAAAACATACAGATGGTGAGCAAACACTAACACTAAATATTTGCGCAAGAGAGATTTGGTTGACAGATATTTACAATCAATGAAGAGACTGAGAGATACATATGTATTCTGCCATGCAGGAATGAGATATACATACAAGGCTTGTTGAATGCAAACAAGGTCAGGGTGAAGAAAATGATGTGAGGGCTAATTAATCAGAGGATTTTAAGACTTGGTCATATGTTATCATGAGAATTAAGATCAACAGAGAGAAGGCCAAGAGAAAGACAGGAGGAAGTGAGGATACAGAGGGAGGAGGAGGGGTAACCTCGAGCCACATGACCTGTAGGAGTGGTTTCTACCTGCGACCCCTAGAGACAGACGGCAAGAGAAACTTGCCTGCCAAAGCTGAATAAGCCCTCGCAGGTTAAAGACACCTCTGACGGTTTATTGGCATCATCAGTTTGATGATTAAGAACATCGGCCTGATCCTGACAGTGTTTTTGATAATTTATCAATTGGCATGTTTTTGTTTTCGTGGGTGCAAGATGGACTCACTTGGATCGGCACCACTGAGGGAGAAGTCTTGAAACGTGGAGCCGTGGTTGGTCAGAGTTCCTGTACAGAGATCACAATAGAAACAAGGAAAGAGCAGCACAGTTATAAGCTTCAAAGGGGTGCAACTCACAATTATTTACACATAATTATATATTTATTATTATTTATGTTCCATTTTTTGCCCTTACTCTGACAAACACAATATTCCTACTAAGCTGATGGCTAATGAAAATGAATATTCCACTAATATTCCTGTTTACATGCAGCCATTATACCGGTGGCCGACTTCCTTTCCCTCTTTCATTCCTTCAGTCATCTTCTTGAAAAGGCAGGTGTTGTAATATTTGTGCATATCCAAAAAGCTGTTGAAATCAAAGTCATTTATAATGTTTAGCAGTAGGTGTGTTTCTCTTTCTTTTCTTTTGGGAATGCATCTTAGCAACCTGTCGGCTAGTTAACAGGCAAGAGGCTGTGTGACGCAAACTGAACCCCAGTTGAGATGCATATTCTGAATGTGCTGTATTCATGTCCAAAGAATGCTACTAAAACCTGAATAATATCAGCATATGCCAAATGCTCCACTTGGAAAAAGGCCTAATTCGGAATATCCAAACAGAACATGCTGTTTACATGACCCAAATCAAATTTGTATCATTATCATATTTGGAATAATCATGAAATATTAGTGTGCATGTAAACGTAGTCAGTTTGTTGATTGATCTGATGATTATTTTCTCAATTAAACCTGCAGTAAGTAGAATATTTTTGGCATCATTGGGCAAAAATTCTATAATAACCTTTAAGCATTTTGTAATTCAAGTGTTCTGAGCAGAAAACTAAATTTCTGCACCTCCTCATGGCTCTGATTTCAAGATTTAAAAAATCTAGACCATGACGAGACTTTGGTCTATCAGTCTATCACGAGACTTCGGTGCTTGGTATTTCCTCAACTGGTCTCAACATGGCTGCCGGGTCACAAACTTTCTCATTTTACAGCTAAACAGTAACTACAAGATGTTTCTGAAGATATCTGAGGACAGAAATAGTCATTACAGTAACAGAATATTGATTCATATTTGATCAGCGCTGCCTAGTTTGACCGTTTGATCAGCGTTCGTGATTGACAGCTGCCTCGTAGATGGCAGACTCCAGATCAGCTCTGATTGGTTGTTTTCCTCCAGTCTGTGAAATCTGGCAGATGCCATTAAGGTGATTTTTGATGGGGTTTTTTTCAGATTACCTGTCTCATGCACTACTGTCAGGATATAGTGACCGTTTTATAAAAATAACCTATTTTAAATCAGATTTGCTCCATTTCTACCCACTGCAGCTTTAATTCAATTGTGAAGCCAGCTATTTATTTCTCTTTTTAAACTTTATTTTAAAATAAAATTTTAAATTCCATTATTTATTTATGAATCCATTAATGCATCTTTAAATGATGTACTTATTGATTGTTAACCAAATCCCTTTTAAGTTTGAATGATGGATTAGTATTTCATTGTAAATTCTTTTCTGATTCTTCTTTTTACTGCCCATTAAAATGTCAAAAAATGAATTAAAATTTAATTTTGTCAGTTTATTCATGGATTAATATGTACACATTTTTAATGCCTAGGTTTATTGGACAATTAATCATTAATCAATTAAATGCTTCATAACTATTTCCATGACTCTTGTGGTCCTCCATACATTGGTTCCTACTGAAAGCATCAAATGGGAGGAAATTGTGCATTTGTTGGGGACTAATTTCAGCAGTAAACTGATGAAGCAACATAATCACATACTGTAGTCCACCTGTGTCTCATTAGTAGAACAGCGCCAACCAGTAAAGCTGGTTTAAATACTGTTTCTGGGTCAGTATATCACCATTGTTGTTGCTCCCTGGACTTCCAGTCAACTCCTCCATCCCTCCACTAATGCAAAGACCGTTCTCTCCTGCATGCCTTGAGGCTGTTCGCCTAGAATTTAAAAAAAAAAAAAAAAAAAGAGAAATAGCAACCACTCATCTCACTGTCTGTGCTCCAAGATACATTTTCTTCACAAAGGAAAATTGTCTGACCTTCCAGTGGCCTCATGGTAGGCTAGCTCCAGCAGCTCAGCGGAGGTGTGGGCGGGATCCCTCTGCTGGCTGCCCTGCAGCTCAGCCATATTTTGTCTGGTCTGGTGGTGGATCTGGATGGCCTCTCCAGAAGGACCTGAGGAACAACAGTGTGCATACTGTACATGCTGTTTTACGGAGGTGTTGATTAAACTGCATGATAGTTTTGGAGGATGCAGGTTGTGATGCTGCTGTAGAGTGTTATATTGTCAACTGTTTCTATAATGCATTACATTTCACCACCATAAACTACATCATCCAAGATGATCATACATACAGGACCTTAGCTAGGTCCAATAAACTGCTGCCTGCATGCGAGTGTTTTCACAAGGCCGTGTGCTCCCTCACCGACAGGGAAGGTGTGCATCCACCGCCGCCGGTTGGAGGTGAGTTTCATGGGCATCCTGGATGGGGTGAAGGGGTTGATGAGGGCTCTCTGTGGAGTGTAACCTCCTGGACGGATGTGCAGAGTGGACTCAGCACTTCCCACTGTGAACCTGCCCGGGGCACTGGAGTCCCGCTGAGAGTCCATCATCTTCTCCAACAACTCTAGACAACAGAAAAACAGGAGAAGACAACAAGAACGGGATGGAGAAGGGAAGGAGATGGAGGGAGCACTCTTTGTAACACCCCTTGTAAGCATTTTCCCTTAAAGGGATAGTTTGGATGTTTTGAAGTGAGGTTGTATGTGGTACTTCTCCATAGTCACTGTCTCCAGACTGGATAAGTCATCCATACAACCCCACTTCAAAAAATCTGAATTGTTCCTTTAAGATGTGGAGGACTTACCTCTGGTGCTGGTGTATCCCAGGGAGCTGCTGACCTCATACTGGGCAGGAGGCATGCGGGGTATAAGCAGCATGTTGGACACAGGACCCAGACTATCATCAGAGGCCAGGCTACGCTGTTCCTCCGGACCTCCACAGCGAACAGGAGGGGACGCGCCTATGCCTGCGCTGACGTCCACCGAGCCCCAGCTCTTCCTGCCACTCGTCTCTTTGTCTCGACCCATCCTGAAAGACACATAGTCACCACTGTTCAACGAGGCTGAAGGTCCACAAGGTTCACTAGAAAGGATACCGCTGTCCTCTGTGCTTAGCGCAGCATAGTTTAATGATGTACGAGCAGTAATATACCTGAAGTTGGTGCTCCTCTGGATTCGTGAAGGACCAGGCAGTCTGAACACCTGAGCATCATAGGCGTCGTAGTCCACCTGAATAGGCAGGCTGTTTTCAGAGTCCTTTGGAACACAGAGAGCTGGAAGAGGATTAGGATCATTAGGATTCATCCTCTGGGCTAGATCGACAATTTGGGTCCCTTTAAGTTTGATTAAAGCGAGTTAGGCTTCAGTGGAGCAGAAGCAGGATGGGGAGCAACAATTTTTCTAGCCAGAGATTTTAGACCAAACTGTAGACTTTTCTCCAGTGAAATTGGTCATATGGATATGTTTTTGTTTATTTTAATTTACGTGGAATAAACTACCTTTTGCTCACAATATGATTCTCATCACTGAAGCTGACCAAGGAGACTGAGTGTCTGCATGTGGAAGTTGGACATGAATCGGACAAAAATCCTGAATGGAACCGATTCAAGAACCAGAGTTTGGTGGAAAACAGCTCAGGGGGCCGCTGTTGTAGCTCACTCAAGGCTGAGTCCTAGCCACAGCAGCCCTGGGTCCCCCTTTCAATACTATCGCTGCCAATAAAAAATGGAAAAACACAAACACAAAACTAAAAAAAGGAAAAGAGCACAGAGAGATAAAGAGCCAGAACTTACCGTGGTCCTTGCTGCTCCTAAATTTCTCAGCATGAAGCTAGAAGAAAGGTCATTTTAATGAGATGTTGATACATACAAAGAGAATACATCTCAATTGTTTTAAACTCAAACAACAGTGCTACAATAAGAATTTGAATGCACCTTACGACCAGCAAGTTTGATTCGAGGGGTGAAGGAGCTACAGGAGTTCTGACTTTTGGAGGTGTAGAAGCTGAAGAAAAAGATGCAAACAGGACACAAATCAGTCGTCTCCACCTTGAATTTAATCTGTATTTACCAGTCATGTGTTTTTACCTGTGGTTGATCCAGTGAGGAAGGTTATAGTCATCTCCCACACGAGAGTCTCCAGGTGTGGTCTTGTTGTGTAGCTGCAGAGAGTAATGAGCATCAGAAACCAACCAGGTACATACAGCATAATGCACCGACAGACACTTACACTCTGAATGAGTTACCTTGAATAATGGTACTGCGTGCAATGGCTGCTCCCCCATGCACACCAAGTCTACCCCAATACCTAAAGAGAGAAAAGTATGCATCACCATTCAACATCATTAAAGGGATAGTTTCAAGCGGGGTTGTATGAGGTACTTCTCCATAGTCGGCATATTACCTACAGTAGATGACAGTCGGCACACCCCAGTTTGGAGAAGCAGACAGGAGTACCAGCACGGGAGCAAAGCCATGTACTGCAGCATTTTAGACACCTAAAATATCAGTTAAAGTGTACGCTATGTTTAGAATATCTTCACTCTTTATCTTCCTGTCAGACAGCACTTTCTGATGGGAAACTGAAGCCGTTATCTATGTTCTCTTTAAAGCCAAACTCCATTGACAAAAACAGTAATTTTAGCTCTCAGAACACGTGGAGTTGTTGGAAAACCGCTGCCTCGATCGGTTAGATTGTTTATGTTATTGTGTGACTTTGCTGTTTTTAAAGGGTTAGTTCTGATTCACCAAAGTCACACAATAACACTAACTAACTAACTCTAGCTCTAGACTGCCCATGTCAGAGTTTTTTGGGCCAATTTAACACAATGAAATCACTCTCACTGGCTGTTCAGCTTAAACGAATCACGCTGGAGCCGATCCCAGCTGGCATTGGGTGAAGGCAGGGTACATCCTGGACAGGTCGCCAGTCCATCGCAGGGCACATAGAGACAGACATCCATTCATGCTCACATTCACACCTACGGGAAGTTTACAGTCATCAGTTAACCTCCGTGTCTTTGGATTGTGGGAGGAAGCCGGAGCACCCAGAGAAAACCCATGCTAACACAGGGAGAACATGCAAACTCCACACAAAACAGCGCCAAGCTGGATTCTTGCTGTGAGGCGACAGTGCTAACCACTGAACCACCATGCAGCCCCCATCTGCTGCCGTTTAGTGAGTTATTTCATCTCACACAGGTGCAAAACGTACAGCACGTGCTACTTGGTCGTCAGCTGTAGTCTTGCTTTCCGTTGGAAAGGGCTGTCTGACAGCAAGGTATTGTAAATATAGCATACATTTAAACTGATTAATTATTTTAGGTGTCTAAAATCCATTTTGCCACAGCAGTACATCACTTTGCTCCTGGTCTGTTTCTCCAAACTGGGGGTGTTTCAACTGCCATCTACTGTAGATAATAAACTGACTATGGAGTATTTCATACAGGCACCCTTCAAAAAAAACTTCTTATCCCTTTTAACTTCATCCAATGAACATTGTATTGTCTGTTAACATACAGGATAGTGTTCAGTTTGAAGTTCTGTGTGTGTGAAGTGTGTTTGTAAGGTCACACTCACCGTTGTCAATCATACGCTGTTTGGTGAGAATCATGAGCAGACGGTCGACTTCAAACACTCCCACCCCGGGTGTGATGACCACTGACATCTGGCCGGTGCGATCAAAATTCCGGTTGATGTAGTGCTTGTCAAAAACTGTGGTAGACATTGGTGATTATCAGCTTTTCCTCTTGTCTTTCCTAGTTAGTAACCAGTGAAAGACACTCATGTAATTGGCTTTTGTTATTAAAGGACATGGGCCTCATTATGCCTGACCCAGCCTCCTCAAACTCAGTGAAATTAGAGTTTAGAGCAACCAAAGCACACTTGTTGGAAAGAGTAACAACGGCGTTTTAGGTGAGTTTAATTTTGTTTCTGTCCAGTTTGAATGAAGTGAATGAAGAGGCAATCGTACTCAGGCACCTTGGCGGAGGTCTGCGCATCTCCCTGTTTGTGTATTTAATGTAGCTACACCACTTGTTGAGGTTAAAGGGGAAAGCCATCTCAGACTAGTTCCCAGCTGAAAATGCGTGGGAATGCTGACAGCTGAAATTAATTGTAAAGCACTGCTGAAAATACAGAACTGAATTGTAAAACTGGCAGAGTAGAAAGCTGAACTGCACAACAGTGCAAAAAGGTAAGAGCTGAAATACGCTGTTAGAAAAGCAGGAAGCTGAACTGTAGTACTGTTAAAGGTGGAGGCTGAAATGAATTAACTTGTTAGACAGAAAGTAGTGTCTGGGTGGAATGAAACTCTAAAAGTGAAAGCGTTTGGACAGAAGGTAGTATTTTAGCAGAATGAACCTTTAAAAACTATCTGTCAAACAGAAAGTGGTATCTGGGTGGAAAGTAGCAGCAGTAGTAGTAGTAGCAGAAGGAGGAGTAGTAGTAGTAGTAGTATTAGTAGTAGAAGTAGTAGTAGTAGTATGGCTAGAATGAGGAGTGTTTTTAGCTCTCTTCTCTTCACGCTGATTTCTCATTGGTTTGTTTGGGGAATGCACTTCCATGTGATTTTAATTTTAATTTTTTTTTCTGAAAACCGCTGGGCGACTCTCTTAGCAAAGTCACATCATTCTACAGGTTTTAATGTATTTTTTTGTACAGATGTTAGCAACGCTGTGGGAGGAGCAGTGTGCTGAAAAATGAGATGGAGGAAGATGGAGAATAAGAAAACAAACCCGTCGAATGATAGTCCAGTTTGCCTTGTTGCTAACAATAAACTAGCGGGCATAAAGGTTCAACCAATACTGGGATTTCTGAGAGCAGTTCTATTCCGGTAGTGGACTACATACCATTGAAAGAAAGGTTAATGGCCTCCAGGTAGTTTCCTTGAGCAGCAGTTGAGTTGTAACCGACAGGAAAACCATCTGGAATCAAAGTACAAAACACAAGACACACAATGCAAGATTTTGGTCACAACAGGCACCTGATCCACGGATCCATTAGTCCGGTAAACGTCGGACTCATTCCCTACCTGCTTCTTTCAGCCGCACCAGGACAGGATACTGAATGAAGAGCTTCTTGATCGTGACCAGTAATGATGTCCACTCATCCCGTCTCTCATTCTGAGCTACGACCCTGAGCACAAAACAGTTAAAGGATCAGTTTGGATTTTTTCAAGTAGGGTTGTAATGAGGTACTTCTCCATAGTCTGTGTTACCTACAGTATATGGTGGTCGGCATGCCCCCAGTTTGGAGACACAGACAGAAGTACCAGCATGGGAGCAAAGTAATGTACTGCAGTAACAAAACAGATTTTACACACCTAACATATCAGTTTAAATGTACGCTATATTCAGAATATTTTCACCGCTTTACCTTGCTGTCAGACGGCCCTTTCTGACGGGTAACTGAAGCCGTTATCTACAGTCTTTTCAAAGCCCCCAGACTCCACTGAAAAAACAGTAATTTTATCTTGTAGAATATGGAAGTTGCTGGTCTACCGCTGCCTCGATCAGATAGTTTGTGTTATTGTGTGACTTTAGTGTTTTTAAAGGTTTAGTTCAGATTCACCAAAATCACACAATAACACAAACTAACCGATCAAGGCAGCGGTAGACCGACAACTCCTGTGGTCTGTAAGGTAAAATTCCTGTTTTTGTAAATGCAGTCTGGTGGCATTGAGGAGAGCACAGATAACTGCTTCAGTTACCAGTCAGACAGGTCGGTATGACAGCAAGGTAAAGAGTAAAAATATTCTAAATATAGCGGACACTTAGACAAACAATATGTAGTCCTGACAGCTAGCGTATAAAATGGGTAACAGCAGTCCATATTCAAAACATTGGAGCCGTGACCCATCTGCTCCAGTGACCGATAGCAGCGCTCTTTTTCACAATTTGAAGGTTACCTTCTAGATATGACCGCATTAGCAAACAGAATCACTTCAGCAGCTGTGTATCTCAAATACTTGCTACCTTGATAACCCAGCTGTCCACAGACAGACCACAGAGTGAAGTGTAGAGGCCTTTCAGGTCGGGTAGAACCTAGCGTTATGTTATCTCTGGTGATCCAGTTCGTCTGCTTGCTTCTGTGGCTGCAGAAAGCTGTGTTTGCGTACCAGTTTGTTTCATATGCGGCAGCAGGGTGTCGAAATAGGCCATGGACAGGATCACACCAGCCAAAACAAAAGCAGACGTTCCAGACCAGAATGGAAATGTCAAAGGATACTTTCTTAATCTCTGATGACATAGCATGGTCATTTTATGGTTAATTACAGTAAATATATTACATACATGCTCATTTTGCTACTACCCCCATCCACAGCAGTACACTGCATTGCTCCCATGCTGGTACTCCTGTCGGTTTCTCCAATTTCTCCATCCACTGTAGGTAATACACTGACTGTGGAGAAGTACCTCATACAACGACCTCATCCAGTCTGTATTTCAGATGAACTTTAATTAAGGTGTATAATTAAAAGTCATGTACAGTAGCTATAGTTACCTGTAAAAGTCTTCATAAAAACGTCCCTCATGATCCTGCCTGATGGACCCTCTCAGAATCTCAGGAAATTCCTCTGAGGAAAATTTGTATTAATGATAAATGTCTCAATATGCATCATAACAACATAACATGACAACACGGGAAACTCACCAGTAGTTTTGGCATTGTAGAAGGTACGTGAGAACAGTACAACTGTCACCTCATGGCTGCAGTTCTTCTCCTATTTGAACATAAAACATTAATTTTTTTTTAACATTAACATTTTTTGTTTCTTATTTGAAAGAAAATATTCCAACTAAAAGAAATCACAAACCTTCCACTTGGCAAAAAGGTCAGACAGGAAACCGTTGACAGCCTTCTCAAAGTACAGATCACCTGAGAGCAAATCATTCAAATAAGACATTCTCCTCCAATTGAGCCTTTATGTCACTGAAAAACCAGCAAAACCTGCTCCAACTAACCATAGATGTCAAAGTCCCACATCTCACAACTCATCTGGATAAAGATGTACACCATCGCAGACGTGGATCTGAACACCACCTGTGTCACAAGACATTTAAGAGAAATGAATGATCCATCCATCTGCAGGTCGCCAGTCCATCGCAGGGCACATAAGAGACCAGTCATGCTCACATTAACACCTACGGGCAATTTAGAGTCATCAGTTAACCTGCATGTCTTTGGATTGTGGGAGGAAGCTGGAGAAAACCCACGTTAAGACGGGAGAACATGCAAACTCCACGCAGAAGAGTCCCAAGCCGGATTCACACCTGCGACCCTCTTGCTGTGAGGCGACAGTGCTAACCACTGCACCACCGTGCAGCCCGAGAGATGATGAACATGAATAAATACTATAGTGACACAGCAAGCTTTAAGAGCCAAAGGGAGTCCGGTGGTCCACATGCTTGCTGTAATTAGGGACACAACGATACTGGATCGGATATTGGGGACAATGGGGCCGCTATTAAATTCAGTGCTACGTTTATACACTATAAACATTACATACTGGAATTTTAATTTCCTTTTAATTTTTGACCAATTTGTTGCTGCAGTAAAAATGTTTACACCTAAATTGTAATTCCTGTTAATTTTGAAATCTTTTTGCCAAGTTGTTGATGTATGATTTATCATTTTAATAACAATTCACTAAATTAGTTAGCAAATGTTTAAGTCACGCCTGATGTTGCCTCACACATAAAAGAAGTCACTTCCACATGAGGCACACAGTTTATTAATTAACACCTGATTTGGTGTGAATGCAACCTGTCTAACTCCAGTTTCACTGTCATGTGAAAAGGTCAAACGCAGAGATTCTGACTATCATACTTCAGTTGCGTGTATTGCTGTACTTTCGGTGCATATCAGCATCTGCTTTCAATGCTGCTCTCACCCTGGTGTCTTCACTGATGTACCCACAGGTCACCTTCTCTCCCTTCACCCAGAGTTCACTGGCCTGGGCTCTGGAGAAAGAAAACCATAATGAGCATACATGTAGTCACAGAGACAGTCGTCATCATCACCATCGTATACAAAGACACAAGACAAGGGACACCTGAGATCAAAACCACGGTCTCATTTAGCCTCCATCTCTGTAAATGTCCGCTCGGGGTGCTTGTCAGGAGCAGCCCCCTCACTCTGACATCTCTCCATTAATGCATGTATATATGTCCTGTTTGTGCATGTATGTATTTCAGGTCTGTGTGTACTGTGTGAAAATTAATAACAGAGTGTAAAAATTGAATTTCCCTCCGGGGATTAATAAAGGTTCATCTTCTTCTTCTTCTTTTCTAAAGCCTTTGCTTAATCATAGAAACGTGTATGTGCATGTTGATTCATTCTACATTCAATTCACTCTAAAATGCATTTTTGCAAATGGCCTATAGAGTATGAAATGTAAGCTTAGTACCTGATTCCGGCAAACTCCACTTTCTGTGTCACATAAGCACATGTGCTCACCTGGAATAAAGATTGGAACAGTTAAATCCTCACATAATTGGGCTATTTCACATTAACCCCAGACACGTAAACTTCCACATGTCCCACCAGACTCTTCTTTAGTCTCCACATGTCTCCTCGACCGATGTACTGGTCCTTGAACGTCAGCTCCACCAGGTCCAGTGTTACATCCTGCAAGAGAAAAAAAACAACTACATGAGTCTGTTAAACTGACATATGGTGGGGACGCAGAAGGGTCATTGTGAACATACCTTTGGGTCGACAATGTTAACGATGACATCCTGGTAAGCACGCAGCTTGAAGGCTTGTGCTACAGTCTGGTCCACACTGATTGTCTCTAGATATGAACAAAAGATCCCTCACTGGCAGTGAACATGACTAGAACATTTACACTCAATGTACAGTATATCTGTCCATTAATGATGATTTTTGATACTGACTGACCTGGAAATCATTTCCTCAATTTTTGGTCAGTAAAATGATATAAGATAATGACAAAGGACCATTACAGTCTCATAAAGCCCAAGATGAGGTCTTCAGACAAACATATTTAGCATAGTAACACAAAAGTCAAAGAAAAGCACATTTAAAAACACATTTAAAACTAGGTTATGTTTGGCATGCCTGCTCGGAAAATGACTTAATCACTTCATTTTCTGTAAATCAATTCAACTGATAAACTTATTGCTTCAGATCTATTAATATTAATGAAAGGAACAGTGTGTTACATTTAGGTGAGGGTTTATTTGCAGAAAATATAATATTCAAACTACATTTTCATCAGTGTATAATCACCTGAAACTAAGACTCGTTGTGTTTTTGTTATCTCAGAATGAGCCCTTCCTATCTACATCCTCTTCAGGGTGACCGCCATGTTTCTACAGTTGCCCAGAATGGACAAACCAGACACTGGCTCAAGAGAGAACCATCCATGCATCTGCACCCTCTTATCCCATTAGGGGTCGCGTGGGAGTTAGGAGCCGATGCCAGCTTGCATTGAGCAAAGGAGGGGTTCACCCTGGACGGGTCGGCAGTCCATCGCAGGGCACATAGAGACAGACAACCATTCACGCTCACATTCATACCTACGGGCAATTTGGAGTCATGAGTTAACCTGCATGTCTTTGGACTGTGGGAAGAAGCTAGAGAACCTGGAGAAAACCCACACTAACACTGGGAGAACATGCAAACTCCACAAAGAAAGACCCCAAGCTGGATTCAAACCTGCGACCCTCTTGCTGGAGAGGGAAACATTCACACTTCTATGTTACCTGAAGGCCACTGTAGTTCTCTGACACGCTTATGAAACTGCGGTAACATGAGCCACTGAGTGCAAAACTGTGGTATCGCCAGCCACCATCTGACTACCGTTGCTCCTAAAGTAGTGTCATTAAGTAAGAATGGTTGTGTTTTTGTTAGCTTAGAATAAGCACTGCATATCTACACAGGGAGCGGGTCATCTTCATGGAGTCCACCATGTTGCTCCACCATGTTTTTACAATAGACCAGAATGGACAAACCAAACACTGGCTCTAGAGAGAGACGTTCACGATTTTATGTTACCTGAAGGCCACCATAGTTCTCTGACAAGCTTTAATAATATTAAATTAATTTAATATATCGTAACTGAATTCTTGAAATGGAGCAAACATGCAAACACATCATGATTAATTTACCTTTCTGAAGGTCCTCTTTTAGGTTCTTCACTTGCAACAGGAGAGGACTGGAGATATTAAAAAAAAAGATTATAGGCTGAGTGGTGTAATAACATGTAAGTGACCATACAACAGCGACCCTCTCATTATGCATGCTCACCTGTATTCATCTGTGGGGTGTGCAATCTCAATTATATCTCTTAAACTAACTTGAGGAAAAACTTTTGGGTTGACAACCAGCTCATCATCTGCTCAAAGGAAAAAAAAATCTTATAAATAAAATCTTTCATAAAGTAATTTGCAATAACTTGCATTTGCATGAATTGGGAGTTCTTGCTTACCACTTCCACCAAAACCTTTCTTGTGCAGCACAAGCTTGTAGGACTTATTGGTCTTCATAATGAACCAGCTGGGGATCAAAAACAGGAGTTCAGAATAACACATTAGCTCTGATATGTATTTTTCTCTCTTTTATTGTCTTGCCATTCCTAAACGTCATTCAATTTATAATAGTCTACTAGCTTACAACTTTGATGTGGTGGAGAGGAGGACAGTGAACAAAGTGTTATCCATCATGGATAATCCTGACCACCTTCTTTCTCTAACAGACTGATTATTGAACACAGTAACTCAACAATACAACATCCCACCTCTGTCTGACAGAGAACTCTCAGCTCCATAGTTTCTGTCTCAACTAGGCTCCATTCTGTTTTAGTCTGTAATAATCTTGCATGTTGAATTTTCCACAGCTATATTTACACATTTACTACCTCAATTATTATTTTTTTTAAAGAACAAAACATTGCAACTTGCTCATGTTATGTTAGGTTATACTATGTTTATAATTTAGATGTGTTATGCTAGTTGTAGTAGTGAAGTATATTTATAGTGTATACCA
The DNA here is from genome assembly GCA_947000775.1 of Pterois miles. NCBI lineage: Eukaryota > Metazoa > Chordata > Actinopteri > Perciformes > Scorpaenidae > Pterois > Pterois miles. The sequence continues at coordinate 5,330,617 of CAMQGK010000485.1, read as the reverse complement.
ATATTCTTTATAATTTCTATGGATATATTTCTCGTGTTGACATGTAAATTGTATGTACTGTTCCTGTGTATTGCTAGGATGATCTGCTGCTGTAACACAATCGTTTCCCAGTTTGGGATCAATAAAGTAGATCTATCAATCTATCTATCTATCAAACTATCTATTTATCTATCTATCAAATCATTTAAGTTAGTCTTCTAATCAGCGGTGTAACGTTAGAAGTCCATGAGGAAAGTGGTGAGCTGGGCAGACTTATCCGAAAGTTGCGTTTTTATTAAAATGAAGTTGCTGAAACTGATATAGGCTAATGTTGACCCATGGTGCCAGCCAGGCTTTTTCAAAAAATTAACGTTAACGCTGCGGTAAATAATGCACAACAGACCTACAATAAACTCAAAGAGGCGTATCTTAATCAAAATAACTTACTGAAGTATTCAGTAAAACATTAAAGTAGATCGCTTAGAACAGTGAACGCAGAATAAATATACCTGATGTGTCTCTTCAATAAACTCCTAGCGGCTCAAACTGAAACTGCCCCCGGATGTTGACATCATGCTAGCCTAGCATGTCTCTAGCTAATCTGACACAATTTACAGCTACTGGTCTACATTAACTACCACCAGCACCAACATTACAATAACTACTTGTAATGAAAATCCATCTGTGTAGTTGAAATAAGTTAGGGCCACGGGTTTAAAGTGGAAATAGAAAGCAGTTTGTAGGCTAACTAACCTAGCTCATAGCTCACACTGGTCGCACTTCCGCCAAAACACGGAAGTGTGATGTGATTGGTTGGCGGCGGGTCAGAGAGTATCTTAGTGAAGCAGGAGGGCTCACTCTGCGTATTTCCATCTTCGCTTCTTTTGGACGATTATATTCTGATTTTCCTCTATAACTCAGCATACCAACGAAACACCCCAAATTGCACACATACTACACAATTTCTTTGTACTTTGAAGAAATCCTGGTCATATTCCAGTTGAAAGGACATACAACTATGGTGCAATTGTATATTTCAATCATCTTTGTTTAGATATCTGGACCACGAAAGGCCTTTTTACACATTCAGTGCTTCCCAGTAGATTATAAAGTCTGTGTCATTAACCCTCTGAGACCAACATTTGACATTTGGAGAGTTCCACAAGAAACATACCCTTATTGTCAGTCTAGCTAGGAAAGCCATCCATCCTCTGAATGCTCTAGTTTGTGGCTGTAAAGTTTCATGAGGCTGATTATCCTAGAGGTCACCACAGGTCATTTTATACAGTGAAGTCAAGTTTTTAAAAAAATGTTTTACTATAATGAAATGGCTCCTATGGGGACTAACATCATCACACATGAATACAATTGGACTCCACAAGAGTCTCAGCTTTACAGTGAAACCTAGTTCATGTAATTATAAGACTGCTCAGGGACCACAGTATGCAGAAATATTAAAATATACCATTTTAGATTGGGTGAAAATAACACATTTACTGCATGAAAAAAATTGCATGTGATTATCATAAAATGGGCATTATCTGTAAAGCAGAGACTTGTAGGTAAACATAGAACCCATTTTCATTCACATATCTTGAGGTCAGGTCATGCTGTAGTTGGTAATAATGCGTTCCTTAGGTTTTGTAGTTTCATATGATATCTGTAGCGTCACTCTAGCCCTAAAACTGAACCTTCTCGAGCCTCTGAAAGACTGTAAAGTCAGTCAGGTTTGTGGGGTCTCAGGGGGGTTAAGGATACATTAGGTATTTTGCTTATGAATCTTGTATTGTCATACCAAATAGTCTTCAATATTATCATGACAGAACCATTCAGACAGTTTATAAACCACTTTATTAAACAATAATAGGCTTTGACAACAATACTGGTTTCATAAATGCACAACTGCTATCGCCAGCTGTCGCTCCAATGAATCAAGATATTACCTTAAGAAATTACATTATAATGTGGGGACCATTATATACGGTAAACATAAGCGTTTGGTTTCCTTGCTTCCACATTCCAGCCTATAAACTTCTATGAAACCTGTATCACCCACAATAGTAGGTGAGACATATTCCACAAAAATACTGGATGAAAAAAACAAACAATAGGACAGTAGCAAAGAAGGTCTAAGCATCCGTACAAGAGTTTCACCAGGGGTCATATTAGCCTGTCCCAAAGGAGTCAGGTCCAGGACCAAATACTACTGTCCACCTCTGACATGATGGATACTGCAGAGTTGACCAATCATTACATGAGAAGGCTATAAACTGAGTTGATTTTAATGAGACACTGATCAGATTTGTCATTGCCACATTTTATCTTATGGTCTAAATGATATTCTGGATAAAACACTGATAACTATCCCATAAAAATGGACAAATTCATAAGATTTGGTATCAGCAAAAGTCCATCGTTGTCAGCTTCAATCCAATAATAATTGGCTTTCAGGTGGAACGTTTTGCAAATGTCAGAATACATGGCAGTTTTGATGACTTAAGAAGTGTAATGCAACATGTCCTAAGGCACATTTCAGCCACTTTCATTTCACAGCTCCTTTTTTCATCAGCAGCAGCTTCTACTCGCCTCTTGGGGCGCGGCCTCCTCCAGGTTGGCGCGATCTGATTCTGTCAAGACAAAGATCGAGGGTAGATATGTGTACCCTCAAGGCTCCCATTATCAACATCTCTGTTTGTTAGGAGTTGAGTCATTACTTACTGATACTATCTCCACGCCCGATGCTAGCAGGGAGCCCATTCTCCATGTCCTTCAGTACGCACTTCTCAAAGGCTAAAGCCGCCACCCTGAAGAAAAACCCCTGCACATTCTCCCCTGAAAATAAGAGCAATGAACAATCTCTTTGCCCAGAGTCCTAGTATTCATGTTGTCTTAATGCGCCATACAGCACTGACAAGAGTGAACTCCTGTTTTCTTTTACCTGTTTTAGCAGAAACTGCCCATAACTCTGCACGCATTTCTGTTGCTATCTTGATGGCATCCTTTTCCGTCCTCTGTCTTTCCTCTGAGGGCTTAAGAACAAGACAGTTGGGAACTTGAAGAAAACTGTGTTTATGAAAATCTGCAAAAATATCCATATGATATCAAATATATTCACCAGCAGGTCACTCTTAGTGCCAACCAAGAAGATGAAACAGGAGTCTGGCTCATTTTCTCTCATGGCCTCCTCCAACCATTGGCTATGAAAACAAAACACAGTTCAGGACACTTTCTATGTATCTACTATTCTTTCTATCTTTCTAAAGCATTATGATTAGGGCTGTCAAGTCAAACTTTATCTTCTATAGCACTTTTAAAAACAACTGCAGTTGACCAATGTGCTGCACATGTACATAATAAAATTAACACAACAGTGGTAAACTGTTCCAGAGATCAGGGGCTCGGTCGCCTCTGTTTCTGAGTCTAGTTCTGGCATCGTCCAGGAGCATCTGATTGGTCGACCCCTGGAGTATAAAGGTGCAATAGCTCTGAAAGACAGGGTGGAGCCAGCCCATTTAAAACCTTAAAAACAAGCAATAAAATCTTAAAATCAATCCGGAAACGGACAGGAAGCCAGTGAAGGGATACTGGTAATATGCGATCATGTTTTCTTTTTCCAATCAGTTGCAGCCGGTGAAGAGACGACTATTGTAAACTCACATACAAAGAATTACAGCAGTGTAACTGAGAGGTAAGAAAAGCCTTATGTGTAACTCTCTCCAGATCGCTGGGAGACAGACAGTCCTTTACCTTAGCCAAAAGCCTTAACTGAAAAAAGCTGTTTTTTTTGTTTTTTTTTTTTACCAACGAGCTGATTTGTTTGTCAAAACTGAAGTTGTTGTCAAAGATTACACCAAGATTTTTAACACGTCTGTCAATTGATTAAAATATTTAATCAAAATGAATCACATGATACATCATAGTTAAAATTAAGCACACATTTCTTATCATATTATATCAGCTGTTCAAAATGTACCTTAAAGGGAGATTTGTCAAGTATTTAATATTATTATCAACATGGGAGTGGGCAAATATGTATAAAAAAATATTTCGACTTAATGGAAATGTATGTGTGTGTGTGTGTGTGTGTGTGTGTGTGTGTGTGTGTGTGTGTGTGTGTGTGTGTGTGTGTGTGTGTACATGTAATAAGCCCATCCAATCAGTTCATTAAGCCTGAATGTGATGATTGGACAGGCTGCCTACCTACCTGCGTGATCGCACTCTGAAAACTGAAAAAACTGAAATTTCCCTACGGGGATTAATAAAGGTTCATCTTATCTTATCTTATCTCATCTCTGCCCGTCATTCTTCCACTAGCTGCTAGTTTGACAGCTGTGAGTATTACCAATAGCCATGTTCCTTGTTTATGTTCATAATGATAATTTTTGGGGGAGTTTCTTTGGAGGAGGCCTGAAAGGACGAACTGTCAGTGGTGCCGACTTAGTGACTTTTGGAGCTGCTAGCTGCTTTCATTGGAAAAGAGTTTCTTAAGATTACCAACCCTAGCTTTAAGGTGCGGTCACATTTGCCTTCCATCCAGTTATTTGACCCACATCAGCCCCTAAAAGACATGCAATGTCACAGCTCAGATGTGGGTCACAAACTGTAAACATGGTGTTGCAGTCTGTAGTCTGGTAGTGTAATGTTGGACTAAACAGGGTGATCTTACACTGCTGGAATCATAAAATATTTCCCAAACTCAGCATATTATTGTAGATTTGCCCCAATGATAGCGTTACAGTTAGACCTACCGTGTATGATCTAGGGACTTGATGTCTGCCATGTCAAAGACTGTGATAATGACTGGAAAAGATAAACAAGAAGCATAATTAGCTATAAAGTCAACTGGTCTCACCTAGCATCAGACCCACAACCTAGTTATTACAATAACTTCTTACCCTGAGCACCTCTGTAGTAGGCAGAAGAGATGCACTTGAATTTTTCCTGTCCAGCAGTATCCCAACTATAAAAACAGTAAAAATGAATGCCAATACTCTAAAGGTATGATTACTTGTGGAAAATCAAAGTACCGGTACTCACATCTGAAGAGAGAAAGGTACGCCAGATACCTCAAACCTCTCAATCTCAAAGTCCACACCAATGGTGGCCTTGTAGTCTCTTTCAAAGACATCTTTACAAAACCTGAAAACAGCATAATCAAAGCAAGTTGTTTTATTTCTTTTTATCAGTGGTGTTCATAACTCACTAAAACAGTCCCAGATCATAAATCCCTTAGCTTCTTACAGGTGCAATCAGTCATTGCTTTCCCCAAAAAGGTAGCATGGTCATGTGAGCCTACTCTGGATGACCTACTGCCGTCTGATGTGTCTCATTCATTTTTATCAGATGCCACCGGCGTGTAGTGTAGCCATACTTTCAAACATCTTGGCAAGCTGAACTGCCAACTTTGTCAAATATGCCACGTTCAACTTCACCACACCATAGGCTATGTGGGTTGTAGCTGCTGCGGTAGTAGGCCAGTCACACATCGCATTAAATCACTTGTGGTGATTGGCTGCGAGCAAAACCATACAGTCATTTTTTTCTAGAGCTGGGTGAAAAATTGATCAAGTGTGGATATCGTTTGACTGGAGAAGTTTCGATACGACTTTCCACTGACTTTTGGTCAATATCTTAAAGCAGTTGCTCCCAACCTATTTTCCTTGAAGCCTCCCTATTTGTAACTGAGCACAGCTGAGTGAAAATGTTTATGAAAGGCTCAACACCAACAAATATGGACTGAAGCAGTCATCAAATCCACTGCTCTGTAATTCTATAGCTAGTGCTGGTCAATTCCACAGATCGTATAATTATAATATTAGTGTAGCCTGATCACTGTTCAGAAACACTGAGTCATCATGGCTCATCGCATTGTTTGTGAGATGATTAGCTGGACAGGAAAGCAGGCGGCACAAAATTAGTGAGATATTTTTATGGTCTTTTCTCTTTGTTTGTTTGTTTGTAAATAACTAGAAAATATTAAGATCTTTAAGTCCATTATAAGTATTCAAATACAACAATCTGAGAAGGAACAATTCATAAATCACTACATAACTTCACTTTAAGGGGTCACTTGCCCAAAAGGTTGGCAACCACTGACCCAAAGAAATCACCCACTTTCTTGTATATGTACAACTATATGAAGACAGTAAAACAGATGTGATTTTGATATTGTGATCTCAGTTATATAGGCTGTGTCTTAATTGGCTATTTGTTGATAAAGTACCTGTTAATGAGGCAGGTCTTCCCCACATTAAGGTCTCCAACAACCACCACTTTTGACATTTTCTGCCGGTCCCACCTAAAAAAGACAACAGGTTTTTAACATCAGTGAGATGTAAGTGGTTTTCATGTGATGTTCAAACAAAGCTAAGAATGACGCATCAACCCAAAGCGGGAGACTCACGGCTGATGCCTGGCGGCTCCGTTCTTACAGGCTGCTTTAGCCTGAATGTCCCAGTCTTTCTTCAGCTGCAGAGCGGCATTAGGTGTGTAGCACTGAAACGAACAAGACCATACTTTACTGCCATGTCATGTGGAGGAAACTGTACTGTAGCTATGCTATGAATTTCAAATTTGGCACCTCAGGAACAGTGTGTAACATCTCAGAAGATCTATTAACAGACCGAGTATAATATAAAAAAAAATGTTTTCATTAGTGTATAAGAATCATTGTGTTTCTGTTAGCTTAGAAGGAGCCCTGCATATCTACACAGGGAGCAGGTCCTCTTCATGGAGTCCACCATGTTGCTCCAACTTGTTTCTATAGTAGCCCAGAACGGACAAACCAAACACGCTCTAGAGAGAGACTTTCGCAATTTTATGTTACCTGAAGGCCAATGTAGTTCTCTGACACACTTGTGAAACTGCGGTAACGTGAGCAACAGGATGCAAAACCATGGAGCTGCCAGTCGTTTTCTGACTCTGACCATTACTCCTTAAGTAGCGTTATTATGAGCAAAGTGAACGGCCTTACTACGGTTTTGCACTCGGCAGCACACGTTACTGCAGTCTTGGAAAGGGAAGGGTGAGCGGAGGGGTACACAGTCAGTTGCAATCTGCAACCACACCACAAGATGCTGCCAATTCTTACACACTGTCCCTTTAAGACTATTACTGCCAGTTACTGTGAGATGAAGATAAGATCAGGTTGATCATTGTAAAATGAAAAAGACAGCAATCCTAACCGACTAGAACATGACTATGGACTAGAAAAGAAGAAGAAGAAGATCAACCTTTATTAGTCCCACAGTGGGGAAATTCAATTTACACTCTGTTTAACTTATACATGGACATGCAGACCTGAAACACACATACATCATTAATGGAGAGATGTCAGAGTGAGGGGGCTGCTCCTGACAAGCCCCCGAGCAGTTGGGGGTTTGGTGCCTTGCTCAGGGGCACCTCGGCAGTGCCCAAGAGGTAAACTGGCACCTCTCCAGCTACCAGTTCACACTCAGTTTTTGTCCATGTCGGGACTTGAACCGGTGACCCTCCGGTTCCCAAGCCAACTCCCTACAACTAGCTACTGCCGCCCCCAAAGAACAGCAAAACAAGAGAAACCACAACATTTTAAGGACTTCTATAACACAATTTCCGATTATGTATTTAACTGTGTAAAAAAAGCATTCAAACCATTGAAATTTAACAACACAATCTAAGATATTTAAGACTATTCTGGTACTGGCATGTAATCTATAATGTTTGATAGAACACTAGCAGGATTCCCAGGCAAACAAATGAGCAGACCCCATTAGAATAAGTCATTAAACATTATAGATTTTGTCCAGATTAAGCGCCTAAATGTATTATTTAGAGGGAATTTAGAGGGCACAAGGATAAGCTGATTGGGTCTGTGATTGGGTATCTGACTGAAATCTCCATAATTACCAGTGTTGTGCTGTCTGTGAAGTGACACTGACTTCACTGTCAGAAGTCACACGTTTCCAATAAAATTAACATCTTCTAGATTGCCGCTCCAACCATTTTAACCATTTCGCAGTAAATGCTTTTGCTTGCGCCTGGATTAAACTGGAGCAGACCATTTTGGAAAAACAAAGCAGGTCATAGGCCTACCTTTGGGAATTCCCAGATGACCCTGTCTCTGCTGATGGGTGGTGGGAACGGGATCATCCCATTCCTGTTACCCTGCATGACAACCTGTGAGGGGAATGTGGAACAGGGGTTAGCCTTATCTAAATCAGTCTAATGCCAAGCACTCCTTCAATGTGTGTGCATGTTTACAAAGGCCATATGTTCTCTGACCCAAATACAGCTGTTAGAGCTCTGATTCTCATTTAACTTCATTACATTATACAGTATGTAGCTACAGTGTGTGAGGCAGCAGGCAAACAAAGATGGTTGCTAGTGTTCATTAGTGACAACGTCTGTAAATAACCATTCACTGTGTGTGTTACATCCTGGTTGGAACATTAAAAACACTAATATTCAGCCTGTCTAGTTTTAGAAGAAGCTAGTGCGGCTGCTGCATCGTGAAGTTATCCAGCACACGGACGGAAGCACGGTGACTCTGTCTTCAAAGTAAAAGCACGCTGACAAATGTCGAATCAGAATTATGACAATATGCTCTGTCGCTCTATACATGCGTACCTTCTTGCCACTTGTGTTGTGTTCTGTGTTGTTTTTCTGTGTTTTAATTCACGCCACTGCCTTAAAAACATTAGCATTAGCTTACAAGCAAGGCTTAACGGTTTTACTTTGACGGTCCTGAACGGAATTCACATTTTGTCAGTTTACCGTGACTGTGGCCGCGACAGGCAGATACCACATCCAGCTCCTCTTACTTGTTATTTCATTTCATTGTCCTCTCAAAATGGCGCTCAGTGACACCGTGGTCCGAGCCGCGGAGACTGTGAGTGGCTTGTACTCACCACAGATGAAATTATGACCGATAGCTCCTCGACTCCTTGGACCGCGTCGCTCGCTGCAGTTGCAAACCCGGACGTTGTTTGATGAGGAGCTTGTTTCCATGACAACCATCCTGCACAGTCTGTGTCACGTGATAAGTGGGCTTCTATCGCACATGGAGCCTGTTACAGGGGGGCAAAAAAATCCTATACAACAAATAAATACCGTTCGTTTTCACTGTAATATGTATATAACATCAAAAATAGCCCATTCACTGCTATGCAATAATAACATGTAATGCACAAAATATGGGTACTAAGCAACACTTGGCACAGCATACATACACTATAGCTAGGATGTGCTGTTCTGAAAAGCAAACAAAGAGCAAATAAACAGCACCTCGTATTCCTGCATCAAATGTTATATTAATGTAATTAAATATGCAGTGGGCAGAATAGATTTAAAAACAATATATCACTAAAATTACAATATAGTGTACAATATTAATTTATTATGCACCCAAAAATGAACTTCTGTGGGCATTTCTCACGTTAACAAACATGTCACAAGTTATGAACTCGAAAACAGGTGTACATGATTTACAGGCACCACGAGTTCAGGACATGTTCGTTGATGTTGTGAGAAATGGTGGAGCCCATGCCCCATTAGTGCATAATAAGTTGATATATTGTTATTTTAGTTGTATATTGTTTTTCATGGTAATTTTATAATATGTCTGAGGAAAATGTTGATATTCTCAACAATGTCATCTTTGTCCTCTGTCATTATACCTTTGCATTTCCTTCATTATATTACCCACTAGCTAGCTTGCTAAACCTTGCTAAACCTAAGCCTCTGTGGCTTCTAGACTCGGAGAGTCACGTTATATTGCTGTTGTTCCAGCGGTGTTCTTCACAACTTAACCATTTGAACACAATGACTTCCCATAAACTCCTTTTTTTTTTTTTATTCCAAAAACAGTGCCATGTTTTTTTTCACTTTTTTTTTTTTTTGCCTTTAAATGGCACTCTTGAATTTGTAAACACAAGTTCAAGAGATATTGGACCTGGCAAGACTGGTCTGTAACCCTATGCAAGTGAATCTCTGTATAATAACCAATAGAACGTTTACATTTCTCAATCAATTTCAATGAGTCACTATTAAAGATTTTCTGATCTATGCAGAGTAATGTAAATGTCATGTTTTTTCTTTTCCCAAAGATTTGAGAAAAGAAATTAATATTAATAAAAAAATATCAATAAACAATACATTAGTGTCACTGCTTCCAGTTCATGGATCACTGGTCTGTTTTTCGATATGGGGAGATTCAATCAATTATTAGATAATTACTAAAAACTAGTACTATCATACTGCATTTTCTTTTAAGCATTTTTCACAGTATCAGCTGTTGAAGTTAACTTTATATCTCTACAAAACGTTTGCTTCTGTAACATCAGATAAGAGCTGGCTAACATTTGTTAGCTAATCAAGATAAGCTAATGTTACCTTATTGATGTTCATATCTAACGTATCATGTCTAAAACGTGAAAATGTTCAATATGTATTAAAAAGGATATGTCGAATGTTGTGTAAACAACAAAACCAATGTCGTGCCTTGATTACATTGCTTGCTTTTTTTTTTTAATAATTACTGTATTATCACCATTATTTCAATAATTCAGATCATATTATTATACTAATATATATTGCAACCATCATTTATTTACATACTACTATTTGCCTGATATTCTTACTGCTGATTTCAGTAAGTACATAGCAGTAATTGCTGTAGCAGTGTTAAGGGTAGTCTATAGATAGAAAGCATGATTGCTAAAATGGAGGAAGACATTTCATTATATTATACAGGGACCTCTCTACAAGCATAAACCTTAATCAAGGAAAATAAGCCAAAGCCTTAACTAACTGCAGACATATTTTCTACTCCGTGCAGATCATAAACCCTTTAATATAATAACTCGTTGAAATCGGCTGAGAAATGTAGACGTTTTTGCGCTTTTTATCCAGAAAGACGGCAGCTCCCCTGTTCACTAGTACAGGGTTACAGGCCAGCCTTGCCAGGACCAATATGGCGCCCACGTTGATGTATCACTGCTGAAGCGTCCAATGCGGCGTCAGTGTCTATGTTTATAACCATAACAGAATACAGAATTTATACCGTACCTGACCATTAGTCTAGTAAAATAACTGACGGGCGACAGCCAGTTAGCCTACGTGATTAAATTAATACTTGGTTATAGGTACACCCATTTTGATTGTAGTTGTATAACACCGCGAGTACTTGAACGCACCTCGTCATGTGCCGAGGTCAGGTCGAGGTCGGTGATACCGGGGCATGCTGGGAGCGGGCGAGCAGCGCGACTCGGCTAACACAAAGTGCGTGTGGAGAAAATCAACCGAGGCCTACTCTATCTAAACATGGATGCATTGTGCTCCAGACGGTGCATTTTGTTATTATTTCGTAGCCGGTGAAGAACCCTTTTGGCCAGTCGGTTGAGTTTGAGACGCATGCCGACGTTTGGACAGAAGAGAACACAGGTAACGGTTAGCTGTTAGCTACCTTGCTATTAGCAAACTTGCCTAGCAAACTTCAGCTAACGTCAACGAGTCATGCTAGCTAACAGAAGACATGTTTTAATACCTTTGCCATGATGTCAGGAAACTTGAGTAATTAATAAATTAAGTGGAATCGTCTAAATTTGGCAAAGTTGCCTCAAGAGGATTCAAATTATAATTTCGTCATTTTTTCTACCAGTTTGGCCCCAGCTCCCCGGCGGTATTGAATGCGACAGGTCGTGAATGTAACATAAGATAAACTAAAACAGGTTAAGCACGATTTCAGTTTTTTTATAAAGGAAAACTGTAACTTAGCCAAAACATTTAAATGTTTGTTACATACGACAACTTTATTTGGACCTGATAGAGAAGCATTTATGAACTTATATTTGAGCAAAGTGACAGTATCTTGATGGAAAACTGTTATCATTACTAGTAATTGCACACTTTCACTTCAAAATGAATCCGTTTTGTGTGATTTAATTATTATTTACTAAAAGTGCAGTTCATTTTAGGTCCCCATTAGCTACAGTAGTGCAGCAGCTATTCTTCCTGGGGTCCACAAACACACTTACAATGTGACAGGACAAACACATAGAATAATATGACATAATCTTACAAAATAAAACAGCACAAGACTGAACGTCAGACAAGGCAAGCTCCTGACGGGCAGAAATAAAATTGAAATAGTCTGTTACACTCTATTGTCCTGCAGTCACTCCAACTCAGTATATTAAATATACACAATTTGCTCAAAACTCATCCAAACTAATGTGTACATTTTTTCACTGTCTTTACATAAAAGATGCTGTTTTACAAAAGTTTTGCATTGTATTTCATTGCTATCTTTTGTGATATGTCTAGGTAGCAAACTGCATTAATTTATAGCTCGTACATGACAGTTTGTTTGATTGCATTAGTCCTAGAGTTTGGTGTTATTGCTGTGTTTTGTAGTTTTTGCATGTGCCAAGTATTAGCTGCATTAATGTGATATGTTTTCACGGAGATGGATGCACAGTCCATGTATGAAATTTGCTAATGAGTTGTATTTGTGATTGATTGTGAATGCTGAATAACACTGAAACTCGACACTAACATGAATGTGTATTTTCCAAAATAGCATATTTTGGCTGAATCCTGAGGGAGGAAAGTCCCAAGAGTACTCCATCCTAAAGCAAGCATCTAAAGTGTGAGTAATCCCTCTCAGGTCAAGTTTTCTGTTTATTCCTTTGACATTGCACAACATTGTGTCAGATGTTTTGCTTTCCTGTTGAGTAGTTATTAAGATAGTGTCATAGCGAGGGTATGCTTGTTGTTCTGCTGGTCAGGCGCAATCTGTTATAGGCTCTGATTTGTTGATGGCATGATTGCATGAGAATATTCTTTTTTTGACAGAAGCTTATCAGTGAAACAGACAAAAAAACAATTGTTGTATTTCCCTGTTGAGCTTCCCGAATAAAGGTTCATCTTATCTTATCTCATCCTACTTATCTTATCTAATGTTAAAATTTAAGTATGCACAAGAATAGCAGGAAATTGTGCTGAGGCTAATGGAGTCATTGGCTCTATGAATAAATCAGTGTGATTTCAGTATTGATATTGAAATACTGAAATGAACACCTTCAACACAAATAATGAATGTGGTGTACTAATATAGTGCAATACTATGTACAATTTGCCGCACCCTGAGTTTTATAAA